>JAZGLO010002262.1:2296666-2925000 GCA_036873155.1 Biomphalaria sudanica | reverse complement strand
TGATTTTTTTTCTACATTTGAAAAATACATTGAATAAAGTGACGTAATACGAAGTAATGTTATTGTTTTTATTGGCTGTGTGAAACACCGTGTGTTTGATCTGGACACTGACATTCAAAGTCTTCTAGAAATACGTTGACACTCCGTCTGTCCGTCTAGTACAATTTTTTTTACGCATTGTTTTGTCCAATTCCCATTCTCGATCAAGTGGTCACTTTGCACAATTATGCATTGTTCCTAACAAAAGAACACGAATCTGAGGTATAACCAACATATCTTTTCTCATATCTTTAGATGCTATAATATTACAATAAATCTTGTAGTATCGAGATAGAGCTGTAAATATGGAGTTTTACCCTTATACAAGCTTACTTTTTTCTTTTTTTTTTCATATTTTGCTTGTTAAATCAACTGATTTGGACCATGCGATATATTTTTTCACAGTTTCGCTGATGTTGCATTAAGCTTACCATAGTTGAAAGAAACACCAATAGTCATCTAAGACTATATAAACTCTGTGTTTCCCAAACTTTTTGAGAACATTCCGAGTATTTAGAGGAACATTTTGCTTATTTTTCATAGAGATTAATTCACGTGGTGGCCTACTAATTAACTATTTCAGTCATTCTTGGACACACCTTTTCATGCCTCGCGGAACCCTAGTGTTCCGCGGAACACAGTTTGGGAAGCACTGGACTAGAGTGTACTTTTAAATAAACAAGGATGAATACGTCATAGTGTACTTTTAATTAAGGCTACACAAGTTTTCAATGATTGTATCGATTATCTTAGCCTTCGTGGCTTATAGGAGACAAGATAAGATAACTATGGCTATTGTGGTAAAATATACACAAAGCTAACTTAGAATAATTTAATATTTGCAAAGTTTAGTCTATGTCAGAATTTAGGAATTTAAAAAAATGATCTAATTTTCTAGACAGTCCCCGAGACAACATGATGTTTGGTCGTTTGGATACAGTGGAACTTTTTTTTTCTTATCTTCATCAATGGGCACTGTATTCTGTCATGAAAACTTGTCTCATAGAAAGTTAGACCAGCAGCATCCTCAATGTATTCACATACAAACTTAGATGTAAATACTGAACGTGGCAAACACTATCAGCCTTTCAGGAAGAAAGATAAACTGTTTGCTTCTTGACACTCTAACCCTGGTGCTTTGTTCAGTATACATTTAGCATTTGTTCTAAATTTAAAAATAATCTTTTATATAGCTAATTATAACATAAAGACAGCTATCCTTTGCACACACCCCCATCACACCAGTGGCGTAGCTTGGGTGGGTGGGAGGAGAATTTGAAGATCCCCCCGTGCCCCCACTTGAGGGGGCCCCAAATGAGTGTTTTTTACATTAAATATAAAATAGTACGCTAAATGCAGGGGCCCCCAAAGAGGTCAAGCCCCCGGGCCCATAAATGATGGAAAAATTCCTTGCTACGCCCCTGCAACACACACACGCACGACAACTAAGAGGCATCATTACATAGATAGCCCTAGTAAGTTATTGCAATAGTCGAGTATTCATTCTTTACATAAAATCCAATCTCTCTCTCGCTCTTCTCTCTCTCTCTCACACACACACACATAGACACATACACACACATAACGAAAAACTCTTGGAGTACACGAACACACACACACACAAAGCACACATGTATACTCACACAGATACCCTTGCTCGCACATGGCGCCCTTTATTGTCGAGTACCACCTCGCAGACAGCGCATGCGCACTTGAACGTGAAAACTTTGACTTTTGGGACTAAAATGTCAAGATTCATTAAGTCAGCCACAGACCAACACAGTGTTGAAGTCTCTCAAGATGTACACGATGCTTCACAATGGCAGATCACTGAGGGTCAAGTGAAACCAACATAATGTTTAGATTATATATTAAATCATGATCTTTTTTTTTTCCTGTTGATGGTTCAGGCTTTTAAACAGAATGAGTTCTTCTAAATAAATATAAACTTTTTTTTTTAGGTTACAGAGAAGGCAAATTTTAGTTTAAGTTAATAAAATTGTATTTACTTCAGAATAAAACCTAATTAACAGACAGACAGACAGACATAGATAGATAGATAGATAGATAGATAGATAGATAGATAGATAGATAGATAGATAGATAGATAGATAGATAGATACGCTGACAGACAGACAGAGACAAAGAGAGATAGATAAATAGAGACTGAGAATAAATAATATGTAGTTCAGACCAAATATTCATTTAGTAGCAAATGTCAATTGTTCAATCAGTTGCCTGCCTAGTAATTGTGCATCGTGCAAAAGCTTCACTTTCTCTTATTACTATTTTTAATGTGTTTTTGCTCGCAGTAGATATCTTTCCGGACAACCTGGTAACTATTTTCCGACGTAGGTAACTGTGAACGAAGGTCTCGAGTGTTTTCCTATTAGTGACTCTCTTGTCTCGGGACCATATAGAAAGACCAACTTTACGTTTATGTTGAAGAGTCGGATCTTGTTCTGTAAAGACAGTGCTTTTGGAGTGCCAGTTGACTTGAAGAGTGGTACAGGCAAATCTAGCTATATTAATGCGATTTCTTTTAGTTCCATCGTCTCTACTAACTCTACTTCCTAGATTGGTGAACTGGTCCGTCAAAGCAGAATCTTCTCAAGAATTGGCCATTTCATTGCTAGTTAAAAGATCACGTTTAACACAGTCTAGTTACGTTGTTTTTTTTTTGTGTGTTTTTTTTATTAGCTTTGATCGTCCAGTGTTAAAGACACTTTCTGCAGCATCTTATGACCTAAACATTTCCAGAATACTTCCAGTGTTAAAGGCTTATGGTTCTCATATGTCACTTGGTAATGGATATAAGCATTCCACTACCTATAAAATGTTTCCTAAAGGCATGCGTCTCAAGAAGCCTCTGACAACCAGTCCAACTCTTGGCCTTCACGTGTGGCTCAGATATTGAGTCCGGCGGAACTGTTTTCACTAACAGGGGAGCACCTGTTGGACAAGTGATAGATTCATTGAGTGTAATACTATCTGCTGTGTGAGTATCGCCGCCTATGTACGCACGCCACACGTCAGAATCGCGACGTCTGTCGTCCCCTCAGAGCATACGTCACACGTCAATATACACGACAGACCGACTCATATATTTCAGCATGCCTCCCCCCCCCCCGATCTCTACCCTGTTTTAGTTGCCTCTCTCAGCCCTACCCCTTTTTCTAGCGAGTGTCACCTCTGACACCCCTCCTTCCATTTCGCATCCGCCTGCCCTCATCGATACTCCCTTGCCGTCGTGGAGGGGAGGGCTTGGTGTAGCAATCGTTGAAGCCACTAGCGATATACACGTTCTTTTTTTATTCCATCTCCCTGGCCTCCATCTCCCCTGCCTCTGCCTTTTTTAAACCCCCGACATCTCCCCACCCCGCTTCCTCATAGATTGTTTTTTTTATTTATTTATATTTTAGTATGAAGTGGACAGGGATAGACAGAGTGGGTAAGAGCAGAACGTGAGATTGGAATGAACGAGTGAGGGGGAAGTGACGTAAGGTCCTGCTGCACGGACATCTCTGGGACAAGAGGACTTGACAATGAACTTGTTTCAGTTCAGGACATAAGTATTAAGACTTAACGAACTCCGGGATAAAAAAATTGAGTTTTTTGTTTTTTGTTTTTCCGCTCTACAAGCCAAGCATGAACATTCTTTTTGAACAAGTTGATCTCAGTGAGTGATGTGTGAGTTCTATAGTGTAGGATTACGTGATAGTGTTACAGTGTATAAGTCTATTCACTTGAGTTCATGTTTCATTCATGCGTAAGTAATTAGTTTGCACATTCCTTTAACGCTGCTTAGCACATTGGTCGTAGTTGCTTTGTTTCTCTAAGGAGAATGTTTGTCTGTATGAGACGAACGAAATGAAAATGTTGACCTTCCAGCTGGACGTCTGATGTAAGGTGTGGGAAGACTGAATACAGGTGGGGGGGTTGTAGAAAGGTGTGATTCATCTAAAATTAGACTTTATAATTCTCTTTTTAAGGTATGATTCATCTTATATTGGTGCTTTAAGTATGTAAAAGGTGTGATTCGTCTGATATCAGACACTGAAAGTCTGTTTTTAAGGTGTGATTCATTTGTCATCAAACATTGACAGTTTGTATTAAGGTGTGGTTCATTCGTTATCAAAGTCTTGTCTTTGTTTTTATTCTATATATAAAATCTAATGTTTCTCTCTCTTTTTCTTTCTCTCTCTCTCTCTCTCTCTCTCTCTCGCTGTCTCACATACACATCAGACATAAACCCTCCCAGAAGACACTCACTTCGTGCACATGTGCTCTAACACTCCACGTGCTCACACTTAGCGCCCTCTTGTTGTCAAGTACCATCTCGCCTTATAAGTCGGAATTGAAATGTGATTCATCTGTCTTCGGACAAGCATTGAAATGTGATTTATCTATTTTCGGACACTCTAAAGTCTATATTAAAATGTCAATGGACAGTGTAAGTTTCATCCCTTGAATACGCCAGGCTAAGTGTGTGAAAGACAATCTCGCCAGTGAAGCAAGTGCTCTATTGTGTGGGAGACTGGCTGCAGGGAACTATGTATAGGGTCAATGCAACGGAAACAATAGGAAATTCCAACACCACCAGAGATCGATAATCAGTCGTTTCACTTTTGAAGTCCACGTCTACACATTTAGTTGAAATCAATAGTTCAATCCGCCAGTGAAACACATCAAATTTGTTTTGTTTTTCAAGTATTTCGCACCATAATTTGATTTTTTACGTTGACAATAAGGCTTTAATTTCGCCTCCACCATATTGATTTTAAAAGAAGACTGAACAATGTGTCCTCCATTTAAAAAAAATTAAAACAATTTCTTTTTTTTTTAACTTAATGTAAAGCTTTCATCTGAAATGTTGTACTCTCATAGCCTCGTTTTAGAGGAGGGAAAAAATATAAAAGTCTAAATGGGTTGTCGTAATAATTGATTCTAGTATGTTACTCTAGACTCTAGACTCTGTTCAATGATTGAGAGGGGCAAGAGATAAAACTGATTTGTGCATTGAAAGAGTTGTGTCCACCACTAAAACAAATCCCGCTTATTACATTAACAAAGCACTAATGCAGAGGCTGGCAACTTTTCTGGCTCTCAGTGACAAAATTGCAGTTTCAAGTCGGTAGACACGTGATATATATAGTTTACCTAAAGGTTTAGCTGGACAACAACTTTTTGAATACAATGATATAAAATTTAGCCTTTTTAATATTCAAGTATTACAATCTATTAGTATACTAAAATATCTTTGTATTTGATTTCCAATGAAACCTGTGGTCTGATTACATAAATTGTGCACACAAACTCTGCTGCCTTTGTAATGTCGTTCAGAATTCATCTGGAATATTGATCTACGCGTATGTGCCGATGTTCAGACATTGCTTTTTAATATTACCACAGATGTTCTGAAGCAAAGTAAAAACGAAAGCTTATACTAAGACATTGTGATATTCAATAATTGTATGGAATAATGACTTGAAGTACTTTTACTAACAAGATGGCAAAAGAAGTCGACACAATACCTGGTTTTTTGTTTCCTAAATCTGTAAATGGGTGTTTCCGGTGCTTGCCTTGAAAGCACAGCCTAGATGTGAGTTTTGGTTTCCTATCAAGTCTGTAAATAGGTGTTTCCGGTGCTTGCCGTGAAGGCACAACCTAGATGTGAGTTTTGGTTTCCTATCAAGTCTGTAAATAGGTGTTTCCGGTGCTTGCCGTGAAGGCACAGCCTAGATGTGAGTTTTGGTTTCCTATCAAGTCTGTATATAGGTGTTTCCGGTGCTTGTCTTGAAGGCACAGCCTAGATGTGAGTTTTTGTTTCGTGATGAAAAAGTGCTCTGACCAGAAGGTGTGACCTACGAGCGACACAAATTGTTTAAGTCAATGTGGGTTTATTTTTATTTTTAATGTTCAGATTGTCATACCTTGTAATGATATTTAAACCTAAATTACTGCATCCATCCATCCCAGTGGCGCTACAGCCCAAGGAGGGCTCTGGCCTGCTTTAACACATCTTTCCATTCAGATCTCTCCTGGGCCTTTCGTCTCCACGCCCTAACCCCAAGCTGCTTCAGATCTGCTTCCACATCATCTATCCATCGCATTCGGGGTCTGCCTTTGGGTCGCCTGCCTTTTGGTTTTTGCCTGTATACGATTTTCGCCCCTCTGTTGTCTGACATTCTTTCAAGGTGACCTGCCCAACGTAGTCTGTTCTTTTTTATTTCGTTCACTATTGGTGGGTCTTCATACAATTGATATATCTCATGGTTAGTGCGTGTCCTCCACCCTGTTTACTCCTGTATGGCACCATAGATTTTCCTAAGAATTTTTCTTTCCCAAGTGTTAAGTAAATTTTCAGATGTCTTTGTCAGTGTCTAGGTTTCACTTCCATACATTGCTGCTGGTCTTATTATAGTTTTGTATATTATTTTCTTGGTTTTCCTTGAAATTGTTTTGCTCTTAAGTAAATGGTGGGTGCTATTAAATGCCCTGTTGCCTCCTGCTATTCTTTCCTTTATTTCTGTTATTAGGTCATTTTGAAATTAATAGTACTTCCTAGATATTTGAAAGTTTGGACGTTTTCAAATTCCTGGTCTTTGATTTTGATATTTTGTCCCTCTGTTTGATTGTCTCTTGTCATTGTGATGTACTTGGTTTTACTGTCATTGACCTCAAGTCCTGCTGGTCGAGATGCTTCTTCTAGTTGTATGAAGGCTCTAGCGATGTCAGAGGTTTCTTTACCCAATAAGGCAATGTCATCGGCATAAGCAAGGTATTGTAGAGGTTGGCTGTATATCGTCCTTGTTGGTTGTGGACCCGTGTTTTCTCTCCTGAAGTAGTTAGTGATAGTTCCCCTCCTGTGTATGTGTATATTTCTTATAACTCTCTCCAGTGTTAAATTGAAAAGCTTGCAGGAAAGTGCGTCTCCTTGTCTTAATCCTAGTTTAATCCTAAATTCCCGTGAGTGTTCTCCTTGTATTATGACTTTGCTTTTTGAGTTGTTTAATGTCATATGTATAAGTCTTGTCAGCTTGTTGGGTATTCCAAAATCCTGTAGAGTGTCATATAGGTATTTCCTTCTGATACTGTCATAAGCCATTTTATAGTCTATAAAGAGTTGGTGGATTGGTATGTTGTATTCATGGCATTTTTCTAGTATACATCTTAGTGTGAAGATGTGGTCGGTTGTGGATTTGTTGGGTCTGAAACCACATTGGTAGTCACCTAAGATTTCTTCTGAATATTTTCCAAGTCTCTTAGTTATAAGCCTAGACAGTATCTTATAAGTCACATTTAGTAGAGAGATTCCTCTGTAATTACAGCACTTTAACTTGGATCCTTTTTTGTGTATTGGGGTTATAAGAGCCGTTTCCCATTCTGTTGGTATTACTTCTTCTTCCCAAATTCTTGATATTTGTGTATTTGGGAATGTAAGTCTTTCCCTCCATATTTAATCAGTTCTGCTGTGATTTGGTCCTCTCCTGGTGCTTTGTGCTTTTTAATTTTTAATGTTCAGATTGTCATACCTTGTAATGATATTTAAACCTAAATGACTGCAGATGTGAGCATATAACATTGACAAGACCTTTTCACTAACACTAAAGGAGGACATTTTTCATAGTAATCGTAATAGCTGGGGTTCTATGTTGACAAATCATGCATTTTTGTGCTACAAACACCAAACCTGGCACAGATGTTCAGTTTTTTATGCTAAATAAAATGTGATACAGGGCCACAGCAAAATTTTAATCAGTTTCTATTTATAGTAACATTAAAAATGGCCGCTTAAAGAAATTCAAGTAAAGTGACAAACTGATAATTTTTAAGCTGCAAACACCACACCTGGCACACATGTTCAATTTATAATGCAAAACAAAATGTGATACAGAAAATGCACAAGTTTGTTAAATTTTTTATTTTTAGTAACATAAAAATGGCCACAAAGGTAAATTTTGAGTATGATGATAAATTGACCCTACATTTTTGAATCTGGTTCAATTAGTTCAATTAGTGTTAAATGCTTGAACTGGATGTTGTACTGGAAAGTCGGCTCCACAGACACAGCTGCATAAAGCAGTGCATTTTAATCCGGCCTTGTTGCACTTACTACGCTTGGATCTGCATTCTTTTTTACAAGCACATTTCAACAGTTCACGACAAGTCAAAGATGCTTGTGGCAAAACAGTCCAAAAAGGCTGCCATTGTCTGTCCATAAACTGCCAACCCCAGTCACTTGGATCTGGAAGCACTGGTTGTCGTTCATGTGCCTGGCTCCAAATATGGCCTCCTTGGTAAATTGCCCGTTTGCAGTGCTGAAACAAGGCCTCACTCGTTGGAGGAATGTTTTCAATTTGGCGGCCAGTCTTTGTAAACATGTATTTCCTGGCACTATTGACATCATGGCAGTTGCTACCTCTGTCATACAAAAGCGTCACAAAACGCTCCAGAACTGACATGTCATTAGCTGTTAGTTCAAATGGAGCACAACACAGTTTTTGAAATGTGTCTGTAACATGGTCGCATTTGCTCCAGACCTCCCAAGCTGTCTTCTTGCCGATACCATTAAAACAGCTGACGGTGTCACAACCTGTAAAACTGTGAAACAAAGGCAGACATTGGGCTTTGGCAACACCTAAAACTTTGCGTATGTCATGAGCTGCAATGTATCGGAAGTCTTTTCCTGCACCCATGGCAATCCATAATTGCAGGTGAGGGTGGCGAATCATGGCAGCCACAGAAAGAACCACCACATCTGTGTCGACAGTGCGAATCAGAATCCTGCGGCAATGTTCAGCTGCATGGGCCAGGTGAAGCATCATCCGTGTGTCTGCTTCCTCGTGATTACATGGTGAAAGATTCGTGTGGTCAATGGGTTTATTGGAGATTACATCTGGACCTTGAGTGGTAACAATAAGTTTCTCTGATTGTACTGTAAGAAGATATTGTGCTAGGAATGCAAACAACTGGGTCTTGTTCGCATCCACCCGCAAGAAACTTCCCCACTGCTATGGTAATACGGTTTCTGGCGTCACACGCTTTCTCTTCTCTAGTCCTCGTCGCTCTCTTGTGAAAGCTTTTAAGCTGTCACTTCGATAACAGTCCCAAACTACATCTAGACGATGGGAGACATTTTGCAGGGTCTGCATCACATAGGGGATAAACACCTGGTTTGCGTAGTCAGCAAATGTTTTTGCAGATCCTGGCCTCAACATATTGACAACAGCCGCTCCATCAAGGATGGTCATGTCAGTGACTGTTGGCACTGCTGATGAAGTTTGGAGAGGTTGTTATCATGAAGAGTGACTAACTTTCTAGAAATGGGTTGCCAGTTTCCTGTATCACATCCACATTAATCTACACACGGCAGCCTTGAAGTTTTCTTGGAATCCTTTGTCTTGTTCATGATGCTGGTCTGATTCTTTGCTGCGTTTTATTTCAAAAGATAACTCTAGGTCTTGAAGAACTTTGGAGACCTCTGGCCCTCCAATCATCCAGCGTCTCAATGCTGAGGGGTTTTCAGTGAGTCCCACTGCTCCTCCCTCACCTTTGATGATGGCATTGTTTTGCTCATGTGCTTGGTCTAGTGCCATTTTTGAGAAGGGGCGAGATGTCTTTTGCAGAACGAATCGACCTTGCATCAAGTCTTCGTAGCACATTGAGCTACCACCCTGCAGTTTCTTCATGTCATGAATGTGCACGGAGAGCCATCTTCCATAATTTTGTTGATCTAGTGCAAAAAACCAAGGCGTTAGGGTTGAAAACTAGCAGCATCTTGGTTTTCAAGGCTTACATTATGATTGTCCATGGCTGAATAAAAAGTGGCTGCACAATCTAAAAGAAAGAGAAAGAGAAAAATCAATGTTTAATTTGTTGAATACTGATCCAATACAAAGTTCTTAATAAAATCTTTACCTTATTTAACTAATTATTAACTATGTTCAACTACGTTCAGTAACCGAGTTTCTACAAACTGGAACAGTTTGCCTACCAATGTAAAACGAGCACCCTCAATTATAAACATTTTCAAAAATCTCATAGACAGCAATCCAAAATGTATACTGCAGTTTAGATGCTATGACGAATGATAATGAAATAGGAAAATTTAATGCATCCAAACACCTAAAAGGCCTAACAGCCTGCACATCAACAAGCTCCTATTACTACTACTACTACTACTATTAAAATATTATGATTATCACAACCAGTTTGTTGTTTTTTTTAAATGTGATTACTGATCCAATATTATAAATTATCTGCATCCTATATTATATTTTATTATTATCTAAGAAAAATGAATGAAAGCACTTTTGCATCAAATTAAAAGCTACTTACCCAAATCAATGAATCTTTGCCTTTTCTGAGTTACCTAAGACACTTTTGACTTTCTGTTTGTGTTCGCGTTCGGCTGTCTTGCGATTCAGTTTGTGCCGCACAGTACTCTCGCACTGAAGGCTTTATTTTTATTCTAAAAGTATGCGTACTCGGTAACCAATAAAATAATCAAATAGGACAAATTATTTAGTTAATTTTGGTATAAAAAAAGGAATTTTTTTCTATATGTTTACTGCTTCAAAACAAGGAGTTGCAAATAAATAAATTCCTACGCGTCTGCAAATAGTCCCTACGCGTCTGCAAATAGTCCCTACGCTTTATGATAACATTACGTTAAAAATAACAAAGATTTGGTTTGGCTCTGTTTCTAAATTTAAAATATTATTATTTGTGAACACATTTTAACTCATGTCATGTTTGTAGCATGATGATGCACGATCTATGCTTATTAATGCAACATAGAACCCCAACTATAATATTTGTTGCCATTTTTGCTGATATAATCAATTTTTACAGTAAAATTTTAATTTATCTAACAAATTGTCAAGGCATTTAAAAGTTTGCACAATTTCAATGTTCTTTCCAGCTACAGAAACAATGTCATCTTCCTTCTTATGTCTACGAAAATGAATCATTGATCCAAATTTTTATCCCGTTTATACCAATGTGTGTAGAGGTATTTGTTCTTGTTTGTAGATGTGTGTGTGCGAATGTTTTCTTCTGTTGTCATACCTAATACCAATTGATCAAGCCATCACTCGTAAACATTGTTGTCAAGGAAATGAATTCGCTTTTTTTTTTCTTTTTAGTCAAAAGTAGTGTTTTAATAGAGAGAAGAAAGAAAGACTAAAACATAGATAAGAGAAAAGAAAGACAACTGGGGCTTCGTTAAAAAACGGATGCTACTTCAGTCCTTGAAGTATCGAACTGACTAATGAAGTCCCTTTGAAGTAGCGTCCGCTTTGACTGGCTATTTAAATGAAAGTATCGAGGTAGATTTTGTTGCTGATGAATTCATGACACAATCTCTAATAGCGAAAGGAATACATATGCATGAGATGTTTTCACACTATACTCGTGTTCATCTGGAAAGAAATATTCTCTCTGATTTCATCTGTTTTGCATCTGAAGACTTCTCGCGTTGGCTTGCATCACATATTTTTAATAGGCAAACTAGATTCTAGATTCTACATCTTGACAGGGTTGTTTTTCTTACCTACTGCTTAACTGTAGAATTCAGAACTTTTGTTAGGTCTGCTCAATATATTAAAACTGATGACCAGTTACGGAAACTGCCGACTGACATGAACACAAGAAACATTCCAACTTGTGTAACTGGTAGTGATGCCTCTGGTCTCTGAACATGAAGTTATGGTTTTCTCACCGTAAGGCTTTATATTGACCTGGATGACCCTGGCATGAATACATTACCGTTGTGGGAGTAAAGACTTTCCATAGAGTTTTGTTTTTGTTTTTCAGATCTATTAATAGCAACACTTTTTACGTGCATTGTCATATTTCAACACAAATATTCACCCAATACCATTTTTATCGAGGAGTGGTGGCTGGGGTTTAAAGTGACTGGCTTCCGAACCGGGGTCCCGGGTTCGAATTTTGGTAAAGACTGGGATTTTTAATTTCAGGAACTTTAGAAGCCTCTGAGTCCGCACAGCTCTAATGGGTACCTGGCACTACTTGGGAAAAAGAAAATGCGGTTGGTCGTTGTGCTGGCCACGTGACATCCTCGTTAACGGTGGGTCACAGAAACAGATGACCTTTACATACATCTTACCTCTAGGTCTGAAAGGGGAACTTTGCTTCCATTTCAATACTTTATGTATACATCTTAGAATGACATATTGAATTACGTATTGGATATCAGGAAAAGAAAAACAATGTTTTTAAAACTCGACACTCTGGAACCCCCCAGTACTGGGACGCAAGTCCTAATATGTGATGTATTTCAAATGTACGCCATACATTGTTAGCACTTCTTAGCACTGCACATTCCTATTTCTTTCGCCTGGAGAAGAAATTTTAGTATTTAATTTGGTGACTTTCAATATGGCGTCCTTGGCACTCTTAAATTTGTCTATTTTCTTTTTTAAAAAGTCTGTTCTAATCCGCCTCGTAATTTCTTACATTTTTCTTCATGTTACCTTATGTCGCCCCCATATTTCTCTCTATCGTTTCACTTTTACTATGTTTCTCTATTTTATTACTTTAAGAACCAAATTGTAAGCAAAGTTGTTTATTTTTTGTGTGTGTGAAGTTCCCCTTTCAGACCTTACGATCTATAAGGCAGATGATGTTAAGGTCTTTTTTTGTCTTTGGCCAAGGGGTGACGAGCAGGATGTCATGTGACCAGCACATTATCAGCCGCCTTTACATTCCCCGACATAAGTCAGGTACCCATTAGATTGGGTGGACTCAGTGTGTCCTAAAAATCCTAAAATCAAAAATCGTTTTTTTAAAATCTCCAATTAAAAACAAACTGACTTTTAATTTTAAAAAAGTAACTTAAAAATTTGCATTTGAAATATGCAATGTCTCAAGAAATGTATTTCAAACATTAAGATAGTATTATATTTTCTCTATGTTATATATTTACGTAATTTGAGTGATTACCTGAAACTTGAGTGAAACACGTTTGTGTAGTACTTTAGATCATCATTTTATGTTCACATTGTGACCACACAGATTCTTTGTCATTCCATACCTGGTAGATGTCTCT
The DNA here is from genome assembly GCA_036873155.1 of Biomphalaria sudanica. Classification (NCBI taxonomy): domain Eukaryota; kingdom Metazoa; phylum Mollusca; class Gastropoda; family Planorbidae; genus Biomphalaria; species Biomphalaria sudanica. The sequence goes on along the minus strand of JAZGLO010002262.1, from coordinate 2,911,886 downwards.
GTCCTTCTCTTCCTCCCTAACTCACTCTCCCAATCTCTCTCTCTCACTCTTTCTCTCTCTCTCTCTCTCTCTCATTTTCTCACTTTCTCTCACACGCACACACACACACATCCGCGTACCTAAGCGTCCACATTCACAAATCCTCCATTAAAATATCAGCCTACAGCGCCTAGACTCTAATGATGCTAATCCTGGTCTTTAAATTTTTATTTCCAAAAAATTTATTTTATCATTTCAGCTTTTCAACTCTTTGAGCCTCATCTAAAATTATGCATTTATAAAAGAAACACATCATTTTCCAAAATATCATAAGAATACTTTGTTTGTTTTTTTAATAAAATATAACGCTGGGTAATTAGAATTATTAAATTTTGATTTGGTTTTAAGCCCAATAGACATTTCATAGCCATGAAACTTGGCAATTAGATATTGACAATTTTTCAGCTCATAAACAACTTGACCTTGGCAATCAGGGCAATGAAAAACTAATGATGATCAATTTTCTTTTTTTATGCTCCTAATAAAACAAAGTAATCTTAAAAGTTCTATTCATATAATGCACTAGAAACAGGAACAACTTTCTTACACATGTTTAGGTAGTTCAGACATAAAGGGTATTACATTTTAACCATAACCTCCCGCAGGACGTAAGAGGGTTACGGCTGGAAGGGTTCAAACTCTGGACCTTCGCGACGATAGGCCAAAGTCCAAAGCGCATAATGCAAGACCAGGCAAACTTTTCAACATTTTTTAAATTAAATATCTTTTTTGGGCGTTTAAAAACACTTCAACACATTTCGAGTGTAGACTAGACCCAGCCTTGAATGTTCACACTGTCACTAGACCCAGCCTTGAATGTTCACACTGTCACTAGAGTGACATCATTGGTAAAGCTGACTTCATGACAGAAACTAAAAAGTTAAGTAGCAATAATGCATAAAGCACTGAGCCCAAACTTACAAATACAAAAACAAAGCCCCCAAAAATATTCAGAAAGACAAAGATAAATATACATTTCTTATTCCTTATGCTAGGAGGCATTCAGAAAAGTGCTCGTTTTTCCCTAATGCCATTAGAGAATGGAGCGGGGTTTCAGAATCACCCAGGAAAACCAATGACTAGATTGGTACATGGATACACTAGGTTGCAAAAATCTTCTTATTTGAATCAACATCCGTACTTTATCAGCTAACATAGTGAATTAATTTGAGAAAATTTAATAAGTATTTCGTTAATGTTCGCTTATTTAAAGTGTATTAATGTTTATAAACACAGGCTCTAACAACAAAACAAGAGTTGCCTACTCATTGCGGCCTGCAATGTTTGTTTGTAAAATGTTTTACATATTTCGGATGTTCCTTCAGAGTTGAAGATAGTTTATTTCCAGGACGACGGGGGATGGGAGCGGGCAGGGTTTGAACCCGGGACCATCGATAAATCCAAACGACAATCCAGCGCGCAAACCGCACGACCAGGCAGCCATCCTAATGGTTTGATTGTAATATGTTTTGTCTATTAATGCGAATCAGTGGTAACAATTTTGTTAACGAACTTAAACGTTTATCTCCAATAACTTGATTCTCTTTACTGACCTGAAGTTATGGTCAACTACTCCCACCGACCCACCCCTTTCCGCAGCCTTATTTTTTGTTCTCACTGTTTTTTCCTCACACCCCAGAGAGTCCAGGCTATTGAAAAGCTCACACTAGAGACGGGGGCTAGTCAGGGAAAGTGAGGACTGTGAGCTGTTGACTGGTGGAGGGTGTTGAGTATGGAGTAGGGCGCTAGATAAACATGTATGGTTTTACATAGGGACTTATGAAATCAGAGGCAATGGGGATGGTGCTATTAATAGCCCCAAGTCAATTTTCCTGAGTGTTGAGCGCCACTGTAGAAGTAGTCATTGGCAATTCTCTCTCTCTCTCTCTCTCTCTCTCTCTCTCTCTCTCCCTCTCTCTCTCTCTCTCTCTGTCTGTCTCTTTTCTCTCTTTCTGTACTACCTACTCCTCTCTTTTTTATTTCCTCAGGTTAAGCTAGTAATCTCACTTTCTTTACCTCTTTTCATGACTCTCTCTTTAATCAAACTTTCAGCGCCCCTCTCTCTCTTTATTTCTCTCTCTCTTTATTTCTCTCGCTCTCTCTTTCTTTCTTTTTTTTTCTTTCTCTCTCTTTCTTAATTTCTCTCGCTCTCTTTATTTCTATTTCTCTCTCTCTCTCTTCTCCTAGTTCTACTTCCTCTTTCCCGCCATTGTATTTACTACGTAACAGAACTGATAAACTGAAGTATGAAAGAAGAAAATGGCTGCCGTGTAGACAGACTGATGCGTTTTGGGCGCGAAGATGAATTCTGAGTCTTTTGAAATGTCCTGGAAGTGACTTCAAAGAAAGTATGGTCAAGACAAATAGGAAGTATAAAAAAGTAGGTCATTTCTTGAGACGTGATTAATAGTGATGGCATTTTGTTATTACTTCGTATCGTTTCCTCTCAGACTTTTTGACAATTCGGTCTCTTGTAGCTATGTCAATGTGTCATGTTGGATTGTTAGGGACATTTTGGTTACTGGTTACTAGCTCGAGTGATTTGTTTAACTTAAGAGACAAGAGATCGTAGCGTTAGCAAATAAATGGGGATGACCCATTAGATTTTGTGAATACTGAGCCTACCATCTGATTGTGTCACGATGCTTAAGACAGTTGTCAAAGTACTGTCATAGTGTCTTGGTTCCCTGAGTGTACTTTGAGCTCAACAGTTACACAAGTTATCGCATTGTTGTAGTTAGATTAGTAGGAGTTTATCACACTCTTTTTTCTTTTATTAATTTGCCTTTTATTACAATTAGACTCAATCGTTTCTTAATTAGTACAAATTACAATTGTAATCGATATTTCTACTTACCTTAGTTAGTATTCATCGTAATGGGTATTTTAATAGGTAATTACTAGAAATTTCTGATGTTAAAGTATTATGTTTTGTCGTAGCGGGTTTTTAACATCATCAAATACAACTAAGTTAAAATCATCAAATACAACTAAGTTAAAATCATCAAAGACAACTAAGTTAAAATCATCAAATACAACTAAGTTAAAATCATCAAAGATTTTATCAGGTTTTATATCTAAGACAGATTTAGATCCCAGCTTGCATCTTGTTGACTCGTGAAATTAATATAACTAAATCCTTGGGGGAAAAACTTAAACAAATAAACACTTAGAAATTGGGTTCATTGAACAACGATTTTGTTTTTAGTGCGTGTGTGTATATAAAACCATTAATTGGTCTCTTATAACATTCTGGACTTGTGTGTGTGTGTGTGTGTGTGTTTATCATTCATCAATTCGTTGTGCAATCACATCTAAAGGTTGTCTAAATGGGTTATCTGCTGACCTATATGTAGGGTATTTAAAAAAAAACGAATGTATTGAAATTGATGATAATTGCTGCTGTGAATCCATGGAATCCATTTTAATGGCTCTTCTGGAAGTAGGTCAACCATACATGGCGTTGTGAAATCAAGTACGTAGATTCTGGCACAAACTAAAGTAGGTCAAACCTAATTACGTGGATTCGAGCAAAGGCTCAAGTACTTCAAACTTTTGAGTAGTCCTACATAGATACGGGGCGAAGGCTCATGTAGGTCAATTCAAGTACGTAGATACTGTTGAAAAGCTAAGTAGGTCAAACCTAATTACTTAGATACAAGCAAATACTCTATATGAAAAACTTTTGGTAAAATTAGCGAAGACTCATTATGTAAAATGTAAGTAGGTAGATACTGGCGAAGACTCAAGTAGGTCAAATTTAAGTTACCTATAGGATTTACTTTAAGCATAGCTCCCCTCCCACTTTTAAGAACTATTTAGGACTGGCTTAAAATGTATGAACCAATCTGGACCAAAAAGGCCCCTTATCTCAAAAAGCTTAGGTTATTTTTAAGTCTAGAAATGGCACTGCGTATAGTTGTTCGTACATAGTTCTCGGCATTTAGCGTTAATGCTTTATTTATGTAATGAAACCAATGACAACCTGATAAGTCTAACAAACGAAATATAACAAGGAAAACATTTCAAATACTTTTTAAAAATACTCCTTACTACAACTTATAGAGGGAATTTTTTTCCCCACTAAATAACTAATGAATTATAGATTAAAACACAATGGAACAATTGCTATCCGGCCCTATTCTCCTCTTCCCCCTGAGAAGGAATGCTGAATAAAATAACGTTCAGATCTACTCGACTTGATACTATTCCAACGATAAGCTTGTAGATCTAGACTTACAAAACGATGCGCAAATTTCCCTGGACATTAATTTATCAAACTCTTCAAGGAATGCGAAAATACCCGTGGACGTCTAGTCCGCTCAAGATCAATGTTTTCTCGTTATGGTTTTTTAAATGTATTTCTTTTTTTAATTTTAAAAAATTTAAACAGTTAAACTAGAGTTTTCGCAGAGTGGCCAACGAGGTAGTCATTTTTTTTAAATCAACGATATATAGCAACTGTCGAATTTCTAGAAAAATCGACATCTGTGTCCAGGTTCTACCAGGATTGTAGGTTCCACGAAGATATGAGCTGAATAGAGATATTGTAGCATGTAAATAACCAGAGGAACAGGTGATTGTCTTTGAATCCAAAATACAGCCTTTGATTTGAGCACGTTGACTCTTGACCTCACTCATTCGTACAGATCTGACGCTGGGGAAATCGTTTTATTCCTAACACATCAATGCGTACTGGTCAATGCTACTAGTGTACTAGAGATACTGTTCTTCTAGTTAGTACACATCAATCAAAGATTGTACTTTTGTTCCCCTTCTGTTGTTATTTTTAGCGTTAATCTAAGAAATAACTGACCTATATTCTGCACATCAATAAACACGCTGCAAGGAGATGGACAGATGCAGACAAACTTTCTTTTCCCTTTTATCCAAGCTGCTAATTGTATTAACTGTGACTTAATTAAATATCCATGCCCCTGGCAAGTTTAATGGAAACCACGTGTTTACTTAAAACATCACATTAGAGCAGGCTTACATCACATTAGTGAAATGCAAGATCTACTGCAGCCTTATACGTTACCATGGAGATTTTAGGAATCCAGTCTAACTCAGTTATAGCATTCCTTGATAGCAGCTTACTTTTTATACATTGCGTTACTTTGGATGTACATGTTAGTTGTATTCCAAAGTTACGTTATATTAGAGGTATTCCAAAGATATGTTAAAATTTTTGTTATTCTGAAGTAATGTTAAATTAGTGGTATTCTAAAGTATTATATTAGTGGTTTTCTAAAGTATTATATTAGTGGTATTCTAAAGTATTATAATATTAGTATTCTAAAGTATATATTAGTGGTTTTCTAAAGTATTATATTAGTGGTTTCTAAAGTATTATATTAGTGGTTTCTAAAGTATTATATTAGTGGTTTTCTAAAGTATTATATTAGTGGTTTTCTAAAGTATTTTATTAGTGGTTTTCTAAAGTATTATATTAGTGGTTTCTAAAGTATTATATTAGTGGTTTCTAAAGTATTATATTAGTGGTTTTCTAAAGTATTATATTAGTGGTTTTCTAAAGTATTTTATTAGTGGTTTTCTAAAGTATTATATTAGTGGTTTTCTAAAGTATTTTATTAGTGGTTTTCTAAAGTATTATATTAGTGGTTTTCTAAAGTATTTTATTAGTGGTTTTCTAAAGTATTATATTAGTGGTTTTCTAAAGTATTATATTAGTGGTTTTCTAAAGTATTATATTAGTGGTATTCTAAAAAAATGTTATACTTCATATACGTTATTGTATTGTAGCGCGTAATGGAGACAGACATTTTGACAGAATAATTTTGTATTCACTAAAAGAGAGAGAAATCTCTGATCAGATCTGAAAATTAGAAGAATTTTTTTTACGAGGTGGTCGAATAGTTAAACGTTTGGTCACTAGACCAATGGGTTCTGAGTCAAGTGCATATTAAATGGCATATTTATTTGTCTTGGAATAAAAACATCTTATTCAAAAGTATGGCCTTAACTTATATTCTATTTATTTGATTTTTATAGTTTTTAATAACCCTACAGATCTCCAGACACTTTACAATGACTCTAATTAATGAAGAGAACTAGGTCCAATGATTAAACATGGCAACAGATTCTAATAAAGGAGTTCAAACTTTAATCTCAATGAATACAAAAGGTTCAACTAGTGCAACAGTTTCAACTGGTTCCATATTTTAAAATGTTCAGATTGGGATCATTATTCTTTAAAAGACTTTAAACAAAATCGTTAGAATATTTAAGGCTTCATCAGTTTTTATAATTAGCCAAATTATTATTTTAAATTTGGCAGACATTTTTAGAGGTTAACTCGTTAATTTCATCTCGTTAATGTCATGTATTGAGAACGACAAAATGGAGACATTGTTTCACTTGGAATCTGCCAAATCTAATATGTTCAATCAAATTGCTCTGGCGTCCATTATTTGAACATCTATAAATTGGTGCAACGAAAGAGAGGCATATTATTGTTACTCTAGAATAGGCCCCAAGGAATCATTGTTTGATCAAAGAAAGAAAGAAATCTCTCAGTTGAAATAAAACAGTTTAATTCCTAAAGCAAAAATTATAAAAAAAAATATAAAAGATTAAATACACACTATATACACACAATATACTTTAATTTCAAGATAAATACAGAAAAGACTTAACATAAAGCTTAAAACTTATTTACTGGCATTGTCATTGTATTTATATCCTCTATAAATGTAGCTTTTCTAAGAGACAAGAAAGAACCAGAACTTTCTAATGGAAAAATCCCTGCTTATGTTTAACTCCCTTGACTATCTTTTTTAGTACTGTTGGAAAATTTCTGTTGTTTCTCGAAATGGCAGAAGGTTTCCATGCTGCATTTAGGCGCTCAGCAATCACGACTTAGACTAAGGCTAGATCCAAACTCGAGCACCACATGAGAACTTGTCTAGTGGTTTGTTCCGCTTAGCCCAAATTTCTGTAACTTTGTTTCTCTTGAACTAAAAACTTACATAACTCCGTTTGCCTACGCATCAGTCTGACTCATCCAGTCAATCTGACATTTACAGTATAGGTTTACTAGAAACCTAAATATTGTTTTGTAACAGCTGTGCCAATTGTTAACCCAGTCAAGTCTGTTGTCTCTTGTAGTATTTTCTATTGTATATTTCTGGTTAAGAAAGCAAGAAGAAACACGCCCAGTAATACATTGACACAGTCGGGCCTATTTATGCAAATAACGTGATTTGAGAAATGGCATCTCCGTCTTGAAATACGTGAATCGTGTAACTTTAATGTTTAAAACGCTCTTCTATCATCACCATTCCACCCCATACGGACTCCCAAATAAATCAACGAATGTTTGAGCAGACGACATAGCCTAAGAGAGCGGGATGGGAGATGGAACGGATGGCTAGCGATTATTGAAAGAGATCAAAGAAAGTATAGCGCGTCAATAAATGGAAGCTCGTGTTATATGAGCATGGCATTTCCGGTCCGCGCTTTTTGCCAAAAGTAATATGCAGCAGATATATTGGGATATATAGAAAAAAAAACTGTTCTATTAGAACACAAAGGCTGATAGAACTTTATTTTTTGTTGCAAGAATTGCTTTAGAAACTTGTCTGTTAAATTGTATGAGGGGAGAGGGGAGATGAGCCATCGACAAATAGTGTCTTTCAAAATAAAATGTTTTAACAAGATACTCGGATGTGGAGGAAATGTGAAATTTTTAGGACAGTTTAACACACACACACATACTCTCACACATACACACACACAAATATACGTCATATTTTTGGCTTCATGAAAGCATGATGTCTCTTTAGATGTGGGCGTTTTCTTCTTCTTCGTAATTGTCCTATAGGTTGAGTGACTTGAGTCTACGCTTCTTGAAAACTTTAAGTCTATGGAAGCTAGCTTCCATCTCCCTGTCTAAACAAACTTCTGTCTGAGAAAGATTCAAGCAGATGTAAATTATTACATTGCTCTTACCGATGGCTCTTATCCCAAGACGCTCGAATTAGAAGCAAGGTCCAAGCCCGAGCACACCGGGAAACCTCTTTAGTCCTTCTCTGTCCCACATTTCTGTACATGTTTGTTGGGGCTTTTTTCCCGCCAGTGTAATGGACTCGGTCCTTGGGCACCCCAAAGGGAATTACTTTTTGCTTCCCTATAGGCGTCATTGTCTCCTGTAACGACTGTCTCCACCGCGGTGAGGCTGAAGCATTGTCCGGGTACGATACAGGATAAAGACATAGATAACGAGTAAGCAGGTCTTTCTTTGAATCCCATGAAGCGACAACTCCCTTAGTGGTGATGTTTAAATTGTCTATTCTTTTTCTTCATCCACAACGAAGTGAAACTAAAATATAAAAACATATCCACCTACTATATGCATCAAACACAGTCAACACACGGACACTGAGAAGTTATTCAGAGAAGACTTAAAGGATTGGGGGAGGGATGAGTCTGGGGTAAGCAAAGATCAAAGGTGTTGGAAGATTAAATATTTTACTCCCCTGGTGGAATGTCAAATCTCGACAGATTAGGAATTTCCAATTTGTGCCACTTACTTGTGCTTTTTTTTTTTTTGGGGGGGGGTAGGGGGATTTAATTTTTTAGATCTATGTGTGAATGGTATGTTCACGGGAGAGAGAGAGAGAGAGAGAGAGAAAGAGAGAGATGCCTAAAATAAATTCCTGTTTTCAAACCCAAAACTAGACAGAGGAAGAAAAGAAAAAGTTTCATTCATTCCTTCTGTTTCTATAGTTACAGAGTTGAATTTGAGAACCCCTGTCACACTGAACACGATATTATTTCCCATTCGATTGAACCCTCCAATGTTTTAGTCAGTGGATTCGATGATGAATGAATGTGACATCAAGGGAAATAAAAAACAACACAAAATTATAGCAATCCAAGGAAATGTTGTTTTTTTCGCTACATTTTGCTAGCAGTCAGCGAGGTATCGTTAGGCCTGTTTCGTGTACACATGGTTTTTCTCAGGTCAAGATGTTCTCAAGGTGTTGTGTTTAACCAGTTCTTTTATAAAGCTGTTATAAAGCTTGTATCAACTCACTCTGTCTGGTAAAACGTTTGTACACGTTATTTCTCCGACACCCAATGTATGTCCCCCCCTTCCCTTTTATTTTTGTGTGTAAATGCTTTTAAACATCCAATTTTCTCAAATCCTCCCAGATACCTCTTTTGTACCCCTTCCCCATTTCCCCAACTGGTCCAGGTAAATGATAGGATCATAGTGAGACAAGTGATAGGATCATAGCGTAGTGAGACAAGTGATAGGATCATAGTGTAGTGAGACAAGTGATAGGATCATAGCGTAGTGAGACAAGTGATAGGATCATAGTGAGACAAGTGATAGGATCATAGCGTAGTGAGACAAGTGATAGGATCATAGCGTAGTGAGACAAGTGATAGGATCATAGCGTAGTGAGACAAGTGATAGGATCATAGCGTAGTGAGACAAGTGATAGGATCATTGTGAGACAAGTGATAGGATCATAGCGTTGTGAGACAAGTGATAGGATCATATAGCGTATTGAGACAAGTGATAGGATCATATAGCGTATTGAGACAAGTGATAGGATCATAGCGCTGTGAGACAAGTGATGGGATCATAGAGTATTGAGACAAGTGATAGGATCATAGCGCTGTGAGACAAGTGATAGGATCATAGCGTAGTGATACAAGTAATAGGATCATATAGCGTATTGAGCAAAGTGATAGGATCATCGCGCTGTGAGACAAGTGATAGGATCATAGCGTAGTGAGACAAGTGATAGGATCATTGTGAGACAAGTGATAGGATCATAGCATAGTGAGACAAGTGATAGGATCATAGCGTAGTGAGACAAGTGATAGGATCATAGCGTAGTGAGACAAGTGATAGGATCATAGTGAGACAAGTGATAGGATCATAGCGTAGTGAGACAAGTGATAGGATCATAGCGTAGTGAGACAAGTGATAGGATCATAGTGAGACAAGTGATAGGATCATAGTGAGACAAGTGATAGGATCATAGTGAGACAAGTGATAGGACCATAGCGTAGTGAGACAAGTGATAGGATCATAGTGAGACAAGTGATAGGATCATAGCGTAGTGAGACAAGTGATAGGACCATAGCGTAGTGAGACAAGTGATAGGATCATAGCGTAGTGAGACAAGTGATAGGATCATAGCGTAGTGAGACAAGTGATGGGATCATAGCGTAGTGAGACAAGTGATAGGATCATAGCGTAGTGAGACAAGTGATAGGATCATAGCGTAGTGAGACAAGTGATAGGATCATAGCGTAGTGAGACAAGTGATAGGATCATAGCGTAGTGAGACAAGTGATAGGATCATAGTGAGACAAGTGATAGGATCATAGCGTAGTGAGACAAGTGATAGGATCATAGCGTAGTGAGATAAGTGATAGGATCATAGTGAGACAAGTGATAGGATCATAGCGTAGTGAGACAAGTGATAGGATCATAGCGTAGTGAGACAAGTGATAGGATCATAGCGTAGTGAGACAAGTGATAGGATCATTGTGAGACAAGTGATAGGATCATAGCGTTGTGAGACAAGTGATAGGATCATATAGCGTATTGAGACAAGTGATAGGATCATATAGCGTATTGAGACAAGTGATAGGATCATAGCATATTGAGAAAGCTAAAAGCATGAAATAGCGCTTAAACAAAAACAATTGGTAAAAATATTATTAATCGCACAGATTTATTGTTGTGGTCTCGATTTAATTTAATTACAAGACTGATCCAAACTAATTGATACAATTACACTTCGTATAAGCCATTTTTAAAAGTATTTTTTAGGTTTTTCTTGTTAAAATCTCTTAGTGTGTTATTTGTCCACTAATACACTATTTTTTTAATGGAATGTGACACCAGACTTTCTTATCTAAATGTATTATTCTCGATTCACTCATCTGTAAAGATGGTGTTGAATACTACAGATATAATAGCACAACATAAATAAATGAATTAATAAAAACTATCGACCACGATATATCTATTTTTCTTTTTATCTATCGATCTGTTAGATTGAGCAGGAACTAGAATCAGAAATGTTGTACAAGTTATTTTATTTTCTGCTCTCCTGGACTTTTGTGAGCTTTTTTTAGATCTACCCCAAGACTTTAGTGATTTCTAAAAACAAATTGTTAGAAAACAATTTCCGTTGTTATTAGCGAGTCATCTTATAATGTTGTATTATTATCATTAACGCATTTTTTTTTTCATATTGACGTTATAAGTTAGATCCAATTTAGTTACTTTTTATCTTTGTGTACGTGTGTAAAGGTATGATCTGTTATTACATTTAATATAGTAACAACTTGTTCAACAAAAAATTAGAAGGAGAGCTATTTTCTGAGAACAGAAATAATGAATTCCTCGAAATAAAATAAAAGTAAATGTCATTGTCAGATGCAGTTATGACCCTCATTGATTATCCTAATTAATAGTTACTGCACTAGTGAGGCGATGTTTCGCTGTGCAATCTCAGTTCGTTTTAAGGCAATGGACTCAATGGTAGCTACCTATTGAGGAACTGACGTTTAGTACATAGGAAACAAGACATTGGACTAAGACGTTCTTACATCTTTAGAATACAATCTAGAAACGTAATCTCACCCCCGCAATCAGGACGAACACACACACACGCACACACACTCACACACTCACGTGTTAAACAGTATCCCCGGTTGTCGTGACTGCTCTATTTGTGGTGGGACCGGTGATAGATGTGGGACCAGGTGATAGATGTGGGACCAAGTACCTTTCTCTCTGTAGGTCAACGTTGATGACGTCATTGGATGGAACGACCAACCTGGGACCTGACAAGGTCGATATGAGAGCACCCCCCCCTTCCATACCCTCTTTTTTGTTTCTCTCACAATAACTTGTGTGTGTGTGTGTGTGTGTGTTTAGTATGAAGGGGAGAAGCAATTAAAACAAAAACCACCTGACGACCACACTCTCAGTTTCTATTTTTAACCATTTTAATTTATTTTTTTTATCTTTCGCTGATTAAGTCTAAGTGTCTCGGATTCAATGAACCGAAACCAGGACAATTTAGAAAATCATAACTTGCTCCCTACCCCTTTCCCCTTGTTTAGACTGATGTAATTTTTTTTTTACACAAACCTAAATGTGTAAAAGTGGAGTTATTGATTTGTAAACACGAATGTTGAATTTTTAATGGTCTTCAAGTCAGAAGAGTATTTTCTATGTTAAAACGGTCATAACGGTCAAGGAACTTGTAAGCAACACATTTCAAGATCAAACCTATTTTCATAACATTTGAAAATGTTTCAAGTTTTCTGTGAACACATCATGAAGTAGTGGTAAATATCTAAATGTATATATATATAACTAGACCATATTTAAAACATTCATTTGAAACATATATGTAGTGCAAATGGCATTACCATATGACATCAACTACATGATCAGCATAAGCCCTACATACAGTAAATATATGCATACTCTGTACAAACATTTTGGCTGCAGGCAGTTCCTCCCCTTGTTCTCACTTTAAAGTTGTATTTCCCTTCTTTGCTTTTGTTTACTTTTCATACAACTAGGCATATGTTTGAATGTTGTGAAGTAGAGGCCCTCCGTTTGCTGCCTCTTGCCTACGCCAATGCTTGTAGTTGGTTAACTTTGAAACTGGTTTGAAAAAGGTTTGACAAATAGAGGCTATTGAGCTCCGCCAATGTTCAATTCATAATGCATGACACCAAAACGTTGAAGTGAAGTCTACGTTTCTAGGTTGTATTCTAAAGATGTAAGAAAGTCTTAGTCCAATGTCTTGTTTCCTTTAAACTAAAGGTCAGTTCCTCAATAGGTTGCTACTATTGTATGTGCTTTTAAAAAAAAAATTATTTGTGCTTTCCTGTGTTTGCAAGAATAATTCAAAGATAGAATATCTTTTTTAACTAAGACAGATTATATTTTCTTAACGAAGATAGAAATCCTTTCTTAACTTAGATAGCATATCGTTTCTTAACAATTACTTACTGACTATAGACGTCCCTTCATGAAGTGGATAAAATCCTTCGTTAGCCTAGCAGTGGATATTAATCAGTGATTTAAACTATACTAAGTAATTGGTTAATTCTATCTGGCTACATGTAATGTGGTATGCGCCTTTGGCTGTCGTCTGGATGGTTCTGGATTTGAACCCTATCACGTTTTCATCCCCCGTCGTAGTAAAATCTAGTTTGACCGTGTTACGTATCTAGGCATTGTTTTTTTCTTCTTTGACCTGTTGCGGTCGAGAGACGGGGAGGTTGTCTGCCCCTTGTGTAATAAGTTTTTTTTTTTTTTTTTTATTCGTCAAGCCACACAGACAGTGACCGGTCCTTGACCTGTGTGTGTACCTCTGGTTGAAAGGAGGGTGTTTTTTTTTTTTTCTATCTCTTTGAAGAGCGTTCTAGATCTGGGAAATTTATGACGTATTTGTTTCGAGAAATTCCTAGATTTGTCTTGAAATCGACGCGCGGTATATTATATAAAGACCGCCCGCGTGACGTTGACAGACAGACATACGGAGACAGCCGTGAGACAGAATAGCGGAGACATTGCGTGACCCGTGCGTGGTTAACCACTTGATCGTGTAAGTTAATATTTTTTTTTATGTAAGGCCTTGCTTGCTTGTATTTGTAATTACATTTTCAAACTCTTGTATTGTAATATGTTTACATGCCATTTTTGTAAAAGGGTTTTGGTCAACACATCAATTCTGTATTAGTGTATTGAGTAAATGTTTATTTTTACTTTCTTGTAACTTTATATTTGATTAAACATTAAGTTGATAGTTTACCTTCCGATTTCTTGTGTCATTTTTTTTTTGTTATTCATTGTAAGTCTTTGATTAAATTCAGACTTAAGATAAGTGACACAACTCCTTTTCTATTGTCACGTTCCCCTAGGCAAGCCATTTTAAAAATTAGAATTCAATTCGTAATACGTGACAAAAGAAGTTTGGGGGCCTGTCCCGGGATATTTTTCTGAACCTATTTTCGTCTTACTTGAGTAATTTTGTAAAGGCGAAGTTGACTTTAACAAAAATTTTTTTTGGTTCAAAGAGTCGGAAGTAAAGTATCAATAGTATTGACCAAACTCTCTTAAGGTTTTTTTTTGTTGTACTGATTTTGTACTGTATATTTACATTGTATACATATTTTTGCTTGTAATAGTTGCTAGTTAGTCATGGATATTCAGGTTTTTCTTGCAAATCCCTCTGTGGAAGAGCTTGATGCTTTTACTAGGAAGGAACTGGTCCTTATTTCTAAACATTTAGGGGTTAAAAATAAAATCAAATGCCCTTAAACAAGAAATCAGAGATAACATTGTAATCCATTATGTAGACGAGGAAGTGTTTTCTGAAGACCTTTTAGAAACCCTTAGACCCGATGAGGGTAAATCAGATTTAGAACTTCAGATAAAATTAAAACAAATGGAAATAGAAGCCCAGAAGGAAATTAAACAAAAAGAATTAGAGCTTGCAGCGGCTAGAGAGCAGAGAGAAATTAAACAAAAAGAATTAGAGCTTGCAGCGGCTAGAGAGCAGAGAGAGCAGAAAGAAATAGAAATGAAATTACAAATAGAGTTAAAAAAATTAGAGTTAGCTGCTAATGTAAGACCAGATTCTTCCCCTGCCAGTCATACTGCTGAAGCAACAAAATTTTTGAAAATAATTCCACGCTTTAATGAAGCCACAATTGACAATTATTTTCCACAATTTGAACTTGCTGTGAAAAATTTTAATGTACCTGAAACTTTGTGGCCCACTTTGCTGCAAACAGTTTTGACTGGTAGAGCTGCAGAGGTATTTTGTTCTTTGACCATTGAACAACAAAAAGATTATAATGTTGTTAAGGCCTTAATTCTTAAGGCATATGAACTTGTTCCGGAAGCTTACCGAAAGCAGTTCAGGGATTGTCGCAAATCGGATGGCCAAACCCATGTAGAATTCCTGCGGGAAAAGGAGCGACGCTTTGAGAAATGGCTCACTTCCAAGGAAATCGGCACCGACTTTGCAAAATTCAAGAACCTAATGCTGATGGAAGAGTTCAAGAGTTGTGTGCGGCTGGACGTCCGTACGCATATAGCTGATCGTGGCGAGGAAGATGTGCACAAGGCTGCAGTGTTGGCAGACGATTATATAATATCACATCAATTTGCCAAGTATACGACGGATGTCAAGCCAAAACAAGTCAAACAGCCTGAGTCCATTGCTAGCAACTCCATCAAGAACAGCAGTACAAATGACAGAAAACCTACTACAAGTAAAGCTACTTGTTCCTACTGCAAACGAGAAGGCCATAAAATTGACGATTGCTGGAAACTGAAGAAGAGAAACGAAAAAGCTCCTTCAAAAGTCAGCGCTTGCACAGTACAGTGGTCGTCGAGGTTTACTCCCTCATCCTCAAGTCATATCAAGAATACCTCGACACCACCTGTTTCAAATGTATTGACTGTACAAGACTCTCCGAAAATGTCTCCACGGTGTTCAAATGACTCAACAGTGAGTTCTTCAAATTCATCTTTACGATGTTCCAATGACTCAAACAAGAGTTTTTCAAATACATCAAGCCGATGTTCCAATGACTCAAACAAGAGTTTTTCAAATACATCAAGCCGATGTTCCAATGACTCAAATAAGAGTTTTTCAAATACATCAAGCCGATGTTCCAATGACTCAAACAAGAGTTTACCTAATACATCACCCCGATGTTCCAATGACTCTAACCAGAGTTCCAATAATACATCACCCCGATGTTCCAATGACTCTATCCAGAGTTCCCATAATACATCATCCCGATGTTCCCATGACTCTATCCAGAGTTCCCATAATACATCATCCCGATGTTCCCATGACTCTATCAAGAGTTCCCATAATACATCATCCCGATGTTCCCATGACTCTATCAAGAGTTCCCATAAGACATCACCCCGATGTTTCAATGACTCTATCCAGAGTTCCCATAATACATCATCCCGATGTTCCCATGACTCTATCAAGAGTTCCCATAAGACATCACCCCGATGTTCCAATGACTCCATCAAGAGTTCTCCAAATACATCCAAAAGATGTTCTACTGACTCAAGAAAGAGTTTCTCCACTGCGTCTCCTAGAGATGTCAATGACTCCAGCGAGAGTTCGACCCAAGTCCAGTCTGCATCAACCAAAATTGATGTTTTATTAGAGGATTTTAAGCCTTTCATTTCGGAAGGATTCGTATCACTACCCGGTGATTCTACAAGTCTACGACCTATCACCATTTTGAGAGACACAGGTGCCTCACAATCGCTACTTTTAGAGGGTATTTTGCCCTTGTCAAAATCATCATCGACTGGGAAGAGCATCCTGTTACGAGGCGTAGAGCTTGGATGTATAGATGTGCCTCTACATCTAATCGACATAAAGTCAAATCTCATTACTGGGACCGGTTGTTGTAGGTGTCCGACCAACATTACCATTGGAAGGCATCTCGTTGCTGTTAGGCAATGACTTAGCAGGTGGAAAGGTGATAGCCGAACCCATCGTCACTCAAACACCCGACTTATCTGCCACACCCGAGGAAGACCTAGAGTTATATCCAGCGTGTGCAGTAACAAGGGCAATGAGGTTGAAAGCATCTCAAGAAGAGAACGTCATCAAAGCCAACAGTAACCACGATGATGTGGACTTGAGCACCACATTCTTTGCTTCTCTTGAAGAAGAACCAACGCCAAATTCTGAAAAGCCGGCATCAACTCGAAAACAGTTGATTGAGGACCAAAAGAAGGATCCAGAGCTCGCCAAACTCCGAGAAACCGCAATGACATCACAAGAGGCAGAGCTAGCATCAACGTGCTACTACATCCAAGATGATATGCTCTTCAGGAAATGGAAACCTCCAGACGCATCCAACGAAGAAGAATGGAGAATATGCCATCAAATCGTGTTACCAGAAAGATACCGAGCGTACATCATGAATCTGGCTCATGACACACCAATGTCAGGTCATCTCGGCATCCACAAGACATACCACAAGATTATGTCACACTTCTTCTGGCCACGTTTGAAGAAAGATGTCATCCAGTACTGCCGATCCTGTCATGCCTGTCAGATGGTTGGCAAGCCAAATCAAAAGATCCCTGTTGCTCCTCTGAAGCCGATTCCAGCCTTTGAAGAACCTTTCAGCAGAGTACTTATTGACTGTGTTGGTCCTCTCCCAAGGACAAAAGCTGGCAACCAATACCTGTTGACCATTATGTGTGCTTCAACTCGTTTTCCTGAGGCTATTCCTCTGAGGAACATAAAAGCATCAAACATTGTGAAGGCCTTAATCAAGTTCTTTACTCTATTTGGTCTACCAAAGTCTATCCAATCGGACCAAGGAACGAATTTCACGGCCAATCTTTTCAAGCAAGTCATGACTCAGTTGGGCATCAAACACTGCATGTCGAGTGCGTATCATGCCGAGTCGCAAGGCGCTCTTGAGCGATTCCATCAGACTCTCAAGAACATGATCCGAACCTATTGCTTTGAGCACGAAAAAGACTGGGGACGAAGGAATCCACATGCTGCTGTTTGCAACCCGTGAATCCGTCCAGGAATCGTTGGGATTCAGCCCTTTTGACTTAGTCTTTGGCCATTCGGTGCGCGGTCCCTTGAAATGTATAAAAGAGACTTTGTTGTCACCAACAGCCACTGAAGGACTTTTAGACTATGTAATTAAGTTTAAAACTAGACTTTATGATGCTTGTGTTCTGGCCAAAAATAATTTACAAAACACCCAATCCAGCATGAAACGCTGGTATGATAGAAAGGCCCGTGTTAGAGAATTTTCTCCCGGGGAGAAGGTGCTTGTATTTTTGCCCATACCAGGTCAACCCTTGCAAGCCAGATATTTTGGTCCCTATGAAATTGAGACCAAAATTAGTGACCTCAATTACACAATAAAAACCCCTGACCGTAGGAAAAAGACTCAGCTATGTCATATAAACATGCTGAAGCCTTATGTATCTCGGCCAGATCACTCAGAGAAGAGTAATTGTGTTTTAAATACAGTCAAAAGTTGTTCAAATAGCCATGTTTCTCCTATTGATGATGATATTGTAAAGGAGAAATTTGGACAATACAAAATACCTAATTCTTTTGTATTACAGAATTTGGATGTAAAACTGTCTCATCTGTCTTCGACAGAAAGGCCAGTTATCATGAAACTCATTAATGAATTTAATGACATTTTTTCTGATGTACCAAAACAGACTAATGTTATAATGCATGATGTAGATGTTGGCGAGGCTACTCCAGTCAAGCAGCATCCTTACAGGGTCAACCCTGAAAAACTTGCTATACTTAGGTCAGAAATCAAGTATATGCTTGAAAATGACCTCATTGAACCAAGTTCCAGTAGTTGGAGCTCCCCATGTGTCTTGATACCTAAACAGGACAAGACTTATCGTTTTTGTACAGACTACCGTAAGGTAAATGCTGTAACAAAGACCGATTCGTTTCCTATCCCTAGGATAGACGATCTCATAGATCGTATTGGTGACGCTAAGTACATCACCAAAATAGACCTACTTTCAGGTTATTGGCAGATTCCCCTGACTGATAGGGCAAAGGAAATCTCCGCCTTTGTCACCCCTGATGGTCTGTACCAATACAAAGTGATGCCATTTGGCATGAAGAATGCTCCTGCCACTTTCCAGAGAATGATAAATGCCCTGCTTGCTGACATGGAGAATTGCCACGCATACATAGACGATGTAGTAATTTTTAGCCAAGATTTTTCTAGCCATTGTAAACAACTGCATTGTCTTTTTACTAAACTGTTACATGCAAAAATTACTGTAAACCTGAGTAAGAGTGATTTTTTGCCAGGCTTCCATCCAATACTTAGGCCATATTGTAGGACAAGGCCAGGTGAAACCTGTAATGGCCAAAGTAGAAGCTATCCAAGCTTTCCCTATCCCTGCTGATCGGAAACAACTCCGAAGATTTTTGGGAATGTCTGGATATTATAGAAAATTTTGCGAAAATTTTTCTGTCATTGCCAGTCCTTTAACAAACCTCCTGAGAAAGAACGTCCGATTTACTTGGACGGATGAATGTCAGAAAGCCTTTAACCAGATCAAGCAGATATTATCTAGCTCTCCCATTTTGATGGCTCCTGACTTCGGAAAACCTTTTAGGTTAGCTATTGACGCCAGTGACACAGGTGTTGGGTCAGTCCTTTACCAAGAAGATAATTTCCAAGTAGAGCACCCTATTTGTTTCTTTTCCCAGAAATTTAATAGACATCAAAGAAATTATTCTACTGTGGAAAAAGAATGTCTTGGGTTGGTTCTTTCTATACAACACTTTGATTTTTATATCAGTGGGTCCAGATGGCCACTGGTTGTATTTACTGACCACAATCCCCTTACATTTATCCACAAAATGTCTGGCAAGAACCAACGACTTCTCAGGTGGAGTTTATTTTTACAAGAGTACAACCTAGATATTAAACACATAAAAGGCAGCGAAAATGTTATCGCCGATGCCTTATCTAGATTGTAAAAAGTATTTTGATGTATATATTTTTTTTTATATATATCATGATAAATACATTCTGTAATGTTAACATTTTTTTTGTAGTTCTAAAAAGATTTCCATTATGGAAATGTAAACTTTTTATTTTTAGGAGGGAGGTGTTACGTATCTAGGCATTGTTTTTTTCTTCTTTGACCTGTTGCGGTCGAGAGACGGGGAGGTTGTCTGCCCCTTGTGTAATAAGTTTTTTTTTTTTTTTTTTATTCGTCAAGCCACACAGACAGTGACCGGTCCTTGACCTGTGTGTGTACCTCTGGTTGAAAGGAGGGTGTTTTTTTTTTTTTCTATCTCTTTGAAGAGCGTTCTAGATCTGGGAAATTTATGACGTATTTGTTTCGAGAAATTCCTAGATTTGTCTTGAAATCGACGCGCGGTATATTATATAAAGACCGCCCGCGTGACGTTGACAGACAGACATACGGAGACAGCCGTGAGACAGAATAGCGGAGACATTGCGTGACCCGTGCGTGGTTAACCACTTGATCGTGTAAGTTAATATTTTTTTTTATGTAAGGCCTTGCTTGCTTGTATTTGTAATTACATTTTCAAACTCTTGTATTGTAATATGTTTACATGCCATTTTTGTAAAAGGGTTTTGGTCAACACATCAATTCTGTATTAGTGTATTGAGTAAATGTTTATTTTTACTTTCTTGTAACTTTATATTTGATTAAACATTAAGTTGATAGTTTACCTTCCGATTTCTTGTGTCATTTTTTTTTTGTTATTCATTGTAAGTCTTTGATTAAATTCAGACTTAAGATAAGTGACACAACTCCTTTTCTATTGTCACGTTCCCCTAGGCAAGCCATTTTAAAAATTAGAATTCAATTCGTAATACGTGACAACCGTTTTAATTTTTCAAAGTAAAAAATAAATTAATTAAAATTTGGCTTGAGAACTAGACTTAGATCTAGAACCAAAATCAGTTTTTAAAGGACTATCGCGTTCTTGAAAGGATTGTCGCGTTAGGGAATTTCCGAAAGTAAGGCATTATGGATTGTAGAGTTTAATAAATTAATGTTCAGGACCATTTTGGACATCGCCTTCTAAGTCTAGATTTAAAGGCATATCATTGGAATTTTGGCGTCATCATAAAAGTTGTTGGATTTTACAAATCTATTTTTCATAAAGTTTTTCCATAACATTTTGCGAAACTGTAAGTAAATCAGATCGTGATTAACGTGTAAACTCGCACCGTCGGGCTTCATTTTGCATTTGATTTTTTTTTTTCAAATCTTAAGTCTCGCAACGAAAAATCATTTTAGTAATTTTTTGGACAATTTTCCTATACAAACTTTTTATAGTAGTTAGTAAATACAATACGTTATTTGCAATAGTTTTAATACTTCATTCTTGATTCAAAACAGGTATTGAACTACTCACACTGTGGAATATTCCTCACAAATACCATCTGTATTTTTCTTCTTTTTTTTTACTGTTTTTTTTTATCAAAAACATAAAGAATTTGTATTAATACATTGTAACATCAACTTCTTTTCACTGTTGGATAGATTGTGACAGTCTCACTAAATCGGAAGTTTATTTCTTTGTTTTTGTTTTACTTAGAATTTTGTGTCCACTCACACTTTTAAATAAATATTCCTTTAACATTTATTGTTTCTGTCCTTTGTACTGGTGGTTGCTATGTGTGTGTATATATATATATGCGTGTGTGTGGTTTGTGTATGCACGCTTGTTTATGTGTTGTATATCTTTATCTCTATATACATGTGTTTAAATGTCAGTACACATGTGTGCTCACGTGATTGTTTTGGTCCGTGTGCTGAAGAGAAAAACATCTGCGTAAATAAACGTCATTATTCTTTCACAACGTTTGTTTGTAAACTGTTAGGTCGAGAATGTCGATTTACACAGGCTAGTAAGTCTATAAAACTTTACATTGTGCTCAGTGGAATGGAAGATATGGTAATTAAATGTTTATGATAGATAGATAGATAGATAAATAGATAGATAGATAGATAGATAGATAGATAGATAGATAGATTGATAGGTAGGTAGGTAGGTAGGTAGGTAGGTAGATAGATAGATAGATAGATAGATAGATAGATAGATAGATAGATAGATAGATAGATAGATAAAGTAAGTTGTGATGTTATGATAATGTATGATGATGTGATAATAGTTAAATCCTGTCATCGCTAACAATATTAAGCCTGTGTTTCCATTTCTAGCCAGAACGCATTCAGTTTGTAGAACTGAATAGAACGCTTTGGGTTGTCTCCACACTATGACAAGGAGTGCAGTGAAACACAGCCCCAAACACAGCCCCAAACACGGATTAAAATAGAATTTAAAAAACAAAACCAACAAAAACAAAAAGCCCCAAACAAAAATAAGCGCTCACTCTAGCGACTCACAAACACTAGATCTTTGTTTCATTCTTCGCTTTGCTGCTGATGGGAGAGAACTTTTGGAGCAACTCTTCATTAAGTTACTCTGGGCAAGTCAAACCACAGATGGACATTTATAACGTGCTCCGGAGGAAACTGGACAATTACGGAGAATTTCAATCTTTGATCAATAAGGCTTTAATTTAAGTGTGTATGCGTTTTCATTCTCGGATTATTGTTCGTTGTGTCTGTGCCCGTGTGTGTGGTGCTGGTCAAAGGACATCGCTTACGTCATGGGAAAAGTGCAAAGGCCGCCAGATGAAACCAGTCGGAAATTTACTGAAGCTCTCCTCAATAAAAATCAAAAGGTGAGTCCTGAAGCATTAAGGGTAAATAGGACTTGGTCACGCAACTTGTAAGCAACACATTTCCAGATCAAACCAATTCATTAGCAGCACATAACATTTAAACATTTAACAGTTTCCTTTAAAGACATCATTGGGTATATAGTTCGTCCATAGTGATGACCACTTTTGTCATCCAGGGGGCTGAGAGCTTTGCACTGGGGTTTTGTGCCTCCTCATGTGGCTGGTGTAACCTATGTAAGCCCGAAATGTTCGGCAGGTTATTCCAGCTGGAGCTAGTGTCATTGTCCTCGATTTTCTTTTCTGACGTTTTTCTTCTGCCAGCGTTGTTTGAGTAACAAGAGAGGTAATGAATTAAACTATGTATTTGACAATAACTCTCTGTTGATCAATTAACGAAAAGATACAAACTCTTACTTTATAGAAATAGTCATTAGTACAAATAATGGCTTGGAGTGAAAGATATTTTTCTAAACTGTCCACCAATATCATGAGCTTAGAGTGTACTATTTCATTATTCAGGAGTTGTTTTAGGAAATAAAATCAATAAAGCATACTAACCTCCTTGATATCAATTGGTAAATTAATATCAGCGGTAGGTTTTTAAATGACAACATATGACAGTTTATACATTACAAAAGAAACTAAAACTTTCCTGCCTTCAATACTCACATGAAAGTGTGTTAGAGGAGCCATTATTTTTTCTTCTATGACCCCTTTTCTATCAGGATTGAGGTTCTCTGTCTCTCTCTCTCTCTCTCTCTTCCTCCTCTCTCTCTCTCCATAAGGTGCGGTCTAGGGTCGAGACGTCTCAGTGCTCCACATCGATGTCCAGTGCTTTGATTACATCTACATATCAGAAGTAGTGGCGACCTGTTCTTCTTTGAGTCCATCGCAAGTGGTCCATAGAGGATGACCCTGGTCCTTGACAACTAGAGCACGGTAGTTCCTTATGGTGGAGCAATGATCAAAATGAACTATTATAAGATCACAATTATTGTAATGTTATATTAGTCGAAATAACTATTTCGCTATTAAGAAAATTCAAAAACACATTTTAGTATTATCAGTATCAGTCAAGTATCAGTCAAGTATCAGTCAAGTATCAGTCAAGTATCAAAGTGTTAAGGGACCAGCTGAGGCTTGACTATAGCACTCAGCCTATTCCTGACATGATAAATATATTATTGTGGGATGTAACATCGGAGTGAAAGTTGTGGACCCCAAATGAAATCTAGAAAATCTAAGGGCTCAAAACTTATTGAATAGAAAATAAAATTGTTTCCCCTTACTGAATGTCACAAAAACGAACATTTTAATTCTATGGATGTAAATGAACAATTCTTAATCTTTCTAGAATATTTGCCATAGCTAGATTATTATTATTGAAGAACTACCAGGGTCGAGCATCTTCTTAGGGATGTTTAGGGCCCTGAATGTGTTCGCGAGGTCAGTTAACACTTTCCCCTTGGTTGATATTACAAAATACTATTCTTATTTTGGAGGCAAAGCGCTTGGCTTCCGAAATCGGGTTCCCGGGTTCGATTCCTGGTGAAGACTGAGATTTTTATTTCAGGATCTTTGGGCGCCTCTGAGTCTACCCAGCTCTAATGAATACCTGACATTAGTTGGGGAAATATAAAGGCGATAGGTCTTTATGCTGGTCACATTACACCCTCGTTAACAGTGGCCATTAGACATATCTACTCTATAGATTGCAAGGTTTGAAAGAAGAACTTTACTTTATTATGTTCGATAATTTCCTCAGTCACTTAATCTCTAAGCTCAGGTTTTCATATTCTGTTCTTTATCAGTTTCTTTTATTTATAGTGTGAGATAATGGCTCCGCAGTCTTGATGACTGTTGCAGATTTTTCTTTTTTTTTCCATAAAAAAGTAAATCTGGTCGATTAAAATCCATCGTCTGGTCAGTTAAAATAGGACAATCCCAGTACAGTAGATAATTGGTTGACTCAAGAACCTCCTGTAGTGGTCATTTTTTAGTTAGGAGATTTGCATTATTTATGTCTACAATAGGCTGACATTCTTCGTGCAATGTATTTATTCTAAAGGCCATTTCTTCGATTCCGAAGATTAAGGACAGATTTGTTTACAGGGCCGTCACACATTCCATTGTTTTTAATGATATTTAACTATTGGTCATTGTTTGTTTCATTGTTTTGTATCTCAGTTTGGTGATTTACGATTTGTTTTTAACTTCCTTTCTTAACATTTATGTTGCACTAAAACCTTCACCTTTGATTGAACCTTTGACCTTCATAAATAACCCAAACCGTTCACTGTGGGTTTGGACTGTCTATAACTTTCGCATTAATGTCCTTGACTCAGACATTCACTATCAGTAATGAAATCTAAAAATACATTTCATTTTCAATTTTCAACCTTGACATCTTTTTGTGGTAGATCTACTTTTAGTGTGAGTACAATGCTATAAATAATCAGTGCTCACAGCCGGACAGAAGAAGGAGAAATCTCTAAATAAATCTATCTCTGCCATTGGCCGTCCCTAGAGGTCGACGCCGATATTCTATTACTCTCCTGGTTTACGTGAGGACCCCACTATGAAGCAGATCTCATTAGGGTCTGACCGTTCCACTGACTGCCACAATGTTCTGATAGCCCGCGGGCAGTGTCTTTGCAAGACTGGAGAATGTCTTATTATAACCTATACGCACTTACCTCCCTTTGTCCCGCTTCCTAGGTCAGTTATGTCTTAGCTTCGTAATAAGCTCTCATCTAGTACAGGCCTTAGCTCTTTATTAAGCTCAGCTCTAAGCTCGGATAAAAGATTTGTTTTAGCTCCAAACTAGGTTCTAATCTAGGATATGTCTAAGCTCCATACTGAGCTCAGATCTAAGCCATGAGCTACTGAGCAGTGAGATTATATATTATAATATATATATATATATATATATATATATATATATATATATATATATATATATATATATATATATATATATATATATATATATATATACATATATATATATATATACATATATATATATATATATATAGAGAGAGAGAGAGAGATACAGTGCTTTTTTTGTAAAAAAAAAAACTAGGTGCCGGTACTCAGTGATTAGGTGCCGGTACTCAGTAGTTGATTGCCTAAAGTACCGTCACAAAAAAGCCCTGTATATATATATATATATATATATACATATATATATAATTTATATATATATATATATATATATATATATATATATATATATATATATACAGAGAGAGAGAGAGAGAGAGAGAGAGATAGATAGATAGATAGATAGATAGATAGATAGATAGATAGATAGATAGATAGATAGATAGATAGATAGATAGATAGATAGATAGATAGATAGATAGATAGATAGATATAGATAGATGTAGATAGATAGATATCTTATCTTATCTTATATAATACAGACGTTACTTCAAAAAAGAAGATGATTACGTCCTACGCGTCATGCATTTAGTCATGCATATTAACCAATGACTTAAATTCTGCCAAGTCACTGGTTTTTCTGGCTAGCTCAGGCAACCCATTCCATGCTCTAATAGCACTAGGGAAGAAGGAGTATTTGTACAAATTTGTCCTAGCATATGGGACGAGGAATGTGCCTTTATTTTTGTGTCTTTCAGAGTATTTTATTAAATTTTGTTTTTGTATTTGAAGATTATGGTTCAGTGTTTTATGTATAATTGCTACTTTACTTTTGAGTCTTCTGTCCTGAAGGCTTTCTAAATTTAGTGATTTTACTAATGGTGTTACCCTAGTCAAATGTGAATATTCGTTTGTTATGAATCTCACTGCTCTATTTTGTGTTTGTTCCAGTTTCTTAATGTTTTCTTGAGTTGAGGGGTCCCACACGGTGGATGCATATTCTATTATTGGCCTAACCAAGGTTAAATAACATTTTAGTTTTATGTTCTTATTTGATTTATAGAAATTTCTTTTAATAAACCCTAATGCTTTGTTGGATTTTTTTATAGTTTCATCAATATGTGGATTCCATGACAGTTTTTCATTTATTATAACACCTAGGTATTTTGAGTTTTTAGTCTGTGTTACTGGTTTGCCATGAATAAGATAAGTGGAATTAATTTGTTTTAGTTTTTTTGTTACTCTTAACAACTGACATTTTTCTGGGTGGAAAGACATGCTCCAATTTGATTCCCATTTCTGTAATTCATCTAATTCTCTTTGTAAAATATCTGTGTCTTGTTTTGTTTTTATTGTTCTATATATTATGCAATCGTCTGCAAATAATCTGACTTTTGTTCCTGAACTAATGCAATTTGGTAAATCATTTATGTAAATTAAAAATAGTAGTGGACCCAAGACTGTTCCTTGAGGTACACCTGAGTTTACTGTTATTGGTGTTGATTTAGAGCCATTTATTATTACAGTTTGTTCTCTCCCTATCAGAAAATCTTTAATCCACTGATGCAGTGGACCGTTAATGCCGAAATATTTTAATTTTTTAAGCAAACTATGGTGGTGAACTTTGTCAAAAGCCTTGGAAAAATCTAGTAAGATAGCATCTATTTGTTCACTATTATCTAAACCTTTTGAGAAATCATCAATTAGTCCTATTAGTTGTGTTTCACATGATCTATATTTCCTAAAGCCATGTTGGTATGGGGTGAGGACATTATGTTTGTCTAAGTGGTTTATGATGTTGCTACATATTATGTGTTCTAGTATTTTACATGTGATGCTGGTAAGTGATACTGGTCTGTAGTTTCCTGGATCAGATTTTTCTCCTTTTTTAAATAGGGGGGTGACATTAGCTTCTTTCCAGTCCTTTGGTACTCTGCCCTGGTTAAGCGATGCCTGAAAGAGTATTTTGAACACTGGGGCTAGCTCATTGCTTAGTTCTTTGAGTAATCTAGCTGGAATACCATATATAGATATACAAAATTAATCTATCTATAAAGAAGGTTAAAAAGACAGTTTGTGTGGAGACACAAACTCAAAATCGGCCCCCTAAGTGGTCCACCACAGGCAGGTAAAAAGGCAAGTTTCAATATTTTCAGAAAGAATCTCAGAATGAAATTCTGTCAAAGACAAATGACGGAGAAGAATGGAGAAAGAAGGTTGACAGATCTTGTGTGGTTCCCCAAACTGTCCAGCAGACCAAGGGATAGGTGAAAGTGAAGGTGAAGTTGGATGTGAACTTGGCTTAACTGATTTCATAGAATGATTATCTTGTTATAGGGCCAATCTTTTATTTAAAGCCTCATAAACAAAAATTCGTGAAAAAAAATTTGTGTTTTTAAATTCTTAGTTAGCTGTTTCATTATGATAACAGAGTATTACAGTTCACGACATATTATGAAAAAATTATTATTTATTGTTGTTTTAAATTACGTTCTACTTATATGCATATTAAATAGTTTTTTTCTCTTTAAAAAAAAAATAGTTACCATTTTTTTGTAAATGTAATAGTTAGTATGACAGAACTTACATACGATAGCAATACATTTGTTTAAAAAAGAATTTTCTGGACAAAAAAAGTAAAACCGTTTGCATAAATATGTTAAATAGTCATCTCCCTTACTAGATAGCCTTCTGTGTTTGTTACTATTTACAGTGAATAGTTGTAAAAATGGCATATTTTTATGAAAAAACTGCTTGCATTGTTGATTTAAAATTTAAAATTTTTCACTTTCAAAAAAGAAAAAGGTAGCCGTTGCATCAGAACTTTGCTTAGTCTAAAATATTGTGATGTCGGATTTTCTTTTCTAGTCATAAGCACATTATGTAACTATTTAATTATTACTTTGATGCAGAACAGCAATGATTGCTGAACCAATCCATACTCTAACTACACATTAGCTTCTAACGAAGGAAGAAGTTTTATGGCTCCCATTGTCCAGGATAAGCTCTGAGAGCTAGTTCTTGCATAAAGCTGCCTCTAGTTCATCCGCTTTAGCTTTGAATCATGACCCTCTGTCGTGATTGAATGAAATAAGTCACGCCGACTGGAGGACATCGCGTACAGCCAATGATGACTTAAGTTGACTTAGTTTCCAGCCAATCTTCCACATCTATTGGTCGTGAGAGACTTTTTTTAAATTTTAGAACAAAGGAAAATAGTTCTTACCCATGTAAACCCTAGCTGTTAGAGAAAACACTAACAACTATTTGTATTAAACATTGAATTTTATCCCGAAAAAAAAATGCCCTGACACAAAATGGATTAGTCAAGAGTGATAGAAACAATAATGTGTCTGTCGGAAGTAGTCTGGGGCTCATTAAATGAACATGAAGCATGTAATCATTTTAATGGAATGTAGAAGACGCTTTTGAGGAAGTGTCTATAGAGTTCATCTAACCAAACAAAATAGACTTTCTAGCCTATTGGGCAATGTATAGACTACTTCAAGTCACTAAGGAGTTTGCTGCACAATTCTCGATCACATTCTAAATGAACGCGAAACTGAAGGAAACACTAGGATAAGAAGGAAAGAGAAAGACAGAGTTAAAGAGAGTTGAATAGAAAGACTGAGTTAAAGAGAGCTAAATAGAAAGACAAAGACAGAGTTAAAGAGAGTTAAATAGAAAGAGAAAGACAGTTAAAGAGAGTTAAATAGAAAGAGAAAGACAGTTAAAGAGAGTTGAATAGAAAGAGAGTAAGGGAGCAATAGAAAGAGAGCAACAGAGAAGAATAAATAGGGCGAAAGAGAGGAAAAGAGATAGAGAAAGAAAGACACAAAGAGAACGAAAGATATAGAAAAAAAAAGAGAAAGAGAGAGAAAGAAATATAAAGGCATACAGGGCAAGTTCTATTTACGCCACTAATCAAATGGTTGTACAAGAGTAGTCTGGTTTATATCATAAGGGCGCCCGTCTGCCCTCCGTGGCTTCGCGTGTAACCTTTTACCCCCTCTCCTGCATAGAGTCTACCTGTTTCAATATTTCAAATCAAGGTGTGCTCTTGATACTCGTGGCATCTGACTTGTAACCTTTCCTTCCAGATCACCTAGGTTTTGGGGTTTTGTTGTGTTTTTCCATAGTGTCTATTCTCAGTGGAGATAATTACAGACACATTGTAGACATTGCTCAACGCTTCTCAAACAGTTTCTTCCATTAGCATCTCATTTTACAGAGTGTAACACTGAAGTCTTTGTGTTCATTTTACAGAGTGTAACACTGAAGTCTTGGTGTTCATTTAGAAATATATGAAGTCAAATAGAAATTTATTTTGAATTGTAAAAAAAAAAGGTTGGTTGAAGAATAATGTGAACAGAAGAAATACAAAATTTAATTGATATAGCACTGTGAAAAACATAATGTAGTCTCCAGACGCTTTGAGAATATTACAAAGTTTAAAATGCAAACTAATCTAAGAACTGTACCAAAAAAAACGGTGGCCGTTAAAGCAGTTAAAAGTTGGAACTAACATCTTTTATACTATTCTAGCATTTAACCACTTCTTTTCAAATCCGTTCATTGCTAGTAACTGGTGTATTTGTTGAAGGCATCATTATAACGCGCGGGTTTAATGGTGAGGCCAGAGGCCGAGCACCCCCAGAAAGACCCTGTAATTTTTATTCTCTGTACCTCATCTGCCGCTTGAGTGTTCACCGATTGGGGGGAAACGGCTACTTTAGGAACGGAGTGCAAATTTAAACAAGCAGTTGGAGCTCTTTTACACCCTCACCAGTGGGAAAAAAATGAGCTCAGTTCCATTTGCTTCTCTGGCGGGATTTTCTTTAGCTTCTCTATAGGCCTAATTGACTACCTTTAAAAAAAAGTTTAAACCAGGGCATCATGTTGATTCTGAGAATTCTTGCCCGGGTCATATAGTTGTTAAACCGGAATCTTTTCCATCATTCTTGAATGATATTGTTAATATGTGATGATACTGAAGGAATACAGCCAGTAATATTGAAGTCATTTTCCTCCTTTTTTTTTTAATTGTTTGTTGATTAATTTTATTATAAATTGAGAAAAAAGGCTTTGTGTGTGTGTGTAAATATTTGAGTGTGCTCTGGGGAAAGGGAGGGGGAATGCTCGTACTAAATAACCGAAATGATTCAATTTCAGTCTTGTTGTAGTCTTGGCTGTAATCACCTCTGTTTAGACTATCCGGAGTTCGGGGTCGACAAGAAGTGACCCCATCACAGTTCAGAACGGCAGAGTCATAAATTTGACTTCTTCTGTGATCTGAATCGGGCAGTTATCTCGCTTGTCCCTGGCTAAGCTTTTGACACGATCCAGTCTTTTTTGTGCCTAACGAAGGGGAAATGACTCACTTCTGGAGCTTTAATTTTCTACGAAGTTATCTGCCCTTAGTTGTTTTTTTTTAAATACTAAAATAAGCAAACTACAAAACAAGTTATTTTATTTGTAAGCAAACCTTTTTTTTTACTAAGACATTACAGACGCCAGTTTAAATATAGAAAAAAAAAGTTTATAGCGTCTTATAGTAATCTATGTATTAATTTAGTTGTTTATATTAGTAAGAGGTTGTGTTTACTGACTGCTGTTACCGCCTTATAGAACGGCATGCATGATGCATGGGAATACTTAAGTGTCCCCAGTTCAATATTAGCCAAGGTTTGATATGTCCATGACTAAACTCAAATGTATCGCCTTCCTCCTACACCCACCCCTCCCATATTCTCGATATTCCTTCATGAGTTTTTCATGTTAAAATTCGAGTTTCTCTGAAGACAGTGATAGCGTGGTGCGAGTTGACCCAGACTGACCATGTTCATCCATTTCTTGGTGGACTTTCCTGTTGTTCTCACCCATGTCTTGCCATCTGGTGGGATATTTGAATCACATGATATTGCCATGAAAAACTAGACAGTTCTATGCAAGTGATTGTAATCATAACACACCAGTCTGACACTTCAAAATCTGGTCAGAAAAAAAAAATGACCAGTTTTCCTGCCGCAAAAATATCCGTAGAATTAGAAGTTTGACTCTTTATCTTAAGAGTGGGTGAGTATCGAAAAACGATTGGCTACACAACTGAAGAGTTCGAGTTTGAATCTCTTAAGAGATGAGAATTTTATAGAGCTGAGATTTGTTGAGAGAGCGCCTAAAATCAGTGCAGATACAGCAGCGTATTATGGTACCCGTAGCTTTGGGTTCAGGCATACGACGTTAAGCCCACTTCCGATAAGATGACTGTGACTGAGCCCGATATTGAGCCGTAGTGTTTCTAATGTGAGTGCACAGTTCCAAGAAATCAAGACACCAGACAAGACACCAGAAAAGACACCAGACAGATCGAAACTTTTAATGTGAGTTCAAGGATAATTTAACTAGGATTTTGTCTCTAGGAAGGGGGAAGGGGGGGGAGGGGGTACAAATGTTCCAGTGTTTTTGTAATCTAACATTTATTAGTTATTAAGAGAAAAACACTGGCTATATTACTTTTATAAAGGAGGTATTGTCTTTGGAATGAAAAACAAAGTATACTTCATGTTTGTTCATGTTTTTCTTCTATTCAATATGATAATGTCACTAAACTTGAGTTTTTGTGAGCCTTCCAGCAGCGGAGGTAGAAATAAGCTTCTCAAAGGGAACAAAATGATTTGGGTGCGGATTTATAAATAGTTTAGACGTATAAATTCATTTATCAAAATGTTTTTTTCTCTGTTGTATCCCTTCACGCCATACGTCACTTGTCACGTGGTATAATTATATTACATTGGCTAAATATAACATAATAATATATTCTTGTCCATATGCGCCATGTATACATAATAATATATCCTTGTCCATATAAGCTTGACGTATATGTCACTATCGTGTCACCTGATGTTGACCTATGGACTTCATTGCGTTCACCTTGACCTTTATTCAAACGTTGTAATTTAAAGCATCTATTCGTCGTGTTGCTTCTGAGCAAGCTCTTGGCTTCAACCTTCAAATGGCAAAGTCTCTTCCTGCTTTGTCGATAGACTGCTTCAAAGACACTGCTAATTAATGACCCTAAATATCCGTGTTCGCCTGCATTTCTGCGCGGGCACATTCAACTCACTATTCTGACGCCACAATCATCTGGTAAAAAGGCTGCGAGGTGATGTTCTCAGGTAAATTGAAATTTTGGGCCTGTGTGAACCAATTCAATTTTTTTGTGTGAGGGTTGGAATAGGCGTGTAAATAGTGTTTACAAAACGATCCCTAGTCCCAATGATTGCATGGACTTATGGCAGTAACGGGGAGACGCAGTTGTGTATTTGATGACAAAGCGGTTTGTTTTCTAAGTGCTGTGCTCTATACAAAGCATATATTATGTCTGGTAAAAAGTTTATACACGTTATTTCTCGACTCCCAATCTCAGATCAAGTGGAAATTGTACACAATTATTTCTTTTGCATGACAACATAATAATCAATAAAAAATATTTAGTTAATTAACTATTTGTAATTAAGTATGTTATTTGGTATCTAGAACAAGGAAAAGAAATTGTACTTGACTGAAGAGGTAGTATAACATCGCCGCTCTAAATTGAATATATATATATATATTGTATATAACTAATAATAACTATACAATCTTCTCTAACATTAAGTAACTCACTAGAAGAGTGGATAGCATGTCGGCCCGATGAGGCGTGAGCCACGAGTTCAAATTCGGGTAGTTCTTTTTTTTTTTTTTTTGTAAATGCTTTTAACTGATAACAGATAGGATCATAGCGTATTGAGAAAGCTACAAGCATGAAATAGCACTAAACAAAAACAATTGGTAAAAATATTATTAATCGCACAAATTTATTGCTGTTGGTCTATATATGTTACAAATTTAATTATATGACTGATCCAAACTAATTGATGCAATTACACTTTGAATAAACTTTTTGTATTTTTAAAAAGCATTTATTTTGATTTCTTGGTTCAAAATGCTGTACAACTGTAGAGGGAAAGAGCTGGTGGAAAAAGAGAGGGGGGGGGATTTTTTACTTTTCTTTCCCTCACCTTCACACTTCACTTGTGTGTGTTAAACTAGCCTGTAGAGCGTGTTTGTGTGAGGGCGTGTGTATGTGCATGTGTGTGTGCGTGTTTGTGTTTGAAAGTGAAGCTATTTCAGTGCTGTATAGTATTGTATCAACATGTTGACTGTCCTCATTAGTACCAACATCACTTTTTCTTGTAAAGTATTTCATTTATAGCCTTTTCTCTCCTCTCTCTCCCCCTCATTCCCTTTGTATGTCGTGTTCTTTGATTCCAGACAGAGACAAGGTCGTTGTGAAGCAATATTGTCACATGAATTTGATTCTAATTAAAAAGAAAACTTGTAATTATATTTTCTTGACAAGCTTGTTAGAGGAATGAGCAGTGTTATTCTTTAAATAAGTTATATTGTTGGTCGGTGGTTGACTTGAAGCACCATATTGCTAGCACAACTAAACCGATGAAGACCTATTATATTTTTGTATACCTTGAAATAAATTAAACGTACTAGTCTTTAAAAACAAAACTAAATCTAGCTTTTATTACACTATAGACTAATTCAACTTTAGTCGACTTGAGATGAAGTGAACTCAATCCAATAGTTCTAATATAAAATGATATTTTCAACAAAATCGAACACGTCGTTATTCTTTTAAATTTCCGGGTCGTCTTCCGTTTCACTTTTGCATTACTCAAGACTCTAATGTAATTTCATCATCTTTACTGCATAGCCACCAACCAATCGCTAACTTCTTGTCACCGTTACCTAGGAAACACACACAGCCACACACACACTCCATAACAAGTGGAAAAATAGACGGGTCCCACCGCCCTTTCTAAAAAAAAAAAAAAAAATCCGTGTTAAAAACTCTGTTTCTGTTGTCTAACAAAGTCTGCATGATGTGATCGATCATGAATATCTGAAAGTGAAGTCTGTTTTTTGTAGAAGTATTTATCATGTTAGATCATTCTTCTTCAACTTATTGTTGATGTTTTAATTCAAGACAATTCCTAAAATCCCCTACTAGTTCTAGCAGTACTGAAGTACTTTCGTGTGGAAGCAGTGATAGAGGGGGGGACCTGTAGGAGGAAAGGGGGGGGGGTGACCAAGAAGACAGAAAGGAGGGGAGACACACTTTGTAAATAAATTGAACCTACAGTTTGACTTTGATAAGAAAGTAATCTGTCAGAAAGTTTTGCAATTTAGTAAAGGTCAGACTAATCCATGTCAAGGTCACATGTACTCTCCCTCCTCCCCAGCTGCCCCTTCCATCAACATAAGTTTTCGTAATCGGCCTCCTTGATTGAGTCTTTGCGTTGAATGCAGTTGTCGGTCTTTGATTACAGTAGTGGAGAGAGTGCGGCTTGAGTAAAAGGGGAAATAATCGAAGACACTAGTCAATTACTGGAGTGTTTTTTTTTTCGGTCAAAGAGAGTCTCACGGTGGACGAGTTTCTGTAAGAGTTTCTTTCTGCTTGACTTGAGTTGCTAGTGTACTGACTAAATTATGGACTTGAGAAAGTAGATAGTGACCGAAATAAGTGAACCAGTTAATGTATGAGCTAAGATATTAACCAATATATGTATGAACTTAGAAATTGAATTATTACAGTATGAGATTAAAGATGCAAATGTACCATACAGTATACTTACAAAAAAAAAAAGCTAAATGTATCAATTAGTTTAGATCAGTCTTATAATTACTTGCCTGATGGCCTTATACAAAATAAGTCTGTGTGATAAGAACTATTTGTATCCATTGTTTTTGTTTAGCTTTTACATTTCTCAGTATGATAATGATCCTATCACTTCTCTGGAGAATGTCTTGATGAATACTTACATGATCGTTTTTTAAATACATAAAACAAAAATGTTCACCCAGGGCTCGAGTCCTCAAAGGGACTAGTTCAACTTATACCACCACATATGTCATGTACGATTTCTAAATCAACTTTCACCACCACATTTTAAGAATGATTTCTTTCTCTTGTTCAAGATACCAAGCAAAATAATTAATTATCAATTGACTTTTATTGATAATATCATTTTCTCTTTTATCGAGATATCAAATCTATTTTAAAGAGTTTTACAATCTCACATAACTTGTTTGTTGACAAATGAATTACTGCCCAAGGACACCGATATATATGCAATTCACATAACAATGCTCTATGAAGAAATTAGGATTCGCTTCTAAAATTAAAAAAATATATACATAAATGACAATTATTAAACATCTGTTACTTGCGTTCAAATTGAGTTGAATGAAAAAAATAGATTTACAAAACTATGTCTTCAGTAAAGAGAATGTAAACATAGGAGGCACACAGTGGCGTAGCTAGGGTGGGGGGAGGGGTGGAAATTTGAAAATCACCCGGGCCCCCATTTAGGGGGGGGGCAAATTAGTGCTTTTTAAATTAATCAAATTAAATATTACGCAAAATGCAGCGGCCCCCAAAGATGTCAAGCACCTTGGCCCCCAAACGATGGAAATTCCTAGCTACGCCCCTGGAGGCACAACAGAGATGCGGCTGCATTGAAATGTTTCAGTAAAATCCCAAAACTGTGGTCAAAATTGGAATCATGTTTTAGCTTTTCAGTAAACATACATGGTTAACCTAGATTTAGTGCGTAACAAAGTTAATGAATAAGCAAAGAAATACACATCAAACAAAATAAATAAATGCTGGTTTAATAATAGACTAAAGAAGCTTTGTAAACAGAAGGAAAACCTATATAGAAAATTTAAAGAAACTAAGGCAGAAAGAGTTTACAAAAAGTATATAAAAATTAAACACCTAACCCAAAAAGTAAGCAGACAACTGCAGAGTGAATACATAAACAATGTAATATCTAAAGATACAACAAAAACCTATGGTCATACATTAAGTCTAAGAAAATGGAAACAACAGGCATAGCGCCATTAAAAGATGAACATAACATAATACATAATGATAATGAAACTAAAGCAAACATCCTAAACAAATACTTTGCATCAGCATTCTCAGCCCCAGGAGACAAAGACATATTACTGAATTTGAACCAAGTAGACAACATAGAAGATATAGTAGTACAAGAAAATGGAATTCAAAAACTATTAGCCAACACCAAACCAAATAAAGTGTCTGGACCTGATGGTATTCCAGCTAGATTACTCAAAGAACTAAGCAATGAGCTAGCCCCAGTGTTCAAAATACTCTTTCAGGCTTCACTTAACCAGGGCAGAGTACCAAAAGACTGGAAAGAAGCTAATGTCACCCCCCTATTTAAAAAAGGAGAAAAATCTGACCCAGGAAACTACAGACCAGTATCACTTACCAGAATCACATGTAAAACCCTTGAACACATAATATGTAGCAACATCATAAACCACTTAGACAAACAAAATGTCCTCACACCATACCAACATGGCTTTAGGAAATATAGATCATGTGAAACACAACTAATAGGACTAATTGATGATTTTTCTAAAGGTTTAGATAATAGTGAACAAATAGATGCTATCTTACTAGATTTTTCTAAGGCTTTTGACAAAGTTCACCACCATAGTTTGCTTAAAAAATTAAAATATTTTGGCATTAATGGTCCACTGCATCAGTTAAATCAACACCGATAACAGTAAACTCAAGTGTACCTCAAGGAACAGTCTTGGGTCCACTACTTTTTTAAATTTACATAAATGATTTACCAAATTGCATTACTTCAGGAACAAAAGTCAGATTATTTGCAGACGATTGCATAATATATAGAACAATAAAAACAACACAAGACACAGATATTTTACAAAGAGAATTAGATGAATTACAGAAATAGGAATCAAATTGGAGCATGTCTTTCCACCCAGAAAAATGTCAGTTGTTAAGAGTAACAAAAAAACTAAAACAAATTAATTCCACTTATCTTATTCATGGTAAACCAGTAACACAGACTAAAAACGCAAAATACCTAGGTGTTATAATAAATGAAAAACTGTCATGGAATCCACATATTGATGAAACTATAAAAAAAAGCATTAGGATTTATTAAAAGAAATTTCTATAAATCAAATAAGAACATAAAACTAAAATGTTATTTAACATTGGTTAGGCCAATAATAGAATATGCATCCTCCATTTGGGACCCTATAGTAAAATCACTAAATTTAGAAAGCCTTCAGGACAGAAGACTCAAAAGTAGAGTAGCAATTATACATAAAACACTGAACCATAATCTTCAAATACAAAAACAAAATTTAAAATACTCTGAAAAACACAAAGATAAAGGCGCATTCCTCGTCCCATATGCTAGGACAAATTTGTACAAATACTCCTTCTTCCCTAGTGCTATTAGAGCATGGAATGGGTTGCCTGAGCTAGCCAGGAAAACCAGTGACTTGGCAGAATTTAAGTCATTGGTTAATATGCATGACTAAATGCATGACGCGTAGGACGTAATCATCTTCTTTTTTGAAGTAACGTCTGTATTATATAAGATAAGAAGATAAGAAATAGACTGGATGTAGAAAATAGAGGAGACCTTCGCCTTGCCTTGGCTAACTTAAAGCTTGAAATTTTTAATATTGTCAGACTGCAGGAGGCACAAGGTTACCATTAGCTTAATATCATTTTGTAGTAAATTAAGCAATAATAATATTTATATAAAAAAATAAAACTAAATTTACAGTTAAACCTAAAAACTGTAGGCCCTAATATTCGAAAATTTAAACGGAGACTATTGGTAGGATTTGAAAGAAAGTCTTGACAATTAATTTTTGTGTGTAATCCCTGTATATTATTTGACATAATTTTTGCATAATGATAATATTGGCTGTTTTTGCCTTTATATTTATTATATTATGGCTTTATTATCTAAATTAATAGATAGATGATATTTTGTTTAAATTGGCCTTCTCACGCTTCTTTATAACTGTTTTCTTAGAGGGGGCGCTAGCGGAATTTGTTAAAGAAAAAATTCGAAAAGGTGGCGGTAGGACAAATAAGGTTGAAGACCACTGATCTACAACGTGAATATGATACATTAAAGTTGCAATGACGTAGTGGTTTCCATTAGATGAACATAGGACCAAATGCCAAGTGCAGAGAAAGAGTCTCTGGGTGTGTTTGTTCTAGCATAAAGAATAAGTAAATACAAATTTGACAGCATCCTTTTCTTAGTTTGTTCTATTTTTAGATAAGTTGGCGAAAGATATTAAAGGAACTCGTGATCCTAGTGTGACCTTAGCCGAATAGGAGGGTCCATGTATTTCTATCAGTTGACCATGTTTCGTCAAGTCAATGCGACATCTCTAAACTTTTACTGAAATCATTGTTGTTATGTTGTCAGTAAGATTATGTGCGTGGTGACTGAGTCATAAAGCCTTTGGACACTGAACCAACGAGTTTCAATGTCAAATTCGGATGAAAACTGAGAGTTTGAACTTCAGGGATTTTTAGAACGCCCCTGAGTCTACCCAAGCCAAATGGGTGCGTGTTATTCGCATAGGAAATAACAGCGGTTGGTCGTTATAAAGTAAGGTAATGTTCCCCTTTCAGACCTTGCGTTCTAGAGGGCAGATGATGTTAAGGCCATCCGTTTCTTTGACCAACGGTTAACGAGCAGGGTGGCCAGCACAACGACCAACCACCTTTACTTTCCCCAGCTGAAGTCAGGTACCCATTAGAGTTGGGTGGACTCAGGGGCGCTCTTAAAGTCCTAAAATCTTCCCTGAGTTTCGAACCCAGGACCCCAGGTTCGGAAGCCACCGGTTGTTTGTCGTTCTGCCAACTTGACAATTTAACAATTTTATTTGTTTTGTCACAATGCACAAGTGCTACAAATGCAGTTAAATTACAAATTATAACAATTTACACCTAATCAAGATGACACCCTCCTTTGGTCGTCAGCCCTAGAAACATGTGAGATTTATATCATCTGCCCCTTAAAAGCACTGCTCCGTAAAGAAATACAGAAAAGTTGGGAATTTGAGCAAATATCAGACAGAAAACGATGAACTTCGAGAGTGAGACTTTTAAAAAGAAACAAAATGAAGAAATTGAAGAGTCGAATAAAAGGAAAGAACAAAAATTGCTTAAATATTTTCTCAATCCAGAGTGAACTTTTCTTCCAAGATGGCGAATGGACCAGGACTCCCGTTAGAGATATGTAGATTGGTCAGTCAACGATGATAGGCATACATTTCGACCTGCGCCCTATCGACCCCACTCCTCTTCCAAGTTCTATAATCTTACATCTTAACTAGCGCCCCTTTGACCTCCCTCCCCAACTCTGTAGGGCGCCACTAAAAATAAAACTCGACTCCCCGTCTGTCAGCAGTCAGTCTGAAGATTGTCCCACACAGATGAGACAACAACATTTGCATACGAGACGTCGCGCGCGTTTAATGGCCGCTCTTTGAAGGCATCACTCAAACTGGGCCTCACATTCTTAAAGAAGGGCTCACATTTATTTCATAAAATTTAAGTGGATCTCAAATCACTAAAATATAGCTTGGTATCAGTTTGTATTTATTGTTTCGTTTTTTTTTAAACAGGCTAAAGTGAGTCTCATTTTTTTCTAACCGTTTAACAGGGTTTAACATTCTAACATTTACAAAAGTTTTCCTTTTTTAGCGGCCCCCGTAAGGGGAAAAGCCGCTATTAGGTTTGTGCAAAATGCCCGTCTGTCCGTCTGTTCTATTTTAAATATAATAACTTAGATCTATATTCTATTTTAAATATAATAACTTAGATCTATCTTCTATTTTAAATATAAAATCTTCTATCTCATATTTGTTTTATTCAAACCAAGCCAATAACCGAGCCATTAAAAAGAAAATATCGGTTTCATGACTAGAGACTCAGTGGATACTGAATATAAATTGTATTCTTTGTGTTTTTTATGGGTGTTTATTCTTTGATGTACTTATATAAAATTGTTCAGTGTTTAAAGGTGGGTTTTTTTGTCCACTGTCCAGAGATTTTTCAGTTCTATCAAATGGGGTTTTCTTGACGTTTTAAAGCCAAACAAATATGTTCTTGAGTTTGATATGAAAATAAAATCCGTTGATTGGTTTATTGTAATACGTTTCGGACATGTCTTCCGAAGTGGACATTAGGACATTGTGGCCAGAGTGTACGAGGTTGATTCTATTTTTCTTTTTCTTGTGGTGTTTTTTTTTAACTCTAGGCTTGTGGGTGTTTGGTTTAAACTCTAGGCTTGTGGGTGTTTGGTTTGAATTCTAGGCTTGTGGGTGTTTGGTTTGAACTCTTGGCTTGTGGGTGTTTGGTTTGAACTCTTGGCTTGTGGGTGTTTGGTTTGAACTCTTGGCTTGTGGGTGTTTGGTTTGAACTCTTGGCTTGTGGGTGTTTGGTTTGAACTCTTGGCTTGTGGGAGTTTGGTTTGAACTCTTGGCTTGTGGGTGTTTGGTTTGAACTCTTGGCTTGTGGGTGTTTGGTTTGAACTCTTGGCTTGTGGGTGTTTGGTTTGAACTCTTGGCTTGTGTGTGTTTGGTTTGAACTCTTGGCTTGTGGGTGTTTGGTTTGAACTCCTTTAACTTTTTGTTCTTTGTTAGAAGATCCACTACATCTCAGATGTTGTCCGCTAGAAGATCCACTACATCTCAGATGTTGTCCGCTAGAAGATCCACTACATCTCAGATGTTGTCCGCTAGAAGATCAACTACATCTCAGATGTTGTCCGCTAGAAGATCCACTACATCTCAGATGTTGTCCGCTAGAAGATCAACTACATCTCAGATGTTGTCCGCTAGAAGATCCACTACATCTCAGATGTTGTCCGCTAGAAGATCCACTACATCTCAGATGTTGCCCGCTAGAAGATCCACTACATCTCAGATGTTGTCCTCTAGAAAATCCACTACATCTCAGATGTTGTCCTCTAGAAGATCCACTACATCTCAGATGTTGTCCTCTAGAAAATCCACTACATCTCAGATGTTGTCCTCTAGAAGATCCACTACATCTCAGATGTTGTCCGCTAGAAGATCCACTACATCTCAGATGTTGTCCGCTAGAAATTCCATTACATCTCAGATGTTGTCCTCTAGAAGATCCACTATAATCAGATGTTGTCCGCTCTATGATCCACTATATCTCAGATGTTGTCCGCTATAAGCTATATAACAATTGTATTTCAAAACCACCAAATAGAGCATGCCATACACTGTACTAGGCTAAATAGTCTTATGTTGGAAGACATTAACATAGAGTAGAGAAGGATTGGCTCAAAGCATGTTTTCAAGAAAGCAAAAGAAGTATTCTAAACTGGACCGTGACCAGGCATTC
The DNA here is from genome assembly GCA_036873155.1 of Biomphalaria sudanica. Taxonomy (NCBI): domain Eukaryota; kingdom Metazoa; phylum Mollusca; class Gastropoda; family Planorbidae; genus Biomphalaria; species Biomphalaria sudanica. The sequence goes on along the minus strand of JAZGLO010002262.1, from coordinate 2,870,317 downwards.
AGTCTGGCTAATATTAAGGCTGTGGCCGAGAAGTCATTCCCCACTTCTCCCGCGTCCAGCGGCAGGACTCACCTTCACCCTCCTATTCCCTCCTCAACCCCCCCCCCCAAGCTGCACCTCTGTAATGATGTGCAACATGGCGTGTATCGATTCCGATTGCTAGGATTTGCCAATTTCAAAGCCAGTGATTACACTTGTTTGACCTAGTGCCATAATTGACCGCCATGGCGATGATTGTTGCTGGGGCTTTAAAAAAACAACTCTATTCGTTTAGCCATGTTTACCTTCAGTTCTGTTTGTTGCATTAAGTCCTAGTCCCCGTTTGATACTGTGACGAGTGCTTTCACTCAGGCGGCTTGATTGGTTAATGTTACTAGAACAATGAAATAATATGGACACTTCGAGATATGACTTTACGTTGTGATAAAATACGTTCATTATGTTTCGTCATGCGTTAGCATTTTATTTTTTCGTGTCCAGGTTTCTCGCCATCATTTAGAAACGATGAATTCTTCTTAGCCCAATCCTTCTGAGGGCAAGTTCCAACTCCGGACCATCGAGATGAGAGTCACATGACCAGGTAACCATCCGGATACAAAAGGATATAGCTTGCAGTCCGTGCGACAGTTATTTTGCTCCTGTGATATTTTCATGTCTTTCGAAGTATCCATTTCTAGCAAGTTATCTCTTTTTAGCTGACTTCATTCAGTAATAACAAAAGCTCTAAAATTGTCATCAGATGTCCAAATGTTTACTTTAAAATGTGAATGGCGCATGTTTAGATTTGTACACAGTGTCAAATAAAAAGGCAGTAATGGCATTACTAGAGCGAAGTGTCAGGATAAACTCTTCTATTTAATCTATTTAAGTGTCAGGATAAACTTTTCTATTTAATCTATTTAAGTGTCAGGATAAACTCTTCTGTTTAATCTATTTAAGTGTCAAGATAAACTCTTCTGTTTAATCTATTTAAGTGTCAAGATAAACTCTTCTGTTTAATCTATTTAAGTGTCAAGATAAACTCTTCTGTTTAATCTATTTAAGTGTCAGGATAAACTCTTCTGTTTAATCTATTTAAGTGTCAAGATAAACTCTTCTGTTTAATCTATTTAAGTGTCAGGATAAACTCTTCTGTTTAATCTATTTAAGTGTCAGGATAAACTCTTCTGTTTAATCTATTTAAGTGTCAAGATAAACTCTTCTGTTTAATCTATTTAAGTGTCAAGATAAACTCTTCTGTTTAATCTATTTAAGTGTCAAGATAAACTCTTCTGTTTAATCTATTTAAGTGTCAAGATAAACTCTTCTGTTTAATCTATTTAAGTGTCAGGATAAACTCTTCTGTTTAATCTATTTAAGTGTCAAGATAAACTCTTCTGTTTAATCTATTTAAGTGTCAGGATAAACTCTTCTGTTTAATCTATTTAAGTGTCAAGATAAACTTTTCTATTTAATCTATTTAAGTGTCAAGATAAACTCTTCTGTTTAATCTATTTAAGTGTCAAGATAAACTCTTCTGTTTAATCTATTTAAGTGTCAAGATAAACTCTTCTGTTTAATCTATTTAAGTGTCAGGATAAACTCTTCTGTTTAATCTATTTAAGTGTCAAGATAAACTCTTCTGTTTAATCTATTTAAGTGTCAGGATAAACTCTTCTGTTTAATCTATTTAAGTGTCAAGATAAACTTTTCTATTTAATCTATTTAAGTGTCAAGATAAACTCTTCTGTTTAATCTATTTAAGTGTCAAGATAAACTCTTCTGTTTAATCTATTTAAGTGTCAAGATAAACTCTTCTGTTTAATCTATTTAAGTGTCAGGATAAACTTTTCTATTTAATCTATTTAAGTGTCAGGATAAACTCTTCTGTTTCATCTATTTAAGTGTCAAGATAAACTCTTCTATTTAATCTATTTAATCTTTTACCTTTCCGTGTTTGGATTGACTTTCTGTTTTGTGTATTTTTCGAAATCTACACATCTGTCTAGTGCAGCCTCGTACTGAAAGCATTGCCATTACTTTGCATGGCTTCTATACTAGTGGGAAAAGCTTAATTGGCTCACACCACGTGATTGTATGCAACCATTATATCATTCACTGAACCAGTTTATCACCTCCACCTCTTCAACCCACGGGTAAGCCTGAGCGCTCAAGCTTTTAGTCTGTCCTCCACGTTGAAGTATACATGACTAATTAGTCAGTCACTAAGTCCGGAGAACCTCTTCTAGCCACTGGACTAGCACTAAATGAGACCTTTCATAAAGCACATGATATTGCAACACCACCACATGTCCACTCCTCATTCCTTCAATACTCCTTCCCCCAAGCGCAAACACACGCACATATTATGCTCTCTATAAGCAGTATTGACGTCACAGTACGAGGCCCTCCCGATGTCATACATTATCACTGTACTCTTCCACGGCATCTCGGGCTCCCCAAGGGATGTCTCTAGCATCGGATTCGATTACTTAAGCACCTAATCCGTGAATAATTCATCAGCTGGTTGCTGTTTTAAGGAAATGATAACTGAATATTTGAACGGCACCTGTAAACGCTCGACTTTTGTTTTTTTGTAAGGAAATGAACTTGTTGGGAGGGGGGAGGGGGGATACATTGCACAGTCGAGAGTGTATCACTTCAATAGGAACATCTCATTAGAGATGTCACTGGAGATTACAGTTGGGTGGGCGAGACATTTAGTTGAACATTTGTGACGTCTGTATGTCTGGTGAGACATTTAGTTTGACACTTGAGACGTCTGTATGTCTGGTGAGACATTTGTAAAGTCTGTATGTCTGGTGAGACATTTAGTTGAACATTTGTGACGTCTGTATGTCTGGTGAGACATTTAGTTGGACATTTGTGTCTGTATGTCTGGTGAGACATTTGTGAAATCTGTATGTCTGGTGAGACATTTAGTTGGACATTTGTATCTGTATGTCTGGTGAGACAGACAGACATTTGTGAAGTCTGTTTGTCTGGTGAGACATTTAGTTGGACATTTATGTCTGGTGAGACATTTAAATGGACATTTGTGAAGTCTGTTTGTCTGGTGAGACATTTAGTTGGAAATTTATGTCTGGTGAGACATTTAGATTGACATTTGTGAAGTCTGTATGTCTGGTGAGACATTTAGATGGACATTTGTGATGTCTGTATGTCTGGTGAGACATTTAGATTGACATTTGTAAAGTCTGTATTTCTGGTGAGACATTTAGATGGACATTTGTGAAGTCTGTATGTCTGGTGAGACATTTAGTTGGACATTTGTGTCTGTATGTCTGGTGAGACATTTAGATGAACATTTGTGAAGTCTGTATGTCTGGTGAGACATTTAGATGGACATTTGTGATGTCTGTATGTCTGGTGAGACATTGAGATGGACATGTGTGAAGTCTGTATGTCTGGTGAGACATTTAGATGGACATTTGTGATGTCTGTATGTCTGGTGAGACATTTAGATAGACATTTGTGAAGTCTGTTTGTCTGGTGAGACATTTAGTTGGACATTTATGTCTGGTGAGACATTTAGATGGACATTTGTGAAGTCTGTATGTCTGGTGAGACATTTAGATGGACATTTGTGATGTCTGTATGTCTGGTGAGACATTTAGTTGGACATTTGTGTCTGTATGTCTGGTGAGACATTTAGATGGACATTTGTGAAGTTGTATGTCTGGTGAGACATTTAGATAGACATTTGTGAAGTCTGTTTGTCTGGTGAGACATTTAGTTGGACATTTATGTCTGTTGAGACATTTAGATGGACATTTGTGAAGTCTGTATGTCTGGTGAGACATTTAGATGGACATTTGTGAATGCTGTATGTCTGGTGAGACATTTAGATGAACATTTGTGATGTCTGTATTTCTTGTGAGACATTTAGATGGACATTTGTAAAGTCTGTATGTCTGGTGAGACATTTAGATTGACATTTGTGTAGTCTATATGTCTGGTGAGACATTTAGATGGACATTTGTAACGTCTGTATGTCAGATGAGATATTTAGAATAGATGGACACTTGTGATGTCTGCGTGTTGGCTGGGCGAGACATTTAGTTGAACATTTGTAAAGTCTGTATTTTGGGTCGGTGAGACATTGAGTTTGACTTGTATGATGTCTATATGGGGCATGGTAGATGAGTAAAACTTGACTTCCGAACCGAGGGTCTTGAATTCCGGCGAAGAAGGGGATTTTGAATTTCGTGACTTTTATAGAGAGCTTGAGTACCCACACCTAGCGCTCTGTTGGGTATTGCCCAAACTGGGTACCTGACATCTGTTGGGGAAACGTTATATCTTATTATATTTCTCAGGAAAACATTATTAACTGCTTATAAAGATGTTTTCTAAGCGCAATAGGTTGTTTAATAGTATTTTATATTTGTTTGATGCTTGTGTGATGTTTTCTTGTATTTTTATGAAATATATAAATGACAAAATCTTTCATTTCTTTGTTGTTGTTTTAGTGTGTGTCTGTGTGTATCATCTCTAGAATTAAATATGACACGACATCTCATCAATAAGAACTTGATCCTAAATGCCGATGACGGAACCATTCCAAGCCTCTCCCAGCTGACACTGTCAGTATGCTCGAAACCATTTGTGAAATGGACAATTGGTTGGTGTGCGGTAAACTGAACTTAGAGGGTCACTGTGGGTCTCTTCCTTTCTCTTTCTCCCTGTTTCTCTCTCTCTCTCTCTCCCTCTCCCTCCCTCTCTCTCTCTCTCTCTCTCTCTTTATCTCTCTCTCACATGTAATACGCACACAAAATTTAAGGTACCAATAAAAAACAAAATGCATAAAAACAATATAGGAGTAAATCTGGTCAAGAAATTGAAAGATCACCTGCATGGGCGGTAGATACTACAGAGCCACTGAAGACTATCTCTTCGGAGGAGATAGAAACGAGGGTGCCAAAGATCGAAGCTGGCACTGCTAACCCAAATCCTAACCCTAACTACCATCTTTATGTGTGATACTAGACTCTCTGATTCAGTAGAGCAAAATATTAACATATGTATAACGAGCAAAATATAAATAATATTTAAAAAAAAACACGGCTTAAGTTGGGGGAAGAACTACACATTTACAGTCATAATTCTCAATACTGTAAGATTTAAATAGCTTTTTGCTATATCAAACAAAATTAGTTGATTACCCTTAATTAATAATTAATTAATTGGTTAATTACTGATTCATGTTTTGTTAGGGACAATTGTGCAAAGTTTTAACTTGATCCGAGAATGGGAAATGGGAGAAATAACGTGTAAAAATTTGTACCAGACAGACTGACAGACATAATGTGATGATGTAAGCTTTGTAAAATTGGAGTGCAAAAGAATACAAGGAAGAATTGATTTATAGACACTACACATTGATTAGGAGGCGTCTTGGCTGAGTGGTAAAGTGCTTGACCTCTGAACTGAGGGTACCGGATTCGAATCCTGGTGAAGACTGGGATTTTTAAACTTTGGAGTCCTTAGGGAGCCTCTAAGCCCTAAGCCCACATAGCTCTAATGAGTACCTGACATTAGATGAGGAAAACTAATGGCCACATGAAACCCTAGCCGTGGGCCACATAAACAGATGGCCTTTAAGGTCTGTAAAGGGAACTATTTTTTTGGATATATACATACTGATTAATGAAATAAACAAACATATACAGTGAAAATGAATTTCGTTGAAGTTACGTTGTATTTCTTGTAGTGCTGATCCCAAAGATTTATCGTTTTTTGTTTCTTTCATACCGAGAATAACCTGTGGAGATAAAGGATAATGACTGTATCAAGTTCTAAAAGAAAAAAAAAAAAAGGTCGATACTCGATTGCTCAACATATTTCCATTAAATGATACTCTTATTTATTTTTCCATTTTCTTGTCTGCTCTTGGCATCATACAGTAAGCTAAGATTTTCAATTTCTTGGGTTGTTTCCCTTCGAAAGACTAACGTGTCGTCTGACTTATGTTTACATCACATCGATCGATGTTTCCTGGGGTATTTTTTTTCTTCTTCACTCCCAGTGTTTAATGTAACGTCATGGAGTTATCTGCCCAATAATGATCCTTCATTTTCTGTGCCAGTAACGTAGGACATCCACTTTTGTCCTTCTTTGTGTTTCCCTTAGTTGGTGTGACTACGCTATGGTTTATGTGTAATAGGGAATTAATTAGTTCATTATAAGCTTGAGGTGGACAGAGTTACAGCTTGAAGTGGACAGAGTTACAGCTTGAGGTGGACAGAGCTACAGCTTGAGGTGGACAGAGATACAGCTTGAGGTGGACAGAGTTACAGCTTGAGGTGGACAGAGTTACAGCTTGAGGTGGACAGAGTTACAGCTTGAGGTGGCTTGAGGTGGACAGAGTTACAGCTTGAGGTGGACAGAGTTACAGCTTGAGGTGGACAGAGTTACAGCTTGAGGTGGACAGAGTTACAGCTTGAGGTGGACAGAGATATAGCTTGAAGTGGACAGAGTTACAGCTTGAGGTGGACAGAGCTACAGCTTGAGGTGGACAGAGATACAGCTTGAGGTGGACAGAGTTACAGCTTGAGGTGGACAGAGTTACAGCTTGAGGTGGACAGAGTTACAGCTTGAGGTGGACAGAGATACAGTTTGAGGTAGACAGAGTTACAGCTTGAGGTGGACAGAGATACAGCTTGAGGTGAAAAGAGATAACAGCTTGAGGTGGACAGAGGTTTTGAAATGGCAGATACATGTGCAAAAAATACCCAGACAAGGAACACCAGATTCAGAATACGGAAATAGAGAAGATCGACTAATGAACTGGAAATGTCGGCCAAGGATTATAAGATGAAAAGATTAAAAAGATTTTAAGATTAAAAGATATCCTCTGTATGTCAAAAAGGCTAGAAAATAAAATCAAAAAAAAAAAGCGTTCAGTAGTTTCTATGATTCATTATAGCCCAGACTTTATTTGATTTAGTTTGATTCGTTTTTTTTTTTATTCATTCCTATAAATGTCAACTTATAATCTTGAGTCTCATATTGTGTGAAGTCCCCTGTGCTCGTGCACTATAAATAGATCATAGACTTCACATTTAAAACACACCAAAGACGGATGACATCCAAGTCCTAGCACACACACACACACACAAAGTCGTTACAAGCAAAATTGTATTATATTATTATACCTTCCGGTACAGTCACTGTGGGCAGTATCCGGTACAACTTCCGGCACAGCCTCCGGGTGCGTCATGCTCAAACAAGTGTCTCTATCGGATATTTCTAACAACACAACTTCTATGTGACCTCAGAGCACGTGACCTCAGAGCACGTGCAGGTGAGGACGAGATGAAAGGTCATTGTTGCAGAAAAGCGATTCTCAAAATGTTCTTTCTCGATGTAATTTTCTTCATTGTTAATGCGAAGCTTAGCAACAGTCTCACAATCACTCTCTCTCTCTTTCTCCTCTTGTTAACAACAGTTGTACACTTCATGACACTAGATCTATTGGAGATGTGTACATTAAACGAAACCATTTCAAGGCCCTCACTTGAATATTGTCAACAAAATAAGAAAAAAAAGGATATAATTGTAACTATATCTCAATGCTTAGCAGTTGATAGTCCTATGAGTCTTCCTTATTCCCACTAAAAGTTGCATTTAAAAAAAAAAATTTAAAAAGTTTAACGTCACAGAACGACAGTCGAACACTCTCCTATAATGGAGTTACTTTGTGCTACAAACGGAAGAGCTCAGATAATTTGATTCTGCGATGCTAAAAGGAAATACGTATCGTATCAACACCGGATACACCAAGATGCTAACTATATATAGCTTTACTTAATGAAGATCTCTAATAAGTATTATTGTATTTATGGAATTCAAAAAGTCGCATTCAAAATAAAGTACACTCAACAAGGTAACCATACCGCCCTACTGCGCGATTTCAGGTTCCTTAAAAGAAAACAAAAACCTGGCCATCTAATGCTCTGACTTGGCTTTGTTGACATCTTCTCACTTGCTATACAAATGATCTCCAGTGCAACTTTCAGCCCTTAAGTGTGATAGTGTTCGTCTTTATTTGTACTGCTGAGAGCGAGAAACTGTGCATATATACACATTCATGTCTTTCACTGTACTGCCAAGAGAGAAACTCTACATATATACACATTCATGTCTTTCACTGCACTGCTGAGAGCGAGAAACTCTACATATATACACATTCATGTCTTTCACTGTACTGCCAAGAGAGAAACTCTACATATATACACATTCATGTCTTTCACTGCACTGCTGAGAGCGAGAAACTCTACATATATACACATTCATGTCTTTCACTGCACTGCTGAGAGCGAGAAACTCTACATATATACACATTCATGTCTTTCACTGTACTGCCAAGAGAGAAACTCTACATATATACACATTCATGTCTTTCACTGCACTGCTGAGAGCGAGAAACTCTACATATATACACATTCATGTCTTTCACTGTACTGCCAAGAGAGAAACTCTCTATATATACACATTCATGTCTTTCACTGTACTGCCAAGAGAATAACTCTACATATATACACATTCATGTCTTTCACTGCACTGCTGAGAGCGAGAAACTCTACATGTATACACATTCATGTCTTTCACTGTACTGCTGAGAGCGAGAAACTCTACATATATACACATTCATGTCTTTCACTGTACTGCTGAGAGCGAGAAACTCTACACATATACACATTCATGTCTTTCACTGTACTGCCAAGAGAGAAACTCTACATATATACACATTCATGTCTTTGACTGTCCTTCCAAGATAATAACTCTACATATATACACATTCAGGTCTTTCACTGCACTGCTGAGAGCGAGAAACTCTACATATATACACATTCATGTCTTTCACTGCACTGCTGAGAGCGAGAAACTCTACATATATACACATTCATGTCTTTCACTGTACTGCCAAGAGAATAACTCTACATATATACACATTCATGTCTTTCACTGTACTGCCAAGAGAGAAACTCTACATATATACACATTCATGTCTTTCACTGCACTGCTGAGAGCGAGAAACTCTGCATAGCTACACTTTCATGTCTTTCACTCACACATACACATTTAAATGGATCCCTGCTAACGAAACGCATGCCAGGTAGTTCAATAAATGCGAATAGAAAATGGAATGGGTGCCTGAAACAGCCAGAAAAACCAACGACTTAGCAAAGTTTAAGTCATTGTTTAACATGCATGACTAGATTGACACATGAAATGCGTAGGACGTAATGATCTTCTTGTTTTGAAGTGACGTCTGTAATCTATCTGTATCCCATATATATCCCTTATAAACTATACATACCCAGAAGAATACAACTATTTCAACCTTTCAATGTTCATACATCTAAAACTAGGTCTGGGAGTGAACTCCTTGTAGCGGACATTATGTACTGACAAAATTATGACAAATCTTAAGAGAGAAAAATGTAGGATGCGAGTTGCCAGGTCGTTCGAATGGATACTTCTCTGTTAGTAAACATTGAAGTCCAAAAAACGCGCACACAGGGGCACAAATCCACGTGCCGGTTCTTTCAGAAACTTGTTGCACCCATTGGCGTAACAACTGTAGCTCTAAGAGTTTTAAAAGAAACTGTCTGCTGGGCTGAATTGAATTCCTTGGTGGCGCGTATGGGGGTCATAGTTCGTTCACCTCTCGTCTAGACTGCAGTCTGTTCAATTGTATCGTCTGCTGCTATTACAATAAGTAACCTAACGATCGGTGGTGCCGCAAGTATGAGGGGGGAGGGGTAATGGTGAATTATATAAACAAAAAGGATTAGCATTTAAAGTGGTGAGTCCTCTCTCACTCACACAAGGACCACGGGAGATAATCTCTGATTTACAACAAACTGTTTTAAGCAAAATAAAATTATTTAACTTTTTGTTTGGTGAATGTAGGCCAGTTAATTGGTTGAGTAACCCTGACATGCTGGACATCCTCTCACAGCTTCCTCTGCTTTTGGAGTAATGAACAAAATAATTGAGTCACGTGTTAGCTAGTACCATACACACATCTACACACACACACATCGATTTAAGGCCCCTCCTTAACCTCCTCCATCTGTTGACAACCAAATTGCAACCCAAGAGACAGGCGCTAAAACAAAATAATCAAGGCCATAAGATATTATTTACCTATATATAGTTTGTAAATAGATTTATTAATAAATATTATTATTTTCATTACTTGGTTCACAAGCCAGAAAACTATTCATTCAATTCATAGCCTATGACGAAGTTGCCTCCCTTGCTTCAGCCAGCGGATATGACGTAGTTGATTCCAAATATATCCATCCAGGCGGCGACGTGCTTGGGCCAATGCTTTCTGTTTTCTTTATTTGCCTTCATTTCTCATTGAATGTTCGTCTCAAGTAGTTTGTCTGCTACTCTGAATGACCTGGAGTATTGACTCGGTGGTCAGTTAGTGGTCACTCGCTGGACTTATTTCGGCCTGCTCTTCTTTTCGAAAGCCAACACACACAAAAAGTCCGCAAACATTTTTACAAATTGCCGAAGCACTTAGTGACGTTTAACTTGAAAGGAGAATGTATAGTAAGTCATAATAGTAGTCTTGACTATCATCAGTCATCGGCCATATTTATAAAGTCTTGGGAAGGTCCATACTTCAGTTGATCTCATCGTCCACTCCTTGTCTACAGTTGGGGTTTTAATATCCTGTCTACAATAGAAACAAAAAATCTTTTAAGCAATCAATTAGAGTAAGAAAGAAAAAAAAAGGTGGAAACGATATAGTCAAATGTAGGGAAGATACAATGGAACAAAGGAGAGAGTTTTTTAAAACGCAAATAAACAATGTCATTGGCGCTATATCGAAAGATCACTGCTGCCAGATAATTTAAAAAAATTACTTTGTCATAAAAATTTGATTCTGCAATGCTAAAAAGTACAAATTATTTTTTAAATAACGTAGCTTATCGATGCTACCCTATTCTGTACACCGGATACACCAAAAGAAAAAAAATTGCCTCCATTTAAGAAAATCCCCTAATAGTTTACATACATATATATAAAAATGTGGACGAATATCAAATCTTAATAAGTGTGATTAACTTAGTAATAATTTATTTTATTTTCATGTATTTTACCCCTGGTTAGCTGTAAGGAACACAATTTGAATGTAAATCAGGAATGAATCGTGGTTACTTACAAACAATCGGGCACTCCCAGCCTTGTTTTCGGATTGACATGAATTGGTGAACAAATCCGCCTTTCTCATCCTGTGACATCCTGACAGACAGACAGGATTGTGCATACTCTTTGACTTTTATGACCTGTAGGACTGTAGGAAGGACCAGTGTTAACATGCTGACTGACTGAACTAACAGACTTGTTGAAATACAGCACTTTTTAGTGTCTTGATGGTGATCTCCGAATGTCTTTCATCTCATGAACATGGAGACACTACAGCTACATATTAGCATTTGCGGTTCAACAATAAAGTTAGTCGATGTCATTTGTTTAATGATTTGCTTTGTGTAGCTTCAGTGTGGTGATTGGCTGAAAGAAAAGAAACACCATGCAAACATTTCTGTGACCCAACGACTAGTCTAAATATAAATATCTCCTCCTTCGTCGTCAAACTTGTGAACCATCTCATTTCCTATGAATTCGAAGATGGTCTTACCCTGGCACACAAGGCACGGGACGGTCTGTTACACTTTCATTCAAGGCACACAAGGCACGGGACGGTCTGTTACACTTTGATTCAAGGCACACAAGGCACGGGACGGTCTGTTACACTTTGATTCAAGGCACACTAGGCACGGGACGGTCTGTTACACTTTGATTCAAGGCACACAAGACACGGGACGATTGGGTCTGTTACACTTTGATTCAAGGCACACTAGGCACGGGACGGTCTGTTACACTTTGATTCTAGGCACGGGACGGTCTGTTACACTTTGATTCAAAGCACACAAGGCACGGACGGTCTGTTACACTTTGATTCAAGGCACACTAAGCACGGGACGGTCTGTTACACTTTGATTCAAGGCACACTAGGCACGGGACGGTCTGTTACACTTTGATTCAAGGCTTTTTCTTAGGTTTTTTTTCGTACTTTGCTGATTGGCTGATCTCATGAGCTCGTCTCTCAAACTACCGACCTTCACGTCTTCACGTCACGAGGAGGGATCAAGGCCTAGAGTTTCCCATTCGTGGATTAAATTTCACGTTCTTTGAGAAACTCGAGAGTGTCATATCTTTTGTGCTGACCATCTTGAGCACGCTTTCTAGCACACAGATCCCAATAGACAGGTCTTTTGAGGAGGCGATTTTCAGGCATACGGACTACGTTGGAACATGGGACGCGTGGACACTGTAATGTCTTAAATTTTGGTAGGTTTTCATACCAATTCATCTGGTAAATCTTTCTTAGACAGCGAAGGTGGAAGGAGTTCAGCTTTTTATTTGTGGCGGGAATATCAAGTGAAGGACTCTGAAGCTTATGGAAGTGAGGGAAGGTGTACAATTACACTCGACGGATCACGCGAATTTCTAGGTTTGAGAAGTAGTTTAAAAGAGTTTTCTTAGTCAAAGTCGGCCTATTGTATATCTTCCAGCAGTGTTCTGGTACATGGCGATTAGCATTGTCAAATAGCAAGCTCTCTAAAATCTTCTATGTATCTAATGCTATCCTAAAGAGCTTTCTAAAATCTTGTATCAGGGCTATCTCAGTAAGCTCTCTGAAATGTTCTATCTAGGGCTATCTCAGCAAGTTCTGTGAAATTTTCTATCTAGGGCTATCTCAACAAGTTCTCTGAAATCGGGCTATCTCATAAAGCTGTCTGAACTGTTGAATCTTGGCTGAGCAAGTTCTCTGAGACAAAAAAGATTCCGCCGTTGCAATTGTCTACTGTCTCAGACTAGCTCATTGCTATTCATCCTTTCACTTGACCTTCTTCCATTCGTTCAGTTCCGGACTGATGCTAGGACAAGAGGGCTGAAGGTGGGAATGGTCTGGTGTGTGGTCACTCAGTGAACTGTACTGATTACAATCTGGCTTTGTAATAGAACCGTTGTCAGTAACTCTCTCTCTCTCTTTTTTCTCTTTTGTTTGTGACCGGAGGGGGGGTAATTTTTTTTCAAATCAGTTTTAATTTAGTTAGTAGACATATGCACACATACATATTTTTACGATTCTCTCTCCTACTCAGGCCTTCTGTAAACACTGCTAAACACAACACAATACATCAACACATCAAGAACTTGACAACAAGAGCTCCACAATATCGGGTACTCTAATAATGAGTGAATAAGTAGATAACAGCCAACACTAGACAATTGCCATCAAACACATCAACAACTAAAATGTTACTCTGTACATCACCGTACAAAACTCTACTGTCTCTCTTTCTGGACTTGTACATCAACACCTGATGACTCAACCAGGACCGACTTCATTGCCAGACTAACAGTCCTGGTCTCCTCCGTGTTCTGTCTTGAACTGCCGCTTTCCTACACACTGTGTCACTCGTACACGCAGGCTTGCGATCACATGACCATAACATTGGTCATATTTGCGTGTAATCGTGTAATCGTAGTACTGTCCCTTGTCCATGGCCCCGCTGACCTTAGTGATTCACGTGTGTGTCAGCTGAGCCAAAAGTTAACCCTTTTGCGCCGCCAATAGGGTCATAACAATTTATACATACATACATACATACATTCATACATACATACATTCATACATACATAAATACATACATTCATACATACATACATATACAATTGTGTATTTCTTATAATGCTGAGAAACAGCAAGACAACTATTTCATAAAATTATTTTTTTTTAGGTTGAAATTAACTTTTGTCTGTATTTCCTCTTCATTGTTTGTGTTGTTGACAAATTCATGCTAGCTTCTAATTCTGTTGTTCAAGATTGAAATAAAAAAATACTAATAAATAATTCAAGGATGAAGCCATTTTCTTTTAGATTAAAAAAAAATATGCATTAATATCATTTTAATTACTTGAAGCAATTATTTCACACAACTAGGTTTGGGTGAAGGTCATATAACCAAATGAACATCATGTTATATAAGTTTGTAGTGAGTTGATGTAGATCTACTCGCTTCTAATTTTTTTAATTCCAAAAAGTTTACAATGTTACACACTCGTGCGCTAAATGATTTAAAATGATTTATTTTGCTGTGATCTACACACCAGCTATGGTGCCAAAAGTCAAGAAGTATCCTAAATCATATATTATGTGGATGTTGGGATTAGTGCTGGTATTAGAGATGGTATTAGAGGTGATATTAGTAGCAGGGATGCTAGAAGTGATGAGGAGAATCAAAGAACTGTTGTAGTACCGATGGTAGAAGTAATGGTACTGGTAATAGCAGAACTGAAGATAATATCACTAGAGCTTTTCAAATGTTTGAATTCAAAGTAATATATTCAGATTATAGGAATGACACTGAGTAAACAGTTACAATACAGACTTTTTTATTATTGGTTATTAATAGAATACAAAGAAACATTTGAGTCGAGTGTGGGGATACCCGCTAAAAACATTTTCAAAATAGCCCAATTTAATTTGAATTTGAATTAGAAAACAAACGTTGAAACCAGAGTTTTCATTGTGGCCAGTTACCTAGTATTTTTCCCCCAAAGAGAGAGCCGTTTTTGTTCGAAATACATGTGTGCATCCACTGTATGGTCTACTTTTCGAACCCATGAAGAATTCGCAAGCTAATAGGAGGAATTTTAATAATTATAAAAAAAAAATTCTTTATTAAAAAAAACAAAAGCTTTTACTATTTTGACGAAGTGTAATTGTATCAATTAGTTTGGATCAGTCATGTTATTAAATCTGTAATAGATCTAGACCAATAACATTAAATCTGTGCGTTAGAAATATTTTTACCGATTGTTTCTGTTTAGCTCTATGTCATGCTTTAGCGTTGTCAATACGCCATGATCCTATCACTTCTCTGGACCAGTTGGGAAACGGAGAGGGGAGGGGAGAGGAAAGAGAGAAATATCTGGGTGGATTTTTTTACCGCAATCGCTTTTTAAAAACATTTATATAAAAAAAGGGAGGAAAGACATGAATTCGAACTCATGTCTCAAACCTACATACTAACCACTCTGCTAGGGAAGTGTTTATGAAAATAGAAGATTGTATAGTTATCTACTGTTTGTTTCAGATAGACAGAGAGAGTGAGTTGAAAGCTTTGTTAAAATATTTAAGAATTTGAAGATTAAACAACAGGAGAAAAAAAAAACTCTCAATGTAAGATGTGTAATGAAACCCCAACAACATGTGAACAGATTTGAATAGTTTAATCTGAGCAATCAGTATTGGGCTATTCTTTAGTTCATGATGTCGATATTGAGCTCATTCTTTTTTTTTTTATCACCTGTCCAAAAAAAATGAAAATGACGTGTCAATATGTATGAATGTTTTGTTTACCTAGCCTTCCGTCACCCACCTATATAGTAACAACCTGTGAGGTTGTGGCACGAGACGTAAACAGCTCCGCCCCCACACCCTTCCCTTTGATCAACTAGTTACTCCTTCGCCACCACGTTGCCAAAAACTAAGTAGGGCGCCTTTTCCCCGCGATAGGTTCGTACGTGCACCCCTAGCTCCCTCCTCGGCTTTTGTCTTTGCGTGAGGAGACCATCTACGTGTCAAACAGAGGAGGGAGGGGGGGGGAAGTGAGCTCTGGACGTGTAGGGGGGAAGTGTGGGGTCAAAACTACATAAACAAAGAGGGGGGGGTGAGTAAAAAGGGGTGATAGGGTGGAGTTGAAGGTGGAGGCGCTGGCAACGGCGGTACCAGAGTGGGGTGTTAAAGGACAAGAGAGACAGAGGGGGAGAAAAAAGGCAGCGCGGGCAAGTGATAAGGAAGACTGTAATGCAGCAGACGGCCTATGTCGGCGATACCTGCAGTTGTCGTTCCTCGCTAGCAGTTATCTCTCCTCGCTAGACGTGGGAATCACTCTTAAGTTTCTCTGTGTGTGTGTGTGTGTGTTTTTTTTTAAAACCAAACAACTTATGTTTATGTTTTTTTTTCCGCCCAGTGTTCTCTATTTCTTTATCCTGGCCATTGTTCCTTAGATTGGGGTTTACAAGCGTGCTCAAAGCCTTAGTGAACTTATCAGGATTTCTGAGAGGATTCTGGGAGATTTTTTTTTTCCATGAAAAAAATGTGTTGATAGTCTGCTTCGATTGCAGCATTTGGCCCAAAACATTGGCCATTATTTTCAATTGTAGAATTGTGTGTGGGGGAAATAGAGCTGTATGGGTTTATTTAAATTAAAATCGGAAATTCCTGCTTTATATTCGGCTTACAGTGTGGATATTAAAGGAAAATGACTTCTCAAATTGTTAACTAAAGAAAAACAAAGAGGATATACATTATACCGAATCAAATGGTAAAATAGTAATTAAACAAATTTTGTCCAGCATGATGTCGCAGCTAGTTATTGAATAACGTCATGGTTTAATTTAGTGACATCATGGTCAAGTTTAGCCACTTCATGGTTTAATTTAGTGACATCATGGTCTAGTTTAGCCACTTCATGGTTTAATTTAGTGACATCATGGTCTAGTTTAGCCACTTCATGGTTTAATTTAGTGACATCATGGTCTAGTTTAGCCACTTCATGGTTTAATTTAGTGACATCATGGTCTAGTTTAGCCACTTCATGGTTTAATTTAGTGACATCATGGTCTAGTTTAGCCACTTCATGGTTTAATTTAGTTACATTGTGGTAACCACGTCATAGTTAATTTGTTTTTCATATCATTGTATGGTTTATTCCTATCTTTGTATAATTTAGTCACACAATGATCCAATCCTATATGGTTATTTTTCTGGTCTAATTTAGTTACATCACGGTCTAATCTAGTTACTTATTGATTTCATGTTGTGGTAGTATTTTCACTGAATGCTGTTGGATATTTTTATTAGTCAGCAAGCCGTCGGGAAGATTTCATCATGTTGATGTTGACCTTACGCTAAGCGTTGGTCTAGATGTCCGAAACACGCTAAGCGTTTATACAAAGGCGTGTCTCGCTAGGATTCTTTTCCCTTTCACTCGCATTCCTTTAGTATGTCAAGACGTGCCGCTCTGATTTCTTTTCAACATAATGGCGGCTGAAAGAATTGAAACTAAATGCAGGCTCAAGTTAATTCATTAATTCCATTCGCAAATATTTAATCATTCATTTTCACATAATTAATTCAAATTAGGGACCAACAGTACAAACACACACACATAATAATGCAATAACGTAAACTAAATGATACACACACACATACATGACAAACTTAGAAACATATATGTAAGAGTTTCTATATTTTGAAATCTAACGAACGAATAATTTGAAGGGCGTCCGTTTATATGTGTCACGTGGGTTATAGGTCAAGGTAGCCAAGAACTGCTTCCATTCTAGTAGCTTCCAGTTTTTACACTAAAGAGTAAGTTTATTAAGGGAGATAATTGATTTCCGTAACCAGAAAAATTAGAGAACTTTCGATTTAAATTGGGCCGACAAGCTTATGTCGGGGTCCATTCAGTCAATAAGTTTTAAGCCTACTTTTGTGAATCTTAAAATTAGTATTATAAAGTGTAATTATTGAAGGATATATAGAGTGTCTTCAATCTTCTGTGATTTCCACTTGAAGGATTAAACTTTGATTTCTTTACCTTTAAAAGGATTTCTGGCATACACGTGGACATCTGGTGAAAAGATTTAACTTATGTAAATGTGTGTGTGGTTGTGTGTGTGTGTGCCGTTGTCCATATACATGTGAGCGTATGTTACTAATCAGGCTGCTCCAACATGTAATTAATTGATGAGCTGGGGTCAAATCCGTGCCTGAAGTTTTTTTTTTTGTTGTTTTTTTAATTTTCTGCATCTTGATGTTTGATGTGTCAGGAGTATTCTCTCTTCCCCACCTGTATCACCCATTGTCCATGATCTGACAGCGCTTCTTCCTTGTTTTCCTCCCCATGGTGAATAAATAGCAGGATCTGTCAGAGCGCCCTGGATTCCTCCTTTAGCGCTACGCTAATTAAATATTTTCATGTCTTGGCGCCAGTTTCTTATTTCCCTAGTGTGTGCAGCAATAAAGTCTAAACGAACAGACTTGTACACACAGAAACAGAAACACACTGTGAGACCGAGAAACACACAATGAGACACAGAGAGAGAGACAGACACACAGTCACACAGAGAGACACACAGAGATAAATATTTTCATTATCCAATGGATCTATCTACATTCGGTCTTTGACGTACGAATACCTTTGGCTATGTAGCTAGTCACTTAATACAGTCGGTCACAAAACTAGTCTTTTAATACAGTCGGTCATTAGACTAATCACAAATCATGTCGTTCTAAAAGCTTGTCACTCGATAAAGCTAGTTGAATGATAGGTGGGGGCCAAAAAGTGAGTCCCTTAGTACAGTCGGTCATAGATCAGTTTATTGAGACTAAAGGCAATGTAAACAACACTTTGAACTTTGTAATATAGTATAGGGTTAAACAAAAATAAAATTTCAATGATAATGTAATCATAAGGTTGACCTTTTGACCTGATGATGCGTAATCATTAAAGTTTTAGAATATAAATGAAATTTGATTATTTGCAGAGCTTGCATCATCCGGGCCACAATGATAGGAATCATTCAAATAGAATGGGCTATGTGTGTTTATATCATCTGGCGTTGGTATAACTAAATAGTTAAACAAAAACTCTGACTATTATAACTTTATTATGTTTTGTTTTTTTCTTGAATATAGTTGTAACTGAAATGTTGGTGTTGTTTTTCGGCCTGACAAAAATATATTACAGTTACAGCGTCGGGGCTCATTTCTTGTTCTTGTATTGTTACTTTCAGAAGTTATTTAGGCGGGAAAATCTTTTTTCTTGTCCTCTTTTTATTTCTTGGCTTTTGTTCATTTCCCCCCCCCCTCTCTCTAATCTCCCCTTTCTTTTTTCTCTCATATTCTTTTTATCTCTCTCTCTCTCTCTTTCTCCTTGTCAATATTCTTTCTTTCTCTTCCTCCTTACGTAACCCTCGCTTGTCCTGTCACTCACTGACTGATCTGACTGTGTATGACTCTCTACATCTTTGATTACATCTTGAATCCATTAGCACACCAAAGAACAAAAAAAAAAAAAAAAAAAAAACTACCACGACTTGGAATGTGTTCGTTTCTCTATGTGAGTGTGTTGGACTGATTTCTGTGGGTGTGATGGACTGATTTCTGTGGGTGTGTTGGACTGATTTCTGTGGGTGTGTTGGACTGATTTCTGTGGGTGTGTTGGACTGATTTCTGTGGGTGTGTTGGACTGATTTCTGTGGGTGTGTTGGACTGATTTCTGTGGGTGTTCAGACGCTAGAAGCCTGGGAGGGGGGGGGGAGTTTCAAACCTTCTGTTTCTCTCTATATATGTTCTACACCGTGTGAGTACTCCTGGCGTTTGTTGTGAGTTTCATACACTCTGTTGACGTAACACGTTTGAAAAAACAACGCTTTCGTTTTGCGCGTTTGACTGTATGTAACGTGCGTGCGCGAGCGTAGATGTGTGTTATGTGTTAGGGCGTGTGTGGGAAAGAGAGAAATAAAAAGAGAGAGCTCCAAGTCTTTCTGTGTGTGTGTTTACCTCCTGCTGGCAGGTGGCTAGATCTACGTAATGAAACTTATTCCCTGCTAAAACGAGCTTATCAAAGCACTTAGTATTATTAGTTGCAGTCGCAGTAGGTGAGCACCGCCCAAATGAAAACTTAATACTAAACACCTAACTAAACACTTAACTTAAGACCTAACTAAACACTTAACTTAAGACCTAACTAAACACATAACTAAAGACTTAAGCCACAAAGTTTAAAGCTACATTAAGAATAAGAACTTGAATTAGGTTTTGACTCTTGCATCTACGGATGTATTGTACCTACTCATGATGCAAGAAGTGATGTTTGATGCTAGTTGTAATGATATATTCAGTAAAATTTGGTTTATTTATAGGCCGCTACCTACAAATTTATGTATCATTTGACTAGAGTGACACCAGTTGTAAAATCACCAAACTTTAAGACACTCCTTGACCAAAGACTAAAGGAAAAAGTAGCGATAATACATAAAAGACTGAACTTACAAATACAAAAACACAATGCATTGAAATTCTTAGTAAGACACAAAATGATAAAGGCACATTTCTTATTCCATTTGTTAGGACAAAGTCGTACAAGCGCTTCGACTTCCCTTGTGCGATTAAAGAAAGGAAAGGTTTGCCTGAATTAACCAGTGAAAACCAAGGACTTGGTAGAGTTAAAGTCTCTAAAGGATTGCCCGAATCAACCAGTGAAAACCAAGGACTTGGTAGAGTTAAAGTTTCTAAAGGATTGCCCGAATCAACCAGTGAAAACCGAGTTAAAATTTTTAATTAACATGCACATCTAGATTAACTCATGGATACGTGTAGGATGTAATTATCTTCTGTTTTAAAGAAACGTCTGTAACGTATAAGATAAGAGTAGACTAGCGGCTATCAGAGATATTCTCTAAACAAGTCACGAAATATCTCAATGAAAGTGACCTCATCGTTTACTCTGATAAGAAGAACCAACCTTTCCCATTGATGTTCAACGTCCAGGCCCTATTGTTAGATGAATGATTAGTTTAAATGTTTGTATAGTGTCAATACAGAAAGTGATGACAGTGTTACAGGATCTGTCCTCATTAAGGAATACAAATTTGATATAGGGGGATCTACTCGATAAAGTAATGAAGAGCAAGGACGATTAATTGAAGTTAAAAATTGCCAACTAAATAAATGCTACAAACGGAAGAGCTTAAAAAATTATGATTCTGCAGGACTAAAAAGGCGAAGTCAGATGATTACTGCCACTGGTTTATAAAAACACAAAGCTTATCACCACTTTCTTTTGCACACCGGATACACCAAAAATAATTTCTAGTAACAGGATGTATGTATGAGGCATTAAAATGATCCAAATTAATTCAAACATTGAACTTCGATAAGATGGCTGTTAGACTAGGACTACATTAGATGCCCAGCTTTACAGTTTTGTATTGACTCAACATCAGGATGAACTGGTCCGCAGAGAATTGTGTGTAATATGTTTTAGAAAATGTCTGTAAGCCATATCGCAAAATGTCCTACGGATATCCGCCCAATTGGTTTAGTCTTATCATTCAAAACTGTTCGAAATAGATTCAACACTTACAAAACATTTCATAAAAATTAATGTTATAATTTCAAAACTATTTCTCTTCTCAACGAAGTACAATAAGTCACATCACTTTCTCCTTCTATCTCTCTTTCTCTGTTTCTAGTTCTCCTAGTATTTGATTTCAAGTAATTGTTGACACCACTCAAAACTTTTACTGCAATTAAAACAAAACAAAAATATTTAGTTTTCTACAGGTTCCAGATCCTACAACTTTTAAAAACCCGATGTTTGTCAGAATATAAAAATAGATGATAGAAAGAATGTAGAAATAAATGATAGAAAGAATGTAGAAATAAATGATAGAAAGAATGTAGAAATAAATGATAGAAAGCATGTGGAAATAAATGATAGAAAGAATGTAGAAATAAATGATAGAAAGCATGTGGAAATAAATGATAGAAAGAATGTAGAAATAAATGATAGAAAGAATGTAGAAATAAATGATAGAAAGAATGTAGAAATAAATGATAGAAAGCATGTGGGAATAAATGATAGAAAGAATGTAGAAATAAATGATAGAAAGAATGTAGAAATAAATGATGGAAAGCATGTGGAAATAAATGATAGAAAGAATGTAGAAATAAATGATAGAAAGAATGTAGAAATAAATGATAGAAAGAATGTAGAAATAAATGATAGAAAGCATGTGGAAATAAATGATAGAAAGAATGTAGAAATAAATGATAGAAAGCATGTGGAAATAAATGATAGAAAGAATGTAGAAATAAATGATAGAAAGAATGTAGAAATAAATGATAGAAAGCATGTGGAAATAAATGATAGAAAGAATGTAGAAATAAATGATAGAAAGAATGTAGAAATAAATGATAGAAAGAATGTAGAAATAAATGATAGAAAGAATGTAGAAATAAATGATAGAAAGCATGTGGAAATAAATGATAGAAAGAATGTAGAAATAAATGATAGAAAGAATGTAGAAATAAATGATAGAAAGAATGTAGAAATAAATGATAGAAAGAATGTAGAAATAAATGATAGAAAGCGTGTGGAAATAAATGATAGAAAGAATGTAGAAATAAATGATAGAAAGCATGTGGAAATAAATGATAGAAAGAATGTAGAAATAAATGATAGAAAGAATGTAGAAATAAATGATAGAAAGCATGTGGAAATAAATGATAGAAAGAATGTAGAAATAAATGATAGAAAGAATGTAGAAATAAATGATAGAAAGCATGTGGAAATAAATGATAGAAAGAATGTAGAAATAAATGATAGAAAGCATGTGGAAATAAATGATAGAAAGAATGTAGAAATAAATGATAGAAAGAATGTAGAAATAAATGATAGAAAGCATGTGGAAATAAATGATAGAAAGAATGTAGAAATAAATGATAGAAAGAATGTAGAAATAAATGATAGAAAGAATGTAGAAATAAATTATAGAAAGCATGTGGAAATAAATGATAGAAAGAATGTAGAAATAAATGATAGAAAGAATGTAGAAATAAATGATAGAAAGAATGTAGAAATAAATGATAGAAAGCGTGTGGAAATAAATGATAGAAAGAATGTAGAAATAAATGATAGAAAGCATGTGGAAATAAATGATAGAAAGAATGTAGAAATAAATGATAGAAAGAATGTAGAAATAAATGATAGAAAGAATGTAGAAATAAATGATAGAAAGCATGTGGGAATAAATGATAGAAAGAATGTAGAAATAAATGATAGAAAGAATGTAGAAATAAATGATAGAAAGCATGTGGAAATAAATGATAGAAAGAATGTAGAAATAAATGATAGAAAGAATGTAGAAATAAATGATAGAAAGAATGTAGAAATAAATGATAGAAAGCATGTGGAAATAAATGATAGAAAGAATGTAGAAATAAATGATAGAAAGCATGTGGAAATAAATGATAGAAAGCATGTGGAAATAAATGATAGAAAGAATGTAGAAATAAATGATAGAAAGAATGTAGAAATAAATGATAGAAAGAATGTAGAAATAAATGATAGAAAGAATGTAGAAATAAATTATAGAAAGCATGTGGAAATAAATGATAGAAAGAATGTAGAAATAAATGATAGAAAGCATTTGGAAATAAATGATAGAAAGAATGTAGAAATAAATGATAGAAAGCATGTGGAAATAAATGATTGAAAGAATGTAGAAATAAATGATAGAAAGAATGTATGCTGTGAGAAAAAGTGTGGGTAAATGTGTGAGGAAAAACACTGTGTGGAAAGTGGGACAACTCAAAGAGTCCAAGAGTTAAAAACAAGGGAAACAACTTGAATGTAAAGTGAAACTTCAATTCATTCCGGAATGGACCTATTCTTGTCTATTGAAAAAGTCACTACAAACTTTTTCTACAGATCCCCTCAAAGTTCTCACCTCAAAGATTTGTGCTGGATCTGTTGGTTGTTATTGCAAGTGTCCTGGTAGCCCAAATACAACGTCATAACATTGTTCTCAAATCTTCCAGACATTTTTTTTTCCTTTTGTTAATTTATATTTTTAAAAAAATCGATTTCTATATATTTTAGTTTAACAATCAGGCATCATCTTATAGTTCGATGATTAAAGACAAGTAAAATTTTCTAGTTATTCATCATGTTTCACCCGTGTCAAATCCTTTCTCCCCCCCCCCTCCCGCCCGCCCTAAAATTAAAGCATGAATATTGAAAGTATTTAGACATCTGAGTAATTTTTGATAAATATTATTTTTGTTTTATTTTTACATTTGCATTTATTTGAAGAGGTTTGTCAAAATAAAATTTTGCTATAACAGCAGTTCTTAAAGTAGCAGACGTAGTCCAGGCACCTTTTAATCTTGATTTAGGGGAAGAGGTGCTGGCTCCAGAGATCCTATAAAGTCCGTGTGAGTTACCTGTAGAGTTAATTGAATAGTGAGAATATTTCTGAGGTAATTTTAAGAGTCTAAGTTTGTGCAAATGTCTTTAAAATCCATGGAGGTTTTTACTTCCTAACTTTTTGTACTTTTCATGGCTTATGATTAATGAACGAAGCATTTAGTTTTGATACAATAAGAATCTAGCTTTTTAACTGAGTGTTTAAGAGAGAAAAAGAGAGCCTGGAAGAGAAAGAGACAAAGAGAGAGAGAGGGTGAGAGAGAGAGAGAGAGAGAGAGACTGGTGTTATCAAGAATAATAGCAGTTAATGAAATTAGGCCACACCCGCCCCCCCCCCCCAACTCCAACTCCACTGCCCGCTCCGTAGCCTCACATCTGTGTTCCAGTGTGGCATATTGATCTAGCCATTGGAACCCTCTGGTTACGCTGGACTGGTCATTAGAGAGCCAGCATAGATATAGCTTTCTGGTCATCTTTGTCAGCTCCCTTCTACGTCCGCATCGAATCGCAGAGACCACCTCCAGGCAATTATCTCTCAGATAAACCACGCTAACAAAAACAATGGCGTCGCTGTGGAGACGTACACAGAATCAATGGCGATTGTTGTCCAACAAGGAAACTATCGATCCCAGTAAATGCATAGATATTTATATCAGGTAGCTAGATGTGCATTTCACACAATATAAACCTCGATGTGGAAGCAGATCTGAAGCAGCTTGGGGTTAGGCCGTGGAGAATGGAAGGATGTGTTAAAGCAGGCCAGAGCCCTCCATGGGCTGTAGCGTCATTGGGATGGAAGGATGGATATAATGAATCAAGTGAATAAAACCTTTGAAACGGTATAAAATTAATAAATCCTAGTTACCCTGCCTAGTCGTGTGAAACACTGCACTCATCCTAAATCTTCTGTGTCGGGCTTAGTAAATGTAAACAGTAATGTAGCAAGCATATAAAATAAATGCTTAATTTAAGTTATAAATTATTTGTAAAGACCAATGGCTTGGAACTTAAGTGGTAAATGGTAAGAAAATATCGAATAATAAAAATCTTTCGCCCTGAACATTTTAGTAATTCGGGCATGTCATAAAGCAAAGTCCATTGGCGTTTAAATCTGTAATTACTATAAATGACTAGACATTATAATGTTTATAGCTCATCTGTAATTACTATAAATGACTAGACATTATAATGTTTATAGCTCATCTGTAATTACTATAAATGACTAGACATTATAATGTTTATAGCTCATCTGTAATTACTATAAATGACTAGACATTATAATGTTTATAGCTCATCTGTAATTACTATAAATGACTAGACATTATAATGTTTATAGCTCATCTGTAATGTACAAAATAAGATATATGTTACTACACTCGTTACAATTCATTGCAAGATTTATACACGATTTCGTTAGTAACAAAACAATTCTTCTTCATTTAATTGAAATCTCATCTCAATAATATTTTTATACAAAACTTTGTAGATAGATAGATAGATAGATAGATAGATAGATAGATAGATAGATAGATAGATAGATAGATAGATAGATAGATAGATAGATAGATAGATAGATAGATAGATAGATAGATAGATAGATAGATAGATAGATAGATAGATAGATAGATAGATAGATAGATAGATAGATAGATTAGATAGATAGATAGATAGATAGATAGATAGATAGATAGATAGATATTTTATGGACAAGTACAAACAATAGTTTTATTTAACATTGTCGCTTTCAAATATGTTTGGGAATAGAACTTAAAAGGTTGTAGAGTAGTGAATGAGATATGGTCTATATCTGTGTGCCAATAAGAAATTCAAACTTTAGGCAAGTAGGTACAGGCTACATATAGTTAAGCATTACTAAGATCTACTCTTAAAAAAATGTAGATTAACGCTGTCGAACTTAATACAAGACATGTGTACATTTACTCTTCCAACCGTCTTTGGAAAGAGAACTTCATTCCCTTCTTTGACGTAATAATGCATATCAAGTAGGCCAGACAAACAAAAACATTGGGAATTCCCGATGGTAACTAGGCAAACTAACTCTCATGACTACAAATTCAACCAATGAAATATTAGATCTCTTGGAATCAGAACAGGGCGGAATCTTAGTTCTATTTTTGGAAACTGCAATCTGGCTTCTTGACAGCCTTTGGCTTGACGTTCAGACCCGGTGCAACGTTGACCTTCTGATCCACCATTGGCATCCCGCCTTTTCATTTCTAATTCCCTTTACCCCGCGCCTGGTGATGGAGATGTTTGTAATTGAGCAAACTTTGTGCTCTTTGTCAACTGAAACACCCAGGACACTGGACAAAACAACAACACTCCCCCCACTCTCTTTCTCTCTCTTTTTCTTTTTCTTTCTGTCTCTTAAGTCTCTTTCCGCCCCTCTCTCTCTCTGGTCCTGATAACAATTATTTATATTTATATTTCTCTGCCACAGACCTTTAGTCGGAAGTGTCAGACCATTGTCTGATCAATTTTATATAAGAGTTTGAGTCAAAGCTAAAAGCAAGATTGAAAAATTAGAAGCGATGTTGAAATGTGGGCCTACTACTTGACAATTTTTCACACACATTTTTCACCCTTAGTCAGTTGGACTGTTGGGGCACCACACAAGCTTTGTCGACCATCTTTCGCCATTCCTCTCTGTCTTTTGCCTTGGATAGAACCTCTTTCAATGGCGGGCCAGTCTATTCTTTTTGTTGTGCTCTCATCGCCTTCTTTGTCTGCCTCTTCTTCTTTTTCCTGGTACTGTTCCCTGTAGGAAGATTTTTGCGAGTCCAGAAGACCTTGTTATATGGCCAGTGTCATGTGTATTTGTATGACTAGTATAGATCAACATTTTTGGGGGCGCGAGCTTGTGTGTTCGTGTTGTCTGTCTGCTGAATGTAGTGTGTCTGTATGTTATGTGTATGTGTGTGTCTGTACGTGTTGCATATGTGATTATGTTGTGTGTATGTAATTGAAATGGAAAGCTACGTGTGTAACATAGAAAGATAGAGAGAGAGAGAGAGAGCGTGTAATTATCAAACTAATTAGCAGTTACAGTTTCGTGACCCGCTGTGCAAAAGTTTTTCAGCTGCAACCATTAAGTATAGAAAAAAAGGTTAGGTGCAAGAAAAACAAAAACTTGTGCTCAGGATTGAACTATTGACCTAGAAAATGTTTGACCCCCATGATTTTTGAGAAAAATTAACAACCAAAAATTAAAATTATTATTTATAAAACAAAGCTTGTGCAAGAGTAACAACCGCACAATTACGGCCATATCTATCAATGCTGCATTAGTTATCTCCCTTTATCTAAATAACACAAGATTTGTTGATTTACATTAATTAATTAACTAATTGCTTAATTTTTTTATTGACTCATGTATTTTCGTTGACAATGAATAATTGTGCAAAGTTTCAACTTGATAAGACAATTGCAAGTGAGAGAACTAACGTATACAAGATTTGTACCCGACAGAGTTGATAGAAAATTTGTACCCGACAGAGCTGATAGAAGATTTGTACCCGACAGAGTTGATAGAAGATTAACTCCCCTAACGATACATTGTGCAGACGTGGAGCTCCTTGGTTTCTACAGTCGACGGTTGACGAGGGTGTCATGTAGCTAACACAACTACCCAACGTCCTTTACTTTCCCTAACTCATGCCAGGTACATATTGGAATTTGGGGGGCTATTAGTAACGAGATAAAAGCCTGGGTTATGGGCGGAACGATGTCGCCCACACAACAGTTCCCCCCTCTCCACGCAGAGAAGTGTCCAAATGAAAGGCTAATGCCCAATACATTTTTAGTGACACAGTTCTATGCATCATGCTACCTAAGTGTAACCAGCCGCTGATTTTTATCCACAATTGGCTATTATATAAAGATCATAATCTATGTATTAATTAATTTGATCATTACATTTGATTACTTATATATTGTATGTAGGGTCTACTAAAGTCTCCTTGGAAGAATCATACGAAATGTATTTTTATCCCATTCTATTAGGTTATGGAGGCGCGGTGGCTGAGCGGTAAAGCGCTTGGCTACCGAACCGTGGTCCGGGGTTCGAATCCTGGTGAAGACTGTGTTTTTAACTTCAGAATCTTCGGACGCCTCTGAGTCCACCCAGCGCTAACGGGTACCTAACGTTAGTTGGGGAAAAGTAAAGGCGGTTGGACGTTGTGCTGGCCACATGACACTCTCGTAAACCGTAGGCGACAGAAACAGATGACCTTTACATCATCTGCCCTATAGACCACAAGGTCTGAAGGGGATCTTTACTTTACTTTACTATTAGGTTATAGTTTAAAATGTTCTACTTTGAAGTGCTAATTTTATTTATGATTTTTAAATAACAGTTTGTAACTATTGTTTTGATAGTTACATAATTTATTCCACTATATTTCTATTTTTAGCATAGTGTTCACGCGAGAAGTTTTCTCAAAAAAAAAAAATATTGTATTACTAGGTTCTCTTGTTACTTGCTCTTGTTGCCTAGACAACAGAATTATGTCCACGCCACATTCATTTCTCTTCCTGTTCTATTGTTATCTAATATTGATGTCGAGGCATAGGTGACGTTAAAGTGTGTGCAGAGCTGATAGCATTTGTACATAGAGCAATGACCTTCTTGGAAGCAGAGTGTTCTCTAAACCCTTCCCAGAGAGTTTTCAACATTCTCTTTCAGCATTCTGTCTGTGTCTCAGCATTCTTTGTCTCCCCTCTCTATCTCTCTTTCTTTCTCTCTCTCTTTCTCTCTCTCAGCATCCTGTTTTTCTCTCTCCCACCATCCTGTCTTTTTCCTCTGTCAATATCCTGTCTCTGTCTCTTCTCTAAATATCCTGTCTCTGTCTCCTACTTCAACATTTTGTCTGTCTTCTCTTTAAACATTCTGTCTCATACTTCAACATTTTGTCTGTCTTCTCTTTAAACATTCTGTCTCATACTTCAACATTTTGTCTGTCTTCATCCTGTCTCCTACTTCAACATTCTGTCTGCCTTCTCTCTAAACATCCTGTCTCTGTCTCCACGCTCAGCCGTCTCTGTCTAAAGCCTTTTGATGTAAAAGGCGAATGTCTTGGCCAAAAATCAATTCGATTTAAGATTGTAAGCCAACACGTGCAGATTTGGTTTCTGCTCATCCAGATTGGGTGTGTGTGCGTTTTATTCTTTTGTCTATTTGTGTTTACAGAGGCAATAAATCCTGGCACACAGAAAGGTCGGTAAAAAAAAAAAAGAAAGAAACGGGGCACATCTCGCATCAAACATCCACATTCTGTACGGTGTATAATGGCATACATCACTTACATTTGATCGATGGTATGCCAGGTGGTCATTATCACTCCCTTTATTGGCCGTTTTGTCTGGCCACTTCGAGATATGGCGGAGGCAATGTACACAATTGATATTGATGTTATTATCGTCGATTTGGATTCGTTTCGATTGTTTTTCTCGTCGCCTATCCTCAATATCATCAAGTCTCCATGTGGCATCGTCCCTCCCAGCGTCACCCAGATCGTTTCTTTTTGGACTAGCCGCCAACCTTTCATTAGTAGTACGTGACATCTGAATAGTTTGTTTTAATGACATGTCCTCACTACTGGTGCTTCCACTTCCTAAATTAAGTTTTCAGAGTGACTCAAAACTGATCCATTTGTTGACTGTGCAATCTTCTTTTACTTATTGAATTCTAAAAAAAAAAAAGAGTGTTAGAATTAAATGACAAGCAAATGTTTAATAGGTGATCTTGTAGCCAGCACAACCACTCACCAGTTTCAATAGAACTAAGAGTAAGATGTGAAAGTTCCCCTTTCTGACCTTGCAATCAACGGGACAGATGATGTGAAGGTCAAGGTCATCTGTTTCTTCAGCTCGCGGTTAGCATGGGTGTCTTGTGGTCAGCACGACTAAAACCGCCTTTACTTTTCCTCATTAGAGCTGTGTGGACACAGAGGTGCTCTAAAGAACCCGAAATTAAAAGTTCCAGCCTGTACCAGGATTCGAGCCTGAACCCTTCGGTTAGAAAGCCATGCGCTTTACCACTCAGCCACGGCGCCTTCACTTTCAACAGTATCTCTTATTTACTTAGCGGTCAAGTGGTGTGATGACGTAAGGTGTGTACGTTGTACACACTTATGCGTGTGTCTAAATCACAAGTCCAAAAGTATGCACTAAATGTGCACACTAAATAGGTGCACTAAATATATTTAGGCGCCTATCTATATTCCCA
This sequence comes from Biomphalaria sudanica, assembly GCA_036873155.1. Taxonomy (NCBI): domain Eukaryota; kingdom Metazoa; phylum Mollusca; class Gastropoda; family Planorbidae; genus Biomphalaria; species Biomphalaria sudanica. The sequence goes on along the minus strand of JAZGLO010002262.1, from coordinate 2,839,963 downwards.
AACATATGAACCTCATTTAGGATTGTTATATTTGAAGCCATGTGTTGTAAACCAAAGATTTTTTTCTTTTAACGGAGATTGCCTGTAGAAATTTAATTGAACATATTCTTTTCGGTAATTGTATCTTGCACTCTTAAAAGCTGTGGGATTACACTAAAAGCAACAGCAACGAGGTCATATGTACGTACATGTTTTAAAGTGCTAGACTGTATATTATTTTAATTTCATTTCATTGTGTTTTTTTTTTACTTTAGTAAAAAAAAATATTAACATTGTCTCCATTTTTTTTTAGATAAAATAGATAATAGACTACTAGGTTGTTTTCACCTCGATGTAGGAAGCTTTCTATGCCATAGACAAATAAAGCATATAACCTGTGTCACCTGCCGTAGACAAATAAAGCACGTGCTATATGAGGCAGTGACGTGAATTAGAAAAGGTTGTTTTATAGTATTTTAAGCTGTTTGATAACTCTTACTCTATAAAGTAACTATATGCATACTTCTATAGTTTCATTTGGGATCTTTGGGCGCCTCTGAGTCCACCCAGCTCTAATGGGTACTTGACATTATTTCCCGAAAGTAAATGCGGTTGATCTTTGTACTGAAACAGATGACCTTTACATCATCTGCTCTATAGATTGCAAGGTCTGAGAAGAAAACTTTGTTTTTATTTTTTTTTTGTAAAGAAAAACTAAATAAGTTTTAGAGAACAGGACACAAAAGTGGTTGTAACTAGGAAATATATACAGGATAACATCTATAATATAGATCTATATGCTGTTTTGTTTTTAAATAAGCCACATAGCCTTTTACTGTAGTCATCAATAGTAGAAATTTCAAGCGACACAACTCGTACAATTAATTGCAACCTCAGGGGAGAGAAGTAATCAATAAATTACAGGTGATACGATTGTGTAGGAAGGGAATTTTTAAAAATAAGTACACAAGTTCTCTCTCTCTCTCTTTCTCTCTTTCACTCTCTCTCTCTGTCTCTCTCTCTCTGTATGAATGTAGGTGTGTCACTGTCCGTCTGTCCGTAGGTCCTCTCTATTTTTTTTTAAAACCCGATAGTGGACTATCAAACTCAACGATTCTGCACTAAATATACTATTCGTCCTTATAAATAAAATTATAACTTATATCTTTCTAATGCATTAATATAGTATGAACTATTTATTCTTTAATTATTCCACTTCAATGGTTTCAGTACAAGTGACATCCCATATTTAGATGTAATGTCCTCGTGAACCCTACTGGCCTAGCCATAACGCCTTAGAGTATTGCTTTGGACAGCTCCCTCTCATTGAAACCCTGACTTCAATAATTCCCTCATGAAATTCTCCACTTGTCTTCCGTCTCCTGTTTTGACTTGCTAAATGACTTCAAATCTCTGTCATATCTTTTCATCTCTCTAATTGACCCTTAGCTCTCTTAGATTCTCGCAACTGACCTTTCTAGTCCGAAAAGGTCATTTTCATCTCCTGTCAAACAAAAAGCAATGTTTCTGTAACTATACTAGTTGACTGACAAATCTTTTTTTATTTTCGTGTTTGGAAGTACGACAAAGTCAAGGAAATGATATATGATAGAAATATTGATAAATTAGGAGTTTTATCTTAAAAGAGAAGTAGGCAATTCGTGGATTGTATCTAAAAGATAAATAACTCTGTGGGATTCTTGAGCTTTATCCTTAATAAATGTAGATGGCGAGTTTTATCTCATAGTTGGCGATTTATGAGAGATGATGAGTTTTAAACTATCATTGAGAAGTAATCGATACTGACATTTCAAGTAACGACCAAACACAATTTGCTCGCTTCGTTATCAAGTGCCAAAAATATGGATTTCTTGTTATCACACTTAGTGAATCATCCAGCCCTAGATGTCAATCGTTAAATCGGATATCGAATATGTCCATCACTAATACAAGCCAATGAAATATTTAGGAACGACGGCCCCTTCTCATGGCCCGACATGCTGACTGCCAAGTCGATTATCGCTGGATCGATTCTGGTTTGTAGTCAAGGTTGCGAAAGAGATTTGTGTGAATCTAATTAATGAGTAGTGGGACTTTGTTTGGTTTGGGACTGAGTACTATATGTTTGGTTTGGGACTGTGTACTATATGTTTGGTTTGAGACTGTGTACTATATGTTTGGTTTGGGACTGTGTACTATATGTTTGGTTTGGGACTGTGTACTATATGTTTGGTTTGGGACTGTGTACTATATGTTTGGTTTGGGACTGTGTACTATATGTTTGGTTTGGGACTGTGTACTATATGTTTGGTTTGGGACTGTGTACTATATTCATAATCATGCTACAAGTATGACAACGAAGTCGCTCTCTTGAGTGTGTGTACATCTTTTCAACCTTTGTTATACTTAAGATTGATATGCTTGAAATGGGATGACATATTCCAAATGTCGATGTCATAACAGAAACATAAGACTCATGACAATGTCGTAACAGAAACATAAGACTCATGACAATGTCGTAACAGAAACATAAGACTCATGTCACGTCAGAACAGAAACATAAGACTCATGTCAATGTCATAACAGAAACATAATACTCATGTCACGTCAGAACAGAAACATAATGTTACAAATGAACAGTGATAGGTAGAGGTCAACGTGTGACCCCGGCGAGAGGACACAGCAGCGGGTGTTCTCTGGAATGCACATGTATAAACAAAGACAGGGTGTGACGTGTCCTTACGTGTTATTCCAGAAGGTACTAGCAATGTCCAGTGACAGATAGAGGTCACAACTTGTGACCCCGGCAAGATGACACTGCAGCCGATGTTTTCTGGAATCTACATGTATAAACAAAGACAGGATGTGATGTTTCCTCACGTGTTATTCCAGAGGATACTAGCAGTGTTTGTGCAACTTTGGAGGATCGATTAGGGACTCTATATAAGCCAGAGATTTAATGTGAAAGTCAGTCGTATGGAGTCGTGAGTTAGCCGTTACAGTCGATACAGTCGATGTAAGACGTGTGCGGCTCTGATTCGGTAGACTTGAGTATGACTTGGTTCAGCTTTGAGAGACCTTGAGCGACACTGGGAAGTGTGTCGTTGGTCTGTTCTGTGGAATACGGCTCGATGCAAGTTGAGAAGAGATGAATTGCAACGAAGTGAAGAGATGAGTTGCAACGAAGTATAGCTAACTGTAAACTGACAGATATTGTACAGTCTTCTACGCTACATGTTACAGGGACGAATTGTTGGAGTTAATAGTCATTAAAGTTATATGAAATTGAAAGTTGAGTCGTCAAGTTCTTTATAGTGTTTTTATTTGTGTGCCTACTAATACATTTAGCCAGAAGATTCAGAAATACGTAACAATAAATTTTATGTCACGTTCACGTCAGAACAGAAACATAAGACTCATGTCAATGTCATAACAGAAACACAAGACTCATGTCAATATCATAACAGAAACATAAGACTCATGTCACGTCATAACAGAAACATAAGACTTATGTCACGTCAGAACAGAAACATAAGACTCATGTCAATGTCATAACAGAAACATAAGACACATTTGTCATTAAAGTCAGAAACAGAAACATAAGACTCATGTCAATGTCATAACAGAAACATAAGACACATTCCACGTAAGCCATTAAGTCATTAGAAAATGTTTACTTTTAATGTCAAATTATATTTGGCCTACGCTTGACCACCATATTAAATTCATGTGTCACGAGAACTTTGTAATCTGGAGCATTTGTGTTACAAACAGAAATAATGAATTATTGATTAAGAAGTTGCCTATGTTTTCTACATGTTTCAATGTTAATGCGCGGTCGTTGGTTTGGTACTAGCTAGAACTAGCGCAGAACAGCATATATTTTTTTAATTTGTGAAGGGTAAGACACTAGGTTGACCCACAACCGTAAATCCGGAGCTGCATTAATATATTACGAGTACTTCTTCATTACGACAGTGTGTTGCCAACCCGTAAAACTTAAAGAATTGTCGATAAAAATTCTTTTTTAAAAATTTTAAATACAAAAAAAGGGAGGGGGGGCTTTCTTGTAGAGGCCCAGGGACAGTAGCCCTGCCTGCCCTCCCCTGTTGTGTGCTCTCCTCTCTTCCACTTTCACACCAGTGCTTATTGACTTGAACTACGACAAACCATCTCGTGATTTCGTCAGAATCCATTCAGTCTACACAACCAAAACCATCCGCTGCTCTTTTCTCATGGTTACATCAGAAACTCGCACACACAATCCATAACACTAAACATAGATTCCAAACAAGGGAGATTCATGAAAGTTGCGATCTACTCGAACCAAACTTTCTCCAACATTCTTGTAATGTCTGGTATTGGCGATAGTGTCACGTGCCCTCTATCGCAATTCTGGAGTCATTTGTCAATTTCGTTGAATATTGTTTCCCGTTGGACAAGTGCTGCGCTCTCAGGTTCATGAGTTCGCCCAGTGAGAAAAGATTTCTTCCCCTGTCCCTTTCCTGGTCCATTCACCCTGTCCATCTTGAGTTGACCATCTAGTTCCCGCCAAGTAATATCTTCACACCGGGAGTCTAAGACCAGAGCGAAGTCCAGCAGCTGTGATGGCCGATCGATCAACCCCGGGAGATTCGTGTAGGCATTAATTGTGACTTAACGCAACCCCCCTCGTCCCTAGTCCGGCCTGTCGATACAGCCCTATTTTATTTCACTTTTAATCTATAGGCCGCCATTTTTCACCGCCTGATACATCGGTCAGTCGATGCAGTTAATTCCCTTTGACTCGACGATAGCGACATAGGAAAATTCTAATTTCATAGCAAAATTGTTGGTCCATCTCTAGCAGATTGTTATCTATATCTGTGAAAACCAATTCTTCAATAGTTTATATAACTGTTATATACTATATATGTATGCAAACACTAAGACGGGAATAAAATAATATAATGTCTATAAATGGCAGCTAATATAACCCACTCACACTTATGCAGTCAGCAGTCATTATGATGAGTTAGCCATTCCATTTATCTACACTTACTTTGTATATTACTTCGGGGTGTATGATAATACTCCTCACCTTTTGTAATCCCTCCCCCTTTCATTCTAATTACATTAAACTAGTTTATCTTGTTGACAAAAGGGATTCTTTTATCAATTGTGTGCTACCTGGTGGCGTTAGAAACCCCTAGAGCTAACGTCTCCAAAACTAAATACTTTTCAATAATTTATTGTTTAAAATTAAACACACCTCCCAGAACCCAATGACAATGGAGGTCTTTCCCAGCGGCGCGTGACAGTCATCGCTAAAATTATTGATGCAAAAATTGTACCTTGAACACGCATTTGTTTCGTTAGGTTAAAATAAAAAATTACCAGGTTTTACGTCATTGCAGACTTCTTTTTGATATCGTCTGCTGCCGCTAACTCGTGGCTTTAACGAAGGATTGTATTCTTTGATTCATTGGGACTGGACTGTGTGCCACACTCATTGATTCATCGCCTTCATCGTGCAATCGATGCTGCGGAATTCAAACAACGGCTTTTTTTCTTTTGGTGGGCCAGGGTTTGTTGAAACACCCGATGGCTAGAACTAACCTAACCGGAAGTTGTCCTGCGGCTGTGGACAATGGATCAAAGTCACCAAACATGTCTTGTTCCAGAGTCAAACGGCTGCCCACATAACATTTCTAAAGTGTTTTTTTTTCCTCAGTTACGAGTTACGACCATGTTCAGTTTTTACTTCAGTTAAATCAATAATGTACTAATTGAACGTGATGATGTTGCTGATGTTTGCTATGTTGCAGTTGTTAGTGCTGTCGCTGATGTCTGTGATGTCCAAGATGTCTGTGATGTTGCAGGTGTCAACGATGCTGCTGATGTTAGCTATGTTGCAGATGTTAGTGCTGTCGCTGATGTCTGTGATGTTGCTGGTGTCAACGATGTTGCTGATGTTTGATATGTAACTTGCTTGCGATGTTGCTGATGTTACTGATACTGTTCATGTCTGGGATGTGGCTCTTGTTTGTGACACTGATGATGTCAATGATGTTGCTTATGTCCGAGATGTTGCGGATGTTTGTGATGTAGCTACTGGCTTTGATATTGTTAAATGTCTATTATGTCGCTCTGGTCTATAATACTGATGATGTCAGAGAGGTTGCATATGTCTGTAATATTGCAGATGTTTGTGATGTAGCTGCCGTCATTATGTAGCCGATGTTACTATAGAAAAGCGTGTTGGGGTTAAAAATCAAAAAACAGTTTTTGTTTCAACAAATATAAGAAATTTGTAAGCTAAAAGACGTTTTCCTAGAAAATCAAGTGTTCTCGGAGCTCAATGAGATTTTGTAAAACCTCATGTGGATCAAATAGTAATTGCTAGAGACATCTTTAGTGCGGATGTGGCTCCATTGAAAGATGCCACATTTTTTTCCTTTATTCTTTCTTCTGTGTTTCTGTGTCATGTTTCTGTGTCATGTTGCTGTGTCATGTTTCTGTGCCATGTGTCTGTGTCATGTTTCTGTGTAATGTTTTCACGGTTGTCAGTGACAGTGAGAAGGTTTTCATTTCATATTTCTCTCAGCAAGATGTGTTCTCTGTCAGGACTCTTTTTGTCTCCTCGGAGTATCGGTTCTTGTTTGTTCAAAGACTTTAACATGATTTCTCAACTATTCTTATTCGTGGCCTTTGGAAGATTTTTTGTTTGGACAAAGGTTGCTAAAGGATTTGCTTCGAGTCTTTAACAGAAACGATTTTAGCGCTATCAGAATGTCTTGTCATAGAACTCTACGGCTCCTGTCAGCTCCTATTGGTCATATGTTCCATGATTGATATATTCTGGTGACTAGGTCACCCATCGCTCAATCACCACGCTTTTGAAAAACCATTAAACCATCTTAAAACAGTTCCTCCCCCCCCCCATCCCCGAATCTGTCATGGCGAGGAAAAGATGGGTGGGTGAGGGTGAGATACACGAAACTGCTAATGACGTAATCAATCAAGTGGCCGGACGGAACCCGCGGTCAGTTCTGCCGGAATTGTTGGCTTTCGTGTCTAGAGCTTATTTTTACATGCTTAAGGGAGATTGGGTTTAGATTCTTTTTAGTGTTGTTTTGTGTGAGTGTGTGTTTGTATGATAGATATGTACTGTCTTTAGACTGTTTAAAATGTAAGAGAATTGTCGCGTTTGTTTGTATAATAAATATATAAAAATGTCTTTAGACTGTTTAAATGTGATAGAATTGTCGCATTTGTTTGTATGATAGATATGTACTGTCAATAGACTGTTTAAAAATGTGACAGTATCAATGCCCCAAGAGAAGTGTAACTAGAATTAATTTAGGCATTGCCTTTTCAAAGCTTCGAAACAAAAGAGTTAACGAAACAAATGTCTAGGGTTAATTTCTTGTACACACCTACATCCCACATATTGGTTGAAAACGAAAATATAGAACAGTTTTTTCTGGGTCCAACAAAATCAACTGTTTAGTTTAAACAAATCAAACTTCATGTTAAAAATCTACTAATGCGAATATGTTATTGAATTTGGATTATTGTATTATTGCTTCATATGTAGTGTGTCTTCAATCTTTTCGTGGCCTCTACTTGAAAGATTCAGTTAAAGATGCCATCAAGAGGGACTATTTTTTCCTCCTTTAAGCAAGGGTACGGTAGGCATTGGACCTTGGGTCATAGGATTAAACTACTGAAAATACCGAGACGTATTAACTACTCATTTCCATTGTAACAGATCAGGGCCGGTCTTAGGTAATTGAAGGCCCATGGCAAAACAAATATGGAGGCCCTAGGCGAAGCAAAATAGGAGGCTCCAAATGAACTAGAAAAGCAACAAATTAGGAAAAAAAAATACGCGATGAATTATAAACCATCCTGTACCTATATCTAAATCAATAAATAAGTTAAATTGTTAAATTCATTTAGCGCCGGTAGCACTAATGTGCTTAATGGACGATTCGTGACCCCCAGTCTAGAAATAACATTTCGACAATCACCAAATTTGAACATCTGTAGTCTTACAAGTAGATCTAAACATTCGTGGCTAAGCATTGAATCATAGGAGACTTAAGAGCTAGGCTAGTAGAGACTTAAGAGCTAGGCTAGTAGAGACTTAGAGCTAGGCTAGTAGAGACTTAGAGCTAGGCTAGTAGAGACTTAAGAGCTAGGCTAGTAGAGACTTAAGAGCTAGGCTAGTAGAGACTTAGAGCTAGGCTAGTAGAGACTTAGAGCTAGGCTAGTAGACAGTGCAATAGGGTTCTGCTACGTTTCAGATTTAAAGCCATGTTTCTCCATTTTTTGTTTTAAATTCCCGTACGAGGCTGCCTAGTTAGCCTATATATTTATAGCTTTTATATAGCGCTACTTTCATGCTTATAGCATGTCCAATCTCGTTTGTGGACCAGTGGGGGGAAGGGGGTATCTAGGTGTTGGTTTTCCGTGCTGTCTTTAGGCGCTCAGTAAACAGAACTCTGCCCGAGTCGGGTGTCGAACCTCGAGCCCTCTTCAAGCGCACTTAGCCTCTCGACCACGCTTCCCATTATGCCTATGTCTAAGGCTGACCCTGAATAGATAGATTTCTCAGTTCTGTGTTTGTTTGATATATATATATATATATGTACTGACAGTACTGTATATATATTTATGGACATGTCAACTGTGTATGTTTGATACAGTTTTCGCTTATAATGAACTGTTATTATCCCTTCTTGTTCTCTGAGTGTTAAACATATAGGTACACAATGTCATCCTCATGTTGTTGTTTTGTTTTTGTTTTGTTTCCAACATATATTTGGGTCAGGATGAGTGAGCTGGAGGAGGAGGAGGATGAGTGAGCTGTAGGAGGAGGAGGATGAGTGAGCTGGAGGAGGAGGAGGATGAGTGAGCTGGAGGAGGAGGAGGATGAGTGAGCTGGAGGAGGAGGAGGATGAGTGAGCTGGAGGAGGAGGAGGGAGTTATGAAAAACATGTCCACGCTACTCATATGATTATACGAAAATAACTCTTCAGTTGTGCTATGTCCTTTTAGTAAGACCATAGATTTTGCCACATGCTCAAATCTGCAGGATTAAAAAAAAAGATTTTTTTTATATACATTTAATAGTATATGATATCATTTTCTACTCTGCACTCTAATAACTGTTTGAAATGTATATAATAAAATGTACAAGAATTTGTTATTTTATACTTATTATAACTGCTTGCTTTACTAGATCCTATAATAATTTTAAATTGCTGACAATGTTTAGTGAAGTCCGTTAAACATCATAACATGGTTATAGATCGAAACTTCTTTGGAATAATCTATTTATAAACTTCCGACATATGAATCCTATTTTTTTAAATAGCTTTCACCGAATGTGAACGCACCAATCCCCCCCATCAGCTGTGCTTTATTTCAAGCGTATATGTATATCTCCGAGTGTTATAATCTATTTATCGATTCTATAAACACGACCGGAAGAACAAGGCTGGAAATCGCTTGCATTGAATCGCCCACTGACTGCCTCCCACCTATTTGATCCCCAGTATCGCGCCCTTAAAATACACAATGTGTCCATCCGCACCATCCCACTGTAGAATGTGATGACATCACGTCAAGTGTTATCATTACTTTGAATGTATCGAATCATTTTTCAAGGGGAGTAAAACGTTAGGAATATCTAACAAGATGTCTCCTGGGGTTAAGGTCTGATCTTATCTTATGTTAACCTAAGACTTAAATTCTGCCAAGTCATTGGTTTTCCTGGCTTGCTCGGGCAACTCATTCCATGCTCTAATAGCACTTGGGAAGAATAAGTATTTGCAAATATTTGTCCAAGCATATGGAATGAGGAATGTGTCTTGATCTTTGTCAATGGATAACCATAGAAAGGGATGGGAGACAGTGTAGGCCATCATAAGAAAATAACCAACCAGAAACAAATCACATGTACCAGAGGCGGCCTTAGCAGTGCGAGGGGCCATGGGCGATTGCCATTTCAGGGTAACAAATTTTTGTAGAATGGGATGACTGTGACAAATTATCTATTTATCGCGGGCTCCCCTAAGGTGCTGGCCTGGGGCGGTTGCCCCAATCGACACCCCCTAGGGTTAACTCTGCCTGACAGCCATATATTTGCTTTTAATAGCCTGTGTGGGTAAAAAAAAGGTGGCACTCTGGGTGTGACTTCAAACTAGGTCACAGAAATTAAAGTTACCTAATAAAGGAAACGTTAAAGTCGAATAGAATCATTAATTTCTGTTCTCTACCTTGTACATATCTTTAATGAAACAACAATACAAAATATATACATATTTTTAATGAAACAAGACTAAGCCTGCATCTAGATGTAAATGATAATGTGGAATTTACTTTTAGAAACAAAACATTTACACTCACTAAATCAATTCCTTTCCTTAATGCCCAAACACGTTCACTTCTATCAAACGGCTTTTGTTGGATTGAAAACTTTTGAAAATTTTAAACATTAGGATAGACTTTGAAATATTTTTTTTTTAGAAATCTGTAACGTAGCTTTGAAATAACTTTAGATTGTCATTCGTAATTTTAAAAAGTTAATTTGTTGTCGAACCGAGTGCAGTTACTGTTATATTTCACGTTGCTACACAGCCCCCGGTGTGACCTATATATATTGCCCAATATAATATATATAATAATAATCACGGTGAGATTTAACAATGCAATCAATTGATAGCTGTGAGACGTGACGGTGAGGTTTAACAATGCAGTCAATTGATAGCTGTGAGGCGTCATGGTGAGGTTTAACAATTTTCTACTACATCCTCTCGTACTGAAAATTCTCTAAATATTTAATTTTGTTGTCCAATATAACTTTTTTTTTTCTTTCGGTTAGGTTTAACTATGCAGTCAATTGATAGCTGTGAGGCGTCACGGTGAGATTTAACAATGCAGTCAATTGATAGCTGTGAGGCGTCATGGTGAGGTTTAACTATGCAGTCGATTGATAGCTGTGAGGCATCACGGTGAGATTTAACAATGCAGTCAATCGATAGCTGTGAGGCGTCACGGTGAGGTTTAACAATGCAGTCAATTGATAGCTGTGAGGCGTCATGGTGAGGTTTAACAATGCAGTCAATTGATAGCTGTGAGGCGTCACGGTGCGGTTTAACTATGCAGTCGATTGATAGCTGTGAGGCATCACGGTGAGATTTAACGATGCTATCAATTGATAGCTGTGAGGTTTAACAATGCAGTCAATTGATAGCTGTGAGGCGTCACGGTGAGGTTTAACTATGCAGTCAATTGATAGCCGTGAGGCGTCATGGTGAGGTTTAACTATGCAGTCTATTGATAGCTGTGAGGCGTCACGGTGCGGTTTAATTATGCAGTCAATTGATAGCTGTGAGGCGTCACGGTGAGATTTAACAATGCAGTCAATCGATAGCTGTGAGGCGTCACGGTGAGGTTTAACTATGCAGTCGATTGATAGCTGTGAGGCATCACGGTGAGATTTAACAATGCAATCAATTGATAGCTGTGAGGCGTGACGGTGAGGTTTAACAATGCAGTCGATTGATAGCTGTGAGGCGTCATGGTGAGGTTTAACAATGCAGTCAATTGATAGCTGTGAGGCGTCACGGTGAGGTTTAACGATGCAGTCAATTGATAGCTGTGAGGCGTCACGGTGCGGTTTAACTATGCAGTCGATTGATAGCTGTGAGGCATCACGGTGAGATTTAACAATGCTATCAATTGATAGCTGTGAGGTTTAACAATGCAGTCAATTGATAGCTGTGAGGCGTCACGGTGAGGTTTAACTATGCAGTCAATTGATAGCCGTGAGGCGTCATGGTGAGGTTTATCTATGCAGTCTATTGATAGCTGTGAGGCGTCACGGTAAGGTTTAACTATGCAGTCTATTGATAGCTGTGAGGCGTCACGGTGAGGTTTAACTAGGCAGTCAATTAATAGCTATGAAGCGTAAATGACGAATAGTTACAGAGGGCCTGAACACTGACATGCAATGTCACAACCTGTTGGCATTTTAGATCAATAGCTCGTTGCCAGGTCACAGGTCTGTACTATCATTTACTTACATTTTGACCAAGCGTATATCAACACACTTTGTCTGTCTGTCTGTCTGGTACAAATCTTGTACACGTTAGTTTTCCCACTTGCCATTCTCGGAACAATTTCAAACTTTGCGACAATTATTCTTTGTCGATGGCAACACACAAATCAATAAAAAAAATTAATTAGTGTTTATTAATTAATTTTGTTTTATATAAAAAAAGATGTAAATATTGCAGTAGTGAAATATATGGCAATAATTGTGCGGTTCTTTCCCTTTTATACGCTTGGGTTTTTTTTAAGCATTTTTTAATTATTTTTTTTTTATCAACTTTTCTTCGTTAGGTCGATAGAGAAGCGAAAATGTCAGGCAAGACGAGTCTGACAGTGTCAGTTACAATATCATTGCATGTGCCAGTATGACATTTACTGCCATTTACTTACAAAGAAATCGTATGACATTCTGTGTAAATGACACAATCAGAATAGCAATCATGGCAACGTAAAGGTAAATGAAACGCATTGCGGCACTTTTCTGTATCGTGTGTACTCTGCCGTAACTTTTTTTGCCCGTTTAATGCGCGATGGAGTTTTGTTTATCGACATTTATCTCCTGCATTGTTTGTCTCAATAATTATCCCCCTGGCGACGACAATCTCCTGGTGATTGGGAGATAGTCCAGTAGTAATACCTTCCTTTCATAATTTAAATTTAAAAATGGCTGGGCGAATTTTTCAATAACATTACTATAAAAACATCAGATCTATATTTTCGAATGTTTTATGGGATATTAGGACACATTTATGCCAAGGTATCTAAGAGATGAAGAGTAGAAGATAAAGAGTCCTCTAGTCAACTACAGTCTATATTTCTATCCAATACATTTCTATCTAGGCCTGGAGGTTCAATGAAATACGATGAAATGATAAAGTTTGTTTCCTTTAAATAGAGTGGTAGCCAACCTATTGTTATATACAGTGGTTGCCAACCAATTGTTATATACAGCGGTAGCCAACCTATTGTTATATACAGCGGTAGCCAACCTATTGTTATATACAGTGGTTGCCAACCTATTTTATATACAGTGGTTGCCAACCTATTGTTATATACAGCGGTAGCCAACTTATTGTTATATACAGTGGTTGCCAACCTATTATTATATACAGCGGTAGCCAACCTATTGTTATATACAGTGGTTGCCAACCCATTTTTATATACAGCGGTAGCCAACCTATTGTTATATACAGCGGTAGCCTACCTATTTTATATTCAGTGGTTGCCAACTTATTGTTATATACAGTGGTTGCCAACTTATTGTTATATACAGCGGTAGCCAACTTATTGTTATATACAGTGGTTGCCAACCTATTATTATATACAGTGGTTGCCAACCTATTTTTCTATACAGCGGTAGCCAACCTATTGTTATATACAGCGGTAGCCTACCTATTTTATATACAGTGGTTGCCAACTTATTGTTATATACAGCGGTAGCCAACCTATTGTTATATACAGCGGTAGCCGTCCTATTTTATATACAGTGGTTGCCAACTTATTGTTATATACAGCGGTAGCCAACCTATTGTTATATACAGCGGTAGCCAACCTATTGTTATATACAGCGGTAGCCGTCCTATTTTATATACAGTGGTTGCCAACTTATTGTTATATACAGCGGTAGCCAACCTATTGTTATATACAGCGGTAGCCAACCTATTATTTGGAACTGAACCTCCACGGCTCCTTTATACACTGCGCAAAAGCTAGGGGGGGGGGGGGCGAAAAGCACCACATCACGGGCCGTTTATGATTCGCGTGCCATAGGTAAGGATTGACTGATATGAATCAACATCTTCTCATATCCAGTGTTCCAATTGACTTAAAGTTTAAAAAAAAAATCAACAAAAAAAAACAGTCATTTGTTGCACTTTATTGTTGCATGTATGTGAAACACTGAAACATTTACGGTGGAAACATTTTTTTTTTAGTTAAAAAAATTAAAGAAGTTTGTAATTGGCAATAGCAATGAAAAATTTAAAAAATTAATTTGCTCAAAAAATGATAGGTTTCTGACATTTTAATCCTTCCCCCTTTTATATGTATAAAAAAATGTCGTCTGTTTCTTAAAATATAATACATTTTGCTCTGCGATGCTTTATTTCTCTTGTCTACTATATAGAATCTCAATCTTATCTTATCTTATCTTATATAATACAGACGTTACTTCAAAAAAGAAGATGATTACGTCCTACGCGTCATGCATTTAGTCATGCATATTAACCAATGACTTAAATTCTGCCAAGTCACTGGTTTTTCTGGCTAGCTCAGGCAACCCATTCCATGCTCTAATAGCACTAGGGAAGAAGGAGTATTTGTACAAATTTGTCCTAGCATATGGGACGAGGAATGTGCCTTTATTTTTGTGTCTTTCAGAGTATTTTATTAAATTTTGTTTTTGTATTTGAAGATTATGGTTCAGTGTTTTATGTATAATTGCTACTTTACTTTTGAGTCTTCTGTCCTGAAGGCTTTCTAAATTTAGTGATTTTACTAATGGTGTTACCCTAGTCAAATGTGAATATTCGTTTGTTATGAATCTCACTGCTCTATTTTGTGTTTGTTCCAGTTTCTTAATGTTTTCTTGAGTTGAGGGGTCCCACACGGTGGATGCATATTCTATTATTGGCCTAACCAAGGTTAAATAACATTTTAGTTTTATGTTCTTATTTGATTTATAAAAATTTCTTTTAATAAACCCTAATGCTTTGTTTGATTTTTTTATAGTTTCATCAATATGTGGATTCCATGACAGTTTTTCATTTATTATAACACCTAGGTATTTTGAGTTTTTAGTCTGTGCTACTGGTTTGCCATGAATAAGATAAGTGGAATTAATTTGTTTTAGTTTTTTTGTTACTCTTAACAACTGACATTTTTCTGGGTGGAAAGACATGCTCCAATTTGATTCCCATTTCTGTAATTCATCTAATTCTCTTTGTAAAATATCTGTGTCTTGTATTGTTTTTATTGTTCTATATATTATGCAATCGTCTGCAAATAATCTGACTTTTGTTCCTGAACTAATGCAATTTGGTAAATCATTTATGTAAATTAAAAATAGTAGTGGACCCAAGACTGTTCCTTGAGGTACACCTGAGTTTACTGTTATTGGTGTTGATTTAGAGCCATTTATTATTACAGTTTGTTCTCTCCCTATCAGAAAATCTTTAATCCACTGATGCAGTGGACCGTTAATGCCAAAATATTTTAATTTTTTAAGCAAACTATGGTGGTGGACTTTGTCAAAAGCCTTGGAAAAATCTAGTAAGATAGCATTCTTTTGTACATGAGTGCAAACTCTGTAAAAACGATAATTTTATTTGTGCTTCTAAATTGGCCAAATTACGTCATCACTTTTAGAGCTTCCTTTGTTTCAATTCCTAATTTCCTTAGCCTCTGTTTCAAAATCTTGTTATCCTATTTGTCTGAATGGAGACCTTGGACACTTCGTAATTGTGAGCGTTCCTTTTGGTTGAGTATCCTTGGTTACCGCCGGACGCAATGAAAGCGTCATTTTCTCTCCAAACAAAAGAAGGACTAGAACCAATGAACTAAGGAGAGACTAGAAGCACTGATGGAGGATTGTTTTATAGTTGTTAGATATTTAAAATACTTTTATTGATCTGATTAGGCAGTAGCCTTTTGTTTTTCGTTGCAGTAAAGATAACAAAGTATTTGTTCATGTATAGAATGTTCGAAAGGAGAAATACACTTTAGAGAACACTTAATAACAGATGCATTTTTTTTAGCTGACACTGTCTTGGTTATTCACTGTCAAAACAAATATAGACTTATAATTAAAAGTTATCGCTACATTTACACCACACATAAAAACTAAAAATAAAACAAACTAGTATTAGAATAATAGATAATCAAATTAAGGTGGCCACATTTCTCTCATTCATTATTTGTAAATGAAATATATAACCCTTATAGTTGATTCTAATTGCAATAACAGACGAGAACATGTTTTCGCCAAGCTAAAAAAAAATTATAATTATTGTATCAAGGCTATGTATGTTGGACCTAAGTTATTGGTTTCTTGTTATCTTAGTCTTATTAGGGCCTATATCACTATAAAGCTAATGGCGTTATTGTGGATGAAGTCGCTCTAACAAGAAACATCAGGCATCACTCTAGGCGAGCAAGGAGAGACAGGGGAGGTATACCGCTTTAAACCCATAATAGTATAAGAAATGTTATTTAAAACCCCCCATGGTCAAAATAAAACAAATTACAATAAATGCATAGTGGCATACAGCTAGTTAATGTTTTAACTTGAGTCCTTAATACTTTTTCAACAGCAGTAATGAGCTGTACGAGAATGCATATCACTAATACTGCTTAGATGACTAACTAAGGCTGATTTGACCACTCATATATACTGTTTAGACGTCACTAATACTACCTGCTTAGACTACTCACTAATACTTCTAAGATAGCTCACTATTAGGCCTACTGCTTAGACTACTCACTAATACTGATAAGATAGCTCACTATTAGGCCTACTGCTTAGACTACTCACTAATACTTCTAAGATAGCTCACTATTAGGCCTACTGCTTAGACTACTCACTAATACTGATAAGATAGCTCACTATTAGGCCTACTGCTTAGACTACTCACTAATACTTCTAAGATAGCTCACTATTAGGCCTACTGCTTAGACTACTCACTAATACTGATAAGATAGCTCACTATTAGGCCTACTGCTTAGACTACTCACTAATACTGATAAGATAGCTCACTATTGGGCCTACTGCTTAGGCGACTCACTATTACTGTTTAGATTGTTCAATAATGGTGTATAGAATGCTCCCTAGTCACTATTACTGTTTAGATTGTTCAATAATGGTGCATAGAATGCTCCCTAGTCACTATTACTGTTTAGATTGTTCAATAATGGTGCATAGAATGCTCCCTAGTCACTATTACTGTTTAGATTGTTCAATAATGGTGCATAGAATGCTCCCTAGTCACTAATATTGCTTAGGCTAACGTTTCTTCAGATTTGCTCAGCCCGTGGATACGTGAAAAACAATTACTGAATGACACACGCAAACAAAAACAAAATCTTCTAATGTATTTCGTGTTTGTAACGATACGAGCTGACAGATTCTCTGTCACACATACGCACATTTGCAACGAATCATTTTCTCACTCAAACACTAGCTCGCACACACATGGCATAAATTTTGTATAGTCAATGAATTTTCTTTTTCTGTTTTCAAAATCCTGGCCCAGACTACGGTTACATTATTTGGTTCAAATAATTGTCATTTATCTGTCATCCGATTGATTCCCTTTTCGTGCTTTCTTTTTTATGTAAATTATTTTAAATATGTCCAGATTCCTCTAATCAAGGTGACGATATAATGGTGTCAATTAAGACAGTGTTTAGATCTATTAACAGTGCTAAAGACACATTATTTTAGAAAGATACTCTTGTTCTTAGACAGTTTGAATCTTAGTTGATTCTCACTTGGAGTCTTCGGTTTTGTGCTTTATTTATTCCCCTTGCGATAAATGGATCATAGTGACGTCACCGGCCTTATGATAAATGGATCACATTGACGTCATCGCAGACACTCACGTCAAGAACGGTGACGTCATCGGCAGCGCCAAGAAATCCCACAAGAGACGGGCACCCGACAGGCCGGAGCCCTTTCACTCGCTTGGACCAGAGTTCGGGCCGAACTACGGGGGATCGTTCAATGGCTCTTTGCCCCGAGAGCCCAACGGCTCTGTCTCCAGGATCGAACAGCACGCGAATCGCTCAGAGCAAAACAAGGTTTGTCTAGACAAGAAATGCCTTAGACTTCTGGCAGTCTCATCAGTTTAGTCCGACAGTGCGAAACAAAAGGAGGGAGGGTTAAAATTTGGTACATGTTGGCTGTTTGACTTGAACATAGCCATTCAATAAAACGTATTTGAGCCAATAGAAGGGTTTAAAAGATGCACTGCATTGTATTTAAAGATCTGCTTATACAAGGCTAACAGAATGCTGAGATTGAAATGATGAGACTGTCAAAAAATAATTAATTCTTGTTGACATTTCATTTGCATGTGTGTGTTTGCAATATGTAGTGTATCGTCTTAATTCAAAAAGAAAAAGTTCCTCATTTGTATTTGGCAAACTAACAGCGTTGGTTGAGGTTCAATAAGTACAGTAATGTTTTAAAAAAAACAATTCCTATTTTATGTTCAAATAAAATAGTAACCTAAACATTCATATTTTATTAGTCATTGAAATAAAAAAGAAAAAAAAATAATATGTGGATCAAGCCAACGACATTTGTATTATTATCGCGACGCTCTATCAACTTAGCTATCCATCAATACTACTATGTGTAAAATTTTAGCTTAAAATAAATGATTAAATTTTGTTACTTGAGCTTCCAACCAACTTCCAGTTTTGCCTTTCCATCCATGTAGAAAGTGTGGGTTGATAGAAGGAATAGTGATACAAAAAAAATATTAAGTCTAATTAAACTTATTCAGATTTTAAAACCTGACTATGGGATAATATTTCTTATTAAAATGAGAGATTTGTTTTAAATATATTTTTTTGGGTAACATTTGTTTACTTTGCAGTATCGCTTAGATTGAACTTTTACTTTTAATATTGAGGCTATACTAATCTAAATGTAGACTTCAAAAAACAACAACAACAAAAGCAATGTCAATTATGTAACAATCCTTTAATCTACTCCAATAAATCTACTAAATCTCTATACTAAACAGAAGGCTGAATTCTGAATTAAAATGTGCAGGCCTACTGACTCATGACTGTAATATTACAATGTCAAAAGATTTTATCAGCAATTTAGACATTAAACAATACAAACGCTTTTTATAGAATTATTCGCCGTCGACAAATTGTTTCTTATCTTATTACTGCGCCTCTCAAATCCCAATATTTCAAATCAAACAGCAAAGAAGAATGAGCGAAACAAATCTTATCAGCGGCAGAATGTAAAGCTGCCAATTTATCACATATCGTTTCTTGCCTGCTGTTTGTCAAGCTCAACAACTAGATCTAGAGTGTTTGGAATCTTGAGTTTAAGCTAAAAGGAAAATAGGATTGTGTGCAATATAATGTTCCCTTGAGTAGACTTTGCACTTCTGTGTATCATCTGAGTTGCGCATATGGCTTTGTTGTTCCCGGTCGTTGACTTGAAGCACCAAACTGCTGGTAGACAACTCAACCGTTGTAGGCATAATAGATCTGAACTAATAAAACTTTAAATAACTTGAATAACTTCCCTTTGTGAACAAAACTAAATAGAACTTTATTTATAAGATAGACAAAATAAATAAATGTAGTAGACTTTAGGGATAATATCTTTTGACAGAATCTATCTCACTACAATAACAAAACCGTTCAGTCTCACGTTCTAGAGTCGTCTGTCCTAACTAAGACCAAGTGACGACACTGCCACCTATGTTGCATCATTCAAAACTAATCGCTAACCCCTTCCCACCGTCCTATATAATTTCACACACACTCCATAACACCCTTGAATAGACTTTACAGTTTCTTATATCCCTTTCCGTATATCCCTTTCCGTATATCAATATCCGTGGATAACTTGAATCTCATTTCCTTCCCAGGTCTGTTCCACAAAATGTTTTTACCTGCTTCGGACCAAACGTTTCTCAAAGTGTCTCAACTGATTTGCTTTCATACGTTGCATAATCATACACCGTAGTATTGAGTGATACATTGGACTACAGAGGCGGATACGACGGACTATATAGTATAGAAAGCGATGATGTGGTTTGTAGAGAACGATGCAGTCATACCGTGGGCGGCTTGACCTAATTATGATCATGTCTTTCAATGTTCATAGTTAATTATTGCAGATTGAAACTAAGAAACAGTTTATTGTACTTACAGTTAAACAGCTCGTCAAAGTAAATACTTTCAATTCATTACAAACAAACATTTTAAAATAGAAGGAAGATGATTAAATAAATAATAACCTCAAACATCGAAGGAAATGCGCTGTTACGAAGTATTAGTGTAAACAGTATCCATTGTTATATGTCAATCTATTTGGCTAATAGTTTAGTCTCTTAATCAAATTAATTTTGTATCATTGCGATGAATTGAACAATATTATCATCTTATTACATACATAAAATCAACACCTTGAATCATTTGGCCGCAGACGCCACAGAGACATAGACATTATAGAGACATGCTATTTAGCATATCGGCGCATTTCAGACCATGCCGTACTTGCTCGTATATACCTATCTACCCATCTACCTTAAAACTTTCACTTGAGATCGATTGCTAACCTACCATTCTGTTTTAAATGTTTATTTTTAAAAAATCAAACATAGCAGTAAAAATCTGTTGAATAATAATAATCCGAAATAATTGATTTACATTTAAGAAAATAAATATGTTTCTTCTGTGTACCTAAGTGGAGGTCCTCATTGAAAAATACTAGTCTATTAGTCTATTAGTTATACAAAGTCGAATAGCATAGGCAGCTTCCCTCATTGTTACATGTTTAGGTTACTATTTTATTTGAACATAAAATAGGAATTGATTTTTTTTTATATTGCCGTACTTACTTACTGTACTAAACCAACCATTCTTATAAAAGAAATTAAATACAACTAGCAAATCACAAATAATAAATATATTCTAAGTAAATTGCAATTAACTGCATTTACTTGAATTTAAATTAAAAAAAAAACAAAAAAACAATCTAGCCACAGTGCAAAAACAGCAACAAAAAATATACCATTCCTTTCATTTTTTTTTTAACCAACAGATTTCACAAAAAAAAAAAAAAATATTTTTAATGATTAGAAAATTTAAAAAATGTGTCAGAAGTGGGATTTGAACCCACGCCCACTTTCGTGGACCAGAACACTCACCCATGAATCATGGGAAGGGAATATCCTTGAGTCTGGCGCCTTAGACCACTCGGCCATCCTGACATACAGAATTTGAGGTAAGAAAAACAATCTATATCGTGGGGGTATAATTTTACAATTAAAAATTTTTTTTATACATCATCATGTTAAGTGCAGATCAGTTGAATTAGTTTCATTAGATTTATATATTAGATGTATATTCTAGGTCTCTTTTATTAAACTAACATACACACAGACACATCGTAGGTTTACAAATTATTAGGAGTTATGTCTCTTTCTACAACTAAGCGAGCGTACCTCAATACTTGACCTACTTTCTATTCCGGGAGTATTTGTTTTGTAAGTTCATATCACGGGTGGCGGGTCTCAAACTTTTGAAACGAATATGGGAATACAGTACTGTATTAGAAGGGGTGGGAAAAGTTAGTTGAAGATAATTACTTTTGGGAAATTACAAGGCTCTTGTAAATTATTATTCCTCGTACAGGATGGTCGAAGGTCTAGGAGGGCTAGGTTTGAACTCAGGACTAATAGTACAAAGCACATAGGTCTATTATACGGCCTGGATGCACGATAATCTACGAATAATACGTAAGGGTTGAAATGTAGCTGGGATCACGGCTGCGGCCATGACCAAAGGTTCACACAAAACTGGTTCAACGACTCTTCGTCCAATACAAATGGTTCACGGTTCACAGACCCTTGATTCACACATACACATAGGATACCTAACAAATGTTTCACTGACCATCGATTCACATAGAGGGATAAACAATTTAATCATTATAGAATATCTTTTTTAATTTGTCGCCTAATTTGAACTAAAAGTTTCATGCCCAAAGAAGAAACAACCCTCGAGCCTTCGAGGCTGCATCTATAAATATTTTTTTTTTTTTTTTTAATATAGTGCTTCAACTTATTTCAAGAAACTATGGTCATACATAATTTTTATAATTGATCGATCAACCTAGTGTATCATAGAGTAGCATATCGATTAAGTGTCTCATTAAACATTATACACTAGGAAATCAATACTGTTAGATTTCTGTATTGAAATAACACTGGCGCGTGTCTTAGCTTATATTACACATGTGTTACAGGCATTCGTTCTAAACGTTAGGTTTAGCTGTGAACACCTCAATGATGTTGATTGGTTACTTTAGCTACATCCCATTTAGTCTAAAATAAATGCATTCTCCTATATACACCAGGATACAGAACATATGATTGGAGGAGATATCCTTTTAATAACTATACCGGACCTTCCCATGTGGCAAACACTAAGTCCGCTTATGTATGCGAGAGATGGGCCCCCACTTTTCACAGAACTAGATGGGCCCGGCACTTTTCACATTTCACCAAAAAGTTGAGCAGACGAGAGAGTAAACGTTATGCTTTGTGTGAAAGGTTCTGTCCCTTTGATCTTCCCCTCAATTCCATTTGAATATATTTTTTTTATCTTTTTTTAGACCAGTTCAGAAGAAACAAAACCTTTTATAAACGAAGTCTCGACTTTTTTCTTACATGTGTATATATATATATATATACACTTTTCTTTTCCCTAAAAATTCTGTCAGTGATTCTACTCTTCTAATAATGATTTTTAAGAAATGTTGAGAAAATCTCTGAATCCTAACATCAACTTTTATATTTGTCCATGATTGGTCTACGTGGTAAGTATCCTGCCTTTCAAACATTTGTAACACGTGTCTAGATACGTGTTGAGAGTTGAGGTTTATATACACAGCACTTGACTTGACAAGATTCCCTTACTCTACTGTCTCTTCGCAATTTTTAGTGATTTTCAATGAACTCATCGCCATTGCAGCTCAAATAGTTTGCTTTCTTTGAAACAAGAAAAACATGAGAAAATAATGAAAAAACAAAAACTAAGCTTATATTAAGTTTAATTGTATCAATTAGTTTGGATCTGTTATAGAATTATAAAGAATAATTATTTACCAATAGTAAATTAACTAATTGTTGTTCTTTTTAATTGTGTTGAGACATAAAAGAAATAATGCAAAATTTCTCATTAATCCGAGATTGGGTGTGGGAGAAATAACGTGTACAAACATTAGACTAGACAGACAGACAGGCAGAGTGAGTTGATAGGCCTATAAGCTTTGTTATTTTTAAAAATTCCGCCTTCCCTGGTCGTAATTTTACAAGACATTTGTGCAACAAATTAATTAGGTTATGTCTATTCATTGGTCCATATATCCGGACCTATTGATGCTCTCTGTGGTTGTGCGTGCTCGTACAATACAAGATTGAAAAGGGGGGGGGGGGCATTCATACTAAGCAATATGCATAGTAGTGCTGCCAGATAGGCCGAAACCACTCAACCATTCAATCTGGGTCACTGACAGCCTTTTACATTTCTTAAGTCAGAAACCAAGCACACATTTTGAGTAAATAAACGAAAACAGCAACCATGTTGGTGTCAGGAAATAAGTACTCTCAAATCTGACTGGTTTGTGATTTCAAGACAAAATGTAGTGATCCTGAATTGTCACACTATATAAAAAACAACAACAACAAAACAAAAATAATATAGCAGAGCGTTCTGTGTGAATGGTCACATAGATAACAATATTGGTACGCTAAAAAATATTACAGAAACTCTTTCTTATGTAAAACTGGTCTTGAAGGTTTACATCATCAACAGTACGGTCTATATAAGTTCTAGTCCTTGAGGGATTTATATTAGGTTCAATGTGAACTCAAGTTTTATGTGTAACATACATTAAGCGTTGATCGCTCTACATCTACACCAAATACATACATACATACAAATGACGTTTGGGCCACGAGGCCTTCATCAGCTACAAATAAAGAAAAAAAATGAAAAAAATTAACACAAAAATAGGCTTATATAGAATAATCTACACCAAACTAAGAGCTTTTTAATATTTAAAAAAAATTCTATCTGCAGCCTGTATCGTATTTTAGTATATGCAACTGTCATCTCTACAAATAGCGAAAACATTTTTCTAGCAGCTGTTAAAGATCTACCTAGGAGTAAGGTCTATCAGGAGTAGGGTCTCATCAGTAGTTCTCGTTCAATGCGATGACATTATGAACAATGAACAACAAAATGATAGATATATACTACCGGGCCTACCGGCTAGGTTTCATTATTTTGTTTATACCTCCGTCTATGTTGAGTTGTCTATTTCATATATGTCACATTCTCCCCGGCCAGTTTCACTATTTTATTTTCGAATTAATTTATCATTGAGTTGATTGAGCACCTTTTCATCATTTCAACGCTGAATGAAATTCTCATAATTAAACTTTAGTACCTTTCTTTGATATTATTTAAATGTTTACAATGATATATACTGTTATTTCTTGACATAAACATAAAAGTCCCATTGTTGGCC
The DNA here is from genome assembly GCA_036873155.1 of Biomphalaria sudanica. Taxonomy (NCBI): domain Eukaryota; kingdom Metazoa; phylum Mollusca; class Gastropoda; family Planorbidae; genus Biomphalaria; species Biomphalaria sudanica. The sequence continues at coordinate 2,815,587 of JAZGLO010002262.1, read as the reverse complement.
TCAATTAGATCAATAGTATGTTGTTATCAGGGAACACAGGTATAACTTCACTGTAAGACTATCAATTTTTTTTTCCACCAGTGTAATCTGAAATTTTATCTGTACACACTTTTATAAGCATATAGGCTTATATAGTCCTAAATGACTAAACCAATTAAGCAAATCGATTTACTTGTTTTTTCTCTCTCTCTCTCTTGTAAGTTACAAAAATATTGATTTTTATTCTTCAATACTTGCTCTGTGCAGATAAGGTCGTTGTAGATCTAGTTGATTATTTAATTTGGGTCACTTAGTTCTTTAACAGCCCGCCCCTTTTACAGCGTTGTAGCCAGTCAGTCCTGGTGAACATAATAACCTCAATATGGCCGACTGACACAGGATTTAAGATTAGACAATAGTGATTCTTTTTTATATTAAATACAGCGTAGAAAAATATAGAGGGAGGGTCACAGATCGAGAAAGACAAGAGGGGGAGAGAGAGAGAAAGAGAGAGAGAGAGAGAGAGAGAGATGGCATATATTTATGGGCAGGTGGTGACCAGATGACAGTTTTAGTGGATTCGGAAGCGCTGATAACGTGTACACGTTGGATCGACACACACACACAGGCCAGACGTGCTCTTTGCCTGGGGATAACACACCTGTACATGTGTAGCTGGACTGTCCGAATATACTCTACCTCCAAATCCAGGCCTCGCTCGTTATCTTCTCTGTTAGTTACAGGGAATACTGGCGATGCTTCGCCAGCATGTTCGTTGCAGCCAAATTATGGTGATTTTCACCTCCTTAAACATGCCATCCAAGTAGGGCATAGTGGCTGAGTGGTAAAGTGTTTGGCTTCCGAACTGAAAAGTCTAGGTTTCAAATCTAGGTGAAGATTTGAGATTTTTAATTTCGTGATCATTAAGAACTAAACACTTTCTCTTCTCGTGCTCCTAAACACACACACACATTTGAGTTGTCTTTCTTGCTATTCACAATGTTTTGTTTTTAATCTAATCAACTTGCCTAGAATCCTCGCTCCCTCCTCCAAAACTTCGAGTAAAGACAGCCACATTTATCACTTATATTTGTGTTATGGGGTGTGTGTGTGTGTTTCCAAGGTAACAAGATGAAAGGGACGTGGATATTTTTGGTTGGGTAGCCTGGAGCGTTTCTTACAATGAATGCTAATAGACGCCAGACTCCACAATACTTACACATCAGAATACACATACTTTACTATACGTATATATACCTTTTTTTAACCAATGAAGAGATTTTGACAAACTGCAGAAAATATAACTACAGTCTGGTTGTTATCTCAGCTCATCGAGAATCCGAGTCCTATAAAACTCAACTCATTTATTAATAACAACCTCCTTTCTTTTAAAAAGGTAAAACGTTTACACAATCACATTTTACCTCATTAAATTGAATTTATTTCTGTATCTAAATTTCTTATATATAAATATCATGTTTTTTTTTTTTTTATGCTGGACTAATGATAATATTTAATAATAATTTCAGATGTTTTAAAAAATAAAGGATATAGGTCTTTAGTACAAGAAAATAAAAAGACAGGCAACAAATGCAAGCTACTACACAGGGCAGTAAGGACTATTTTAGAATATTGTACCAAACCACTTGCAATACGTTCAAACTAGTGAAAGAGGTGGTCAGTAGCGCTTCTGAGCGTTACACAAAACCACCGTCTGTTTCTTCCAAATTTAGTTTGTAAACACGCCGCCCCGCGCGCGACTCCCTGGCGATCTCCAGGAAACAGAAGAACGCTTGTGTTTTTGTTTAGAAACGTTTACATTTAAAGCCAAATGCAAAATAATGTCCCCTGATGGAGTATATTCCTTTAAAAAATACAAGACAATTCCTTCATCTAACACGCAGATCTCTAGAGCTTTTCCCACGCTACAACACCGCTTATAATGCCCATATAAGCGTCCGACCAAGAAACAGGTTAACCTGATATGTCATACCGTCACCGCTCGGGTTGAAAGAGACATAAAACCATTTTTTTTCCCTGTGTGTGTTTGTGTAGTCAAGTTCCGCCTTGCCACTGTGTATGTGTAGTGTTAGCCCCCGTGTCAAGTAATGGGACTGTGTACGTACTAAGGTCTAGGATTCAGTGGTTGCACCCCATACAACACATAAACTTAGAATTTAAAAAAAATGACCAGTATGTGAAGATAGTATAACATAGATCTAAAAGTGGAACCCATTTAGCTGTATATGTAATTAGTTTTAAAAGTTTTATGTGTGTTTCTTTTCGTGTATAACTGTGGATTTACACATAGACAGTGGATTATGCCCGTGTCAGAGTCCTACGACGTCAACAAGGTAAACTTTTTCATTCATTCACCCAAAACACTTAACGACTTGTCTAACTTTATGAGAAACAAGTCCCTTGTTAACCGTTCATTTCTGTTTAAATATGTTTTCAATTGCCATAGGTGTAGTCTAAACACGTTACAATGTTTAAGACGATAAGGGTGTGTCTATGTTTAGAGGTTAGATGTAGACTCTAATACTCAAGTCTATCTTATATAATACAGACGTTACTTCAAAAAAGAAGATGATTACGTCTAGACTCTATATACACTGTTAGATTCTTGACGTAGTTTCGCAAGTCTATTCTAGATATCTATATAAATTAGAAATTACATCTAGATTTTCGAAGACTTAGATAAAAAAGATAAACTTTAACACCATGACTCTAGATCTAGATTTTTATTAGGCTCTATTACACTCCAGATAAAATAATAGTGTAATCAGGTCGCCTGCAGTCTAGATCTAGAATAATAATTAAGTATTTATATATATATATATATATATATATATATAGTGCTAATGCACGCACCACGTGCGTGTTCGGTTACTAAGGTGCACTAGAAAAATAGATCTATGTCAACGCAACTATTTTTGTCTAAATGCTTCTAGTGACTATTTGAAGTATTTTACTCAGTTGATTTTTTTAAAAATTAACTCCAGGGGTCAAGATAAAAAATGTTTGGCCACACTGTTACAGTTTATAATAATATACATAATGCCGTTTTAATGACTATATGGTTTTTAGATCAAATTTCAGCCACAGAAGAGGAAACAAATTTAAAATAAAATCATTCTGAGAATTAAAATAGTGTTACCCTATTACAACATGAACATTAAGATAGTTCTAAAGATACTATGAAGTAAACATATTCAGATGATTCTAAAAGTAATGGAAACTAAGACGAACACAGAAGTTCTTCTGTTCTTGTGGTTGTCATTTTTGTTTTTACGTTCTATAGTTTCCCCCTGCTGTCAGTTTTAACAACACATTTTCAAGATACAGTTTCATTTGTACGAAATAAATTTACGGAGTGGGCACATTTAGTAAGTGGGGTCGGGCTATGCCGTGTAAATATAAATCTTTAAATGTGAAAAATAACAGACTTAAAGGTAACAATTAAAAGTGGCATTGTGATTTTAAAAAAAAATCTTTTCTCTCAACCTAATTGATGTTTTGTGTGTGGGCGAAGACTTTTTGAGGCAGTCTTTCTGATAACCTGGACTTATACCATTAAGTAGGAACCTAATCCCGTCACGTAGGTAGGACCCTGATCCCATCACGTAGGTAGGACTCTAATCCCATGACATAGGTAGGACCCTGATCTCATCACGTAGGTAGGACCCTGATCCCATCACGTGGGTAGGACCCTAATCCCATCATGTAGGTAGGACCCTGATCTCATCACGTAGGTAGGACCCTGATCCCATCACGTGGGTAGGACCCTAATCCCATCATGTAGGTAGGACCCTGATCTCATCACGTAGGTAGGACCCTAATCCCATGACATAGGTAGGACCCTGATCTCATCACGTAGGTAGGACCCTGATCCCATCACGTGGGTAGGACCCTAATCCCATCATGTAGGTAGGACCCTGATCTCATCACGTAGGTAGGACCCTGATCTCATCACGTAGGTAGGACCCTGATCCCATCATGTAGGTAGGACACACTTGAAAAGCAAACAAGGACGTAACATAGGAATGAATCAGATTGAAGGATAGACATGCGGCCACGCATCAAGTTATTGTCAACATGAAAACTTAATAGACCCGTTTTTAGTTGTTCTAGTTGAACAATCCCCAATGGGGAAAAGCCAGTTGTCGTTCTTCCACTCATCTGTCTGTCTTTCACGTATAGTTTAAAAAAAAAAATGAAATCACTTTTGAAAATGTAATTTCCCCATGGTTTGGAGCTTTCGATTGGCGCAACGTTTACTTTTGGTCTTCTTTGTGTGTGTGTGTGTGTATTATATGCTTAACATATACACCATTTTAAAAAATTACTTTATACTTTATGTACCTATACCTAATACCTATACCTTATAAAGTAGAATAGGAGACTTACACTGTCTCTCAAAAGCTTTGTGCTCTATTGTCAATAACAATTCAAACTGTAATAGTCCTTTTCGAGCGCTCAACAAGTGCGAGGGCTGTTTCAGAACTGTGTTCATTTGGTTGCTTTAATTTAATGCTCATATTGTATGCATATACATGTTCACCATTTCTTTAAACAAGCTGTAAAAAGCTTTCTGTGTTATTCTTTTCTTATATCATCAATTGAACACCAATGTATGTTATTTTTGTTGTAAAGGTCGATTTTAAAACGATGTTCATTTGTATAATAAAGCGTTCCTTTTGTTCTTAAATTAAATGGTTTTTGCATATTTTAGGCTTATACATATAAAACCATTTTTTAAACAACATACACATTTTTTTTTATTCAAAAGCAGTGTCAATATAAGTATTATCTTACTTCAAAAAGATTAAAGTCGTCAAACATCCTCATTTTGTTTCGTTTTCCTCCTGCAAAGTCCTTTTAAAATTAAAAGGTCTGAGAAGAGTTACTTTGAGGCCCACTGATATGAAGGATATCGAAGTATGATGTAGTTCGTGTGATTAAGCGTGATTTAGGTGTGGTCAGTTGTGTGCTTTGGTGTGTAACGCATGTAATACATGAGCATGACGTGTAAAAAAACTTACGAGTTTTGAGTCACATAAACTCCCTTTGTTAATACGCGAGTAACCTATCTACTACTTTTACGCAATTACAGCTTCCCATAGTCTTGCCATTCGAGCGTATCATTTAAAGTAAACACTTTTTTTTTAAAGTTGGCATTATTTGGTGATCATTTCAGCGAGCTGGTCCTAGTTGCCGATGTGTTGCAATATATAATTCATTACGTTGGCGGCGCTTGGTTGTTTCATAGAATAGGGTTACCAGTTGTTCTTATTGTCAAAATTTGATTATAACAAAACAGAACGACACTAAGAAAGATTATATCTGTAATGGGAAGAGTAGACCATTTCTGCCTCTCTCCAGGCGGCGCCTTTGTAAACTTGACGGGGTTGCGACAGTTACTTTTGTAGGATAGTGTTTAATAACAGAGAGACTTGCTTTTTCTTTTCCAATATGCAATTATGTAGCTACCTAATTAAAGTTGATCTATTTTTTAATGTGCTGTCGACGAAAAAAAAATTGCACTATTACGGTACAAAATATTGTCACTGGTGGAAAACACTTCTTCAGCATAATGTTAAACCATTTAATGTTGCCCCTTGTTCTTGGAAGATTTATTGAAAAGCATTTCAACGGCCACTGCAAGATACACTGTAAACATAATAATACAAATAACGTTTACCAGTATACATTCTAAAATTAATAAGACAACTTTGTGTTGGTAACACCAAACAATTACATTTATAATATTCCACCTTTCGTTTGCCTCAATTCCTAAAAGATATTTAAATCGCCAACCCTACCTTCAACCAAGCTGCTAAATATGTTTGTATGCTTAATCATTGCCGATCGATCACCATCATGTACATTTCATTAATAGTTGTATACAAATGAGTAAAACATTGTCAATGCAAACAGTTTGAAGCCACAAGATAAAAATAAAAGCATTAACACATTTGTTGGCACCACGTACTCAGTTACAGGGAAACACAGGCACTCACAAATCACCTATGCATACACACATACAACAAACTAGCCAGGCTATTGTATTTCAATGAATTTAAAGCCTTGTAGAATCCCTACAACTATTTTCTCCCTGGGACAGAAACCCTCCACACGAGAACCGAACTACAAGATCGATACTATAGAAAGCTGATCCCTGAGAGCTTCCCATGAAATTGGTTGCTGGCTAGCAGTGGTAGAGGGCGAGCAGTGGTAGAGGGCGAGCAGTGGTAGAGGGCGAGAGTGGCGCGTAGAACGAGATTCTTGTGAAATTCGTTTGACCTTAACATACATTCAGACATACACACACAATAATTCAGTTGACTTAAACATACATTTTATTCAAACATACTTACGCATTAATTCAGTTGAATTTAACATACATTCAAATTTACATACACACATAATAATGAAAGGCAAAGCTTTTACTTGTATAAATAGACAAATATCTGTATCTATATCTGTATCTATCTATCTACATATATAAAGCGTCTCCCTCTCTCTCTCTCTCTCTCTCTCTCTCTCTCTCTCTGGCGTTTGTCTTCTGCCAGCGTTATTCTTTTTTCCTCAGCAACCTGTGCGCCAGTTTTCACAGCGTGACGCCATGATGCTCTGTCATGTGCCTCTGTCTCCCAGGTGCCTGGGTCTATGCTGAACGCCTTCAGAGTAGCTTTGAGGGTGTCCCTGAAGCGCTTTCTTTGACCACCTTGTGAGCGCTTTCCTTTCCTGTAAGAGTCGTTTAGGGATGCGGTGGTCTTCCATTCTGTAGACGTGACCTGCCCATCGCAGCTGGGACTGCATCAGGATTGTGTGGATGCTTTGCAGACACGCTCTTCGAAGAACTTCCGTATCTGGTATTTTGTCTTGCCATTAGGCATTTAGTATTTTTCTCAGACATGTCACGTGGAAGTGGTTCAGTTTCTTTGCATGTTTACTGTACACTGTCCATGTTTCTGAGGCATAGAGCAATGTAGGGAGGATGACGGCTATATAGACCCCTAGCTTTGTGTTTGTGGTGATACCACGTCTGTTCCAGACAGTTTTAGACAGTCTGCCATAGGATGCACTGGCCTTGGCGATACGCAGGTCGATTTCACTATCGATTTTTCCATTTCTGGAGAGTGTGCTGCCAAGATATGTGAATTAGTCCACTGCGTTTATATCCTGTCCATTTATAGTGATGCTTGGATTCGAGTAGGCTTTCCCAGGAGCAGGTAGATATAAGACTTCAGTCTTGTTCGTATTGATGGTAAGGCCAAAGTCTGAGCATGCTCTTGAGAAGTCACTGACGATGCTCTGCAGATCGTTTTCAGAGCAGGCATTTAGGGCACAGTCGTCAGCAAATAGCAAGTCTCTGATTACTGCTGCATTTGTTTTTGCTTTAAGCCGCCTCGGGTTGAATAGGCCACCATCAAATCTGTATGATATATTTATCCCGTTGTAGCGGAGAACATAACACTGAACAGTGTAGGTGCTAGGACACAGCCTTGTTTTACCCCGTTTGATACTTCGAAGGGCTCTGATGGTTCTCCACTTTCTTGGACACGAGCCTTCATGCCATCATGAAATAGTCTCACCATGGTTATGAATTTTTGTATGGCTGTCCATATATATATATAATATTGAATGGGATGAACTGGGACCATGTAAGCAATGCAACTCATACTTTGAATATATAAACCGTTTACTCTCTCATACTTTGAATATATAAACCGTTTTGACAAAAGATGTGATTGAAGTAAACCTTACAGACACAGTTCAAATCAAAATTAAAAAAAAAAAATTCGATTTATATAAAAACATGGAGTCAGAAGTAAATTTAAACATAATTAATGTTGTTTTATTTTTATTTTTTTTTTACTTTATCACTGGGACCTTAAGATGAAAACGAGTGCATATGTTAAACATATACATAAGAAGTGAATTTATTCATTAGAACCAAGCAATAAATAGACAAAGAGAGAGGCCTTATTATTATTCTGCACAGTCACTAAATATAACTTAGTCTTAAATGGTCACCCGCGCATGACATAAATATATACTTAATAAAGTTTGAATGAACCGAGAACGGTTACGTATTCAGTTTTGTAAGGATCTTTCTTTCATCTTGACACATTTCTTATTTAATTTAGATCCATAAACTTGCATTTATGAATTATGAACACATTTACTCAGAGCTGGACACCGCCTTTTGGGTGTTCTACATTTAACTAGTCCTCAGAGCTGGACACAAGTCATTCGGCAGACTGTTATGTCTTGTGATTTGAGTCATAAAGCCACACAAACAAAATCTCAAATATTCAAGTTGACTTAACAGCTTCTTTAAAAGAGGGGTAACTCTAAGATTATAATTTTTAGCAGAAGATTCGTAAAATGACAATGAATGAAAAATACATCTAGTTTGATATGAATCACTTCAGTAAGAAAAACGATTGATCCTTAGCGTGCTGTATGTTCGTGACACTCTTGTTGTCACAATCACTTGTTGACTGGCACAAACCCTCCCCTCTCAGTCGGAGGAAACGATACTCTAAAAATGTCAGACAGTCTCCAGGTATAATAACGTCTTTCCACAAACTGTTTGATACAATGACCTCCTGACCAAAGACGTCAATATATGGATAAACTCTGCGTGGAGTGGCTTCTGGTAGGGCATTTTAGTGCACCTGAAGTTTTAGATGTCCCCCCACCTCCCACCCTCCAACCTTTCTAAATGAAAACAAAAAACTAACTAAATTGATATTCAATAATAAATACATTATCCCGAAATGCCACGTTCTTCTTTTACACGGAATGACATTAAAGTTTATCAGGACAGGACATCATCATGAGATGATTCTTATCTGACATCTTTTGTTGTCATGGATTTTGTCATCAGTCATTGACTTGGTAACGAGCTCGATTCTTACCATCGTCTATGTCTGTTTTAAGATTGTTTTTTTTATTGCTGTCTTTTACCATTATGTTTATCTCCTGTTTAAATTGAAAACAGCATGGCTGCGAAGTCGTGTGACTGTCGTCCCGATGGTCCCGGGTTTGAAACCGCCCTCCGCCATCACGATACGTGAAGTTTGAGCTAGGAGATAAATAGTCTTCAAGGAACACCCGAAATAAGTAAAAGAAAACAAAACAGCCAAATGTTCATGAACACTTTGCATTTATTATAAGTTTATTTTCTATAAGCTTTTTATTTATTTTATATTTACATATACTTAACATTCATTGTTTATTTACATTATAATTGGATCTACTTTATATTTAATATGCACGCATTCTTTGATTCAGGCGAGATACGCTTGAAAAGTAGGTTTAAAATTTTTTTTTAACTTTATTTCTAGTCTATAACTTTGAATTCGTTGCTCCCTCTCGAAGTACAAGTTTATAAATAACTATTCATCTCAATATTACTTGTCTATAAATTGAATATTAATCCAATTATTTGTTGTCGTGTATAAATAACATGAATTTTTTTTACTTGTCTATAAATGTTATTTTAACTTATTTTTACTTGCCTATAAATGCCATTTTAACTTATTTTTACTTGTCTATAAATGACATTTGAACTGGATTGGTATGCTCAGCACATGCTGCCATTGTTCAGGTCACACACAACAGAATTAAAAACATTTTTTACAAAAAAAATACATTAACGATTGCAATTTTTTGTCGCTTCACATTTAAAATGATTTCCGCATTTTTTTTTAAATACCCGGATAAGCGTGAAATTTCACACTTTAAAATAAAAATACTGAATTTGAAGAAACGAAAAAAACAGTAAAATATCTCATTCACCAGTATCTTTTTTTAAATCTAATGACGTCATAGGGAAATTTTAGCAGAGAGAAAATGTCATCACGGCCTCGTATGATGATTGCAGGGACTTCTGCAGAGAGCTTCACATTTTGTTGTTAGGATTTAAAACTTCTCTTTCATGTGGACGAGATACTGACACCTTTTATATGTCCATTACAGCTCTACTTAACAAAGAAATACGGTAACTCTTCAGATCTCTTTTGATTAGATATAAGGCGCGGTGCCTGAGTGGCTTCAGAAACGAGAAGTCTTTAGTTCGAATCTCGGCGAAGACTGAAAACTTTTTTAACATTGGGATTCAGGAGGAAAACAATCTGCTGTTGTGTTTTCTTTGCGTCTGCTGCCGCTATATAGCTTCTATATCTTACCCTACTGTACCCTTTTGATTATAAAATGAAGATTCTCATTTTTTTCCCTCCGTCTATCTCTTTCATTGGTTTAATTGCCTTTGTTCTAGGTGTGAACGGTCCCGCTTGTGCCGCATTCGAGTTTGCTTTTAACACAAACTCCTTTCCTCATAGTTTTTTTTTGTTCGTTTCAATACTAATTTGAAAACAAGAAGTTCTCCCCCTCCCTCATGAAACCTCAGCGGTTTTATTAAAAGTAAACAAAGCCAAACAGTGACAGATTGACTTCAAATACAAGAACTAAAATAGACTGTGTTCTACCTCACCCATAAAGTAATACAAGCTTGACTGTCAAGTGAACAAAGAACGTTCATTCAATCCTACTGTTGTAGTACACTTTTTTTTACACACAAAAAAACAAGCAACATGAAAAAAAAATCCTTTAAAAAAACAAAAAACAAACATTTTCTAAGGGAAAGAACTCCACACTAACAACAATATTTATCAAAAATGTAGAAGTCATTACCTTTATTCGATATCAAACAATATAATTAATTTAGTAAATTGTCTGTTAATCGATTCACGTTTTGCTAGGTAAAATAAATAATTGTTTAAAGTTTCAACTTCACATAAGGCAGGGTGTGGGGGGAATAACTTGTTCAATTATCTAATGGGACGAAACCGTACATATTTAGCCATATCTGTGAATGCTGAAGGAATAATTTCCCTTATTGATCTTAAACAAAATAATTAATACTAGTACTTAATTGTTTATTTGTTTGTTTTTTGTAATGATTCGTTTTTCGCCTATAGTCTATTTCAATGAATAATTGAGCAAAGTTTCAATTTGATCCGAAATGGGTGCGGGAGAAATAACGTGAACAAACCTTTGACCAGACAGAGTTGCTATAAGCTTTGTACAAATTGTGTTATGTTCTCCTGTTTTTATCCTTTCCTTTTTTTTTTTTCATATACATTTCTATAACATTTTACTTTCTGAACTATAAGGTTCGGTATATATGTATACATATATATATATATATATATATAATATATATATTTATATATATATATATATATATATATATATATATATATATATATATATATATATATATATATATACACCGACCTTATATATATATATATATATATATATATATATATATATATATATATATATATATATATATATATATATATATATATATACCGACCTTATATATATATATAATTGTTGATATACGAGTCACTACCATAGATAAGGCCTGAATTTAAAGAATACCATTTATCTGCGAAACTTTTGTTATCTGGTTTGTTGTAGTGTTTCTGTCGACCACTCTGTCCAAACTCAAACCACTACGTTGTAATGTTTTTGTCATGAAAGTTTCAAAGGTCGAGGGAGACATGTCGACAATGTACTCCAGTTTTAGAGGTCAAGTGAAGGTGAGGACGATAGAGCTAGGGTTTTGAAGAGTTGTTTGTTTTTTTCCTCTTAAAAAAAAATGCCTGCTGAACTTTTACAAGTCAATTTTCACTTTCTGAATATTTTTTTCTCCATTCCCACTGCAGTAACTATTTCATTAGAGACTGAACCTTTAGGTTTATTCACTGCAGTAACTATTTCATTAGAGACTGAACCTTTAGGTTTATTCACTGCAGTAACTATTTCATTAGAGACTGAACCTTTAGGTTTATTCACTGCAGTAACTATTTCATTAGAGACTGAACCTTTAGGTTTATTCACTGCAGTAACTATTTCATTAGAGACTGAACCTTTAGGTTTATTCACTGCAGTAACTATTTCATTAGAGAATGAACCTTTAGGTTTATTCACTGCAGTAACTATTTCATTAGAGACTGAACCTTTAGGTTTATTCACTGCAGTAACTATTTCATTAGAGACTGAACCTTTAGGTTTATTCACTGCAGTAACTATTTCATTAGAGACTGAACCTTTAGGTTTATTCACTGCAGTAACTATTTCATTAGAGAATGAACCTTTAGGTTTATTCACTGCAGTAACTATTTCATTAGAGACTGAACCTTTAGGTTTATTCACTGCAGTAACTATTTCATTAGAGACTGAACCTTTAGGTTTATTCACTGCAGTAACTATTTCATTAGAGACTGAACCTTTAGGTTTATTCACTGCAGTAACTATTTCATTAGAGACTGAACCTTTAGGTTTATTCACTGCAGTAACTATTTCATTAGAGACTGAACCTTTAGGTTTATTCACTGCAGTAACTATTTCATTAGAGACTGAACCTTTAGGTTTATTCACTGCAGTAACTATTTCATTAGAGACTGAACCTTTAGGTTTATTCACTGCAGTAACTATTTCATTAGAGACTGAACCTTTAGGTTTATTCACTGCAGTAACTATTTCATTAGAGACTGAACCTTTAGGTTTATTCACTGCAGTAACTATTTCATTAGAGACTGAACCTTTAGGTTTATTCACTGCAGTAACTATTTCATTAGAGACTGAACCTTTAGGTTTATTCACTGCAGTAACTATTTCATTAGAGACTGAACCTTTAGGTTTATTCACTGCAGTAACTATTTCATTAGAGACTGAACCTTTAGGTTTATTCACTGCAGTAACTATTTCATTAGAGACTGAACCTTTAGGTTTATTCACTGCAGTAACTATTTCATTAGAGACTGAACCTTTAGGTTTATTCACTGCAGTAACTATTTCATTAGAGACTGAACCTTTAGGTTTATTCACTGCAGTAACTTTTTGATTAGAGACTGAACCTTTAGGTTTATTCACTGCAGTAACTATTTCATTAGAGACTGAACCTTTAGGTTTATTCACTGCAGTAACTATTTCATTAGAGACTGAACCTTTAGGTTTATTCACTGCAGTAACTTTTTGATTAGAGACTGAACCTTTAGGTTTATTCACTGCAGTAACTATTTCATTAGAGACTGAACCTTTAGGTTTATTCACTGCAGTAACTATTTCATTAGAGACTGAACCTTTAGGTTTATTCACTGCAGTAACTATTTCATTAGAGACTGAACCTTTAGGTTTATTCACTGCAGTAACTATTTCATTAGAGACTGAACCTTTAGGTTTATTCACAGAGACTGAACCTTTAGGTTTATTCACTGCAGTAACTATTTCATTAGAGACTGAACCTTTAGGTTTATTCACTGCAGTAACTATTTCATTAGAGACTGAACCTTTAGGTTTATTCACTGCAGTAACTATTTCATTAGAGACTGAACCTTTAGGTTTATTCACTGCAGTAACTATTTCATTAGAGACTGAACCTTTAGGTTTATTCACTGCAGTAACTATTTCATTAGAGACTGAACCTTTAGGTTTATTCACTGCAGTAACTATTTCATTAGAGACTGAACCTTTAGGTTTATTCACTGCAGTAACTATTTCATTAGAGACTGAACCTTTAGGTTTATTCACTGCAGTAACTATTTCATTAGAGACTGAACCTTTAGGTTTATTCACTGCAGTAACTATTTCATTAGAGACTGAACCTTTAGGTTTATTCACTGCAGTAACTATTTCATTAGAGAATGAACCTTTAGGTTTATTCACTGCAGTAACTATTTCATTAGAGACTGAACCTTTAGGTTTATTCACTGCAGTAACTATTTCATTAGAGATCGAACCTTTAGGTTTATTCACTGCAGTAACTATTTCATTAGAGACCGAACCTTTAGGTTTATTCACTGCAGTAACTATTTCATTAGAGACTGAACCTTTAGGTTTATTCACTGCAATAACTATTTCATTAGAGACTGAACCTTTAGGTTTATTCACTGCAGTAACTATTTCATTAGAGACTGAACCTTTAGGTTTATTCACTGCAGTAACTATTTCATTAGAGACTGAACCTTTAGGTTTATTCACTGCAGTAACTATTTCATTAGAGACTGAACCTTTAGGTTTATTCACTGCAGTAACTATTTCATTAGAGACTGAACCTTTAGGTTTATTCACTGCAGTAACTATTTCATTAGAGACTGAACCTTTAGGTTTATTCACTGCAGTAACTATTTCATTAGAGACTGAACCTTTAGGTTTATTCACTGCAGTAACTATTTCATTAGAGACTGAACCTTTAGGTTTATTCACTGCAGTAACTATTTCATTAGAGACTGAACCTTTAGGTTTATTCACTGCAGTAACTATTTCATTAGAGACTGAACCTTTAGGTTTATTCACTGCAGTAACTATTTCATTAGAGACTGAACCTTTAGGTTTATTCACTGCAGTAACTATTTCATTAGAGACTGAACCTTTAGGTTTATTCACTGCAGTAACTATTTCATTAGAGACTGAACCTTTAGGTTTATTCACTGCAGTAACTTTTTGATTAGAGACTGAACCTTTAGGTTTATTCACTGCAGTAACTATTTCATTAGAGACTGAACCTTTAGGTTTATTCACTGCAGTAACTATTTCATTAGAGACTGAACCTTTAGGTTTATTCACTGCAGTAACTTTTTGATTAGAGACTGAACCTTTAGGTTTATTCACTGCAGTAACTATTTCATTAGAGACTGAACCTTTAGGTTTATTCACTGCAGTAACTATTTCATTAGAGACTGAACCTTTAGGTTTATTCACTGCAGTAACTATTTCATTAGAGACTGAACCTTTAGGTTTATTCACTGCAGTAACTATTTCATTAGAGACTGAACCTTTAGGTTTATTCACAGAGACTGAACCTTTAGGTTTATTCACTGCAGTAACTATTTCATTAGAGACTGAACCTTTAGGTTTATTCACTGCAGTAACTATTTCATTAGAGACTGAACCTTTAGGTTTATTCACTGCAGTAACTATTTCATTAGAGACTGAACCTTTAGGTTTATTCACTGCAGTAACTATTTCATTAGAGACTGAACCTTTAGGTTTATTCACTGCAGTAACTATTTCATTAGAGACTGAACCTTTAGGTTTATTCACTGCAGTAACTATTTCATTAGAGACTGAACCTTTAGGTTTATTCACTGCAGTAACTATTTCATTAGAGACTGAACCTTTAGGTTTATTCACTGCAGTAACTATTTCATTAGAGACTGAACCTTTAGGTTTATTCACTGCAGTAACTATTTCATTAGAGACTGAACCTTTAGGTTTATTCACTGCAGTAACTATTTCATTAGAGACTGAACCTTTAGGTTTATTCACTGCAGTAACTATTTCATTAGAGACTGAACCTTTAGGTTTATTCACTGCAGTAACTATTTCATTAGAGACTGAACCTTTAGGTTTATTCACTGCAGTAACTATTTCATTAGAGACTGAACCTTTAGGTTTATTCACTGCAGTAACTATTTCATTAGAGACTGAACCTTTAGGTTTATTCACTGCAGTAACTATTTCATTAGAGACTGAACCTTTAGGTTTATTCACTGCAGTAACTATTTCATTAGAGACTGAACATTTAGGTTTATTCACTGCAGTAACTATTTCATTAGAGACTGAACCTTTAGGTTTATTCACTGCAGTAACTATTTCATTAGAGACTGAACCTTTAGGTTTATTCACTGCAGTAACTATTTCATTAGAGACTGAACCTTTAGGTTTATTCACTGCAGTAACTATTTCATTAGAGACTGAACCTTTAGGTTTATTCACTGCAGTAACTATTTCATTAGAGACTGAACCTTTAGGTTTATTCACTGCAGTAACTATTTCATTAGAGACTGAACCTTTAGGTTTATTCACTGCAGTAACTATTTCATTAGAGACTGAACCTTTAGGTTTATTCACTGCAGTAACTATTTCATTAGAGACTGAACCTTTAGGTTTATTCACTGCAGTAACTATTTCATTAGAGACTGAACCTTTAGGTTTATTCACTGCAGTAACTATTTCATTAGAGACTGAACCTTTAGGTTTATTCACTGCAGTAACTATTTCATTAGAGACTGAACCTTTAGGTTTATTCACTGCAGTAACTATTTCATTAGAGACTGAACCTTTAGGTTTATTCACTGCAGTAACTATTTCATTAGAGACTGAACCTTTAGGTTTATTCACTGCAGTAACTATTTCATTAGAGACTGAACCTTTAGGTTTATTCACTGCAGTAACTATTTCATTAGAGACTGAACCTTTAGGTTTATTCACTGCAGTAACTATTTCATTAGAGACTGAACCTTTAGGTTTATTCACTGCAGTAACTATTTCATTAGAGACTGAACCTTTAGGTTTATTCACTGCAGTAACTATTTCATTAGAGACTGAACCTTTAGGTTTATTCACTGCAGTAACTATTTCATTAGAGACTGAACCTTTAGGTTTATTCACTGCAGTAACTATTTCATTAGAGACTGAACCTTTAGGTTTATTCACTGCAGTAACTATTTCATTAGAGACTGAACCTTTAGGTTTATTCACTGCAGTAACTATTTCATTAGAGACTGAACCTTTAGGTTTATTCACTGCAGTAACTATTTCATTAGAGACTGAACCTTTAGGTTTATTCACTGCAGTAACTATTTCATTAGAGACTGAACCTTTAGGTTTATTCACTGCAGTAACTATTTCATTAGAGACTGAACCTTTAGGTTTATTCACTGCAGTAACTATTTCATTAGAGACTGAACCTTTAGGTTTATTCACTGCAGTAACTATTTCATTAGAGACTGAACCTTTAGGTTTATTCACTGCAGTAACTATTTCATTAGAGACTGAACCTTTAGGTTTATTCACTGCAGTAACTATTTCATTAGAGACTGAACCTTTAGGTTTATTCACTGCAGTAACTATTTCATTAGAGACTGAACCTTTAGGTTTATTCACTGCAGTAACTATTTCATTAGAGACTGAACCTTTAGGTTTATTCACTGCAGTAACTATTTCATTAGAGACTGAACCTTTAGGTTTATTCACTGCAGTAACTATTTCATTAGAGACTGAACCTTTAGGTTTATTCACTGCAGTAACTATTTCATTAGAGACTGAACCTTTAGGTTTATTCACTGCAGTAACTATTTCATTAGAGACTGAACCTTTAGGTTTATTCACTGCAGTAACTATTTCATTAGAGACTGAACCTTTAGGTTTATTCACTGCAGTAACTATTTCATTAGAGACTGAACCTTTAGGTTTATTCACTGCAGTAACTATTTCATTAGAGACTGAACCTTTAGGTTTATTCACTGCAGTAACTATTTCATTAGAGACTGAACCTTTAGGTTTATTCACTGCAGTAACTATTTCATTAGAGACTGAACCTTTAGGTTTATTCACTGCAGTAACTATTTCATTAGAGACTGAACCTTTAGGTTTATTCACTGCAGTAACTATTTCATTAGAGACTGAACCTTTAGGTTTATTCACTGCAGTAACTATTTCATTAGAGACTGAACCTTTAGGTTTATTCACTGCAGTAACTATTTCATTAGAGACTGAACCTTTAGGTTTATTCACTGCAGTAACTATTTCATTAGAGACTGAACCTTTAGGTTTATTCACTGCAGTAACTATTTCATTAGAGACTGAACCTTTAGGTTTATTCACTGCAGTAACTATTTCATTAGAGACTGAACCTTTAGGTTTATTCACTGCAGTAACTATTTCATTAGAGACTGAACCTTTAGGTTTATTCACTGCAGTAACTATTTCATTAGAGACTGAACCTTTAGGTTTATTCACTGCAGTAACTATTTCATTAGAGACTGAACCTTTAGGTTTATTCACTGCAGTAACTATTTCATTAGAGACTGAACCTTTAGGTTTATTCACTGCAGTAACTATTTCATTAGAGACTGAACCTTTAGGTTTATTCACTGCAGTAACTATTTCATTAGAGACTGAACCTTTAGGTTTATTCACTGCAGTAACTATTTCATTAGAGACTGAACCTTTAGGTTTATTCACTGCAGTAACTATTTCATTAGAGACTGAACCTTTAGGTTTATTCACTGCAGTAACTATTTCATTAGAGACTGAACCTTTAGGTTTATTCACTGCAGTAACTATTTCATTAGAGACTGAACCTTTAGGTTTATTCACTGCAGTAACTATTTCATTAGAGACTGAACCTTTAGGTTTATTCACAGCTGAAAAGTTTTTGGTCTTTTTTTTTTGTCTCGTCTAATCTTTCCTTCTTTGTTTTGACATGTCAATAGAAAGCTGTCTTCTTTCGTCTTTTTTTTTTATTCATCTGGTTGAGTTGTTGTTTTTTTTTTGCACACACATACACTCTCTCGTACTACAGGTTGCATACATTTCACGTTCTTCTCTACACAGAGTCTGAGATAATTTGCGTCTTTCACAAAGTCAGTACATCTCACTTCTCCAGGGCCATCTCTCTCTCTTTCTCTCTCTCTTTCTTACACCCATACACCCTAGCTAGATCAGGCTCCACAGAATCTCATAGTTCTTCTCTATGTCCAGTTAGCTATGTGTGTTTGTGTGTGTGTGGTATAGGGAGAAACACTACAGTCTTTAGATGACAGACTACAGACCCAGACAATCTTGTTGCACGTGAGTACTGTTGAGACTTCTACTCACGCTGTCACCTGTAAGAGCTAACTACATGTCTGATTACTTTGTGGAGTGTTATCAGCGTTTCTTAATAGCTACTTTAGTACCTAACATTGAACAATACAGTTTAGTATTGGTTCTTGCAGAACATTACAGTGAATGACCCGACCCCTATATCTCTCTTTCTAACTCAATACCTTTATAGTACATTTAGTAGGCTTCTTTAGTCAACTATATTAGCATTTATATTTCATTATCTGGGCCCTTGAACTTAACTCTATCTACTCTAAACTCTATTGAAATAGGTCAATAATTTATTGCATACAAAATACCAGTCGTCTTAAAGATCAGCTGTGACCAACAGCTTAAGAGTTATTGTGATACGATATCAATTCGAGCTTACAGCAACTTGATTAGTAAATGTACAGAATACTCAAGACCAGGGGCGGACTGGCTATATGGGCAAACGGGCAAATGCCCTGTGAGCCGGTACCAAATGGGCCGGTCTGGTCGCGACCTAAGAAAAAAAATCAATGCAGACAACTTAAAAAAAAAGTGACAGCAGCAAGACACAAAGGCCCGAACACGTTTTCTTGTTGTTGTTTTTTTTATTATTATTACAATTAATTTTGTTTGAAATTCAACAAGAATATAATTTTAAGAATTACACTATACACTGTACGTATTATCATTTGTAAAACGTTAGACCGTACTTTCTGCTATGCACAAGCGGCATGGCCTTCAACACTACTTTGATGTCTTCGAGACTGTTTTGGCCTGATCATTTTGCTGGTCGGCAAGGGCCTTTGATGGCACTCCCATTTTTGTTTTTCTCCTTCCCTCACCCGTCTTTTGATGGTTCCATTGAAAGTTAACGAAAAAGAGGGATGGGAGAGGTTAAGTTAGAAAACATTGATAGAACGCGGCGAAAGGGGAGACAATTAGCTCTTTAACAAAACGTTAATAGAAGTTAACACACACTAATATATATATATATATAAATTGCGGAGAGGTTTAAAATCCCCCACACGCACCGAAAATATATGACACGACATTTGTGGGCCGGTTTTTATGGTAATGCCCGGGCCGATTTTGATACCTAGTCCTCCCCTGCTCAAGACTTTCTGTCGTTAGTAACAAGAGTTATTCCTTACAAGGTCTCTGAGCGGTAAAGCGCAAGGCTTTCGAACTGAGAGTCTCGGGTTTAAATCTCGGTGAACTCTGAGATTTTTAATTTCTGGATTTTTAGGACCCAACTCTCATGGGTACATCTCTGTTTAAAATCCAAACAATTTATTGTGCGTTAAAATCCTAAAAGAATAAAAGTTCTCAGATTGAATCATTGAAATATTAACTAAATTCTGAAACTGAATCATGAATAAAAAAAAATGATTGAAATTGTTTTCATTGTTTGGTGTGTTCGACATTCGATTGACCAAGAGTTTTGTAGTCCTCCATAGCACAGGTCACAGCCTCATATACTTTAGTCTGAGGACCACTGATTATAGATCACAATGCGGGTAAACATTTTAACAATAACTTGCATAATTTTAAAATGTAGTTTGTACATCAGAATTATTAACGGTACCACTCAAATGAGAGTGACCAATACAACATTATTCAACACACAACCATATTACTGACTATTTCTCTCTCTTTCTGTCTCTCTGTTGCTCTCTCTCTCTCCAAGTGACTATTCAAAACATCTAAATTAACTAATAATCAAGAAATCATATAAACTGTACCAGTTACGTGTTCTATGTAAAGACTTACAGTTCAATGCCCTACGTATTAATTATGTAGGGTCCCAATTGAAGTCAGCCGACTTCACAACATCGCCCCAAAGTTTTTGGTTTTGGTTTTTAAAAAAATCTAGATCTATAGACCAACTAGACCTTAACAGACCTAAATTGTCCAGTATGGAGATCTGGCACTCTTGAAGTCATGTTCTGTTCTCTCACAAGCCACTACTTTTCTTTTGAAGAAGCAGCAGCGAACGTCAATCGCTATTGACTGTCCAGAAATATTTTTTTCTCACTCATTGTTTGGTTAACAATTCCAGGCTGCATGCGAAGAATCTCTCTCTCTCTCTCTCTCTTTCTCTTTCTCTCTCTCTTTTTCTCTCTCTCTCTCTCTCTCTCTCTCTCTTTCCGCGTTTTTTCTTTTTTGCAGCTCTTTCTCTCTCTTTTTTTCTTCTCTCTCTGTCTCTCTTCTAATGTGATTAAGATTGGAAGTAGAGTAATTGGCCTTTACCACGGGGACATGTTGGCGCGCACAAAGACATTGGACAAAGTTTCAGTAGTGTCCAGCGACCATTTAGTGCATCAGCTCATCTCTTTGTAGCTCATTCAGTCGACCTCCTGCTGCTCCCCACCCCTTCCATTTCTCTGTCTCTCGCACACAAATGCAAGCGTCCCATGGCTTACTTCATCTCTGGCTGAATGAATAGTAACATAGACGATGAAACTACAATGGCTATTTGTGGATTGTCTTTACTCTCACGTCCCCTCTCTCTCTCTTTGTTCCGTTAAATAGTTTAGAACGAATGAAAACCAGTGCTAGTTTTTTTCTCTCACTCTCTCTAATTCTCTCAGTTTCTCTCTATCTCTGTCTCTCTTGCACTCTTCTCTTTCTCGATGCTTAGAGGGGCTCAATACAGATGCCTAGTCCGCAGGTAAAGGTTATCCAATGACAATTTAAATACATGTTTGATAAGCCAAATGTCTTTGACCGCGGCCATACATTTCGATTCGAAAACATTGCATTTCCAGTGGTTCTCACAGACCAACCACTAACACCACTATCATTAGACAAAACCACTGAGCTCCTGACAGGACAACGCCCATGCGGCGTGAAGAACAAAACCAAAAGCTTGTCAGGGATTGTTTTGAAAAGAGAAATCCTTAATTAAAATATAATTGAATCTCAAATCTCTTGGCCTTCGATCCCTTTCATTAGTATTTTGTAATGTACATCTTTAAGCAACCATATACGGCAATGAAATAGGTCCTACATCCTGATGTATATCATCATATGAATGGCTGAATAATTTTAGTAGAATAGGTTATTTAAGTAGCGTGATGGACTAAGTCATTCATACCTTTATAGCTTAGTAGAATAGGTTATTTAAGTAGCGTGATGGACTAAGTCATTCATACCTTTATAGCTTAGTAGAATAGGTTATTTAAGTAGCGTGATGGACTAAGTCATTCATACCTTTATAGCTTAGTAGAATAGGTTATTTAAGTAGCGCGATGGACTAAGTCATTCATACCTTTATAGCTTAGTAGAATAGGTTATTTAAGTAGCGTGATGGACTAAGTCATTCATACCTTTATAGCTTAGTAGAATAGGTTATTTAAGTAGCGTGATGGACTAAGTCATTCATACCTTTATAGCTTAGTAGAATAGGTTATTTAAGTAGCGTGATGGACTAAGTCATTCATACCTTTATAGCTTAGTAGAATAGGTTATTTAAGTAGCGTGATGGACTAAGTCATTCATACCTTTATAGCTTAGTAGAATAGGTTATTTAAGTAGCGTGATGGACTAAGTCATTCATACCTTTATAGCTTAGTAGAATAGGTTATTTAAGTAGCGTGATGGACTAAGTCATTCATACCTTTATAGCAGCTTATGTAATGTTTTACAGTACTGTGTATTTAAGCTCCGTCTTGTGTCAGATTTGACTATAATATTTGCTGACTTAAGTCCTGCATAGGCATAGCTATATACTTTGTTTTGCATCTGTATAATATGTCATGTATAGGTTCAGTGTTAACTAATTAAATAATTTTGATCTTTTATTGTTATATTTAGTTACTGACGAAAAATAGAGAGGGGTAGTAAAAGTCTATAGTGTATAATTTTTTTGTTGTCATTATGTTTTTTAATGAAACGATGAGGCCCTATTGTTATAGAATCTGTTTCTGTTGTATTATGAACGTCTTGAACCTTGTGGTTTGAATGACCTTTAATTAACTGTCATTAATTCCATCATTGATAACTGCAGGCTGATAGCTACGGGTATGATGACAGGTTAATATCAAATGCATTGTTGTATGCCAACACCCCCCCCCCCCCTTTTCTCTACCTGCTCTTACACAGCTAATCCAGCAGTTAGATCGACCAACACCCACACCGTTGCAAGGTGGGGGGGGGGTGAAGAGGGGGAGTAATAAGCGGGGAGAACAAACAAGACTTTTACTATTCGATAACACACACACACACACACACGCAGAGTGGGCATACACACAGGCGTGCAATTATTGGTAAAATGCTTATTGCGCAATGTTACTGACACACTTCTGCTAGACTATCTTGCTTCACACAGGCGGCCACTCACATGCAGTCGCTTAGAGATTATCAGAAGTAGAGTTCCAGACCTGGGAGGTTGCAGTGCTCGTCTTAAGAACATGAGTGACATTGGAAATATCATATGTCACGTGTTAGTTCAGCGCTCTCCAGTGGCGACGTGTCTCTCGTGTGTCTCTCTTCTGTCTCTCTTCTGTCTCTCTTCTTGTCGGACGTGTGTCAAGACATCATCTGCCATGAATGGACCCCCCCTCTCTCTCTCTTTTCTCTGTTTTCCCTCTTTCTACCAGTGAGTAGCACACACGTAGCCCCATCAATGTCGTTACGTCAGCAATTTCTCACACACCAAATATGGTTCTTCTTGTCTTTCATATTTCTGAAAGATTCAATTCCGTGCCTCCGTGGAGACGTTATGGGGGGGGGGGGGGAATAGGATACTTCGTCACATTTACTTCCTCTAAATCTCTTTGACGACAGGAAGAAATTAATTTCCTGCTCCCCCCCCCCCTTTATAGTCTACCCTTTCATCCAACAATCACCCTCGTCTTTTTCCCTTTACATTTGTAACACGAAATGACTGAGGTCCAGGTAGAATATACGTGTTTCTATTGACTGTGAAATGTCAAAGGTCACCATTGAATAACCTTTAGAGGTTAACGCTAGTTATTCCAAATGTAATTTTTTATAAGTTCTTTCTTCACACTTGACTGCCTGGTGCTTGCATTTATTCTGATTGGATTTGTTTAGACGCCAACTATAGAACGGGGTAGAACAAGTTCAACAAATGTTTCTGAAATATTTTATTAGCCTTTTTTTTTTAAAACATCGATTCCATGACGTCACTTGCACACTCAGAGTACACATGTATTCGCGAGTTTCTCCCTAAATTTGTCACCCCAATGGTAGTTCTGCTCTCTAGGCACCCGAACTCCGTGAGTTTTGTCTTCATTGCCCGGCCCCCCCCCCCCCATTTGCTTGCACCTCTAATTACCCCTTGAGATTGAAAATTTAAAAGCCAGCGCAGTTTATGCGTGACGTGCCCTCCCCTTAAAACAATAGCGGCATACATAAAACAACAAACCGTTGAGCAGGTGTGTGTGTGTGTGTACATAAGGGTAGGTGTATTACCATGCGCGAAGCTGTGATGTCGCCTGTGGCTTACCCTCAGATCGATAGTTTCTGAACGTTTGTTTTCTGTGGGATGTTTTCTTTGCCCATGTCTTATCCACTTCGTCTCCCTGCTAAGTCAGTTACGGTGATGTCTTCAGAGACGTGTCGATCGCCTCGCTGTGTTGACAAACCGTGTTTATATATATATATATATATATATATATATATATATATATATATGTGTGTGTGTGTTCCATTCTGTGAGCATTGCATGACGTGAGTGGCGTTTCCGGTGAGGATAACTCTGTCTGCCGTTACTGTGACGAAGGGAGGACTCAATGGAATATTCAGCTTTTCAATTGTGCTATTGTTTGTATAAATCTCGCGCAGTCATTGCGCAATGTAGTTCAACTCTGGTGCCAATGAGTTGTCCGAAGCATGAACACATGACCACACTGCTTTATGTATAACTATTTCATCAAGTCACTGGCACGAATATTAACGAGAGAGACGTGTTAATAGATAAAGAACCAGGAACGTACCAAAGGGACGCTACTTTATGGATTTACTCAAATATTTCATCTAGTAGTTTAAAAAAAACAACAACTTACTGGTGACTAAAGTAAGAATAAAGTAGGTCGGTTGGATTTGAACCTACGCCACGTCTGACACCGCCTTGGTTGAAGGACAACAAGGCACTATTTCCTGTTCACCATGAGCATGGACAGAGTGACTCTCATTCGAGAAGGGAATAAGGTCAGTCTAGTTAGGTCCTAAGGTCAGTCTAGTTAGGTCCTAAGGTCAGTCTAGTTAGGTCCTAAGGTCAGTCTAGTTAGGTCCTAAGGTCAGTCTAGTTAGGTCCTAAGGTCAGTCTAGTTATGTCCTAAGGTCAGTCTAGTTATGTCCTAAGGTCAGTCTAGTTAGGTCCTAAAAGTAATATATTCATCTCTTCCCAGAGGGATTTACCCCGTGCTTTTATTTTAAGTGTGGAATTGTTTTACTGATGCACTCAAAGCATTACAGAAACAAATAAATGAATAGTCAGGTAGACATAACTTTTACGTTCGTACAGAGAAGAACAAAATAACAGCAATCTACAATAACATTACAGCGTGGCAACAGTAAATAGATCTATATGGTCTACTTGTATCTTGTCAAAGTCAATGTATTTGATAGATATGACAAGTCAATGTATTTGATAGATATGACAAGTCAATGTATTCTATGGATATGACAAGTCAATGTATTTGATAGATATGACAAGTCAATGTATTTGATAGATATGACAAGTCAATGTATTTGATAGATATGACAAGTCAATGTATTTATAGATAGGATTCTCTATTGTTGTACATTTTATGCCACGATATAAAACTGACATAAAGAACAACTATATTGCCATCTTAAAGCCCAACTCTCGCACTTTGTTGTACGCGATTATTTATTTACAAACAAGTTTTATATCTTACAACATATTTATAATCTAGAGCTCATTTATTCTAGTCTTTGTCGTCAATGGTTGGGTTTGTGGAAGTAATTTTAAGAAAATCTTGTGGTTTTTTGCATGAACACTTTTCCGGGGCACAGGTCAGTTTGTAGTCATATTTATTTAGCATTGAAGTCAGCTAATCATGGAAAATTACATTTAAAGTAAGCTTTTTAAATATTATTAAAAAAATGATCTCCGCTCTTCCCGTTGAAGCGTTTCCGTGGGGCGCCTCTGTTACGTCGACCACCTTTCAGCTCACCAAAAAAAGACGGTCTTTGGCATGGTTCTATCAAAACAAATACTTTGACGACCCCGTAAGGGGTGTCTACAAGCTCTATCATCCCTTCGATACCTTGCCATGCACTAAGGATGTTTACAAGCTTAATCATCCCTTCGATACCTAGTCTTGCACTATCTTATCTAAGACGAAGTCGGATTAACCACAGGACAGGAAGGCCTAGGCCTTTCATCAGCCTTGATAAAGTGTTCAACGAATCGAGTCCTCCCTGGTTTCTCATTAGGACAGTTGAGTCTTAGTGAATCGTGAATAGCACTTGTAAGGCTTGCGTTAATACCATTGTTGATAACATACAATAGCCCATACATTTTGTTCCATTGATGCACTTTTACGCTTTAAGCTTCAAGAATTACGTAATACTCTTGACTTAGAAAAAAGGGGGATAACTCCTGGCTTGGTTATGATGCAATACTCAGGGGAGCTAACTCAACGGATGTGCACAATAATTATAATTGTTATCTAGGTAATACCCCCTCTCCCTTCTTCTTCTTCTCTCTCTCTCTCTCTCTCTCTCTCTCTCTCTCTCTCTCTTTCGCTCGCTCTCTCTCTTTAATTGATTTTTACTTTAAATTTCATTTCGCCAGTTGCCCTGGAAACTGCTTTGCTCTGTTATTACCCAGTCTTTAAAATAATGGGAATGATTAGCCTTATTTATGTGTGCAATCTCTGGTGAAATATCTCTGGCAGTATGGTGCACCATGAGTCTTGGGAGTGGTAAATGAGAGGTAATAAAGACAACATCCTGTTGCTGATTCTATATTTATTTCAGCTTAATTACTTGTAGGTTTTATTAAAGACTACCAAGACCACTATCTACTAGATCTATGCTCCAATTATTCTTGATAGACCGCCCTGTGAAATAAAAAGAAGGCTGTTTTTATCGTTAAGTCATTTAAACAATAACACTTGTTCTTTCTGACATTTTAAAATATCAATTGAGAAATTTCAGAAATTAAGTCTTCTTAATTCAGAATAGCTAACAATAATTTAATTGCTTTATGATTTAGCTTAGGTCTATACCTAACAAGAGAGTCAATGTCTGTATTTAGCTTATGTCTATACCTCACAAGGGAGTCAATGTCTATGGTGCTAAGGAAAGTAAATGTTTGTACTTATCAATATAAGTATGTGCTGCCATCATAAGTCAGTTACGACGCTTAACTCTGTATTTTCACCTAGTTGGAATCAACTTCAGTTACAAGAATAAAAACATTTGTTAATACTTGTCCTTCGCCACGTTGAAACAGTTGGTACATGTTTAGTTTGAGCAGAAAACTTGAGACAGTTGGTACATGTTTAGTTTGAGCAGAAAACTTGAGACAGTTGGTACATGTTTAGTTTGAGCAGAAAACTTGAGACATTTGGTACATGTTTAGTTTGAGCAGAAAACTTGAGACAGTTGGTACATGTTTAGTTTGAGCAGAAAACTTGAGACAGTTGGTACATGTTTAGTTTGAGCAGAAAAGTTGAGACATTTGGTACATGTTTAGTTTGAGCAGAAAACTTGAGACAGTTGGTACATGTTTAGTTTGAGCAGAAAACTTGAAACAGTTGGTACATGTTTAGTTTGAGCAGAAAACTTGAGACAGTTGGTACATGTTTAGTTTGAGCAGAAAACTTGAAACAGTTGGTACATGTTTAGTTTGAGCAGAAAACTTGAAACAGTTGGTACATGTTTAGTTTGAGCAGAAAACTTGAAACAGTTGGTACATGTTTAGTTTGAGCAGAAAACTTGAAACAGTTGGTACATGTTTAGTTTGAGCAGAAAACTTGAAACAGTTGGTACATGTTTAGTTTGAGCAGAAAACTTGAAACAGTTGGTACATGTTTAGTTTGAGCAGAAAACTTGAAACAGTTGGTACATGTTTAGTTTGAGCAGAAAACTTGAGACAGTTGGTACATGTTTAGTTTGAGCAGAAAACTTGAGACAGTTGGTACATGTTTAGTTTGAGCAGAAAACTTGAGACAGTTGGTACATGTTTAGTTTGAGCAGAAAACTTGAGACAGTTGGTACATGTTTAGTTTGAGCAGAAAACTTGAGACAGTTGGTACATGTTTAGTTTGAGCAGAAAACTTGAGACAGTTGGTACATGTTTAGTTTGAGCAGAAAACTTGAGACAGTTGGTACATGTTTAGTTGGAGCAGAAAACTTGAAACAGTTGGTACATGTTTAGTTTGAGCAGAAAACTTGAAACAGTGGGTACATGTTTAGTTTGAGCAGAAAACTTGAGACAGTTGGTACGTGTCTAGTTTGAGCAGAAAACTTGAGACAGTTGGTACATGTTGAATTTCGTTTTCTTTTTTTTTAAACTTCTGTCACTTCTCTTTATGCTCTTCTTTCTCTTCTCTCTTCCTCTTTCACTTTTCTTCAGTTCATTCTCTCTCTTCATCTTTCTTTTCTCGATTTCTAAAATTATACTTTTGTATTAAACACTTTATGTAAATCTTTTATGTCCCAGATGTTTTGTTTTATACATTTAGTTAGTCCCAAATGTATTAAACACTATGTCATTTGTTTTTTCTTTCTCTCTCTCTCTCTCTCTCTCTCTCTCTCTCTCTCTCTCTCTCTCTCTCTCTCTCTCACGTGTATTGATTTAGTGTACTCAAGTCAAATCTGTAGATGATTTGGTCATAGCCCCAAGCAACCAAGGAGGGAGAGGTTCTCACAACGTTCTTGATGTACCAAGCAGCGTCATGATTGTAAATCAATGTAAGGAGACTGCAACAGTTCATAAATATATTCAGGTTATCGGCGAAATTAGTTCATAGTCAACTTGTGACATTCAAAGACTTCTGTCATATTTACATTCAGACTTCTGTCATATTTCATACAAAAACTATGCAGTTGCTGCTACCCTAAAATGTCCGAGTATCAAGTCATTGGTTCTGACAGCTGGCAAATAGTTTCCATTATTTGACAAGAAATTGGGTTTGTTATCTTTCTTCACCAAAAAAAGATATGTGTCAGCTTTCAAATAATTCACGCCTACAAAGAACAAATATCTAACAGTGGTTCTAAAAAAAAATTAGTATCTCTATATCACGTGTATGCTCTGGCCTCAAACATATATTTAGATCTAAAATAAGTTGTCGCATGAATACGTGGAAAGGGTGTCAGCTGATCTTTCTAGTTGACCAATCATAGGACTTGTTTCGAAATTTTCAAATTACTTTGTCACAGACGTTGAATTTCTGTCATTCTAGTTCATACAACATAAGAGTTTTTACTTTTCAAAATACTTAAGTTTCAAATTCTATAAGTAAATCAAAAGTCATATTGGCCTAGATATGGTACTCTATAAATATGTGTACACATACACACACACAAGGTTAAGAGTTTGGGTTTAGGTTTGTGTTGTTGTCTTTATATTGTTAAAAAGTCTTTCAACAGAATGTGGACGCTGTTGGGGTGTTGTCAGTTATGTTATGAAAGTGGTGGGTCTTCTGACTTCATCATCATCATCATCATCACTCCTTTGAGTTCCTCATGGAACATAGGACCTCGACAAAAACACGCCACTCTCCACGGTCTCTTGCTAGCTTTTTGATGGTGTCCCAGCTCTTCCCGGTCTTCTCTGCTTCTTCAAGTACACTGCATCGCCATGTTCTTTTTGGTCTTCCTCTGCGTCTTGTTCCCTGGGGGTTCCACTCTAAGGCCTGTCTAGCTCTGTTGCTGGTATCTTTTCTAAGGGTGTGACCAATCCATCTCCACTTCCTCTCTAAGTTCTGCACTTCTATATTTTTCTGTCCACTCATCTCTCACAGTTTGGTGGTTTCTACTTTCTACTGACTTTAGATGATCTTATTTGTATTCGCGAGTTCCTAGTATGAACAACTCTTTAAGAGGAAAAGGTAATCGGGCCTTTTATGAATATAATAATTTATAATTGACACAGGAGGGCACAGTCCGCGTCATCAGCTATAGACAAATACGTTCTTTCCTAAGCCTTACTACAAGAGGTTTGTCCGTGAGTCTGACCCTAAGCAATGTCTGGTCTATATTTTAAATATACAGTCGCGTCACTAAGGAAATCCCCGATTAACCCCTAACTTCTACGCGTCTATCAAGTCATTACAACACAACGTGTGTAGGCTCTAGCACTAGATCATTTCAATCATTTCGAGAAGCAATGATGTTGAACAGTGCATTGGGATTGACTTTGTTGAAGAATTAGAGTGCATCAAAGAATGAATAGCTGGGTTGAATTAAGAGATAGGATGTGGGTTGAAAACAGCTGTAATTGTAAGCTAAACAGAGAGAGAGAGAGAGATAGAGAGAGAGTGTGTGTGAATGAGAAAACAGCAGAAGGATGAAGAAAAATAAATACATTAAAAAGCAGACTCTCTATTTTGTCTTGTGATATAGCTAATACGTTTTTTACAGAGTGATTTAATATATAACTTTCATATATACTTCTACTATAAACACACCATGAATCTAATTCCTTTAAGGCACAGGGTTTGTTCTCCTTCCTTTTTTGTTGTTATTTCATTCGTTCATCCCTCCCCCCCCCCTCCTACAGACAACGTTGCAATTTAAACGAAGTATTACCAGCCTCCATATTTGATTGTCTACGTGGAGAACACGAAATTGGTTTTTCATATAACCGTAAATAAAGTTTATTCTTGCCGTTCATTAAGTTTTCTATTGACCATTCATCCAATTAGTTTTCACATTTCCTGGAATAGCAGGACATAAAAAATATAATTAAATCGCTACTAAATTTTAAATAATGTGTATTAGCTAATCATTAGACGATTACTTCAATGCTTTATGTTCAGAGAAATCTCTACAAAATAACTTGAGCAATCTATACTGAATGGGTAATCAACAACCAAATGAGCTATCAGAATGGGTACTAAACCAAATGGGCAATTAAAATGAGCAATCAACAACCACATGAGCAATAATATGGGCAATTAATAACCACATGGGCAATCATAATGGACAACGAAGAACCAAATAGGCAACTAGCAACCAAACGGACAATCAGTAACCAAATGAGAAATCATAATGGGCAATAAAGAACCACATGGACAAGCAACTCTTTATAATGATTCCGTTTTTATCCAAGAACGATGGTTACTTTAAAGGACACGTGTGTTGATGGTCATTTCACAACAGCTTGTTCACTGGTCATCGGTCCGCAGTTTCTATATTCACTTTTAAGTCAACTATCCTGGGTCTGCTATTCCTAAATTCTCTCCTTAATCCACTGACCATCAGTCCGCTGTTCTTGGATTCACCTGTAAGTCCTATTCTTATGTTGACTACGATTAAATCATCTGCCTCTTAGGTTCACTATTGCTGTGTCCACTATTCCCAGTCTCAATGTTCGTAGATCACCTGCTTTATGTCCACTGGTAATAAACCCATCTTTCGACTTGTTCACTGTTCCCAAGTCTGTTTTTTTAAGTCATCTTACTGCAAGTCCAGTGATCCCCTGCTCCTCAAGCTTTTCTTATGGAAAATATATTTTGAAATACATGACGTAGTCTAATTGTTATATACCAGTTTGTATATATACAACTAACATTAAAAAGGCAATACATCATGCCTTGATATCCAACAATCACTGCAATAGTTTATAATGACATTATGTATTCTCTTCTAATGTTTGTTTTTGGTATTTTTAGAGAGGTTGTTTTTTTTTTTAAAGTACCACATTTGAAAAAAAAAGTTATTTACATTTACCATTAAATAAATGTGCACATTAAGTTTGTGAAATATTTGTTAAAATAACAGAATGACCAAACTAAAATGTCTATGTGTAGTCATTACTAAATCTAATGGGCAACGCCTACATTAAAAAAAAAAAAAATGGCTCGATATTTGGAGACATTCCAAATTGTCATCCACTTTTTTTAACAATCTAAAAATATTTTTTTTTACAAAAATAAAAATATTTTTTTTTATTGTAGCCCCTCTTTTGTCTGACCACTCGGACCATAAATAATCACCATTTTATCATCGCGCATTAAAGACACTCGCTCTTCCACCATGGCAATTACTCAGAGAGCAACGGCTGGTCAAGACGACTTAGGACACAATGTTAGAAAAAGACTTATCTCGGAGACATTCTCTTTGATATTCTTGTTAATGGGCTGAGTGAAGAAAACAAACTAATTAAGCTTTTTTACAAACAGCGACAAACAAGGGAAACAAACAAAAAGACAAACACAAACAAATCAGAGTAAACACTATCCCAATGTGAATCTAATGGAAGACAATAGGCCTGCTGAGAGCGACATGGCGTGATAAAATTGAGATAATTGCAGGTAGAAAATTATTTAATCTATGCTATACTATAAGTAGCTAGTCTAGTCTAGGTTATTGTCTTCCTTGTCTTGAGGTTTGTTATAACCCTTGTTGTTGCCTATGTGACTCATTCACTGTTTAGTATATTTAAATAACATAAAATATAATACAAATTAAAGAAAAGCTTTTGAATACATTTCAAGTTTCTTTAAAAACAATAAAATAACAGCACTAAATCCACTCAACTGAGAAAGACAAAGGTGTTAAAAAGAGGGTGGGGTCACGAACAGCCCAAACAAATGCTATGGTTAAAATAAATAATAATGAATGAGTTAAATCAATGCTTCTTCGCTTTCTGTTGTTGCCTAGTACTTTATACGTTTCATTTTGACTAATATAATGTAGTACCCTTAAGAGATCTCCCATATACGCGTTAAGGAAAGCTAATGTATTAGATCCTTGTAATGTCCGTGCTTGCATTGAAGAACCTAGGGCTTATGTCAAAGCGACACGTCCACAATAACTAAAGTTTCCCTTTCAGACCTTGCGATCTCTATGGGGCAGATGATGTAAAGGTCATCTGTTTCTATGGCCCACGGGTAACGAGGGGGTTGTGTGGCCAGCGCAACGACCAACCGCCTTTACTTTCCCCAACTAATGTCAGGTACCCATTAGAGCTGGGTGGACTCAAGAGGTGCCCAAAGATCCTAGTGTCCGCCAAGATTCGAACCCGGGACTTTTACTGCTCAGCCACCGGGCCTCCGACACGTCCAGTGTGCGGCCATTAAAATAGTTGCAGCTCATGACAAAAATCCGAGAGCTATAGGATATGAAGGTAGAAATGGAAGAAGCTCTGAGATGGTGTGGAAGAAGAATAAAACGAACCCTGAGAAAGGTAGAAATGGAAGAAGCTCTGAGATGGTGTGGAAGAAGAATAAAACGAACCCTGAGAAAGGTAGAAATGGAAGAAGCTCTGAGATGGTGTGGAAGAAGAATAAAACGAACCCTGAGAAAGGTAGAAATAGATCTAGATATTATTCAGAAAAATCTAATTTGATCGTAATTAGCTACAATTAAAGTCTTACGAAATTCAGAAAATATAATTTGATCATAATTAGCCACAGTAAATATAAAAGTCCTAAGAAATAACCTTCGCCTTGAAATAACCCTGACGACGTAATCAATGATTTTTTCTCGTTTTCGTATTACGAATTCTCTTCCTCAAATATACAACGATTTTCACCCACGCCATATTTTGTTTTTAAGCATATGTACATTATTCTCCGTATTTCACCGTTTAGACATCACTAACCTGCAAAGTTGCTTGTTAGACTCTACATTGATCACTGAACTTTGCCATTTAGACATCACTAACCAGCTAAGTTGCTTGTTAGACTCTACATTGATCACTGAACTTTGCCATTTAGACATCACTAACCAGCTAAGTTGCTTGTTAGACTCTACATTGATCACTGAACTTTGCCATTTAGACATCACTAACCAGCTAAGTTGCTTGTTAGACTCTACATTGATCACTGAACTTTGCCATTTAGACATCACTAACCAGCTAAGTTGCTTGTGTCACACCCCAGCATTCTAGTTCGAGTGAGAAAAAGTATATTTGTACAAAGACAGATGACACAAAGAATCGGGCTTGACGCGCTATTTGTCATTGTCCGACTCGACTTGACCAATAGAAACCTGATCAATGTATGATCCTTACATCCATTACCGGACCTCTCTGGACAGTCCATACATTACTTATAGCTCCAGCCTCTCTGACCTCCCTCCCCCACACCATTCTGTAACTGAATTACCCGCCAACGCCCCAGACTCGTCCAATACATTTCCATACGACAAATTGAGTCTTGTCAAGACAGAGGCGTGGTCATGATGGTCTCATTAGAACAGTGGCGTCTCCTGGTTGGTCTCATTAAGAACGTTCCCCGACTTTGTGTAAACCTGTGCGATTCTTGAAGTTGTTTTGATATTTTCATTTCAGCATTGGCGTGTCTGTCGGGATGATTTCAAGTTTCCGATTTCAATGGCGTCATGTCGACAGGGTCGTGCCGGTAGTCTTCCGCTGTGGCAGCGGCGTGTCCGCGACTTTGATACGACCGCTGCGCGATGACAACTATGACTGGGTGAGCAGAAATAAATTGGGCCAAGTGCCAGGGGGCAAATATTAACTGAGTTACCTTTCCTTGTCTCCCCGTTCCTCTTGCTGGCGGCCTGTCATTGGCCAGATCGATACAGTGACCATACCCTAACCATCAAGTGGTGGTTGTCTAAGTCAACACTCCGTGCTCTTTCCCCCCTCCCCCTCCCGTCTCCACATCCTCCCTTCTCATTGGTGCACTCAGCATACTCTTACTCGCACAGCCGTTTCCCCCCTCTCTGTCCACTTTCCTTTCGCCATGGCCAAATGTTGTTGTTGTTGTTGTTGCCTTTGGCACAACAGGCTGACAGTAAGTGTTGGGTCACGTTGTGAAATTGGTAATGTCACTGACAGTCCCGTTTGTCAGCTGCGGCATATATTTCGAAGCAGTAATTTATTTTCGAGTTGTCTGTGTCAACAGAATTATTCCCCTTGTGTGAAATAACTAGAATTAAACATCTGAAAAATGTGTGGGGGGATTTTTGGTCGGTTGTCCCCCTTTTCCCCTCTTTGTTGTTCTGCTTTAACTGATTTGTAAATAGATTTGCTGAACGTCTCCTGAACAATTAAAAGGAAAAAAAAACATTCCTTACAATTGCATTCTTATAATGAAAGTAAAGGAACACTGTTTTTAAGGAAACATTCTCTGGTGTGGGAACTAATTACACAATGCAAGTTTATATCTAGACACCGTTATTCTGACACCAGACAACTATGTTTTTTTTCTTGAGAAACCTTTGTTTAAATTGTATATTATCTACTTTCTGAAGACTGGTTAAAACATGCTTACTTTGCTTAGGGTAATTAGGAGAATTATGAAAAAAACTGTATTTCGTGAGTAGTAATCTTGAAACCAAAACTGTAGCTAGAGCTAGACAGGAAATAACAAGTTTAAAGATAGAGACCATAGACCCTTATATATATATATACCTAGACTGAAAAACGGAAACAAATTCCTATCCGATAATGATCAAATCACAGACCTATATATATATATATATAGATTGTTATGTACGTAACTCTTTTCCAAGCTGTAAGGGAACTAGCAGCGAAGCTAGGGAAATCGATTTTTTTTTTTAAAGTAATGATTTTTAGTTTTCAAAGTTTAGAAATAATGCAATACCATTTTGAGGAATGAAAACAAATGTGGCTATTAATCGCAGAACGATAGATGAACGCGAATCTTTGATATAAAGCCATTTACTATTCGTTTCCATGGAGATCATGTGACGAAAATCCTAGATCTAAATCGAAATAATTCAAGTCTGTTGAGTTTAATCATCTTATGATTTTAGATTGTACATTTAAATAGATTGATTACCTAGATCTTTCTAGATCTAGATTATGTATCTAAAAATTGCAAAATAATAATTATGAGACGAGAGTGCTCTTATTTTCGATGTTCAATTACATAGCTTAGTATTGAAAAATACTATGTTTCAGGTTTTAAAAAAGTTTTTCATGACATTTTTGTGTAGTGTTAGAGATCCCCATGTCCAGTCTAGGTCTGTGATAGAAATAAATAGTGTAGAAGCAATATGGACATCCAAGATAGAAGACTCAACATGGTCCCTATGTAAATAAACGTTGAAGAAGTCTTAGCATGTTTTCTGTTTTGAGCGTGTTGAATTCTCCTTTAGCGTCATGTCTTTGGTGGAGCACAAGTGTCACAGCATTAACTTGTCCATCTGTACAGTATGCGTTGGTTGCACCTTCTAATTTGTGTATTTCAAGAGAAGAATAGAAGCCTGTAGATTTCAACTGCAACAAACGTCAGACAAGAATTGTTACTTTTTGTTAGTGCATGATTTTATTGAGTTTCGAATGGATGCAATGAGCTCGATGACACTTGAAGAGACTCTGGTGTGAAATAGTTGTCATGGCTTGTTAAAGATGGACAATTATTATTGATAGGTAACTCTACTTCTAATGTTGGTTGTCTCCATCAGCAGTAATTAGAGGGGAGGGGGGATATGGCTGAAAGAGGAAAGAGAAAGAAAGAGGAGGGAAGATGCCTGGAAGATGTTGAGGCGGAAGAAGAGACTGGTTAGGGGGAGGCTACTTTTAAAATGAAGGGAATTAAAGTTAACATATTTTAAAAGAAATATTTGTATCTTGGTCTTCAGAAAATAACTTTGTGCATCTCGGGCCTTAGGAAGTTCTGTTTGTTGCTTTTCTCTTTCTTTCGTGACCCTGCAGACACAGACATTAATGTCTTCATTTACACAACACGCACTCTCTTTCTCTTTCTGTCTCTCTTTTTCCTTTACTTTCTCAGTCTTTCTTTTTTTTTTTTTTCTCTTTGTCTTTTTTATCTCCTTTTCTTCCATTCTCTCTCTCGGTATATTTGATTCCGAGCGTGTCTCTTTTCTACTTGAGAGGTTCAAACCTTGTTTCTCCCCCGCACACGGTGACAGACTTTAATATTCTGTTCAAGGACTAAACTGGCTCTTATTCATCTCTCCTCTAATAATGTTTGTTCATTGTTGATTTGAAATGTGTGTTCACCGCTTCATACAATAAACTAGTGACAGACGCTTTGTTTATTTTTCTGAACTAAGAGACACAAAACTATTTCACAATGTTCACATGGACGTCCCTAGGAGAATGGCCAGAATAAGAATTATTAAACTATTTCAGTTTTAACTGGGTCGATTTTGAATAGTATGATTATTGTTGTGTTTTTTTTTTTTTAATTTAAAGTTGGTTCTTTGAGCGTTACTCTACGTGAACCGGAAGTAAAAGTCTCGAAGATGTTTCGGTTAGTAGAATTAAGAGTCTTTAATGTACACCCAAGCGTATCTGTGTATACATAATAGTAGGCATATATCGGTACATACAAAGCTGGTGTCAGTACACACATAATAGTATCAGTACACACATACATACTAGTGTCACGTGACAGGCTTTGTTTACACCATTGTGTTGGGGGGGGGGGGGGTAGAGGGCAAAAAGAATGTGTTCACTAAGCTATCAAGCAATGAATGAATAATACTTTCGTACTGCTGCTACAGTCGTGCCGTATCACGTGCTCAAGTTATAACAAACATGGAAGGGAAAGATTCTAAGTTTGGAGATAATCTCTAATGAAAGTTCAATCAAATCACCGTTATGGAGCTCCCAGTGTAGGACACATGCAGGAAAGGCTGCGTCGGTGATATTTACAATGAAAATGCACATTTTATAGTAATTATGTGATGTATTTTCCATCCTACATTATCTTTAATATTTTATAGTAAAGTATAGAGAGCTTTGCTAATCAAAACAGCTAGTAATATATGCATGAAACCAGCTTAAGTTTTATATTATTCTTAATAGGGCTAATGCCTTGGTTGGTTGCTAGCACATACATTTTCTAAAACGTAAATATAGACTCATTTTATTATTATTTTTTTTTTTTTTTTGCATAGCTAACATATCAACAGTAAGGTAAGACTTGAAGTCCGTTGTCGATTTTTGCCAGGTTATGTCCCTTACCAGACTTCTGTAATCCCAATGAGAAAGCCTCCAGAGTAATCCTCTCCTGTGCCGTCTGTCTCCTTGTTTGTTTTGAAACAATCACAGCTCCATAATAACCTTAATTAAACGGATTTGGACTTTATTATTTTTTACGCAAGTTAAGAAAAAATATTGAAGAAGGAAAGGGAAAAAAAGTAGAATAAAAAAAAAATAAAGCCTCTGGCGGGATTTATAAAGGGAAGTCACTCCAGCATTAGAAATTTTTATTCTAGTTACGGTTCTTGCCGGCAGGACTTGAACATTCACTAATTTCTGTGTTTGGCCAAGTGAAGAACTTCCATCTTTTTGGATTTAGTCTTTCAGTAAGGACATGTACTCCAGAGTGAAGCCAATAGTGCGGGCCGCAAGGTATGAGGTAACCGAACATCTAGACTTTAATGTGTTTTTTTTTTCCAATTTAAAATGCACTTTAGGGTCTACAAGAGCCATAATGAAATAAAAAAATTAACATTAAATAAATTAAAATAATTAATGGCAATACATCATGGGGCATGATGGCCGAGTGGTAAAGAGCTCGGCTTTGAACCGACGCTTAGATTTTGAATTTTGGAATTTTAAGAACCCTTCTGAGTCCACTCATCTCTAATAGGTACCGGGCAGTTATTGGGAAACTTAAAGGCGGTTGGTCGTTGTGCTGGCCGCATGATACGCCAGATCGCCTACAAAGTGGTACAGCACACAACGAATGGACTAATTTGCTTTCTAAAAAGAAAATATATTCTGTGTTGTAAGTAACCAAGCCTGAGAAAATTAAGTTTTTACGGTAATTATTTCCAACGGTATTTATTTGGACAATATTATGAAAGGGCATTCACCAATTTAATGCTATACGGGATTTCGTTTTTCCAATCTCTATTAAATGTGTTACCTTTCGGCTTTTCGGTGCTCGCTCCCCATTCTGACTCAGGCTTCACTACTTTCACGAAAAACTTGTTCAAAATTTATTTAGATACGTTTGCCTATTTTATACCTGTTATTTCTCATAACGCGTTGAACCTAGATTTTGTAGTATTAGAAGATAGATAAAACGATGTTTGGTAATAGCACTTGTTATATTCATCCATTCTTTATTTTCTTAATATTATTATTTCAAACGATTCGAATTTATTAGTATTTCCAGAATCAGATTTTTTATCTTCTTATCTTATATTTTACAGACATTACTTCAAAAAAGAAGATGATTACGTCCTACGCGTCATGCATTTAGTCATGCATATTAACCAATGACCTAAATAAAGGGAAACAAAATTCTTTCAGGGTCACTTAAACATGTCCGCTCTGAAAGAAACCGAATCTATATTACTTGATAGAGTACCGATCAAATTTGACTATTGGTTATATTATAATTTGCTCCGAAGCTTGAAGTGGGGAAATTACAGAAAAATACCGCCAATAATTTATTCTCAGGGCAAATTACGTACTGTGATTAACGTACTAGTCAAATAGTCTTACATTGGTGATGTTGTTAAACCAACGGGACTTTTAAGCATACAAGAGATACACAATCTACATTTTGAAACGCTAGGAACATGCTTACAAAGTATGTTTTAATTGGATTTAAAAAGTAAAATACATGTGTTGAAATTAAGTAATCAAAGCAACTCCATATACCAAGAGGCAGGGGAGCAAACTGGTGGTTCTATCAGTGTGTGTTTTTGTGTGATCTTTTCAGCTACACATAAAAAATGATTGTTTCTCTCATAAACACAATAAAGCAGTTCCCCCCCCCCCCTCCACCACTTTGCTTCCCCCCCCCCCCAAATCCTCGGTTACGAGAAACTAAAATCTCGAACGTTACGTGATACACGAGCGCCACGTGACAAGTGAATTAACACCACTGAAAGGTCATGTTTGGACAGGCCCTATCGACACAACGTGGACACACACAGAATAGACCGGCTTCTGGTTTCCCTTGGCGCCAATTATGTCAGCTTTCTTCCCTTTCCTCGGTCAATACATCTTCGCTCTGCGATATTTCAGAGAGGCGCAGAGCTTACGAGCCATCAAAATCAGAAAATCGAATTAGGTCTTAGCTGAAGAAAAAAAACGGAAATAAAGCAGACAGATAGAAAAAGTAAAGTAGCACCTTAATGTATATACAGTATAAATCGGAAACTCTCCTTCCGGTTTGAAAGAGTTAATAAAGAAAGACAACAACACCGCTGAGTATAATCATCTAATTACTGTGTTCAGCTTTCTTTCTTTCTTTTCTGTTATATTCACTTTGTAGAGCGTGTAGATAAAGGCTTTGGCTTCCGAACGTACGGGTTTTGAGTTCGAATCCCGGCGATAACTGGGTTTTTGTACTTCGGGAATTTTAGGAACCCCCCAGTCGACCTATCTCTAATGGGCACCTGACACGTGAAAGTAAAGGCGGTATGTCGTTGTGCTGGCCACATGACACCCTCGTTAACCGTCGACCATAGCAACAAACTTTACAACATCTGCCTCCATGGATCGCACGGACGGAAATTGGTACATATACCTATTTAAAGCATTCATTTGAATTGGGGCGTAGCACAGTAATTGCTTTGTGTATGGCCTAGGTGTTGACCAATGAAAGCAGTGGTGCTCACACCTTTCTCGGTCTGGGCGTCACATTTCTGATACGCATGTTACTGGCCGGCATTACCAGTACAAAAAGAAAGTCGTCGAGCCCAATAGAACTGATCCTTTACGTCTTCAATGAGGCCGGAAAGCACCAGGTCTAGGGCCGGATTTGACCCGTGGGCCATAATTTGGGCATCACTGAGTTAGTGGATTCGAATCAAAATACGTGAGTAACCGGCGAGTAGAAATATGGTTTTTGACATCCAAACTTTATTTCTGTTTCTTTTCTTTTTTAAAGTCTTGATAGA
Source organism: Biomphalaria sudanica (assembly GCA_036873155.1). Lineage (NCBI taxonomy): Eukaryota > Metazoa > Mollusca > Gastropoda > Planorbidae > Biomphalaria > Biomphalaria sudanica. Next base: position 2,774,934 of record JAZGLO010002262.1, on the reverse strand, counting down.
TAAAGAAAAGCACGCGGAAACCAAAAAAAATGTGTTGATTTGTTTCGCTAACTATAAAACAAACATTTTTAAAAGTCAACAATGCTGCATCCGTCCTGTTCAGAGTCAGCTAACTGATTTAGATGGCTCAATCGACGTTTTAGGATGAGGCTATAAAAACCTAGTCTGCGGCAGCCAGACTTGATTCTTTCCTATGAACATTCCCCTGGTCTTGATTCTTTCCTATGAACATTCCCCTGGTCTTGATTCTTTCCTATGAACATTCCCCTGGTCTTGATTCTCAATTTAAGGGGGGGTCAGTAGGGGTCGCCTGGGCACGGTTTCCGAATATTGCATGAGCCTCGGCAAAAATCGGCTCGCGTGTTTTGTTCCATAAAATGCATTAGCTATCACTCCAGGGTATTAGGTTCGGTCGATATTGTGGTCGAACAAAAACTTGGGGAGGTTGTTTTTTTTTTTTCCTCTGTTTCGAGATCTACACTTTTTGAAGGGAGGGGGTGATCTCAAGAGTCTGGATCTCAAGAGAGAAATGGGGTGGGGGGACGAATCCTCGCTTGACCACGCCCTCGGACAAGCCTGTCTCTGATGTTGTTCTTCTGTCTCTCCTCGTAATCTCGTACAAAAAATCTCGTCAAATAAATGTCAATCTTAGCGCGGAACTTAGCGTTGCGCACGTGCGCTACAGGAAGTTGCGTGCAGCTATCTAAATATAGAAAACGATAATCTTGTAGGATGAACATTTTAAAAACAAGCAACATATGCAAAATACTTTTAAAAAAATAAAGCTTATTTTGAGTAAAGGGAAAAGCACCGTTGAATCACTGCCCTCTCTCTCTCAGCATTGCAAGGTTTATTTTCTATATAAAACAAAATTAATTTATTACCACTAACTGACTGGTTAATTTTTTGGATTGTCTCATGTGTTGTTATCGACAATGAATAATTATTCAAAATATCCACTTTATACGAGTATGGGAAGTGGGAGAAAAAAAAAGGGTAAAATAATCCACCCAGACAGACAGACAGACGGAGTGAGTCAGTATAAGCTTTGTACAAGTAAAGGACAACAAAAATTAGACATTTCCTATTGGTCATTAGGAGGCGACACGCTGCACGATATTCCAATGTGACCTAAAAAAAAAATGTTTTATTATAAAGTATGAATGTGCATGTATCAAATTTTACATCTTGGTATATTTAATAATTCTTAATCATATCATTTGTATTATATTAGGTATATCATATTATTTTTTAAATAGCTGTATCATATCATTTTTACAAAGCTTATATCAACGCACTCTGTCTGTCTGCCTGTTCAACAGTTTGTACACGTTATTTCTCCGACACTCAATCTCGGATCAAGCTGATATTTTGCTTAATTCTTTCTTTTACCTGCCAACACAAGAATCAATAAAAAAGAAATTAACCAATTAGTTAATTAACTATTGGCAATTAACTATTTTGTTCAGTATCTCGAACAAGGGAAAGAAATTTTACTTGACTGAGTAAGCTGAACTCGTCTCCTTTATTGTTTGTAGACAGAAAAGGTTTGTAAGTAACCCTAAAACCTATTTTCATAAGCAACTCCATGGCCCAGTGGTTAGCGTATTGGCTTGAGGAGGTCTTAGCCCTTCAGTTCGAATTCAGGTCACTCACTTTAAAAAAAAAAATACATTTAAAAAGCGATCACTCAAATCCCCCTTCTTTCTCCCTCTTCCCCCCCCCCCCCCCACCATTTTTCAAACTGGTCCAGACAAGCATATTTTGAAAGCTAAAAGCATGAAATTGCGCTTTACAAAAACAATTGGTAAAAATATTTCTAACCACACAGATGTATTATAGTTTGTCTAGATCTATTTGGATTTTTGGCACATCTAGATCTATTACAAATTTAGTTGCATGACTGATCAATACTAATTGATACATCTACACTTCATACAATCTTTGTTTTTTATTTTTAAAGTATTTTTTAGCTTGTATTTTACTTGTTTGTTTGTTGTTGTTTTTTTTCGCTTTTTAATATCAAATGTAAGAAAAATAAAATAATGAAAATATTTGCGTAATAAACCCCGAACATGACAAAAGACACACTGAACAACATTTTGTGTCAGTGTGTGCAGTAAAGCCAAACATTTCCCGGACTATTCCTGGACATTACTCGACCACTAGAATTCAGCTCAGGCTGTCCAGTTCCAGCCGCACGACGCTGCACTAAATGCGGTCCCCTGTGTTACACGATTCCATCTGTCATTTGATCGAATTTCCGTACGAATGGGGGAAGGGGGGGGGGGGCTATAGACAGAAGGGAAATAGACAGAAAAAAAAAGGGGTGGGTGGGGGGAAAGCTCAATCTGTTCTTTCCTATAGCCCAGAAATTCATCTCTAGCAAAACAGATGTTGCGCCAAAACGAACGAAAATAAATAAGACAAACAAATCACTAGGGGGAAATAATGGCTGACGGGAAAACTAAAATAACAATTTCAGAAAACTCGGTTTGTGTGTGTGTGTGTTGTTTTGTTTGAGTGTTAATATTTCTTTTATTTATGTTCCCGTGTATATTAATTAAAGATGCGAACAGCTAATGTAGGACTGTTTAAAAGCCCTCAAACAGAGCCTCAAGTTTTAAGTGTTACGTCAAGACGACAACAACACAAAAAATAATCTGCGAGGGAATCGATGTTCACGTTCACAGATTCCAATAAAGGATTCATCGATTGGTTCAACAGGTTCGACTTCATTATTGTTCTGTCTATTCCATACCCCCTCCCTGCATCCCTCTCAGAATTTGTTTTTCGTCTTTTTTCCCTTATAGTCTCCGAATGTACTAGAGCTGTAATTTATGTTTGAACTACAAGATTTCCTTGCTTGATTCGATAGGGCGAAGCATCACCCTGCACGCTCGGCTTCATAGTAGAATGGAACATTTTTTTTTATTATACATAACATTGGTGTCTACTTTGAATAAAAAATACTGGCTTCTGACCACTATTTGTTTTTTTTTTAAATTTTCATAAGATTTAACTCGTGTATACAAAACTATCTCAATTCTCCAATGAACTGAACATCCATTTCAGATGATTCAGTAGAGGCCAAAGAGAGTTTATTCTTCCTAAAAGATGTTCAAGAAAACCCCATGAACCATTGTTTCTTTTTTCTGTCGTTAACGGGGGGGGGGGGGAATCTTTTTGGAGCTAATTATTTGATGAGATTTCAATAATGTTACAAACGCACGCACACACGCACATTCTTGAAAAAATCGATCTCCAGATTACTTGTTATTCTGTTTCCTGCGTACTATTAGTTATATATTTTGAAGAACGAAGCTATAAATAGAAACCTTCATCCCGCAGTAAATCTTTTCCCCTCTCGGGTTGGGGGATACATAATGAGCTTTCGATCCCGGTATTTGACTCGGTCTGAGCTGAAAATAATAATAATAAAAGTAAAGCTACAACGAATACGTATATTTAAAAAAGAAACATTAAATAATTATTAAATATAAAAATAGGAGATCTGACATTTTTTTCTAGAATTGTATTATATTTTTTGAGATATCTTGTGACGGAGTTATTTCCTGCATTGTCTTCGGGCCACATCGGCTCGGAAGATTGATATGGAATGTGTTATTGCCACTTGGTCCTAAATTCTGTAGTTTTTTGGATGAAAAGAAGTAGAAGTCACAGAGAGACACCCACACAGTATAGTACAGACACACGCGTTCAATTTCTGTGTCATATATGACGTCCACGTGATCAAATATTTAGCAGACGAGAGAGGGATATTGTTTACTCAAGGAGAAATCCATTAGTGATTTTTTTTTGTAATGGCCCCGTGCTGTTTCTCTGAGCCAACATTAAATAAAGCGAAATTATCTCCCATTAACAAACGTTAGCATTTGAAATGCCGACGGTTAGTTACTTCCCCTACAATTCACTGCAGAATTTGCCAACTATTTCTATCTCCTTACTTTTGTATTCATTGTCTACTATTTTGTAGTATCGTTCCCCTCACGACACGGTTGATACAATTCAATGCAAATATTCAATATGTTCTTAACCAAAATAACTGTAACTGTAATTCTTAATTAACCTTTTTTTAAAATCTGGAACGATAACAGATATAATTTTAATGTGTTCAGCAAAAAAAATGAAAAGACTTTCAATTATATAATTATCTTATTTTTCAAGGACGTTATCAATATTAACATAAAAAAAAGATACAGCTTTTAAAAGCACACACACACATCTCATATATATTCGCGAAATACCACCGACTGATTCATCTATCAAGAGATCTTTGCATAAAATTGTGTGCACATGTTTCTTTACGCTCTTAGGTGCTCGCTAGGAAACGGTTTCGATAGATTCGCAGTCTTAAGCGCGGCCATCAGCGAAACATCGCAAGTTTTCTATTTAAACTTTGGATTTAATTTTCGGTATTTCCCCTAAATCCCCACAGTTTACATGTAAAGCTTAAATGCAATATTCGATAGCACAATAGTTCCTTTTTTTCCCAATAAATATGAACTATGTGCTTCGATGCGTGTGTTTGTATCTACAAAGTTAAAAAAATGAAACTTTTGATTGTTTGATGCGTAACTCACAACATTATAGACACTTTAGAAAGTAAACAAAAAAAGAATTTAGATTTTTAAATTATTTTCTTTTGGACAAAGCAGCAGTTTCACTCGAAACTCGATACCTCAGTACAAGCCTAAACACGATACCTCAGTACAAGCCTAAACACGATACCTCAGTACAAGCCTAAACACGATACTTCAGTACAAGCCTAAACACTATACTTCAGTACAAGCCTAAACACGATACCTCAGTACAAGCCTAAACACGATACCTCAGTACAAGCCTAAACACGATACCTCAGTACAAGCCTAAACACGATACCTCAGTACAAGCCTAAACGCGATACCTCAGTAAAAGCCTAAACACGATACCTCAGTACTAGCCTAAACACGATACCTCAGTACAAGCCTAAACACGATACCTCAGTACAAGCCTAAACACGATACTTCAGAACAAGCCTAAACACGATACTTCAGTACAAGCCTAAACACGATACCTCAGTATAAGCCTAAACACGATACCTCAGTACAAGCCTAAACACGATACCTCAGTACTAGCCTAAACACGATACCTCAGTACAAGCCTAAACACGATACCTCAGTACAAGCCTAAACACGATACCTCAGTACAAGCCTAAACACGATACCTCAGTACTAGCCTAAACACGATACCTCAGTACAAGCCTAAACACATTACAACAATACCTGAGATTAGATCCGTTTTGAATTGGAGCTTCGCCAGAACCTCTTGGAAAACCTTGGCTGTTGGAAAGAGACTGCGTAACCGCTTCTGTCTGATGGCATCTTCATGGTCGACACCATATTATACCACTCTGGGTTTGGGTCACACAATTTCATCTGATTGTCGTTCTTAGGACGTTATCTATCTATAAATCAATCAGCCTATCAATTAGTATGTATTCTAATATATCTCATTGAATTGAATTGGCTATTGTACCAGCAAAAATAGCAATTATTTCTTTTTTACCAAATAAAATCAATTCACCAAAGACGTCTAGTATATGGTCTCCATTGAGTCATTTATAATTCAGTAGATATAGATTGTACAATCTCATGAAAGAAAAGCTGTTGAGAAAAAAAATCACAATTATGATGTCGCAAAATTAATTTGAGTACCGGTACTCGGAATTTAAAGTTTTTCAAAATGACATTATTGATGAATCCAGATTTAGCATCGTCTTATTGAGAGCACAATATAATAAACTTTGGCATGAATAGTGTGGGCGTTGCAATAAAAACAGAGACAGACGGCATGATTAGTATTTTGTCTGAATGTTGTGTGACTTGTGTTTCATTCAATTTAGTCTTTCTTTCGAAAAATTGTAGTGGCCTCCACAACAATCCTGTCTCGGGGCCTCCACATACTTAAATCCGGCCCTGCTTCGTTTAATCTGTTTCATTAAGACCTCTGATTATTCCTCTCTTCCATAGATTACGAGGCTACACTTGATTCATAAATGTATAGGTCTTTTTACCAAGCTTATATCCACTCACTCTGTCTGTCTGGTCAAAAGTGTGGACACGTTTTCTATCCAACACCCATGCCAGGATCAAGTTGAAACTTCGCACAATTATTCATTGACATAGTCAAGAACTGAATTTATATATATAAACAAAGTAACCAATTAGACAATTAATTACTGGTAAGCTTCTTTCACTAGATTCCAAATTACGGGTATTGCATAATGTGTTTTTTTTTCGCGCGTAGGATTGGCGTTTTCTATCTGTCTATATAACTAATTCTCTTCATTGCTCAACAGTTTGGACAAGAAGTAAAAGAAAAATCACTCTTTTATTTCTGCGGACTAGAGTTACCCCACGAAAAAAAAAGACGGAGGGGGGAAACAAGTAGTATTCACCCGTCACTAAATAGCAGGCCGGACTCAACCGTTTTGGGGCCATATGCGAAACGGATTTCGCGGGGCAAAGTTAGGGTAGGGAAACGGATAATAAGTGAAATTTAAGAGTTTGTATTAGAAAATAAATTCGTCTTTGCATTTTATTCATTCTTTACTACGCACAGAATTACTGCACGAGCCTTGCGTGTAGCGAAGTCATACAGTATATCATAAAACTTCTATTTCCTACATAGATCACGCTCAATAGCAAGAATTGCCAAATGTTTCAATCTATCTACGAGAATTGTTGACCTCAAGTAATTCTTCATTAGTTTGAGGAGAAAAAAGCCTCTTCCACTAGATTCCACAATTACGGGTATTGCATAATGCCTTTTTTTTCGCGCGTAGGATTGGCGTTTTCTATATTGAATAACACCCCAAAATGACAATTTTTGTCTATATATTTTAGGAGATTTGTATGAGTTTCCAAAAGATTTTAGTTATTTCCGGATATTTCCGGGACTTTTTCGTATATTTAGCAATTACAGGAGATTTCCAGGAGCCCCTGGTAAACCAGGAGGCCGCGGAAAACCTGTTATAAGTTATTAATGGTTTAATCTAATAATTTATACAGCTAGAATTAGCGGGGCTCAATGCGATCTCATAGGTTGCAGTGGCCTTAGGCCGGCCCTGCAAAATAGCGGCGTATGCTAGTATTTTATAATTTGCTTGTTTATTATTATTATTGTCATCATCATCTTTTCATGTGTTCCTGTCTGGGGCATAGGCCATCAACCAGCTTCCAACAGCCGTTCCTGGGCGAGTCTCTCCAACTGCCCCCTTGTCTTGCTCATCTGTTTGGGGTGTGCATCCAAATCTCTGCGCCATGTAGTATTATAGATAAATACTTTTGATGTTAAATCTGACTGTATCGTACTCATTGCAGTGCTGTGTAACAATGTTTTTTATTTAAATCTCTTGGGTCAACAAACGAGTTGGAAATGATGTATCCGCTCTGGTTCGATATTCACAATGTCTTCTATCTGTGTGTGTGTGAGAGTGTGTATGCACTAGCAAAGTGAGGCTTGTCTTGTAGACAATTATCCAATAGAGTCGACTTAGTGAAATGTCTGTCCTTGACGACGTTTGATACTGAACTTACGACTGAGGGCGGGTCTCTTGACGTACGTAAAAAGAAAAAAAAATTTACAGCGAGTGAGTGCAACGTGTTCGTCTCTCATTGGCCACAATCGTTTTTTTCCCTTTCTTTCTCTTGAGTTTGATTGGCTGTTTTCTTGGTGACGTCTTTCTGTTTTTATTGTGCACATGCAACTTGTAATCTTCTCGATTCTGCTGGCTTCACAGCGCACCACTCATTTAAATGTTGATCGTTTCAGTTATTGTGATGGCAAACGAAACGAACTTTGACCTCCTCTACAGATTATGCACAATGGTAAGGGGAGCATAGTCAAAATTAAAACAAAAATTGATAACTGTGTTAAAATAAAAACAAGGAACAGGCCTTGATGCGGATCTCTAGAGAATAATTTCTGACGAAATTTCTATAATGCAAAACGATTTTCTCGGGAACGGACCAAAACATACGAGCTTCTATAAATAACACACACACACACAAACGGCAAACGATTACAAGCGTTTTATTTTCCTATTGATTTCAACTATTTTGGTAAAAGTTAAATAACGAGAATCGATATCAGTCAAGGAGAATGTTTCCCGAGGACCCGTACTTAACTACACTTAACTTGGTTTAAAAAAAGATTACGTAAAATCGAATATTATTTATTTTTTTTTAGATAGAGGGAGCTTTAGAAGATAACTTGTCAGGAGGAAAAAAAAATAGGGGAGGGGGTAGGGGCGGGGTGAGCATGAAAGTCAGATAGTCTTCCGCTTTTTACTTTCCGTTGTAGACATTTTGAAAGCGTGGCGGGGCATTCCAAAGTGGAGGCTATACTTACAGTTTGTTCAACAGAGTGTTTGGTTTGTTTCACGCCTTGCCTAAAGATTTAACTGACTGAATCAATCAGGCTTATACTTAACTGACTGAATCAATCAGGATTCGCAAAATCACGGGTATGATCCTTGGCCACCCGCGATATCGCAAGCTGATAGGACGCTTAACTTGTCCTCGGCATGGTCTAACTCAAAGGACTTACGAAGTCTTGAAGTTTAAAGCAAATCAATGAATGTGATTCAGTAAGACTTTGGGTTTAATTGTTAATTAACTCTTTCTCTCCTGATTGATGATACCATCGTTGATATGACCCCATTAAATTAACTTAATTTTTTTTTTTAAACTTTACTTGGTGTTATATAAAAAATCTATACCACTTATAATATTTTCTAATTAAAAACAAAAACATTATTGATGTTTAATCGTAACAGGGCAGGAAATACAAATAGCGAAAATGAATAATTAAACCTGAACGCGGAAAATAATTACGGATAGATAGAGTTAACATAATGTCCTAGTTATATTATGATGCCCTTATTACCCTGTCTGTTCAAAGAAATGTAAAGTTGCTATAACATTTGGATGAGAGAGGTATTTGGTTTTTAAGAAAGACTCTTCCTGTCCCGCTAGCGTACACACCACACACCGTTCCTCAAATCAGTTGTGGGAAAGAATATCCAATGATTTTAACCTAGCAGTTTAGCACAGGAGTGAAGGGGTGGAGAGGAGAGCGCCTGTATGACATCGATATGCAGTCAAGAAATGATAGATTTGATCGCTAGTCGTTTGTGACGGTTTGATCACTCTGGTGGCTCCATTATGTTCCGCCCTTACGCCTGACTACACTGCTGATGTAGGTCTAGGTTCCGCGAGCTTAGTGACCGCATGCAGTGTCAGTTTAGTTAGCGCACGCCCGTTTTAGCGCTAAAGACATCCCCCCCCTCTCCCGCAGACTACCTCATTTTTGTGTGGAACTACAACTCGTTCACTAAACTATATAACTTTTCCTTAGACAACTTCACCGACGTCCACATTGCGACTAGATTTATGCAGGATCTTCCCCACCTTTTTTGGTTCCTTTGTTTTCATTTTGTATCAACATGTACTAGCATCCCACAAATGACCTCTATGCACTAGTACTAGTAATGTACTAGCACTTTTATAGTGTTTTAAGTTATTAAGCATCTGCATTAAGCCGTTACTTGTAAAATGGACGCTCATGTGTAAGTCAAAGAAAAAGACAATCAAGTAATCTCCATCTTTAGAGAATAGAAATGTTGCTTCTGTTACGAGTTGAGCCCCCTGGTTCTATGGCCACTTATCTTTTTTCTCTCTCTCTCTTTAACACATTCCAGAGGTGCCTAAACTTTTGGGGATTTGATGAATGAATTTTCGACACGCTTTTCGCAGGACGCATCATCGTGTCGCGTCCATTGTGACCTCTGCGGTTTCAATTATGCACTGTGTGCAAACGTTTCGACGGTTAGAATAGCACCCCAAGGGCCGTAAGTTGGGAATCACTGAGATTCGATATTCCTTTAGGGACGCCATTGAAAATCAATTCGGAATGGCGAAGAGGATCGTAAAATTTTTGAATTCACTTTTGTAGCAAATAAACTTTTTTTAAAAACATAACTTCAGTCTCTAAGGCATTTTACGTCTCGAGAGACGATCTTTTCCCTTTGCAACCTCTCGTGTGTCTAAAGAGGCCAATTCTTAATAGATGGGCATCTGTAATCATAAGGCACTGTTCACCCTTCTTTCTATTTCTAGTGTGTACGCCATCTGCAATCCAGGACCCTTCCTTTATGATTGCTCTCCATCTGGTTCTATCCAGTGCCACTTTTTCCAACTTTTAGTGTCGATTTTGAAGAGCTTCATGTCGCGTTTGCATACATCCGTATACCTTAGAAGTGTACGACCTGCAGCAATTTATTAGATAACCATACATAAGTTCTTGTGGGAGTCGACCTTGAGGCATTCTGTGAACATGCCCAAACCAGCTTAAGCTGAAATCAGGTGGATGGCCTGTCATCTGATCTTCCCAGCACCTCATTGGTTATTTTATCTTGCCATCTTATTTAAAAAATCCACCTTAAGCATCGGAGGTGTAAGATATTCAGCGTTTTTTCTTATTGCCAACTTTAAGTTGACCTTGTTTTACTACCGTATATCAGAGTGCTCATCCCACTAAGCCTTTGTTATTGGTAGCCAGCAAGGTATTGTCCCACACTCTAATCTGCAGCCTACGGAATAATTCATTTGCCGTGTTGGCACACGGAACGTTTGCTTATTGGATGTGCCCAAGACTTTGACTAAGTGGAAGAAGAAAACTGTTTGAGATGTTCAATATTTGTTTCAGTAATAAACATTCTCGTGGATTTACTTAAACGATTCTACAATCTGATAGTTACGTCAATGGTTATACAGCTTAACATTAGGTCAGGTCATCACTCTTTTTTCCAGTTGTTTTTGAGTTAAAATCAACACGCAAGCGCTCACATTGGATTATGCCCATTTCTTATGCATCCTCCCCACCACACATACACCATAACTTTTTTCCCTCTTTTCACAAACACTTTTTAATCCTATCTGTCCCACAGACCCATTTTTTTTAGTCGTCAGAATCTACATGAAACAATGAACGCCAGAGACTTTCCCGAGGGAGTCCGTTGTTATTTTGGGCACCAAGCGTTTCTCGGAGTTAAGTGCCAAAGCTGAGTAATAGAGCAGACAGAGCGCTACCCCTGTTCCAGGACACTCTCTCCTTTCCTCTTCCCCACCCCTTTTTAAAAAATACTTGCTGTGGCATGTAATACAGTGTACGGGGGAAAATTTAAGATGAGAAATAATAGAAATATAATACATCAAACAAACTCTTTGAAACGTGGCTACACGTCATTCACAAATTCACTGACGTCAAACTACTACCTACAGAAAATTTTAAGCCCGGTGGAATATTTTAAGCTCGAGACATGGTGCTAACCGGACTATCAAATCTTTGTTTCTTTGAACCAGTGATATGGTGCTAACCACGAAACTTTGACCCAGTGAACCAGTGATATGGTGCTAACCGGGCCATTGAAACTTAATAAACCAGTCTCTAGTTCTAGATAAAGCAATGGAAAGCAATGAAATTCTTTGTAATTCTAGATAGGCATAGAAAGGGTGTTTGTCTAGTTCAAGATTAGGTCATTGAAAGCAATCAAAATGACAGCATTAAAACATCTTTCTAACAATCACCAAAATCAAGATTGTATTGTTTTGGAATTGTGTTTTCTTGTCTTTCTTTTTAAATCTATGTGTCTTGTTGATAGAACTTATAAGTTCTATTGTCGCTGCTAGCGATTGTATGAATCAATACCAGTGAAGAATTACTGGTCCACCACACAACGGCAGACATTGTTACAAGAACGGGGGCGAAATCATTATAGATCACCAGAGCTCGTCTCGGAAATCTGGGGAATCCCAACATCGGTCCTGTAGGTAGAAAGTCGTTCTTCTTGTCAATTAGCCTGGACCCATTTCTGGGCCGCTGTTGAGTTTCATCTGACGTGCTCCGAGTCTCTGATAAGGGCCGGCTCGTATATCGGGCGTATATTGAACAAGTCCCGGGCGTCGTTAAGCAAGAGTTATGTGCAGATGTTCGGCCTGTCTGAGGCTCCGGGGACGGCGATACCCATATATCTGTGTAATGAAGTGTACTATGAGGATATCTGGCTGGATCGCGAGATTACTGAGCGAGAGCTTTTTTATCCGGCGAGAGCTCCATAGTTATAACGCTCTGTAGGCTGCACCGCATCGTAAAAATATCCATAAATTTGAATTATCTTCTTGCGGTGCATCGGATGATCCTACACTTTGGTATAAATAGTAGGAAATCTTAGGTATTTGTATAGTTTATGGGTGACCCTTTGACATGGTGGAATAGTTAGAATTATTAAAGGTTCTCTTGATGTCATTTTATCAGACTGTTATATATATATATATATATATATATATATATATATATATATATATATATATATATATATATATATATATATATATATATATATATATATATATATGCATTTATTTATGTATTAAATTTACTCATATATATATATGAGTAAATTTAATACATAAATAAAAAGCCGAGTTGCTTTTTTTTAGTAGATCTAGATTTGTAAGATTTTAAATACTTTATTAATCTTATTTTATTTTTATCGACGCATGCGGCATAACATTTATCTTCTAAGGAATTTTCTTTTTATTTGTTTAGTATTTTCGGTAAACATTTAGAAAATTTTATGTAATTTTATTTTAACTTAATGGAAGTGAAATGGTAGCTGAAATAGTGTGAAAAAAACTGTCATAAATATTGAAATGACGTCAAAAGCTCTAAGATGACGTAAAGTGAGCTCCTCACGAGTACTATAGTGTGTATTGATTTATTTTTACAAACTTACATTAACTGCCTCCGTCTGTCTATCTGTTGGAATTGTATTTCTTCCACTTCCCAGTCTTGGATCAAGTTCTGACTTTGCACAATTATTCAGTGTCGATGACAAGAAGATATAGGAGTGTTTTTTTTTCTTTTCATGAAATGGTAATTAAAGTATGGCCTTTTATATAGCACTACTTTCATGCTTATAACATGCTCAGAGCGCTTTGGTCCAATCTCAGTTGTGGACTAGTGGGGGGAGGGGGTATCTAGGAGAAGGTTTTTCCGTGCTGCCTTAAGGCGCTCAGTAAACACAACTCTGCCCAAGTCGGGTGTTGAACCTCGAGCCCCCTTCATAGGTAGCCAAGCTAAGTTCAAGCGCACTTTAGCCTCTCGAAAACTTCGAAAATCAAATGAACCTTTAAAATTTAAATAACAAAAAGGCAGTAAGCGCTATATGCATTGCATATGAATATTGTTTGTGTGTATGCCTTAAAAAATATTGTCCTTTGGGTAAAAAAATCATTGCTTAATTTGCATCTTTGTAATTTCCTGGCACATTGGAAATGAGGCTTGTGATCCAATCTCTTTCAATGCTCTTTCTCTCCACTCTAGCAAGGCACGAGGATTATAATTGGTCTGGAACGAAGTAGCTAGAACCAAACTAAACAGCGCATTCTGACCACACGTAAATATTTAGCCATGTCCCACTTTATTGTTTTCTTAGCATTTCTATCGATTGGTCTATGCAACACTGGAATTGAAAGAAGGAGAGAAAGAATGAGCAAGAATGTTCTATTTATTTGTGCGCTTGGGTGTTTTTGTATACATCCGCGGACTAGACAGCAGACGTAGGAAATTGTATTCATACGCCGACTACTTTACATTTGTACGTTTGTTCTACCAGAAACAAAAAGGAATGAAAAATGAGAGAGTAGTTCCCTAACGAGAAAATGAAAAAAAAAAAAAAAAAACTTTGTTGGCTTCCTAGGATATATTAAGACGACGGACCTTCCTGGCCACAAATGATGTCATGGCAGGAACTGATTGGATTTAATTAGTCAAGTCTGTAGTTTATATCGACATCTGCTTGTGTTGGTAGTTAGGCTGGTGCCAATAATTTTTTTTTTACTGCACTTGAAAAATGAATTGATCTATTTTTAGAAACATGTTGCAACATTGAGCAGAATCATTCACAGAGGTATAAAGGTTGGTTTTGAGAGTAGAGGCGGGTAGCCAAAAAAAAAAAGGTGGGGGGGAAGGGGACATTATTTTTTATGATATAAGTAGCTGTCGCTTGTGAGGGTTTATGAAAAGTAGGCCCAGCATATGATAAGAATTCATACACATGCATCTTCTGTTGACCCTATTGTCAAGTAGGCAGACATCTTAAGTGGCGTATAGCTGCTATACATGTGCACGATCTCTATCTTTTCGTCTATCTATCTACCTATCTATCTATCTGTCTATCTATCTATCAATCTATCTATCTATCTATCTATCTGTCTGTTTTTCTGTTTATCTATAGATCTATGTTTCCAACTGTTTTTATTCTACCAACAACAGACCTATATAAGCTGTTTATATTGCTTATTGATACGCCTATTTTAAAATAGTTTTTGAGCGTTACGTCATTTGTATTGTTTATTAAACTATTCAGCTCTTGAAACTATGATCTTGTCAACTAGCGTGAAATAGAATGTGAGACTTTTCTAGCAACTTCTCAAACAGAACGAAATAAGTAGTGCAGCCAGAGCGCTGTACACATAGTGTCTGTAAGTCTACAGTTACTCCAAGAATATACAATTATAATTTACACCAAATCGATCTAGAAGAATAATAAATGACTGTTGTACATGAGATCTAGGTATTTACTTTGTTTAGGATATTAGAAATTTTCATTTATGGCTCGAAATCTATAGATAGCTTTTTGGTGTATCGGGTGTACAGAAAAAAAAGTTTTGCTAACCTATGCCTTTTGAATTGTATGTCTCAATGAAAAGGTTTGTGCTCTTTTTAGCATTGCAGACTTCAATTGTGTTCAGTTCTTCCGTTAGTAGAACGAAATAGTTTTAATATAGAGGAAGTATTAGAATAGTACTCTGACTGCTACGCATGAGATTATGTTAAAATAATAGCTTTAGTTATTTTTTTAGTTGGTAACCGTGAAGTTCAATTTGATGTCCTTGACATTGTTTAGGATCTAGTGAACATCTTGTGATGCATCAATGTGTGGTTTTCAGCATCAGGTTGCATCTCTGAAATAGCGCATCGTGGTGCGAATGATTTGATTAAAGAAAAATGACATTAGGAAGAGACAATCTGAAGTGCCAGTCGCTGATGTTGATGTCTTTCAAATAAAGTATTTAAGTATTCAATACTAAATACGATTATGGTCTTGGTAGAGGAATGGTAGGCCTATACTCTACACATCTTTATCATTTATAATCCCAACAACAACAAAACTGTTGGATCTTAGTGGAGGTTTTCACGATAAACTAAATACATGTCGAGGACGTTCAATTGAACTTTGCTGTTGCTTACTATATAGAAAAGAACGGAGCAATAAATTTTTGACAGTATCTCAATGGGTGTCAGTTGATCTTGGTATCAAATCTACTTTATTTCTGCTACTTTCCTGCCCATTGTTTTTTTTTTTCAAGTTTCTTATGAAACTGTGAAAGTGTAATGTTTCCCCCATATTGACATTGTTTTCTGTTGCAAAGAGCTTTGAACATTTGATTCTCTAGCGCACTGAAATGATCCCATACCTTGAAACAACAACATAGCATATCGATACGTCCTTTATTTTGTACACCGGATATCTAATTAGTTATTGTTTGGTTTTTCCGCCATGTTTGAACATCCCCAATAGAAGTAGATCTAGTTCTGCAACAAAATTGTTTCACTTAACTACGAGAAAATAAACCTATATCTACACAAATATAAACCTAGATCTACACAAACATAAAACTAGCAAACTTTTTCGTTGAACCAATGAAAGGAACTTTCCCGGGGAAATTTGATAATGTCGTGGAAGTTTTCGTGTAATCGATTACGGCTAGTTTGAAAGCCCAAAGTACTAAGCCGTCTGCCGGACTGAGAGAAACCGTTATCAGTTAGTACCAAAGATAATTACGGTTAGCAAAACAATGGCCGAGAATGTGTTCTGAAAGTTTGTGACTGGACTAGTAAGATGTCACACAGCGTCCTTGTACACATCGGTACAAAGATACAAATTATCTTTGAAATACATTGGTTCATATGAGACGCGTTAATTGCTGACTTGATTGTGTAGACTGTAGAGGGTAGAGGTTTTAGTGTGCAGCGCTATCATCCCTTGGTATTTCTTCCTAGAACAAACTGGTTTTGTTGTTTTGTCTTGCTAGGATACTGAATTTGTTATTTTACCCGTGATAGTGTTTTTGTTCTGCATTTAAGTTAACACTAAAAGATAGATCTAGACCCGTGATTCCCAAAGTGGTCTATATAGACCCCCAGGGGTCTACGAAGACTTCCAAGGGGTCTACGAAAGTTTAAAAGTGAATTGGGGGTCTATGAGATGTGCAAGTGGGTCTACGATAAAGAATCTCAATTTAGCATGTCGTGACTTTAATTTTGACAATGGGAATCTTTTCATACACACATTTATGATTTGTACCTAAGGAAATCCTTAAATTTTTTATCATCCTGATTGAATGAAAAATTGTTTTATTTAATTTAATAACTAGATTTAAAGAGTGTAGTTTTGTCTAGTTATAACATTAACAAAAAGAAATGTAGACTGTACAGCGTTAAGTATTTGAAATTGAACTTCATTACTTCCTTGTCAAACAAGCGAGTGTTTATGTGCCATTTTTTATGATGCCATGAAACCAATTAAGCTGGAGGATCATTTGAGATGATGCCACCCTGATAAAAAAAGATAAAGGTTTGCAAAACGTTCAAACACTCAAAGATAAAATTTATAAAACACCCACAAAAATCTCTCTTTAACCTGACATTGAGAAAATGATGATTAGTGAGCGTTTTACTATATCTCTTTACTTATAGTAAAATACTGAAAACCTCACACGATAGGCAAATTATTTATTTTAACAGCCGTTGAAGAAATTGTAAAAACTCTTACACAAACTCATATCATTAAAAGAATTTCATGTTTGGGTTCTGTGGCCGGTGTCTTGTTTTGGGCCTCTTGATGAAGAGTGCAATTTTGAAGACATGGTCGGCATTCTCTGGTGACACTCCAAAAGGGCAAAAGTCAATGGTCCCAATTTTGAGCTTCTGGAACATATGTTTTCTCATTATGATGTGTACGGTTCTGATGTGAAAAATTATAGGTGGTCCTATCGGAATAGATAATAAAAGATGTCATCGAATGAGAGCTTGTCCATTTCTCGATTTTACAATTGACTATTAGTTTCTTCATTTCTTCCGGATAGAGTGCGATGTTGAAGTGTGTATTTGTTTTCTCACATTTGGCAAGTGTGTCAGCCTTCTATTTCTTTCTATTTAAAAATTGGAGAACAGCATTCTTGCTGTTGTTGTTGAGCTTTACAATGTGACCCAATATGTTTTGTACAAAATCTTTTGTATGTTCCTTCAGATTATGTGGATAATTACATCCTAGCCCAAACCTCCCGACTGGAGATGCGAGCAGGCAAGATGACTACCGAACGTCATTTCAGGCATCATGAGTTGTTTTACTCAGGAGGAATCAGAGTTTGTCAAGCTTTGAAGGACTATTTTTATATCGGCCATGAAAAAAACAACTGTTTAGTGAACTTGGCTGATTCGCTAGCATGGTAGCTGTTAGCTCCAGTGCTCCTATTTCTTCTCTGTAGTTATAATGAACTTAATTTTTAAATTATTTTTTCTCCATTGGGCCATTAAATGAGTATTCCAGCTCCTCCGTTTGTGGTGGATTTCTGAGAACCATCCATGCAAACTCTGACCCATTGGTTGTTAGGGCAATGGATTTATAGAAGAGCTCACTTAATTCTTGAGCTCTGTTGGAATGTAGTCAAATATTTCTTTCTTCTAATGTAAGTCTTTGCAGACGACATATTTCTGCAAACAACATATTTCTCTATACAGCTGGCTGAGTCAACCTTGTCTGGTAATGAGTTTTTTTTTCTTCAAATTATTATGGCTCAGAAATCCACGAAAAACTGCTCCAAGTGAAAACTTTACTGTGATACTTAAGGCACATAAATATTTAATGTTTTAAAGAACTACTTCATAAAACAGCACATCCCTATAAGAAAAAGTATCTCCGTATCAACGGATGGTGAGCTTGCAAGCCTTTAAAAACAAAAAGTTTCCAATGTGTTTAGTGATTGTATGCTATACGTATTCACTGTTCTATAATGGGTTTTAATTTGTGCCCGTTAATAGAGTTATTAAAAAAATAGTTCTACTTAAAATGTAGTTTTAATTATGTGTAATTTGAAATTGATGAATTTTCAAAAATTCAATATAACTTAAGCAGGGGGTCTACGGAAAACCATAAAACATGGCAAGGGGTCTACGAGACAAAAAAGTTTGGGAACCACTGATCTAGACAGATATCACTTAAGTCGAAAAAAAAAGCACATAATCTGGTGAAAATGTGTGTAAACATTTCCTAGCGTTATCAGTCGTTAGTTTTTTGTTTTGTTTTTAGCAAACTTTTGTGTAAGTAACAGCCACACACATTGCTTTCTCTCGGTGGAATAATTGAAGTAGTACGTCTTTAATGTAGACCCCCCCCCCCCAGCGCCGTTCGGCCCATAAGGCATTAAGTTATCTGCAGAGAGATCTATCATAGGTGACTTCCACAGCATCTTACAATAGTTTTATTTTATTCCTGGAAAACAAAATAGCATTGTCTATACATCAGAAGATATTGGCACATTGTCCTATGGCAGTTGCACTGCAGCCTTTCTAAATGGATGCTACCAATTAACGACTTCACACACCAATCTTTCATTAACATTGTTTAGTTGTTCAAGTTTGTCTGTTTTGTGATGTTTTAGTTTATTCAAACAATTTCTTTGATACTAGTGATTATACCAGCTAAGCAACTGTTGAGACATTAAAAAATAATTCATACTGTCACGTATTACGAATTGAATTCTACTTTTAAATGGCTTGCCTAGGGGAACGTGACAATAGAAAAGGAGTTGTGTCACTTATCTTAAGTCTGAATTTAATCAAAGACTTACAATGAATAAAAAAAAAAAAAAAATGACACAAGAAATCGGAAGGTAAACTATCAACTTAATGTTTAATCAAATATAAAGTTACAAGAAAGAAAAATAAACATTTACTCAATACAGAATTGATGTGTTGACCAAAACCCTTTTACAAAAATGGCATGTAAAAATATTACAATACAAGAGTTTGAAAATGTAATTACAAATACAAGCAAGCAAGGCCTTAAAAAAAAATATTAACTTACACGATCAAATGGTATACCACGCACGGGTCACGCAATGTCTCCGCTATTCTGTCTCACGGCTGTCTCCGTATGTCTGTCCGTCAATGTCACGCGGGCGGTCTTTATATAATATACCGCGCGTCGATTTCAAGACAAATCTAGGAATTTCTCGAAACAAATACGTCATCAATTTCCCAGATCTAGAACGCTCTTCAAAGAGACAGAAAAAAAAACACCCTCCTTTCAACCAGAGGTACACACACAGGTCAAGGACCGGTCACTGTCTGTGTGGCTTGACGAATAAAATAAAAAAAAAACTTATTACACAAGGGGCAGACAACCTACCCGTCTCTTGACCGCAACAGGTCAAAGAAAAAAAAAACAATGCCTAGATACGTAACACCTCCCTCCTAAAAATAAAAAGTTTACATTTCCACGAAATGGAAATCTTTTTAGAATTAAAAAAAAATATTTACATTACAGAATGTATTTATCATGATATATATATATAAAAATATACATCAAAATACTTTTTACAATCTAGATAAGGCATCGGCGATAACATTTTCGCTGCCTTTTATGGGTTTAAGATCTAGGTTGTACTCTTGTAAAAATAAACTCCACCTGAGAAGTCGTTGGTTCTTGCCAGACATTTTGTGGATAAATGTAAGGGGATTGTGGTCAGTAAATACAACCAGTGGCCATCTGGACCCACTGATATAAAAATCAAAGTGTTGTATAGAAAGAATCAACCCAAGACATTCTTTTTCCACAGTAGAATAATTTCTTTGATGTCTATTAAATTTCTTGGAAAGAAACAAATAGGATGCTCTACTTGGAAATTATCTTCTTGGTAAAGGACTGACCCAACACCTGTGTCACTGGCGTCAATAGCTAACCTAAAAGGTTTTCCGAAGTCAGGAGCCATCAAAATGGGAGAGCTAGATAATATCTGCTTGATCTGGTTAAAGGCTTTCTGACATTCATCCGTCCAAGTAAATCGGACGTTCTTTCTCAGGAGGTTTGTTAAAGGACTGGCAATGACAGAAAAATTTTCGCAAAATTTTCTATAATATCCAGACATTCCCAAAAATCTTCGGAGTTGTTTCCGATCAGCAGGGATAGGGAAAGCTTGGATAGCTTCTACTTTGGCCATTACAGGTTTCACCTGGCCTTGTCCTACAATATGGCCTAAGTATTGGATGGAAGCCTGGCAAAAATCACTCTTACTCAGGTTTACAGTAATTTTTGCATGTAACAGTTTAGTAAAAAGACAATGCAGTTGTTTACAATGGCTAGAAAAATCTTGGCTAAAAATTACTACATCGTCTATGTATGCGTGGCAATTCTCCATGTCAGCAAGCAGGGCATTTATCATTCTCTGGAAAGTGGCAGGAGCATTCTTCATGCCAAATGGCATCACTTTGTATTGGTACAAACCATCAGGGGTGACAAAGGCGGAGATTTCCTTTGCCCTATCAGTCAGGGGAACCTGCCAATAACCTGAAAGTAGGTCTATTTTGGTGATGTACTTAGCGTCACCAATACGATCTATGAGATCGTCTATCCTAGGGATAGGAAACGAATCGGTCTTTGTTACAGCATTTACCTTACGGTAGTCTGTACAAAAACGATAAGTCTTGTCCTGTTTAGGTATCAAGACACATGGGGAGCTCCAACTACTGGAACTTGGTTCAATGAGGTCATTTTCAAGCATATACTTGATTTCTGACCTAAGTATGGCAAGTTTTTCAGGGTTGACCCTGTAAGGATGCTGCTTGACTGGAGTAGCCTCGCCAACATCTACATCATGCATTATAACATTAGTCTGTTTTGGTACATCAGAAAAAATGTCATTAAATTCATTAATGAGTTTCATGATAACTGGCCTTTCTGTCGAAGACAGATGAGACAGTTTTACATCCAAATTCTGTAATACAAAAGAATTAGGTATTTTGTATTGTCCAAATTTCTCCTTTACAATATCATCATCAATAGGAGAAACATGGCTATTTGAACAACTTTTGACTGTATTTAAAACACAATTACTCTTATCTGAGTGATCTGGCCGAGATACATAAGGCTTCAGCATGTTTATATGACATAACTGAGTCTTTTTCCTACGGTCAGGGGTTTTGATTGTATAATTGAGGTCACTAATTTTGGTCTCAATTTCATAGGGACCAAAATATCTGGCTTGCAAGGGTTGACCTGGTATGGGCAAAAATACAAGCACCTTATCCCCGGGAGAAAATTCTCTAACACGGGCCTTTCTATCATACCAGCGTTTCATGCTGGATTGGGTGTTTTGTAAGTTATTTTTGGCCAGAACACAAGCATCATAAAGTCTAGTTTTTAACTTAATTACATATTCTAAAAGTCCTTCAGTGGCTGTTGGTGACAACAAAGTCTCTTTTATACATTTCAAGGGACCGCGCACCGAATGGCCAAAGACTAAGTCAAAAGGGCTGAATCCCAACGATTCCTGGACGGATTCACGGGTTGCAAACAGTAGCATGTGGATTCCTTCGTCCCAGTCTTTTTCGTGCTCAAAGCAATAGGTTCGGATCATGTTCTTGAGAGTCTGATGGAATCGCTCAAGAGCGCCTTGCGACTCGGCATGATACGCACTCGACATGCAGTGTTTGATGCCCAACTGAGTCATGATTTGCTTGAAAAGATTGGCCGTGAAATTCGTTCCTTGGTCCGATTGGATGGACTTTGGTAGACCAAATAGAGTAAAGAACTTGATTAAGGCCTTTACAATGTTTGATGCTTTTATGTTCCTTAGAGGAATAGCCTCAGGAAAACGAGTTGAAGCACACATAATGGTCAACAGGTATTGGTTGCCAGCTTTTGTCCTTGGGAGAGGACCAACACAGTCAATAAGTACTCTGCTGAAAGGTTCTTCAAAGGCTGGAATCGGCTTCAGAGGAGCAACAGGGATCTTTTGATTTGGCTTGCCAACCATCTGACAGGCATGACAGGATCGGCAGTACTGGATGACATCTTTCTTCAAACGTGGCCAGAAGAAGTGTGACATAATCTTGTGGTATGTCTTGTGGATGCCGAGATGACCTGACATTGGTGTGTCATGAGCCAGATTCATGATGTACGCTCGGTATCTTTCTGGTAACACGATTTGATGGCATATTCTCCATTCTTCTTCGTTGGATGCGTCTGGAGGTTTCCATTTCCTGAAGAGCATATCATCTTGGATGTAGTAGCACGTTGATGCTAGCTCTGCCTCTTGTGATGTCATTGCGGTTTCTCGGAGTTTGGCGAGCTCTGGATCCTTCTTTTGGTCCTCAATCAACTGTTTTCGAGTTGATGCCGGCTTTTCAGAATTTGGCGTTGGTTCTTCTTCAAGAGAAGCAAAGAATGTGGTGCTCAAGTCCACATCATCGTGGTTACTGTTGGCTTTGACGACGTTCTCTTCTTGAGATGCTTTCAACCTCATTGCCCTTGTTACTGCACACGCTGGATATAACTCTAGGTCTTCCTCGGGTGTGGCAGATAAGTCGGGTGTTTGAGTGACGATGGGTTCGGCTATCACCTTTCCACCTGCTAAGTCATTGCCTAACAGCAACGAGATGCCTTCCAATGGTAATGTTGGTCGGACACCTACAACAACCGGTCCAGTAATGAGATTTGACTTTATGTCGATTAGATGTAGAGGCACATCTATACATCCAAGCTCTACGCCTCGTAACAGGATGCTCTTCCCAGTCGATGATGATTTTGACAAGGGCAAGATACCCTCTAAAAGTAGCGATTGTGAGGCACCTGTGTCTCTCAAAATGGTGATAGGTCGTAGACTTGTAGAATCACCGGGTAGTGATACGAATCCTTCCGAAATGAAAGGCTTAAAATCCTCTAATAAAACATCAATTTTGGTTGATGCAGACTGGACTTGGGTCGAACTCTCGCTGGAGTCATTGACATCTCTAGGAGACGCAGTGGAGAAACTCTTTCTTGAGTCAGTAGAACATCTTGTGGATGTATTTGGAGAACTCTTGATGGAGTCATTGGAACATCGGGGTGATGTCTTATGGGAACTCTTGATAGAGTCATGGGAACATCGGGATGATGTATTATGGGAACTCTGGATAGAGTCATTGAAACATCGGGGTGATGTCTTATGGGAACTCTGGATAGAGTCATGGGAACATCGGGATGATGTATTATGGGAACTCTGGATAGAGTCATTGGAACATCGGGGTGATGTATTATTGGAACTCTGGTTAGAGTCATTGGAACATCGGGGTGATGTATTAGGTAAACTCTTGTTTGAGTCATTGGAACATCGGCTTGATGTATTTGAAAAACTCTTGTTTGAGTCATTGGAACATCGGCTTGATGTATTTGAAAAACTCTTGTTTGAGTCATTGGAACATCGTAAAGATGAATTTGATGAACTCACTGTTGAGTCATTCGAACACCGTGGAGACATTTTCGGAGAGTCTTGTACAGTCAATACATTTGAAACAGGTGGTGTCGAGGTATTCTTGATATGACTTGAGGATGAGGGAGTAAACCGCGACGACCACTGTACTGTGCAAGCGCTGACTTTTGAAGGAGCTTTTTCGTTTCTCTTCTTCAGTTTCCAGCAATCGTCAATTTTATGGCCTTCTCGTTTGCAGTAGGAACAAGTAGCTTTACTTGTAGTAGGTTTTCTGTCGTTTGTACTGCTGTTCTTGATGGAGTTGCTAGCAATGGACTCAGGCTGTTTGACTTGTTTTGGCTTGACATCCGTCGTATACTTGGCAAATTGATGTGATATTATATAATCGTCTGCCAACACTGCAGCCTTGTGCACATCTTCCTCGCCACGATCAGCTATATGCGTACGGACGTCCAGCCGCACACAACTCTTGAACTCTTCCATCAGCATTAGGTTCTTGAATTTTGCAAAGTCGGTGCCGATTTCCCTGGAAGTGAGCCATTTCTCAAAGCGTCGCTCCTTTTCCCGCAGGAATTCTACATGGGTTTGGCCATCCGATTTGCGACAATCCCTGAACTGCTTTCGGTAAGCTTCCGGAACAAGTTCATATGCCTTAAGAATTAAGGCCTTAACAACATTATAATCTTTTTGTTGTTCAATGGTCAAAGAACAAAATACGTCTGCAGCTCTACCAGTCAAAACTGTTAGCAGCAAAGTGGGCCACAAAGTTTCAGGTACATTAAAATTTTTCACACAAAGTTCAAATTGTGGAAAATAATTGTCAATTGTGGCTTCATTAAAGCGTGGAATTATTTTCAAAAATTTTGTTGCTTCAGCAGTATGACTGGCAGGGGAAGAATCTGGTCTTACATTAGCAGCTAACTCTAATTTCTTTAACTCTATTTGTAATTTCATTTCCATTTCTTTCTGCTCTCTAGCCGCTGCAAGCTCTAATTCTTTTTGTTTAATTTCTCTCTGCTCTCTAGCCGCTGCAAGCTCTAATTCTTTTTGTTTAATTTCTCTCTGCTCTCTAGCCATTTCCTTCTGGGCTTCTATTTCCATTTGTTTTAATTTTATCTGAAGTTCTAAATCTGATTTACCCTCATCGGGTCTAAGGGTTTCTAAAAGGTCTTCAGAAAACACTTCCTCGTCTACATAATGGATTACAATGTTATCTCTGATTTCTTGTTTAAGGGCATTTGATTTTATTTTTAACCCTAAATGTTTAGAAATAAGGACCAGTTCCTTCCTAGTAAAAGCATCAAGCTCTTCCACAGAGGGATTGGCAAGAAAAACCTGAATATCCATGACTAACTAGCAACTATTACAAGCAAAAATATGTATACAATGTAAATATACAGTACAAAATCAGTACAACAAAAAAAAACCTTAAGAGAGTTTGGTCAATACTATTGATACTTTACTTCCGACTCTTTGAACAAAAAAAAAAATTTTGTTAAAGTCAACTTCGCCTTTACAAAATTACTCAAGTAAGACGAAAATAGGTTCAGAAAAATATCCCGGACGAAAGCCCTCAAACTTCTTTTGTCACGTATTACGAATTGAATTCTACTTTTAAATGGCTTGCCTAGGGGAACGTGACAATAGAAAAGGAGTTGTGTCACTTATCTTAAGTCTGAATTTAATCAAAGACTTACAATGAATAAAAAAAAAAAAAAAATGACACAAGAAATCGGAAGGTAAACTATCAACTTAATGTTTAATCAAATATAAAGTTACAAGAAAGAAAAATAAACATTTACTCAATACAGAATTGATGTGTTGACCAAAACCCTTTTACAAAAATGGCATGTAAAAATATTACAATACAAGAGTTTGAAAATGTAATTACAAATACAAGCAAGCAAGGCCTTAAAAAAAAATATTAACTTACACGATCAAATGGTATACCACGCACGGGTCACGCAATGTCTCCGCTATTCTGTCTCACGGCTGTCTCCGTATGTCTGTCCGTCAATGTCACGCGGGCGGTCTTTATATAATATACCGCGCGTCGATTTCAAGACAAATCTAGGAATTTCTCGAAACAAATACGTCATCAATTTCCCAGATCTAGAACGCTCTTCAAAGAGACAGAAAAAAAAACACCCTCCTTTCAACCAGAGGTACACACACAGGTCAAGGACCGGTCACTGTCTGTGTGGCTTGACGAATAAAATAAAAAAAAAACTTATTACACAAGGGGCAGACAACCTACCCGTCTCTTGACCGCAACAGGTCAAAGAAAAAAAAAACAATGCCTAGATACGTAACAATACAAAAAGATACAGCTCAGCAAACTGGAAAATAGAGAGAAACATAAAAGAAAAGTTCCCCTTCCAGACCTTGTGGTTTATAGGGCAGACGATACAAAGGTCATCTGTTTCTGTGACCTACGGTTAACGTGTGTGTCATGTGGCCAGCACAACGACCAACCGCCTTTACTTTTCCCCAATTAATGTCAGGTACCCATTAGAGCTGGGTGGATTCAGAGGCGCCCAAGATCCCGAAATTAAAAATCCCAGTCTTCACCGGGATTCGAAGCCGGGACCCCTGGTTCTGAAGCCAAGCGCTTTACCGCTCAGCCACTGCGCCTCAAGAAAACAATACCTATAAAATAATCTTTTTACTTGCATCGATTAAAATTTCAACTGTAATTAGAAATATTGAGAGGGAAAATGAAAGAAAACAGTATGGTTGGTAGAAAACGCTGAACAAACACGACTTTCCCCACTGATGACCGCTGGGCGAGTGGACTGTCAATGACTGGAGACTTAGTGTCTGGTCTCTACCCTTTAACCGAGCGTGAGACCAAGAGCTAATGTCATTGACAGAGTGGACAACGTCAAGACAGGA
The DNA here is from genome assembly GCA_036873155.1 of Biomphalaria sudanica. Taxonomy (NCBI): domain Eukaryota; kingdom Metazoa; phylum Mollusca; class Gastropoda; family Planorbidae; genus Biomphalaria; species Biomphalaria sudanica. The sequence goes on along the minus strand of JAZGLO010002262.1, from coordinate 2,748,376 downwards.
CAAGTTCCAGTTGTCTTGTCCGGCAGCAAGCCTAAAGAATGTAAAGATGGCTGCTGAACGTCTACAGAGGTTCTAAATCTGAACTTTTTAGCTTTCTATATTTTACTTTGAACTTTCAATGTGTAGTTATTTGTTTGATACATTGGGGACGTTCTTTCAATGTGTAGTTCTTTGTTTGATACATTGGGGACGTCCTTTCAGAACTGAAGTTTCTCACATCTGAGCCCAAATCCCATGCAGGACGGCTGGGAATAGGGCAGGGCTTGAACTCGGGACCATCGTGACGCATACCAAATGACCAGGCAGATTGTATGCGTGTGTGTGTGTAGGTGGATGAAAAACAAATCGCATTGTTTCAAGTAGCTTTGTGGTACGAAGGAAAACGCAGATGTAAAAATAATAACTATTGCAAAGAAATGGAGGGATATTTTTTCATAATGTTTCTTTATTTTGTATCAGTGCCGGAGTTTAGTAAGCGTAGTATACTTCCTCTCCATACTATTCAACATTGCCACTCTCTCCATCAGTACACTTCTTTGACATTTGACTTCTCACCAGCATTCCCCTAAAAATAGACATCCCCGTCAGGAGGTTAGTTGAGTGGGGGGGGGGGAGGTGAGAGCCGGGATTCATTCTTCTAGGCGATAATTACGTACATTGATTAAGCTATTCATGATTTTATCTCCACTAATTGAAATTTATAGGAGGCATCGAATGTTAGCTGTAGGACACCAAGGATGGACTCTAACAATGGGCTATTTCTTCGCTGTTTCACAGTGTTCGAAAGATGTATGAACATGATTCCCTGTACCAAAATAGAATCCTGGACAATTCAGGTTGCTGACATTGGCCCAACATGTGTTCTTTGATTCATTACACAAACCAATGTTTGATTCAGTCTTACTGGTGATTGTCTTTAGCTATTGTGCGCCTTCTCTCCACCACCATGGACATTAACTGGAATCGACTACAGCTTACAAATAAGTAGTTCTAACTGATCAATGCTTTTATGTTATCATATGGCATATGATCTTTTTATGTGTTATCCCCCTTGATATCCATGCAGTCACATTAGGACTTATGCTCTTACTTAAGGGAGTGCATTAAAGCCAATATGACTTCAATTTCCTTGATGAAAATCTTTGTTTTATTAATAAGGCATACTTAAACAGGTGTGTAGCCTTTACAGACATTAACTTTGGGCCTGGCCGACTACAAAGAGAAAAAAAGTAGCAACTTCTCCAAATATCGATTAGCTTAAGTGTGTAGATATTGTCCATTGCTGTATAATTAGCGCGACAGCATCTATAGGCCTACGAGCAGTACACACCAGCTACGCCCGTTGATTTGTTCCCAGGCTTTATATTGTTTATTATTTACAGTAGAATCCCCTTCTTTTCTTTTATTTTTTCCAATAATCGAGCCACATTTTGACGATTCCCCCCTCCCCCCATCATACTTTTGAGCCCGTAAATTAATGTATCTGTTAGGACGAAATGAAACAGCGCGTATAATATAGATTTATGCGGAACAACAACTTCCTAGCTAACGATCTATCTATATAGATTAAAATGTCAGTGAATAATGATCTTTTACTGGAGCTTAATGTATTTATTTATTTAATTTGAAAGAAATTTACATGAATTTTTAATATTTACTGTCGTAAAGAAACTCAAAACATTTGTTAAAAGGTGAAAAATAGGAAAGATTTGGAGACGTAATCAATCGAATTGATTTTCCTCCTCGTACTACTGGAGAGCTCACCGTTGCCTTGGCAACTAATATAAACTGGGGTTATCTTGACAGCTTTTATTTCAGTTGACCTCGCTACAAGTTTAAAAACCATTAAACGAAGGATTGTTGCCCTACAATAATTGCTTATCTTATTAGAAGTAGAACTCAATGAGCATAATCACAGGTTATCCTTGGTTAACATTTTATTCCGCTTTAAAAAAAAAATAATTGTTTTTTTTTTGTTTTAATTTTTACAATATGTGTTCTGTTGCATCAATGATAATTGTGTTTAATATCTGTAATGACTGTGTTTGATATAAAATATAATTGTTTGATATAAAAAAAATAATTGTTTGATATAAAATATAATTGTTTGATATAAAATATAATTGCTTGATATAAAATATACTTGTTTTATTTCAATAGACTATATGAAAAATGAAACGTAAGGAGGAGGGGTGAAAGCGTGACGGAGGAATGTGTAAGGGTAGACACGCTGTACATAACACGAACATTAGACCGCTTGAGCCCCTTCTTTTTACACTTATTTGTTTCAAATCCCGGAGGATTTTAGACGCTTGGTAATGAAATAATGGCTAGCGGAATACTTTTAAAAGGTCAAGGTGTAAATTAAATATAGATGCCTAGAACGATCGGTAGATGGAGACGTGCTTTCTTTTTTCTCCTTATATTTTTGTCCGGTGATAGACGTCAGCATTGTTCGGATAGCAATAGTCCTAATGTTAGTGTTATTCACAGGTTGTTGTTTTTTGTTACGGTACTCGCCGGTACGGCGTACCGGCACCTTTTTCATTGTGGAGAAAAAATTATAACTTTTCTTGTATTTTAACGTTTGTTATTAATATATTACTAGTTAAAAGTTAGGCAATTCATCACTGAGTACCGGCACCTTTTTTTTTTACCCAAAAAAAAAAAAAAAAAACAACAGGTTATTCATAATAAATGCTATTTTAAACAGTATATCAATGCCAATATCTTTTTATCTCTAGGTGTGTCATTCGTCAAAAGTAGCATTATGTGACATAAATATCACACGCACTCTCCTCTTGTATATCGCGCACTTTCTAACCTCCTCCTTTCCCCCTCTGACACGCGCCCTCCTCCCCTCTTTCATGCGCACATACATTCACTGGAAGACAACATGCACACACACATTTCTCTAACAAGTACGCCCAAACGGACACTATCATAAAGAAGGCTGTCCGTTCGACCGTTCCTTCATTCCCCGTATCATTTAGTGGCTTTTGAAAACATCGCACTGAGTCTATTTCCGAGAAGAGGAGATTGAGATCATCGGATTCTTTCAAACCAACCGAACCGAGTGATTCCATAATTACCAACTGTCCAGTCATAATCTCTGTCCCTATGTACCGTCAGCAAGTACTCTTTATTTCCGCATCGCCGCTTACTTCCCCTGAAATTGGTTTTAATACCGTTTCTCCTCTAAAAATATACGTTAAATAAGGCCCTATTTGTTTTGGCGGCGAGATTCTTTTGGAGAGGAGATTTTGTAAAAGTAAAATGTTTATAATGAGTTCAACTTTAAAATTACTTCAGTAGTTTTGCATCGCTTCGGATCAATAAAAAAAAAGTTTATTCTAAATCTAGATCTTTAAGCCTCTTCTTCTTATTTGTAATTGTCCCGAGAGTTGAGTCTAAGACTCTTGGAACTCTTCCATCCCCTCTAGTGCAGTGGACTGGGTCCTTAGACACCTTAACCGTTTTTTTTTTTCTTTTGTTTCCCTGTTGGTCTAATCGTCTCCTTTATCGACCTTTACTACCTGAGTACCACGGTGAAGCCGAGAAGCATTGCCCGGGGGCTATGAACCTAAAAAATTATTTTAAATAATACAGATTTTTCTTTTGTACTTTTCGCATCTTAAATCTTCTTATCTTATATGATACAGACGTTACTTCAAAAAAGAAGATGATTACTTTTACAATAATATTACAGTTTAAAAATATTGTTAGAATGTTAGAGCTATCTATAAAGATGATTAACCAGTGATCGGAATAAAACCTGCTAATGAATGTGAATCTGGTGCAATCCGACCAGGTATCAAATCAAATAAATACCAGTGCTCCTTGTTCCTCTGTCCGATTAGAGAATGGAATGGGTTTCCTGAATTAGGAAAACCAACGACTTTAGCAGAGTTTAAGTCACTGATTAACATGTATGACTAGATTGACACATGAAATACATAGGACGTAATTATCTTCTTTTTTAAAGTCACGTCCGTAATCTATGAGATAAAAATAGATCTGCTATTTTAGTATCCTATCTAAATTTAAAGTCTATTTGAAGCTATTTTGTTCCAAATCCAACTTTTTAAATTTACTTCCCAGGCATTAAATCTACTCTTACATTTTAATGTTTAGAGAAATCTTATCTTCTTCCATCTTAAAATCATTTTAAAAATATTTATCTAGAGTAGACTCTAGATCTACATCTAGTTCTAGATCTGATTGTCATCACTAGATCTAAATTGTAGATCTGTTTGATTTTTTAAAATGAAGAAAGTACACTATTTATCGGATTTTGAATTCAGCAATTCTAAAGCCAGAAAAAATGTTAAATTAACTACACCAGGTCTTATGCAAATTCTTCCATCGGAAGTTTTGGATGAACTAAATCAGGTCACCGTAGCTGTAATGTAACAATACATTAATTGAGTTGATTGGTCATTGATTGTGGACTCTGTACTCTCTAATGCGTAGGACGTAATCATCTTCTTTTTTGAAGTAACGTCTGTAAGATAAAAATCTAGATTCTAGATCACGTCAAAAGTAGATCTATCATATGAATAAAACGTAAATCTAGATCTAGATATAAACAACTTTAACAAGTACTGATTCAAATATCTAAAGTAGAATATATGGTCTAGACTAGATTTTTTCTTCTTCTTCAAAATTGCTTTAAGAGTTGAGTCTAAGACTGTTGGAAGCTTGCCTTCAACTGCTTGTCTGAACAAACTTCTTTCTGTGAAAGATCCAAGCAGGTGTAAGTTATTACATCCCTATTACAGATGGCTCTTATTCCAAGATGCTCAGATTAGAAACAAAGCCAATGGCTGAGCACATCAGGGAAACTCACCCATATTCTTTCTTTGTACCACATCAGCTTTGCAGTTGTCTCTAATGTCTGCCATAAAAAAAGCTGTCACTTGGGGAACTGTTTTAGGATAGTGACATGTTAGTTTGGGGGGTTCTTCCATAGTGCAATGGACTCTGCCCTTAGGCATCCAAAGGAGGTTCTTTTTTTGTCTCTTCTAATGACCGTTTCCACCTGAACTCCAAGGTTTAAGATTACATCTAGATTATAGACTAGAATCTAAGGTAGATTTAAATTAGATTAAGTGTTATGATTGAGATCTATACAAAACCATGTTTATGTATATACACAATTGAAACACTTTAAAACCATCTAGATCAATTAAATTTACCACACTATAGAAACAATGCAAATCAAGTCTAAAAACTCTAAAGGTAGCTGTAAAATTCTGTCTCTACCATAGTAGGTCTTAAAAATACTATTTACTTCGAGAATTTTTCTTCTTTGGTTTATCGTTAAACCTGGTTTTTAAGTAAGTTAATAACATTTAACAACAAGAAGTCAATGTTCTCTCTGCTATAAATGTGTCATGCTAGACATTACATTTTCAGACTTTTGCTAATGCAGCTTGTGTTGAAGGGTTCAGTCACAATAATAAGGTATGGGTTCTCCAATTGTGGTTATATCTGACAAACTGTTAACTTTTGTTTCATCAATTAAATTTTTCACTTTGCAGAATTGGTGTTTGACATTTGGAAAAGTTTATTTTTCCTCGTTAATCATTTGTTCAGTTTTATAAACCTTTTTAATGTCTTCCTTATAATAAAAAAAAGGATTATTGTGACAAAAGTGTATAGAACTTAATCTACGATTGGGGTATTCCTATTACCATGTTTGAAATTATATTATAAGCTGAAGGGATTACCTCCCACTAAACACATTTTCATTTAACTTGTTTTGTTTTTTGACAACAAAATAACTAACCAAGTTTTGTTGTTCTTGTTTGTTTTAGCCATTAAAACGGCAGAGAAGTAACAGATCTGCTCGAAGCACTGCATCATCAGCCAGGAGAAGGCAACATGATGATGGCTGTGTAACATGTTTGAGAGGCACTTTACATTGCTACAATGTTTGTATATTGGTATGTTCTCCCCCCTTTTTTTTCTAATTAGTCAAATCTACTACTTTATTTAATTTAAAACAATTATTATTTGATTGGCATTTTTGGTGGAGGCTAACTAGTTGTTAATGGGAGTCATCATCTTGTCCTGCTAGTAGTCCAGTCTAAGTAAAAAGTCAAAACCTTTGAAATCACCATACAACACATTACTTCATTGAAAAGAGATGATAATTTTAAAAAGCATTCAACTGGCTTTTACTTTTTATTAAATGTTGAGCACCACAATCATACACTTTTCTTGGTACAACATGCAATAGGCCTGACCTTTGGCTGGGTAAATTAGACATAACAGCTGAAATAATAAGGGACATTCGTTTTTAGAAAGAGATGAGATGATTAGACAAAGTATTTAGTATTTCATCAGTTCAATGCTTTAAAATTCAATGCAAATTAATTATTCCTTTTTTTTTCCTCTCTGTTTTCAAAACTTAGATTATTGGATGTGCAGCATTAGGTATTGGGATATGGCTCTTAGTTACAGACTTTGGGGCTAGAAAAGTGACTCCTGTTGTAGGGAATCAATTGTATGAAGTGACAACTTACCTCTTGATAGCAGGTGGAGGTGCAGTGGCATTGCTGGCATTTTGTGGCTGTTGTGGAACAATACGTGAAGACAAATGTGTCTTGTCATTTGTAAGTTGGGCATTTCAGGCTTCTGTCTTAAGCCAATTATTTTGTTTTCTTTCTGAATTTCAATAATTTTATTAGAAAATCTATACTACTAAGTCAAAATGTAAAATGCTTAGAATTTGATGATTACATGCATGCAAAATGAAAGAGAAATGTTTCCAGATATTTTGCTATATATTTTATTTTTTGTGGTATTCGGGTGACAATTTTAAATTTGAACACTACATAAAACATGTTTACACCATCAGTACAGAAATCATTAGCATTATCTACAAATGCAGAAAATAGAAAATATGAGCTCTAGATACATTTTATAAATACATATGAAACACTTTTTCATCAATTTTGTTTGTTCATTTTCAATATTTATTTTTTAACATACTTTTGTTTCAGTATGGGACAACATTAGCCATTGTTCTAATTGTACTAGGGGTGGCCTGTGGATTAGCTTTTTTCTTCAGAAGTGAGGTAAGAATGAACAGGATTTAGGAGTTTAAAAAATACTTCATTAGTTCAATGGATCTAAAAAATTAAAACTTAATAAATGTTTTCAGAAGAATCAATGCATATTTTTGTTACTATTATATATAATATATATATTTTGTGATATTGACAAATGGAAATAATTTCATATTTTGTTTTGATGTCAGTGTTTTGTTGGGTAGAAGGGAAAAGTAAATGGTCCTCCAGAGGTTTAACTTATGTTGACTTGATTATTTCAGTTAGCAGGCCACATACAAGGTAGAATGAAACAAACTCTCACACTAAACTACGGTGTTGAAGTACGCACAAATGCTGAAAATAAGCGACTGACTGATGCTTGGGATGCTATGCAAAGACAGGTATCTATCCACACAAAAACTAGGAACAGTTGATGCTTCTCAAACAAATATTTTCTAATTGATGTTTATGATTAAGAATGACAGTGCACTGGAATGATCAAGTGACATATTATTTATTGACTAATCCAAAACTGTATGGATTTCATCTGTATGACAGCAGTATTTTTTTTTTATTTGATCCTGAAGACCTACTAATTTGTGGAGCACTAAATTAGTGTTTGGTTTCATGTGGGGAAAATAAAAAGTGACTTGTTACTGTGCTTGCCTCACAGTTCCCTTATAAACATTTGGCCTTTGTTGGCAGGTCGAGATCACAAAACAAGATTTTTACCTTTAATTGAATGCAGAAATTTTTATCTTGTGTTCTCTGTTCTTGATTTTCTTATTGATTTACAATTCCTCAGCTTGCAAATTCATGGGCTCAAAAACCTGGGTGGGTTGAATCAAACTGGCTATAATGATCTTCCTATAAATTTTGGCAGTTGATGTATATCTTTGGGAAAAGAATTACCGGCACTAGCTATTTGGCTACATTGATCGTTATAATTTTTCAAAGTATTAAAAAAAATAATTTAAATTTGGCTAGAGGACTAGAAAATTTTTTACCTTGAACATATGACTTTGAATATTTCCGCATGTATGCCCAAGTCATTAAATAGTTTGATAAATTAAAAGGCATTCTGGTTTATTTTACACACCGTCTTCTTAGTCTTGGGAATAAAAAAAAGGGGGGGGGGGGGTAAATGTTCCTTTTTTTTTCAAGTCTAACATTAATTATTTATTTTGAGCAAAATAATTGCTATTTAAGCTGTATAAATGAAGAATTATCTTTTTTAAAAAAGTATTTTTATATTTTTCTTGTATTAAGCTTTACACATGTTGATCTCAAAGTGATATGTCTTGTTTCCAGCTCCAATGCTGTGGTGTTGTTGGCAATTTTACATCATTAGAAGGTTATATTTACTATTCTCTCAACACAAAGTGGATTACAAGTCAAAGTAAGTAATCACAATTTAATTAGGGTAGGGTACATCTATTTATTTGATTATTTATATCAATATATATTAATTTATACCCATAAGTAACTCCTATTTGCCAAATAAAAATAAGTGAATTAAAAATACATCAACAAAGAAAAATATCTTTTTCATCATTAAGAAAATCAAATCAAGCACTTGAAAATAGGGTGCGCAGGCTGAAGGATAAAGTGCTGGGCTCCCAAATTGAGTGGTCTCTGGGTTGAATCTGGACAGGGATTTTCAATTTTGGGATTTTTAGGATGCCCTTGAGTTCACCCAATTCTAATAACATACTAAAGACATACGATGGGGAAAGTAAAGGCAGTTGGTCACTGTGCCAGCCAGATAACTCCTGTCAGCCAGAGAATAGATAACCTACATTATCGGCCCTATAGACCTCATGGTTCGTTTACTTTTTTAAGGTCTTGAAATAGGTATGTGCCATAGTCTTCAGATGAAACATCCCATACTTCATGCAGTGTAATTAAAGAAGTATAAAGGAATCATTACTAATTTAACTGTCCATCATTTTTCCCTATATGCTCATGTCAGAGTTCATGCTTTAGTTGACTAGCCCTACTTTTTTTGTTTTGTCACATCAGATAAATAAAAATCATTTCTTCATGTAGTTCATTTTTTCCCCCCAGAAAGTACCAACCAGAAGGTTCCAGAGAGCTGCTGCTCCTCTGGCGATGTCAAAATATGCACAGGAGAAGCTGAATTCAATGGTCCTCCCAGATTCTTTAATAGTGAACTTTTTAAGCAGACCAATCCTTTTCTATATACAAATGTAAGTTAATTTGTAATCAGTTATTAACTGAATGTGATTTTAAATGTTTCTTTTGAAACCATTGGCCTTATAAAATTTTGTGTAAGCAAATTATGCTCAGCTATTTTGAAATTGAACACAAAAGGTGGAAACATTTTTTTAAATGTTGTCAATTTGAGTGGAAAATAATTTAATGTAAGAAACTGAATTGAAACATAGCAGAAGCTTGTGAAGAAATTAGCTAATACAAAAGTGCCTAATGGGTAGTATGGCCTCAGGTTTAGGACATTAGGAGGTCAGTGAGCAGATGGAGAAGAATAAAAAAAAATAGGATGAGCATTATTTTGTGTTGATGAACTTCCATGCAACCATTCGAGTTGGATTTCAGTCTGGCAATAAGAGTTTTTATTTTATCTCTCAGGGATGTTACGATGCATTAATAAAATACCTGCAGACATATTCAGCAGTAGTGGGAACTGTAGCAGCCGTTGTGCCTCTTTTTTTGGTAAGTGAAGAATGCTGTCAATGTGGCTATATGACTTTTTTTTTAAACATTGCAGTTAGGTTTAAGTTTTGTGTTAATTTTTGTTTTTTACAAAATGTCATTGATGCATTTTTTCATCATAGTTGATTTTTTGAAATTCGTTTTAGTTTTTCACTGTAAAAATCATTACTACATTTTTTACTTCTAAATACCAAAGAGAATTTTTCAATTTAATTTATTTGTTTTACAGTTTAACATTAAAAGAGTTGAAATTTTGTCTTCAAACTACTATTTTTATTTATTACTTTATAAATATATATTTTGTACTGTTATAGTGTTACATTTCATTATTGTCAAAGGTAAACGTTAGGTAAAAAATTAATGTTTTGCTCTATTGTGATAATAACTTTTGTCATTTCTATTTCTTCCCCAGGTATTTGGCATTATTATATCATTCTGCCTGTGTTCTAGAGTTTCAGGCTATGGGCACGATGATGAAGTAGATTTATAGCCTAAGGATGAGGACACAGAGACTTGTTAACCTAATATTCCAATGTTATTGTAAGCCATGGTTCAGCCGCCAACATTGTACTATTGAGAGAAGTTTCCAGTGTTATTCTTAAAGACCTAGAATGTACTGTACAAAGAACAAAGTTCTGCAGTCGGAGTCAAAATCTAAATGAAACTGATAAAAACTAAATCTTCAACTCCAAAATCAAACCAGCATCCATCCATATATTAATTTCAAAAAATTCTGTTTACAATGCTATTAAGAAGCAGCTTTTTTTTCCTTGTGTACACAGCTTGTAATTGAGAGTGACATAATTGGCTTGAGATGTTGACCAGTGGCCTATCTCTACCCCACAGTTAATTGGCTGTGTAACATAGAATAGACACATTATTGAAAGTTTACTTGCACTGAAATTTCAGCACATCTAAAATAGTTGTATGTTTAGTGACAGCTGACCTACACCTTATTGTTTCTGTTTATTGAAATGTGGTCTTTATAAGAGACACACACAGAGAGAAAGGGGAAAAGTCTTACAGATTTTTTTTTCTGGCTTGTTGGTTTGATTGAAACTTATAATCTGATGTAAATCACTGATTTCTAGATTCTGATGCATTCTGTGTATCTTGGTTTTAGGCACTTGGTTGCTGTTCCTGAATGTACTGATCTTTAACTCTAACCCAATCAGACATAAAATACTTCCCCCTCCACCTACATTCCATCTTGATTTTTTTTTTTCCTTCTTTTAATCACCGAAACTAAATAAAAACGCAACAGCAGCTAACATTTATCTTTCAGTCAGTCATCAAATATTTGTTCTTGATTTTTGTTTCTTTTTGGTTTAAAAGTTTTGTCCAAATATCTAGGCTATTGATTTTATGTTTCTTATATCATATTTTATATCATTTTCTAACATATGATATTCGATGGTAGATTTTATGAAATAGGTTTGATTCATAGACAACATATTCATGGTTGATACTAAACTTGTTATACATGTCCTCTTCCTTTTTTTTTTTTTTGAATTCTATTTCCGAGATAGTCCTAGCGAGCTATTTTTAGAAATATAAACTTCAGATGGTTTTTTCCTTGTGATACAAAGTTGAAAATAAACATTTTGCTTGGAAAGGCTTCAGACAAGTTATATGTATGTCTTGGTTAGCTGTCTTAGTAGAGAAGTAGCTGTTATTTGGCAAATAACAGTCTTGGTAGGCAAGTGAATGTTTTGGAAGAGATGTAGCTGTCTGTCATTTGGCATGTAGCTGTCTTGAGAATGGGTCATAAATGGTTAAAGTTCCACTTTCAGAGCTCATGATTAATAGGGCAGATGATGTAAAGGTCATCTGTTTCTGTGGCCCACAGTTGAAGAAGGTGTCATGTGGCCAGCACAATGACCAACCACCTTTACTTTTCCCCAACTAATGTCAGGTACCCATTAGAGCTGGCTAGATTCAGAGTAGCCCAAAGATCCCGAAATAAAAAATCTCATTCTAGACCAGGATTTAAACCTAGGACCCCCAGTTCGAAAGCCAAGTGCTTTTCCACTCTGACACCGCATCTGTCATAAATGGTTAGAAAACTCTATTTCCTGATATTTTTTGTTAATTCCCTATTTCACTTGCACATAACTTTCAAAGAATTGTTTTCTAAAAAATGTGCTTTTTTCTTTTCACTTTATAATTGTTCTTTACTGGAACAGTTAAATTTAAAAAATCAATCAATAATTTATGGTCTGGATTTGAGTCCTCACATTGTTTTTATATTTGTTTGTTGATTCCAGATTTCTCTTTACCTAGGCTTCAACCTATATCTCATCACTGGCTTAGTATGTTGATCCCTGACAATAACATTGTAATTCTGCTGTTATATTCATTCTGTATAATTTATCTGTAAAATGAATACATTAAAAAAAATATATACATAAATTCCATGTACATTGCAGGAGTGTACTAAGATAGCCATGGTTTAGTATTTCATTTTCTCTGCACCTGTTGGCAGACCATTGTTTTACTTGAATAGTAAGTGCTGGTAAAAAGTAGTTAGTCATTTCAGAGAGACTAAAGTGTGTTTTTTTTGTTTTTGGCAGCTTTACAGTATATGATGAAGTTGTGTGAGTGTGGTCACATAGCAACTCATAAAAGTTGTACTGTATGGTGAATTAATGACATTTCAATGAGATTAAACATTTTTTTTTTGTAACTCATAAATTAATTTGTACACAGCAGCATTTCAAGCCATCTAATTAACAGGACTTTCTACTTATTGCTTCTGTTGGCATTCATTTCAGATTATTACTTATTTCAGTTATAGTTTTTGTTGGCATTAGGACTATTTGTAATTTCATTTTAATACTTTTGCTGTATTTGTATAGCACTGTTCAATTCCCTTTTACAGCTTTTGTTGGCATTTGTTTAGGGCTGCTTTTTTAACAATAACTTTTATCAGCTTGCTAAAACTATTTTTTTGTGAATGTATTTTACCTTTTTTTGTTTTGTCCTGCATTATTTATTCTGTTGATTAGGAAGGCAGTAATGTTGGGGAGTAGAAGACGTACGTAGGTACATACTAAAGATAGTAGGCAATCAAACTTGTGGTCTTGCAAGAACAAATGGCTTCACCTCATGTGTACGTCCTCCCAGTGCACAGTGTAGTGTTTAGCTTAGTGATGCCTTTCAAATCACCATTATTTCAGCACATTAAGTTAGCGCTGCCATCTTTTATCCTGGTTCTTCCTCAACTGGCTCTTCAATCAGACTTGTACTTAAACTTGATTGGCTGTTATTTTTATTGTGTGTCATTGCAAATGGAACTTTTCACACAACTATTTTACTGCCATAACCAGATACATTTTTGTCACTAACTTATTAAGTTAATGGGAAGACATTCTCTTTATTAGCCAGATTAGAAAAGTGGGAGATTTTCCCTTTTATTTCCAGCAAGCATTGTTTTTAAAATGCAAAAAAAAAAAAAAGGATTTATAGGCAGGGCAGAAACTTTTAAATCAGCATGAACTTGATATTGGTACTTCCTGTTTGAAAAAAATGCACCATTTGTGCAAACTTTGGTGTCTTTAGGATTGACTCTATTTTTGAACAACAAATATACATTTAACCAATGATCTTATAAACTCTAAAGCTGCATTGTTCTGTTAGTTTTGAGAAATTTCCCTGGTGTTGACTGTGATAAAATTGGAGTGTGGTAACCTACAATTTTTCAAATATCTGTTTCATTTATTAAAACAAATGCACTTCTTTGTTTTATAATGTTGCTATTAATGGACATGAACTGTGTGTTGTTTTATTCACAGTTTTCAAACAGTTTTGATGATTTATTGAAAAAAAATTAGCCAGTTTTAAATCATTTTTCAGATATATTCAGTAGCATTACATGTAGCCAAAATGTAAAATTACAGCTAAGAAAAGATATAAACTGGAATTAGAAGTCATGGACATGCTTATAGAATTATCTCATTCTTGAGCCTAATTCTTTACTAATTTTAGGAATTACTGTCAGTTCTGATTTCACAAAGAAGAGAATACTAGTTAATCTTTAGCTGGATAAGTTGATCAAGTCTCTTGCTTGAAATATAGAGCCATGTATGGTGTGGCATTCTCTATAAGCATGTTCCATTTCAATTAGTTTATGTTGAGACTTGCTGCATTAGTTTACTTCAAACATCTGAAAACTTGAGTTTTACCACACAAAAGCATTTGATTCAGTTTAATTTAAGTTTCCCCTTAACACCAGTTCCAATGACAGAACAGTGCAGGGAAGCAATTATTTGTTTCATACAAAGTCTGTCAATAAAAAGGGCTCTTTCAAATTGGGGAGTACATTTCTCCCTGCATTCAATTTTCTATATTTGTATTACCTGGTGATGTTTGAAAATTGTGAGCTGTTAAAGTTGTTTTGATTGGATCAGACTTAACATTTTGAAAAGCAAAGCAATAACAAAGCTCTTTTGTGTTTGTTTTTTCAAAGGGTAGCTTGTTTGAATGTCCCAGATTTTTATGTTTTGTTGATTTAAAAATGAATTGATGAAATGCCTCTGGGAAATCTCAGGCATTATGTATTCCAGCACTCCATCTGTGTGTTAGAATTATGTTTTTGATTCAGTTGAGAAACTGGGTTTGTCTGTGTCTGTTTTAAGTATTCACTTACCTATATCAGCAGCATCAAATGTATACAATTTTGTTCATGGTAATTTAATAGTGAATGGTCAGTGATTAGTTTGTCCCAATGTCAACCTTGCGCCTTTAAAAATTATTTATTACTGACTGGAAGAGTGTGAAGCCCTCTTGTTATATTAGATTACAGATGCAGAATTTGGTTATGTCTTGCTATTTTTGTTTAACTTAACTTGTTTGTAACATTTCTGGTAGTTGTTTTCCTTAATAAAAAAAAAAAATGTTAACTGTTAACTAATTGAATTATGAAATCAGTATCTTAATGATTCTCTGTAGAGCTCTAAACTAATAATCTTTTTTTTATTTATCCTGTGCTGTACCATCTAGATCTAGTTGACCACAATCCAAACATTTTTCCTTTTAAATGTCACCTTGTTAATTCTAGCATATAATAGTCTAAAAATCATTGTTTCAATTTGTAAAAATCAAGTCTAAACGATCAGTAAGTTTGTTATATTTATATATATTTTAATGTATGTTTTGCTTGACTCTATTGAATGATTTCCTCAATTGATACTTTGTTACTGAGACAATGTATGGCCAACATCTGATTCATTCTGTAAATAATCTTTCATACACATCTGGTTGATTCAACTAAGGACATTATTTCTTTTTGTATTATAAATTGAATGAGTGTAAAAGATTGGCAAGAAATAAATATTTTGATAACCATGTCCATCTTATGACTTCAATTCTTTATAGTACATTTATCTATACTATACCTGTGAGCCATGCCCACATTATTTTTGCTCTATACCTCTTTAATAAAAACTTAACTATCAGAAGATTCTTAAAAAGTTCAAAACCAAGTAACAAGGAAAAAAAAAAGGGGGACTACAAACAAGAATGATAATTAGGCTGACATATAGATAGAAATATTGTCTTTGCTATTTGTCCTGAGTAGATAGTGTATTGCCTGTAACTGCAACCTAACTGTGAAGTATAATCCTTACTTTGCTTTCAATGAGGACCAATATGAAACTAAAATGTTATATTTCTGGGTAATTGAATGGTTGATTAGGAATAGTGATTTAAGAAAAACATAAACATGACATGACTTCATTTACCTACAAACATAAACGTATCTTTCATGTATATGATAATTGTGAACTATTGGTCCTTAAGTTATACATGTGTATTTATTTAATTATATTATAGTTCAGATTTGAGTAACCGGAATAGATATTCAAATTCCTTACTGGTCAGTTACAAGTAGATATCTTGTGTGTTGGTTTTATGTCTAGTTAGCCACTTGTTAACAGTTCTGCTATTTACTACTTAGGTCTCTAGTAATCTTATTGGAGCTCAGACTACTACTTCTAGGTGTCAGTGCCGGTGTTAGTACCAGGTTATAGCCTCTCTAGAAATGTCACTAATCACACACTTTATCATGGCACTTCTGGCAGCAAGGGAAATCACTCCATCTATTGGCTAATCTCTGTATAAGTTGTGTGCTCAATTGATTCAGGCCCAGTGTGAATCAAAGGGGGAAGAAAAAGTGTTAACAAGAAGATGAGAGGGCTGAGTACAGAATAATTCATAGAATCAACATTTATCTTTCTGCTAAGCCTAAATATGATTGCAGACTTATTCATCTTAAAGAATGATTCTGTTACCTGCTTTTCAAAGATGCCGGTGTTCAAAAATCCATTATTAATAGTTATTTTTGTTATAAATACAATAGAAAGTAAACTAATTTAGTTACATGATACTTATATAGTAAAGATGATATAATCTCTTAAATTTGGGTATATGAATAATAAGGCAGCTGTAAATGTGATTATGTAAACCCAGCTGTTTCACAAGTTCTGCATACAAAACCACACTACATTTCTTCAAGGCCAAACAACTTATGCAAAATCTTCATCAAAACCCTCCACTTAAAACATTTTTCTCCATGTCAGCAGAAGTGACTGAATTATTTTCTCCTTTTAAACATTGTTACATAGCCAGGAGTACAACAGTAATGAAAATAATAAAGCATACAAATATTGAATAAGTTATAATAATTCAATTTATAGACAGCTGTCAACAATCATAATGTAGGCTCAAGGGGCTGTGATAACATAACAAAACATAAACACGAGATCTAAAATGACAAACTAATCAAAAAAAGTTTTTTACAGATAGGTCTTTATGTTCTTGAATGTAGTGTAGCATGTTGTCTGTCTGAGGTCAACGGGGAGTGAGTTCCATACCTTTGGTCTGTGCACGGAAAAAGCCTGCCCTTGTGGCTTTTGAGGTTCACATTTTTATCTCCCCTTCCCCCAGTAAAACCAAATTACTGTTTTTGTGCTGCTTGTTCATGTCACATGTAAATCTAATATTGAACATTCAATCTCACCATTATCTTCCTCAGGCTTGAAACAGCTACCACAGCTCTTCTGAAAGAGAATTCTTTCTTTTTTTATATATATATAATTTTTTTTTTTTTTCATGCTGGTTGCACAAAGTATGAACCATTTTAAAACAAGCCTAAATAACTAAAATTATTTATATGTGTAGCTACTGTTACAAGTAATATAATAAAATAGTCAATAAAATTACACAAGACCAAATTAAATTAGAGATAGCTTTTATTTATTTTATATACAATTCTAAGCCTTATCTGATTGGCTTGCTAACATTAGCATAGCCCATTCCCACACATGTCAGTATAAGTTTGTCAGCGCCAACTTTCAGTTCTTCAGCTTCCTCATTGGGATCATCTGATTTTGTAGCCAATGGTTTCTTGTCCACCTTGATGCTAAATGTCACCTGGAAGAAGTCCTTGATGTGCCTTAAAAACTGGATTCTGAAAAAAAAAAAAGGCAGATATTTTTTTGTTTCCACCTGCTCATGGTTTGACATTTGTTACGTAAATAGAAGTATGTCTAATAAATGCCTTTAGAGTGTGACAACTGTAATTTTATCACTTTGAAGATCAAAAAGATAAACTGTGACAAATCTTGGTCAAAGATCTCACTAACTGCTTTTTTTTTAAACACTCAAGATTTGTTGGTATTTGATTAAAAAAAGGATCTAGATGATTTTTTTGCATTACAAAGCTTATAACAATTCATGCTGTCTGACTAGTAAAAAGTTTGTACATGTTATTTCTCTGACACCCAATCTTGGATCAAGCTAAAATTCTGCACAATAGTTTACCTGACAACACAAGAATCAATATATAAAAAAATGAACCAATTAGTGAATTAACTATTGATAATTAATTATTTTGTTTGGTACCTTGCACAAGGGAAAGAATTTTTTTTATGTTTTTCTTGTTTAATTTTACATTTAACTGGAAGAGGTAATTAAGATAATATTTATGAAAATTATTTCAGAAATATTTTAATAACAATTTGGAGAAATACAAAACAAAACTAACGTGTAGGGTGAGAGTTCTCCCATCTGTACTTTAGAAACATCCTGTTGGCCAAGTACCATCAGAAGTGCAGTCAGGCCTTGACTCGTGGAATCAACACAGCCACCCTGTTCAATTCATGAAGTCAATTATAGCCTATTATATACAGCTATCACAAAAATTATATTATTTATTTTACAGTTAAGCATTGATATTGATTGACATTGTATTATGTTGAAATGATTCACTTGTCTTAAAAACCTGAAATTGAAAACTAGCTAAAAAAAAAAATGACAATATTTTGTTTAAAAATTATCAGGAACTAATTTAAAAAAAAATCAACTTTAAATTGCATTAAAAAATTATACCTTTTGTATTGTTAAACAATTCTCAAGCCCGTAGTTATAATCAATAAAGCTACTAGTTTTGATGAGAAATGTTTCAAAGTTACCCTATGTATTTCCTTAAGTAGAGCTATGGCAGTTTTTCTGCCAAGATCTTCCGGAACTGTGGGAGCCTCACCAGACCCTCTGGCGCTGCACACATCTTCTGCAGCTAGAAATGCACCTTCTGTAGTTTCAGCCACTAATGTTAATCCGAAGCCTGGAGATCTGAACAGACACAGAAGTTCAGCATGTTATCTCCAATTTGATACATGCACGTAGAAAGGAAATCATTTTACTTCAAAAAACATTTGATGAGATCCTTACCAAAGTTGCCTTCAATATCGAAAAGTCTATGGGTGCAAGTAAAGTTAAATGGCTAATGGTTTACTTTTTTACATTTTGAATGATCTGTAAATATCAAATGTTGAATCTTCTTAACACATGTACCAGAAGCTCAAAATTGGAACCAGTGAAATCTGCCTATGTGGAGTAACCATAGAATGCCGACCACGTCCTCCAAAACTGCTCTCTTTACCAAGAGGCCCGTATAAGACACTGGCCCCAAAACACCCCAATAGAAAGAAAACTATATGGAGAGCTCCCTGATTTGGAAACCACTGCGCAGTTCATCTCATGTATTGGTCTAGTCATCTGAACACTCCAACAAAACAATGAGAACAGGCTTATTTATTTTACTATATTCATTTTTCATGCTGTCAAGCTATTTCAGTTTCTATTCAGTAATAATTGTTATTTTCTATTTTGTTGTCAGCTTTTTTTTTTTCACACACTTATAAAAAAAAAAGTATTGCCTCCTCTA
Source organism: Biomphalaria sudanica (assembly GCA_036873155.1). NCBI lineage: Eukaryota > Metazoa > Mollusca > Gastropoda > Planorbidae > Biomphalaria > Biomphalaria sudanica. The sequence continues at coordinate 2,729,398 of JAZGLO010002262.1, read as the reverse complement.
ATGTATTTAAGTATACTTATTAAAAAAAAGAAACCTTATTTCTTACTTTCCTGACTGGCTTCCCTTCATGTGGTCAGTGTATATATAAACATCTGTTAAAAATTGGTTCAGTACACCACGTGCTGAGTCAACAAGTCTGTTAACAAAAGCAGGCGAAACCCGAACAGCCCATCTGGTTGAATGGTTAAGGTTAATGAAACTTTGGGAAGCGTGGTCGAGAGGCCAAGTGCACTTGAACTTGGCTTGGCTACCTAGAAGGGGGCTCCAGGTTCGACACCTGACTCGGGCAGAGCTGTGTTTACTGAGCACCTAAAGGCAGCACGGAAAACCAACTCCTAGATACCCTTCCCCCCCCCCCCCCCCTACTGGTCCACAAATGAGATTGGACCAAAAGCGCTCTGAGCAGGCTATAAGCATGAAAGTAGCGCTATATAAAAGCTATAAACATAAACACAGACATAAATTATTCCAGTTCTTTAGAAACAAAAAAAATTCAAAGATTTTAGTATTTTTTTCACAGATTATAAGTAAACAATAAACGTGATGTTTTATTAAGGATACGCAACTCCGCGTATTCGCTTGATTTTGCCAGGCTGTGTAAATTTCAAAGGTCTTAACTTCTGTCTACATGGACATGTAAATAAAACTTCCCCACCACCTTCTGGTGCCGCTCCTCTTTTATTGATCTGGAGAATACAAAGATTACAAATGTATAGGATGAGATGGCATGGCCAGCTGTGTCCAGGGATTGCTGGTATGAACTCTCCACATGAAGATCACCAGTGATATGGTCATGGGTGTTATGGAGTGTGTGTTCTTATGGTGATGGTGAGAAGAGGTTAGCGATTGGTTGTGAATGATACAAGAAAGGTGGCATTGTTAGGACAGACGACCCCAGAATGTGAGACTGAAAAGAAGTGTTATTGTAGTGGATTACATTTTGTTCAAAATACCATTTTATATTATTACAAAAGTCAACTGCATTTATTTTAACTTCATATCGAGTTGATTTTATTTATATTGTAATAAAACTTCTATTTAGTTTTTTTCACAAAAGAAGTTATTCAAGTTATTTCAAGTTTTATAAGTTAAAATATACTACGCCTACAGCGGTTTAGTGCTACAAGTCAACGACCAGCAACAACAATGGGATCATGTTGCAAAGACAGGTGTTTTCTGTATTTAGCAGGAGAAGGCCTTGATGGACAGTTCTGCACCACAAGAAAGACCAATACTGTGAGTAAAGCAGTACAAGTCCAGGGGGAGACAGAGAGAGACCAGTAGAGTTTAGTATGGTCATGAAAAGTGAAGCATGTGTATTGTGTTGCCTATTGTATAGTATTGGCTGTTGATTTATTAGTTTTTAAAGTATGAGGTTATTTGGAGCCTGTGTTGTTGTGAAGTTCTTAGGATGGTTGTGTTGAGCAGAGAGCCTATTATAGAGGGATCATTCTATTATATTACACTATAACCAATGACTGTAAGGGATTGTCCAAATGAAGAATTAGTTGCTTGGGATAACCATTGACTTTTGTTTTTTTCTTCCATTAAAGGTTTTATGTCCTTTTAATTATTTTAATTTTTTTTTTTAAATGGGTACAGATGTATTTACCAGTAAGTTTGAACTTTTCTTCTTCTTAAGTTTATTGTGTTTTATGTGTTAGTCACATAAACAAATTCTATGCCAGTAACAAATAGGTTGTTTTGATACACAAATAAAATATTTCAAGCTACCTTAAGTTCCAAACCTTCATCAGTTCCTAGAAATCTTTTCAACACGGGAAATACTGACAGTTTCAGAAGATCTACCTGATAGTATTAAAAAAAAAAGGAAATTAAAATAAGAGGTTTATTATAATAAGAGTAACATTTGAAGTTTGATTCAAAGAGAGGTTCTTCTATCCAGGTCTACCTACTGATGGGTCATCTTTATCACTTGTTACCCCTCTGAGTACTGCATGAAGTGGCTCTTTTGTAAACGGTGCTAGGCACATTAGCATTTCCAGATAATAGCCTATAGATCGAGATGGATGACAATCATGTTCCAACTTGCCGCCAAGTAAAAGCCCTGGCCTATATATTAACTGTGTACCTAAAAGAAATTCACATAAAACATTTAGTATAACAGAATAATTGAACCTCATCTTTCGTTTTTATGTACAAATTTAAAACATCAATAACAAGTTATTCATCTGTTATTTGCATTGAAATGAAAAAGAATTTAATAAATAATGTACAACTACTACTATGATGTGTATATTTGTAAACAAAAACAAATATAATTTGATAAAAGTTGACACCTGTTTCTGAGATGACTGTCTTGGATCCATTAGTGACTTTATCAATCAAGCGAATAAAACTCACTTCAAAGTCTGAGGGAAAAAAATCAATAATTATGTCAAGTTTTATCTTTAAAATAAAGAACTTTAAAGCAGTATCTGGCAGAGATAAATTATATTCTAAAAGTCTATTTTAATTTGATACAATCACATTTAAGCTTATGATTAGTCTGGTTTTAATCTATCAACAATTAATAATAAAAAAAGTGATTAACTTTTTGATACACAAGCAGTTGTTTATAAGGTTTTTGATCAGCTTTATAACTTTATAAAAAGTTATTTTAGTAATCTATGGAACAAACCAATCAAGTTATACGTGGTGCCAGTTCATCATACTAAGGGATAGGTGAAAGTGATGGAAAAAACTAACTTTACTATACCAAATAGTGACCTTGTTGTTTTGTTTTCGTAAGTGCTGGCATTAATTATAGAAAGAGAAGGCTTTTTCAAAAGTAGTTTTTATTGCACTATTAAATGTTCATACGACAAAGTTCAAAGCTAATGACATTTAATAAAGTGATACATGCTAAAATTAAAGTTTACCAAACTGTACTTCTTTTTTTTTTTTTTTGCTAGATCTAGTTGTACCTAAGATTCTATATATTTCACTTGTAAGCTAGAAATAGAGATATAATCTAATCTAGATCCAGACGTTTATAAGATCTATGTAAGATAGAATCCATCTAGATCTCTATATTCCATACAATTTGAACTAGAATTTAATTATGTTAATAATGTATAGAACGAAGAGATCATGTATTCTAATACTTATATTAAATTTATACATATCTAAGGCGGCTTTTGCTGTGGTGGTAGAGGAGCTGGCCATTTTCCGTGTGGCACGCTTTTCTTCAAGAATTGAGGCCCATGTTTTCTAGCTGTCTATAGCTTTCCTGGTCACCGTCTCTCTCCAACTAGTGCGGTCTAAGGCTGTCTTCCCAATGGTCAGTATCAATGTTTACTGATTTTAAATCCCTTTTTATCACATCAATGTAATGGAGGTGGGGGCGACCAATTTTTCTTGAGCAAGTTGCCCATACAGAATGATTTTCAGGATGTGATTGTCTTCCACCCGGTGAACATAACCGAGCCATCACAGGCGGCATTGCCTGGGGACCGTAAAGATGCTGGGAAGGCCCGTTCCTGCGAGGATCTCAGTATTACACACTCTTTCTTTCCATGTTATTTTAAGATCCTCCAAAGGCAGCGCAAGTGGAATGAGTTTAGTTTTCTCTCTTGTTTTGTGTAGTTTGTCCACGACTCACTGCCATACAGTAGCGTGCTAAGAATGCATGCCTTGTAGACCTCCATTTTGGTTGCTGTGGTGAGCTTCTGGATTTTCCAAACTCTTGGTCGGAGTCTAGCAAAGGTTGATTCGGCCTTCCCTATGCGTTTTTTTTATCTCCTCTTCTAGTGACAGGTCACCTTGGATTGTAGATCCAAGGTAGCAGAATTAGTTTACAGTATCTAGCTTGTTATCGTCAATGAGGATAGATGTGGTGCTGTGGCAGGTGGTCCCATAACATTAGTTTTCTTTGTGCTAATGGTTAGGCCATACTCTTTGCAAGCCTTAGAGAAGCAGGACATTAGTGACTGAAGCTCTTCTTGTAAGTGTGCCACTACCGCTGTGTCATCAGCAAAGAGCATATCTCTTATAAGGGTGGTTCTGGTTTTAGTTTTTGCCCTCAATCTAGAAATATTTAGAAATTTGCCATCGAATCTGGAATGAAGATATATGCCTTCGGTGGATTTGTCAAATGCATGGTGGATTAGCATTGAAAAGAGTATTCTAAAGAAGGTTGGGGCCAGGACACATCTTTGTTTGACTCCGCTGTTTATACTGAAACTTTCAGAGCAGGCACCATTGAACTGCACTGTACCCATCATATTTTGGTGGAAAGAGACAATAATATTTAGCAGCTTGGGTGGACAGATTTTAAAGAAGCCTTCTCTGCTGACTAGATCAAAGGCCTATGTCAGGCCGATGAATGCAATGTACAAAGGCATTCTTTGCTTTCTGCACTTTTCCTGAAGTTGACGGATGGAGAAAATCATGTCAATTGTAGATCTCCCTGAGCAAAAGCCGCACTGTGATTCTGTTTGACTCGATCAGCAAGTTTTTGTAGCCTGGGAAGTATCACTTGAGCAAAGACTTTGCCTACAATGCTTAAGAGAGAGATTCCCCTGTAGTTGTTGCAGTCACTTCTGTCACCTTTGTTCTTATACAGGGTGATGATATTAGCATCCCGCAGATCCTGTGGCACAGCACCTTCTTGCCAACATTTAGTGTAGTATATATACTTATACACTTAGTGTATATATATATATATATTTCTACAATAAAGAATTTAAATTTAGAATGGCTGCCTGGTTGTGGGGTTTGCGCACTGGACTGTTGTTTGGATCTATTGATGGTCCCGGGTTCAAACCCTGCCTGCTCCCGGGAGGTTTGGAATAAGAAGTTAACTATCTTCAACTCTGAAGGAGCATCCGAAACATGTCAAACATTTTACAAACATAATATATATATTGAGAGAGTAGAGAGAGAGAGAGAAAGAGAGATAGTATATTATATAGATTGTTGACCTAGACCAGTGTTTCACAAAGTTTTTCCTTAACAGAACACTTTGCACATTCTGAGTAATAAGTCGACCACTTTGCTTTTTTTTTTAGAGATTCATTCAGGTGATGGCCAAACTTTTTAATTATTCTAGTAGTTCCCCTATTTAGGCCTGGCAGAACACTTGAGTTCAGTGGAACACAGTTTCATTGGGAAACACTGACATAGACTCTTAGATTCTACAGTAGGGGGACTAATCTAGAAGTAGAAATAGTAATAAATGATAGTTAATAGTACATAAATCTTTTAATTTAATTAATTAATACAAGATCCTCTGGAAAACTATTTAATGTATCAAGGCTGCAGGCAAAAACCAAGGTTAGGAAGATAAATATCAGGGAACTCCTGTATACTGATGATGCAGCTATTGTGGCTGAGTCTGATATTAAGCTTCAGTTCCTGGTAGACAAACTATCTGCTGCTTGCCAGAAGTTCGGCTTAAACATTAGTCAAAGCAAGACTAAGATACTAGTCCAGAACACAAATACTGCACCTCAAGTAAACATTAATGGCCAACCACTAGAAATTGTTGATCACTTTTGATATCTCGGCTCCATCATATCCAACAACACTCTACTGGATATTAACAAAAGGATAGCCAAAGCAATGGCCACCATGTCACGGTTGCAGAAAAGAGTGTGGGACAACATATTGCTGACTAACAATACTAAACCCCTAGTCTACAGTCTGTGTGTTGAGCACCTTGCTCTACAGAAGTGAAACTTGGTCAACTTACTCATGGCAGGAAAAAAAGCTGAATATCTTCCACCTCCGATGCCTAAGGTAGATCTTTAAAATAAGGTGGCAAGATAGGATAACCAATAAGGAAGTGCTACAAAGAGCAGGATGCCAGGACATCCGCTCTGTTATCAGCAGCAGACGCCTTGGCTGGCTTGGCCATGTTCATAGAATGCCAGTAGGTCGACTTCCACAAGACATTCTGTATGGTGACCTAATAAAAGGCAGGAGAGCTGCTGGTTGCCCACTTTTGGGTTATACGGATGTATGCAAACGGGTCATGAAGTTCTTCAAAATCGACACTAGCAGTTGGGGAAAAGTAGCACTGGATGGATCTACATGGAGAGAGAGCATAAAGGAAGGGTCACGGATTGCAGATGCCATGTACACTACTGAAGCAGAAAGAAGGGTGATAATGCAACGCCGTCTGGTGATCACAGCTGTGTATCAAGGATTGGCCTCTTTAGTCACACAAGAAGTTGCAAAGAGAAAAGATTGTCTCTAGAGACGTAAAACCACAGAACAGAATAGAAGATCTTTTAACTATTATTATTCTATATATATATACTAGCTAGATGTAGTAATAGTAGAGATCTAAGTAACAATAGTAATAAATAGTCTAAACTATAGACTTTAGAGAATAGAGTAATACTAATAGAAAGTAGATTTCAGTAGTCGTAAGAGTGTCACTCTACTAGTAAACACTAGTAGAGAGTTACACAGGTCGGAGTGTTAAAGTGTACTAGTCTCAATATTCTAGAAGACTAGAGTAGAATAGACTACATTTAATAAATAAAAATAATAAAATCATAAATAGTACAGGTACATTATTAATTTAACATTTCATATTATTTTATTAGTATTTATATTTATAAAATATATTAAATTATATAGATCTTTGTCATTTTATGATCTACATCTATATAATAATAATTATAATATAGTCTATAACTATACTACTAATACTATAGATCTATATATAGTCTATAGATTAATTTTGATATTTTATTAGATTTAATAAAAATTTTAATTAACTTCTACTATTATTAATACTATAACTATAGTATATAGTATATAATATATCTAAGTTAAAGAGTTAAGTCACTTAATTTTAAGATCTATAATACTAATAATAGACCTAGACTCTATAAAATAATATTAATTATTATTATACTTATAGATCTATTAATACTAGTTCTAAATTTTAAAAAAAAAAAGTTCTAGACAGTTACAGTTAAAACAGTCTCAAGACTTATGTACACTGTACTGACTGTAGAAGTGTTAGTGTAGACTGTAGAGTCACATAATGATAGTGTAGTCTCTTCTGTAGTCACACTGTGACTGACTGTACTCAACTGTAGACTGTTACTAGGTCTAGTGTTACACTGTAAGTGACTGTAGTTGACTGCCACTGTGATGGCTGTGTTAGTGTGTAGTCTACTCCGTCGTACTCGAGTAACTTGTAGTTGTACTACTTGTAGTCGTGTAGATCCGAGACGAGTAGATCTAGTCAATTCTAATCTAAACTCTAATCATGATTAGCAGATAAAGGTTACCTGTAAGCCCAGGATCATCTTCTTCTGGTCTGATTGTTGAAATTTTTATACTTTTCCCACTTAAAGTTGATAGTATTATTCTCATACGAAAGAAATTGCATCCTTCGAATTGCAATGAAGACATTTTTAACACGTGAAACCAACAAAAACAAAGAGAAGATAACTATAATTCATTTTCCTATTCTGGCTATCCGCACCTCCGAACGTATGTATATAGATAGATCTAGATCTAGCACCTAGAAAATACTCATAATACTGTATTGCCTCGTATACTCTAGGGCTAGGCTCTAGTTAGGTCTGTGGTAGATTTAGATCTAGACGATCTAGAATCTGTGTCTAATCTATATCTATAATAGAAGAGTAGTATTTTATAGTACTAGAATCTAGTAGGCTCTATATATATAATATATACTAGTCTATACAGATCTATAAGATAACATTCGACTATGGTATTGTAATTGTAGACCATGGCAATGATTGTAGTATTGTACTTTGTAGATCTATAAAATCTATTCTACTCTACACTGTACGTAGTAGAGTACGCAGCTAAAATGTAGATCTAGATCTAGTGTTATAGTCTAGATCGGTAACATCATTACTACTATACCATCAGATTATACTAGACTCTACATGACATAGGACTGATAGGATAGATTATCATCAATATGATAGATCTAGATTCATAGATTTAGTGAGTCTTTTCCCTTTTATTTCGCCTTGCGAAGTTTTTTTTTAAATATTTTAAATTGATTGATGATTGATCATTTAATGTCATGAGCATTTCTTATGATTTGGTAGGGCTAGGCATTACTAGAATCTAAATCTATAGTCTATTTATTACTATACTGTCTATACCTATACTATACTTATAGGCCTATAAAGTATAATGATATATAATGTAGACTCTAGTGCCTAGTGGGTCTAGAATCTTAACAATTTTTAAATCTCTGATAATCATTTACTGATTCTAATTCTAGACTAGCTGTCTAGATCTAGGAATCTAGTCAAGTTAAATAATAATTAATAAGGCAATAACTATAAGGTTCCAATAATAATATTATGTACTGAAGGGTATCCTGGCCGTATGAGCAACACCAATCGTTTTTTGAAGGCCTGAACACTGACCTGCAACATCACAATCTGTATGACATGGCAATGAACTATTACTATTGGTCTAAACTGCCCACAGGTTGTGACGTTGCAGGTCAGTGTTGAGGCTTTCGATAACAAATGGTCTCACTATGATAATGGATTGTAGTTGACTGCCTTTAATAACTTGTGAGACTAGGACGTAATCATTTTCTTTTATGAAGTACATCTATATTTCATAAGATAATCTTAATTAAAGATAAGATAAAAGACTATTTTTGTTTTATAAGTTTCAGACTATTCTTCAGATATAAATGTATAATTTATTAGCATACAGGATCGCAGATGATTGAAGCAGGTGGGGGTTTAAACTCTGGACCATTGTGATGACAGTACAAATTGCATACATACCATCACATTTCGTATTAGGCATGATCAGCCTGTCTCTTCATTTGATTACAATATTAAAATGTCTAGCTCTTTGTTTTCTTTGTCAATCTGTTTCCATCAATTTCACTCAGTCTTTCTCTGTCTATCTCTTTCTCCTCTCCCCTCTTCTCTGTCATTCCCCTCTCACTGAATGGCTGCATGGTCGTGCTGTTTGCGCGCTGGACTGTCGTTCAGATTTATTGATGGTCCCAAGTTCAAACCCAGCCCGCTCCCATCCCCTGCCTGTTCCCATCCCCCGTTGTCCTGCAGGAGGTTTGGACTAGGAAGTAATTATCTTCAACTCTGAAGGAACATCTGAATCATGTAAAACATTTTTACAACTCCTCTTTTCTCTTTCATATTTCAATTTTTGTCTACAATGTATATTATTATATTAATGTTCATGTAGGTAGTTAATCAGAACAATGAGCTCAGTTTCACAGAGGGCAAACCATCATTCACTACTTCATAGACTTACAAACCAAAGTAATGGCTTACTAAAACCCCTCAAACTCCAGAGGTCTGTTGTTTCTTACTTTATGCAGCATCTTGAGCTAAGCAGAAACAAAGATTTTAAAACAGTACATTCCAGTGCCATCAATGATGTCAATATTGATCTAACAGAAAACAGATAGTAAGAGTTGTTTCAATTATTAGATTTAGATTTAAACCAAAAATCATTTAGTTTTATTATTTTGCCTCCACAATCAAGATTGCACAAAATGAATAAATAAACTTTTGTAAGACATAAACATAGAAGTAAACTATAATTATTTACTTAACACAAAATTTATGTCAATACTCTTCTCGACAGCTTGTTATCTGGTGGAGCAGATGGAACAATAGCAATCCATGATTTAGAAAATTTAACAGACATTGATGAAATTAACCATAGCCGGACTTACAAACTGGTGTGCTCAGTGTCACCAGGTAATAGAAATGCACACAAACGAAGCATAGAAACAGTCCAGTGGTATCCACTAGACACTGGCATCTTCACATCTAGTGGAACTGACAGACTATTAAAAATTTGGGATACGAACACCTTGAAAGTAAATATGAAATGTTTTCTTTTTTTTTTTTTTGAAATTTTAGACTGTAATCATAATAGAAAGAATACATAAAACTATTAATAGTATTTTATGTAAAGCATTTAGTTATGCATTGAAACTTTGTGTCTATTAAAGCTCTTAAGATCTTATTTTGGCTTTCAAATATGTTTAAATTTGTTGTTACATATTTAAAACTGATTTATGCAAACTTTGTCTGTGTTAATTTGTTGTTTTCTAATCTAAGCTCAATTAGATTCTTCTATAGTTAAAAAACTGAAACGTTTGTTTGCAAATTATAATGACTGCTAATCCTTTTTACATCCATGGTACAATATTGCATTCTAAGGATATGACACAGAAGCCTTTTGTTAATGCTAACTTTCCATTCTAAAGTAATGTATGTATCACTCCTGGGTCTTTTTATCATCATCATCTTGTATTAAATTTTAAAAATGTAACTATTTTTAAATATAACTAAACACTCCAAATAAGTAATAGATCATTTTATAATAATAGTAATAATAATCTTTAGTATCCATAAAGAAATTAGTCTTACAATTTGTGCATAAAACAAAAAAAACAAAAACATCATAACTGTAGAAAACAAAATATACATTCACACCAGATTTACTCAAAAGTTACATGTGATATATTTATATCATTTATATGAGATAGTTGAATTGTTTTTAATGATATGATTGCCAGGGGAACAAGGGAGTTTTTGTGTCTGTTTGTATTTGTAACAAAAGTGAATTTAGCTTAAATTTTCTTTTTATTACAGACTGCTGAGGAATATAATTTTAGTGGTGTCGTACACTGTCATCAAATGTCTTCCATAGCTACCAAACACAATTTGATAGCTATTGGAACAGACAGCTCTATTGTTAAACTAGTAGACCCAAGAGCTGGTTCAGCCACACATTCACTCAGGGGCCATAAGGATGGGGAAGTTCGGGCAGTTTCATGGTCAAATAAAGATGAGTTTTTATTGGCCACTGGAGGGTAAGATAAGATTCTTTTCTTGCAGTGTTAAACAAAAATACACATTCTCAAAGTCAGTGCAAAAGAAACATACAAAAGCAAAAATATGAAACCTATCTTGTTTACTTGTTAATTAACTTAGTCTTTGTTCTACTGTCAGGCACTGGTGTGTGGAGGGATGTGTGTAAGGGTTTGTTTTCTTTTCATGCACATTTTTTTTTAATGGTCTGATGATGATGCTGTTTCTTTATACTGTTTTACACTATGTCTTGTTTAGCACTAACCTTTAACACAATATATTCAATGAATGGTTGTTAAAGAAATGATTTCTCATATTGAAGACTACATGTTAATTTGACATTTTTATTCAACAATTAAATGTATCTTCCTACAGTGTTGACAATTTTGCAATTTTATGGGATGTTCGAACAGCTAAAGGGTGTCTGATGAAGTTACAAGACAAAAAGAAGAAAAAGTCAGGTTTCACTCCAGGTAAGAAAATATCCATTAAGGATACTATAGGACCAAGATTAATGGTACTAAGCTTTTATGCAGAAATAAAAAAAAATATGCAGATGTAATAATATGCAATTAAAATAATTAAACACAATTAGTGTCATTTAATGAAGTATGTGATTAAAAGTAAGGTAGTAAATCTCTCCACTTTTGAAAATGTGTTCATAGAAGTATTGCAGTAAACAAATGTCTGAAGAACAAATTAATATTTTTTAAGGGACCAGATTAGAAGTGTTAGGCCTATTTATAAAATGTATTCTGAAATGCTTTTAAAAATTCACTATACTGCAATGTAGCCTAGCCCCTGTAGAGTTAATGGATAAGTGTTGTTGTTTTTTTGTTTTTTTTTTACTTTATAGTTAACAGAGATGATAGAAAACTAACTTTTCTCCGTATATTTTCTCCAGACACTACTCATGATGGTTCAGTGAATGGTCTTCATTTTACTGGTGATGGTCTTCACCTTGCCACAGTCGGCACTGATCAAAAGTTCTTTTTGTGGAATGTATATACTGGGAAGAAGTTGCCAATGAACTTTCCGGCTCTTAGTCACATCAAGAGAAGATGTATCAAGTTTTATCTCACTAAAGGGGGCTCTGACAATCATGCATTCATTCCTACTGGGTCCAGCTTATCAACCTTCAGTTTATCATTGCCATCATCCAAGAGTAAACATTTGTATGGTCACTACAACAGTGTCAACTGCTGCACATATCACGAGCAAGGAAACCAGCTAATAAGTGGGGGCAATGACCAGAAAATTTTAGCCTGGACTCACAAAGGAGATCAAGACTTTGAAGAGTATTTATGTGACAGGCAGGTAGAAAAGATGGAAAATAAAGTCAAAAGGAACCTTGAAGAAGTTTTAGAGTTGCCCCCAATACAGCCCATCCCAGAGGCCATTGCTCAGACATTAGATACATGGAGTGATGATGAAGTATAGACCTCTAGCACTAGGAACACTGATGTGGAAGATCATTTACTTCACTAACAGCCTGCACACCAGAAACACAAGGCCCATAGGCAAGTGAAAATTGAGCTTTAACTTCCTTAGCAAAGGTCATATCATTGACCTCCTTCAGTTGCAGAAGGACTATGGTTCATTTCATGGAGCATTTTTTCATGCGAATGTAGAGCCATTCCGATCTACATGCAATGCAGGTGGCTAGTGCTTTGGATTGATGATACATGGTATTGGTCTTGAACCTGTTATTCTGATAAACTGTCTCAAATTTAAAAAAGCAAATATACAAACAATATAGATTGTTATGGTTCATAACATTTGACTGAGGTTAATCTTTAAAATAGGACTTAACATGTGTATTTTTGTTTTGTTTCATGTTTCTTTAAATTATAATGAGACAATGCTTAGCATTTGATGCCAGTCAAATTATAAAAAGATGAACATGAGGGACATGGAGGCCAAAGCAGTAGAACACTTGCTATTGAGACCACCTGCTCTGTAAACCTTAAGGTCTGTAAAGGGAACATAAGTTACACAGATTTATTAGTAGAATATTGACTGAATACAAATAAAAATAGTATTAAAAAGCAAAAAACTAAGTGGGTGTAAAGCTGATAGACATTCAGAGATAAAAATAGATTTATATTGCACACTTATTAGTTTATTAGATTCAATTTATCAAAAGTTGTCTAATTTTTATGCTATTTAGTGTCATTAGCTGTTTTTTATTATTTTACAAGTACACTTTTTATTCATTGTTTTTCAAATGAAGAAATTTACCCTTAGTGTTTTGTATCTTTTTCACACAAGTATTTTATGTGAGAATTAATAAACATCAAATCTCAAATTAATACCAATTAAACATTTGGTTTAAAATGATAATTTTTTTTTTTAAATGTTTTACATGTTTCGGATGTTCCTTCAGAGTTGAAGATAGTTTACTTCCTAGTCCAAAACTCCCGCAGGACGACGGGGGATGGGAGCGGGCAGGGTTTGAACCCTCGACCGTCGATAAATCTGAACGACAGTCCAGCGCGCAAACCGCACAACCAGGCAGCCATTGTAGGCAATGTCTACCAAGCAGTGGTTCTTTCAATCCTTCTATATGGCTCCGAGACATGAATACTATACAGAAAGAAACTTGTATTCACCAAAGATGTCTTCATATTTTTGAGCTGGAGTTTTAATTGGTAGTGGTAATCTGGAGAGTCCATCAGCTTTGGCTTGTGACTTAGACTTTCTAAATTCAATTGAGCATTTAAATCCTGAAAAGAATACTGCATACAGCTTTCGTCCCAAATGAATTTAACTTTATCTTGTAGTTTATTGTACAATGGTTTAGCTATTTGTGCAATATTTTTTAGCCACTTATGGTAATAGTTAGCCATACCTAAAAAAAAAGACCTCAGTTGTGACTTATTGTTTGGAGTACTGCTAATACCTTATCATTAGTTTTATGTAATCCTTCTTTTGAAATTTTCATTCCACAGAAAATAATTTCATCTTTGAAGAAAGCACATTTTTCCAGATTTGCATTGAGGCCATATTCCTTCTGTCTGCCGAGTAGACTTCTTTAATTTACAAGATGTTCTGTGTCATCTTTTCCTGTGATGATCATGTCATCTTGATTGCATTGTACTCCTGGCAGTCCATTTAAGATAATATCCATAGTTCTTTGCCATATCATAGGAGCTGATGTGATCCCAAAAAACGAGTCTGTTGTACACATATAGGCCTTTGTGTGTATTGATGGTTGTTAAATGTTTTGAAGCTTCATCTAGTTGAAGTGTAAGATATGCTTGTCATATATCTATTTTTGAGAATTTGTCTCCCTTTTCTAAGTTAGCAAGAATATCTTCTATTCTTGGTAGAGATTATTGTTCAACTTTTAACACCGGGTTAATAGTTACCTTGAAGTCACCACATATTCGAACGTCGCCTGATGGTTTCATTATTGGTACTATTTGTGTTGCCCAATTACTGTAATTCACTTTAGACAGAATTCCTTCATTCTCCAGTTTATTCAACTCCTTTCTACTTTTGCCTTGATAGCATAAGGAACTGGCCTTGCATTGCAAAATTTTGGTTTAGCATCATCTTTTATTGCTATGTTTGCATGCATGTTTCTGACGGTGCCTATTCCTTCTGTGAAGACCACTTCAAATTCCTTGATTAGACAATGGATATTTTCTTGTATACTAGATTCAGAGGATATTAATTGTTTGATGTCACTCCAGTTGATCTTCAGAAATCTTATCCATTCACATCCTAGTATAGGATTGCTACCTTTCCTCAATATATATATAGAGGAAGTTACTTGGTTTCATGATGATTGTATACTATTACATTTGCTTTTCCCAGAGGGAGTATTTCTTCTCCTGTATAGGTTCTTAAGCAAACATTGGTGCATTCAAATTTTGGGTTTCTTTTAAAGATGTTCTTGTCATTAAAGATAGATCAGAACCCGTATCTATATCCATTTCTGTGTCGATTCTGTCGATATTAATTTTGATGCACATTTTGTGTTTATTGACAAACTGAATATTTCTTCTTCTGTATCTTTTTGTACATTGTGTAACTTCCCTTCTCTTTTGCATGCTTTTTTCTATATGACCTTGTTTACCACACCTGAAACATGTGGCGCTGCGAAAGAAGCATCTCTCTCTTGTATGATTTGACTTGCCACAGGAGAGACACAAAGTTCTGGTCCCCCCTTTATCTTCTTGTTTTGACAAAGGTGAGTTTTAAGGTTTCTTTTGATCTCTTGTATAGAGATCGTCTTTCATTCCAAGTTCAGCTTTTTCTGTGCTCCTGTTGGTTTGCATCCTATGTAGAGATTGAGATTGATTAGACTGAATCTGTTCAGCATCTCTCTTCCTGTTGGTTTGCATCCTATGTAAAGATTGAGATTGATTAGACTGAATCTGTTCAGCATCTCTCTTCCTGTTGGTTTGCATCCTATGTAGAGATTGAGATTGATTAGACTGAATCTGTTCAGCATCTCTCTTCCTGTTGGTTTGCATCCTATGTAAAGATTGAGATTGATTAGACTGAATCTGTTCAGCATCTCTCTTCCTGTTGGTTTGCATCCTATGTAAAGATTGAGATTGATTAGACTGAATCTGTTCAGCATCTCTCTTCCTGTTGGTTTGCATCCTATGTAGAGATTGAGATTGATTAGACTGAATCTGTTCGGCATCTCTCTTTGCTGTCTCCATGGCTGTAGATATGTTGATAACTGTCGATAATGTTAGATTGGCCTCCTGAAGGAGTCTTTTCTGAATGTGGTCGAGAGGCTAAAGTGCGCTTGAACTTAGCTTGGCTACCTATGAATGGGGCTCGAGGTTCGACACCCGACTCGAGCAAAGTTGAGTTTACTGAGCGCCTAAAGGCAGCATGGAAAACCTACTCCCAGATACCCCCTCCCCCAACTGGTCCACAAATGAGATTGGACCATAGCGCTCTGAGCATGCTATAAGCATGAAAGTAGCGCTTTATAAAAGCCATAATTTATTTATTTATAACTTTTAGACCACAAGCAAATCTATCTCTAAGCGAATTTTGGATGGAGATCTGAGCCAAAATTAGTGTTCTGACAGTGCTTTGCAGTTATAAATTCATTGTTTGTTTCCTTGTCTTCTTGGATTTTGTTGTGGAATTGAAATCTTTCCTATATCTCCAATAGAGGAGGGCTGTAATAATTGTTAAGCAGCTTGCAAATCTCTTCATATGATTTCTTAATTTTTATGCAGTTAATTGCTTTTTTAAGGTCACTGAGGCTCGGAAGATCATCTAGGCATTCCAATACTGGAAGATCTGGTAGAGAAGCCAGGGCGACATCGTCTACTGTGTTCTGTGTGGCATAGACTTCGAGGTAGTGTTCTGTCCAACGTTCTAGCTGCTTGGTTTGATCTGTAATTTTTTCTCCTGATTTGGATAGAAGGGGGGCAGGCTTAGACACTGTTGGACCCAGGGCCGCTTTAATGCCATCAAATAGAGCTTTGCTATTTCCTGAGTGGAGACTGTCTTGGATTCTGTTGCAGGTATCCCTCCAAAAGTTGTTAGCACATTTTCTAGCCATTTGTTTCGCCTCTTTATTAGCACTTTTGAAGGCCTCCAAAGATCTTGGACTTGGCTTTGTCTTGAGAGCGAGGTGTGCAGATCGCTTTTTCTCGATGCAAGGTTCCATTTGTGCTAGATTCGCCTCAAACCAGTCTACAATTTTGTGTTTTTGAGGCCCAAAGGCGGTGATTGCCGAACTGTAGATTACATCTCTTAATTTCTCCCATCTGATAGAGATGTCTTCTTCATCACTTAACGAGGGGATTGAACTGTTCAATAGCTCGCCAAAGAGTGCACACTTCTCTGGTTCACCTACATGGTTGACGTTAATTCGCCTAGTTCTGGGTTGAGTGGAAGTATAAGCCTTCTTGAGAAGTAGTTTGATTTTGCTTAGCACTAGTGAATGGTCTGAGTTGCAGTCCGCAATTAACTGCATAAAAAATAGAAAATCTCCTGGGAGTGATGGTATCCCAGTGGAAGTAGTGAAAGTCAACGAATCACTCCTGCTCCCTGAACTCTATATTCTCCTCTGCCGCTGTTGGGAAACAGGTCATGTCCCACAGGACATGCGTGACGCAACTATAGTCACAATATACAAGAACAAAGGGGATCGGAGTGACTGCAACAATTACAGGGGTATCTCTCTCCTCAGTATAGTGGGCAAGATCTTTGCTAGAGTGGCACTATCCAGGCTGCAAGTGATAGCTTCTAGAGTCTACCCAGAGTCTCAGTGTGGATTCAGGAGTGGTAGATCTCTACGACTACTGCAGGAGAAATTCAGAGAGAGAGACAGACCCCTTTACATCGTTTTTGTTGAACTGACTAAAGCTTTTGACATGGTCAGCAGAAGTGGCCTTTTCAAACTCCTGAGGAAAATAGGTTGCCCTCCCAAACTACTGCAGTTCATTGAGTGTTTTCACGAGAAAACTAAATGCACTGTCAAATTCAATGGAGCCCAATCAGCACCTTTTGAGGTTTGCAGTGGTGTCAAGCAGGGATGTGTGCTCGCACCTACTCTGTTTGGCATGTTCTTCTCCTGTCTACTGCATTATGCGTAAAAAAACGACATAAACGAAGGTGTGTTTCTCCATACAAAATCCTCTGGAAAACTATTTAATCTATCAAGGCTGCGGGCAAAAACCAAGGTTAGGAAGCTACTCGTCAGGGAACTCCTGTATGCTGATGATGCAGCTATTGTGGCTGATTCTGATATTCAGCTACAGTGCCTGGTTGACAAATTATCTGCTGCTTGCCAGAAGTTCGGCTTAAACATCAGTCAAAACAAGACTAAGATACTTGTTCAAAACACAAACACTGCACCTCAAGTAAGCATTAATGGCCAACCACTAGAAATTGTTGATCACTTTTGTTACCTTGGCTCCATCATATCCAACAATACTCTACTGGATAAAGACATAAACAACAGGATAGCCAAGGCAATGGCCACCATGTCACGGCTGCAGAAAAGAGTCTGGGACAACATATTGCTGACTAACAGTACTAAAGCCCTAGTCTACCGGACCTGTGTGTTGAGCACCTTGCTGTACGGAAGTGAAACATGGTCAACCTACTCATGGCAGGAAAAAAAGCTGAATGTTTTCCACTCCGATGCCTAAGGCGGATCTTTAAAATAAGGTGGCAAGATAAGATAACCAATGAGGAAGTGCTACAAAGAGCAGGGTGCCAGGACAACCGCTGTAATCAGCAGCAGACGCCTTGGCTGGCTTGGCCACGTTCGTAGAATGCCAGAAGGTCGACTTTCACAGGACATCCTGTATGGCGATCTAATAGAAGGCAGGAGAGCCGCTGGTGGCCCACTTTTACGTTATACGGATGTATGCAAACGCGACATGAAGCTCTTCAAAATCGACACTGGCAACTGGGAAGAGGTGGCACTGGACAGATCCTCATGGAGAGAGAGCATAAAGGAAGGGTCAAAGATTGCAGATGCCATACACAACAGAAGCAGAAAGAAGGGTGAAAATGCAACGGCGCCTGGTGATTATATATGCCCAACCTGCGATCGCAGCTGTGTATCAAGGATTGGCCTCTTTAGTCACACAAGAAGTTGCAAAGGGAAAAGATCGTCTCTCGAGACGTAAAATGCCACAGAAACTCCGGGGACGCCAATTACCTTAATGTTACATAAAGTTTTGGCCCCTATGCCAGCCTATGGAGGCTAGTAATATAGTTGCCTTTTTCTCAGATGGAGCGCTGTTTGCAACAAAGGCATTTAGCCTTTCTTTGTAGTTTATAGAAGTTTCTGTACTTTCCTTATATGTGTCTGGTTATCCCATCCTCATCGCCAATTGTGGTGTCGTGACTTATTAAGGTTCTATTATATTTAGAAGGTTAAGTGAAGACATGTTTAGTATTTACATTTTCAAGTGAATGACCCGGAAGTGATTTTCTTTATTAGTAACATTAATAAACATACATATATAAATTCGCATAATACAATAATAATAATATACCACAGTGCTCCTTCATGAGCATACCATGGCAAGATAGTGTTACAAATAATGATGTTCTTGCTTATAATCTGACAGCTACGCTGGGCAGGGCACATATCCTGTATAGGGGACAAACTGTATGATAGCTTGCTTTAACTGACGGGTTATTTAGTTATTTATTATGCAGTATTAGATAAAACAATAATCATTATGATGACTTGTAATAAAGTCTGCCTACACAGCAATGAAGTAAAATGTGTTGTTTTTTTTTAAGATTGGCGTAGTTAATTTTGAGTACATTAATTAAAAGCAAACAAGAGGTTTTTTAAAATAATGTAAAGACTAGTCAGGTGAAACAATTCAGTACAAAATAATTTTATTGCAAATAGTATCATTTAATTAACTTCATTAAAATGTTCAACCCATATACACACAATTTTTTGTTTTAAGTTTCACGTTTTTTATTCAACACAGCAAAAGAAAAACTAGAAATATTTCTGTCTACACTTCACCAGACATTGTTTAAATATCATTTCAAAGGCATTCTTAGCAAGTACACAAGGCATGGCCTGCCAAGATGTTTGCTGAGAAATTTGTAGCTTAATCATGTCATCAACTTCTAGAAATAAGTGATATTTAAAAATGGCTAAAATAGCTCAGAAAATACTAGACTAATTCTGTAACTACAAATTGACAAAACTATCTCAAAAGGATGACAATAGTTTCAGGATTCATTTATTCTTTAGTTTGGCTTGATACATTTAATTTCAATGAAAGTTTTGATTGAATATCCTAATTCAAGATATAAAACAGTACTTGTAATTTCAATTGTTTTTGTTTATTTGCTTTATTCTTTTATTTGCATTATGCTTGTGTTGTGTCCGCAAGATCCAGTCATCACAACCTGTGATCTACATCTCAATACACTAATAAATTCATGTTTTAAAAATTACATTTTTAAAAAATGAAATGTTAGACTGGTAACTAATTACTACTAATGATGCTGTTCAATAAAAAACAAATTGGAAAATTAATTATAAAAATTTGTTGAGCTCACATTTTTAACAATAATTAATATTAACTATAGTCTCTTTCCTGTGTATCAACCTAAAGGATTAAAATGTTAATAATAAGAAAAATGTATAAACTTTCAACTCCACTTTATGCATATTTTATGACAATAAATATAGAGACATAGTTTTAGAGTCACATAATATTTTGTTTATACTTAGCAATAAAGAACTTAAATATTGATAACAAATTTCTCTAAGGAGATATGTAGTAGTAACTAGCAGTACAACAAACATACCAGTACTACAGGTCTCAGGGTAAAAAAGTTAACATTGCACCAACTTTAATATAAGAATGGCAAAACTTTCTATTCTAATTAGATAATGTTGAAAAAATTTTTTAAAGTCCATACAAAAGTAAAATAGTTACATTTTTAAGTCTTTTAAAACAACAGTAAAAAAAAAGAAATTAAATAATAGTATTATGTTCCAGCAGGATAATGTCACAAAGATTTAAAATGATAATTGATAGCTTGAGGAATTAAATTATATGAGGAAGTAAGGTGTTTTAAAAAAATAATTATAACAAATACTTAAGGAAATATACACAAGAAAAATGTTCAGAGAAAAAAAGTAAAACAGAAAACAAAAATATAATAAACTCAGCTGGTTGGAAAAACCCAACCAAAGATATCATTACTACAAAAACAGTTATATTAAGAAAAAAGTTATAGTTTATTTTTTTACAAAATAAAAAAACAAGAATTTCATATGGAAACTTTTTCACTTGGGTCCTGACTGAAAGCTTCATAAACATTAGCTGCCAACTGCTTGAGTTCTTCCATAAGTAGGAGTTCCTAATCAAAAGATAGAAGGGGACACAACAAAGTTTATAGATGAACCAAATACAACCAATGAGCAAGTTCAATAGTATTGTTTACAATTTTACAATAGAAGTAGTGTGACTTAATATTACACAAACTGGTTTAAACAGGCTTTCCACTTTATTTTTCATAGCCAAAGTAATTACATAAGCAAAACTTGCTTTCGTGCTATTTAGCAGCTTCCCCATATAAGGTTGTAAAATAATATCGATAAAATATATTATTCAGTTTTCTACAGTTGACCCTTGATAGTCCTACAGTTTTTGATCAGACACACTCAGTAATCCATGTGCCAACTCAGCAACGTTTAAAAAAAAACAACATGGAAATTCCACTTTCTTTAATTCCTGTCCATGAATGAACAAAATCATCCAATTGAACAGTTAAAGTTGTTACTTCCTTTTGCATTTTACATTAAACGTTGGACCTGATCATATTAAATGTTAGTTTAATTTTTATTTGCTTTGTAATGTACTTTAAAAATTCAGATAAAGGACTAAAAAAAAAAGAATTAGTCAATTATTTAATTTTGACATGAAAGCTACCTGAATAAATCTATTAGGTGCATCGCCACAAATGTTGAACATCAAAGCATTGATTACAGGGATTAATTTTGCTATCGCTATGGAAACATGATGAATGCTGGGAAAAAAAAATGACTGAATATTAGTAGAACTATCAAGTATACTAAATCAAGAAATAGAGAATTCAAAACAATTCACGAAGCAAATGTTATTTTAGGAAATAAATAGCAAGTTTTAAACTACCTCTGAAATTATTGTCTACATGCTTGTGGGGCAAGTTGGTCACTCTCCACACGCAAAGGTCCCTCTCCTTCGGCAACAGGGTTCATTCGAGTAGTCTCAGCAGCGGACTAAACATAATTATTTTTTTAATATTGAAGATTCTTATATAGCAACAATATTAACACTGTTTTTTCAAAACCTAGCCTTGCTCCGCCTGACTTCACACACTGTCCTGTTTCTAACTTGGCCTCGTCTGGTCACATTGAGAGGTAACGTGAAGTCCAGTCTTTCTGACAAACTCGCTCTTATATAGTGTCACAACTGGCCTTCTAGAATCAAAAGGAACATTCTTGACCACTCAGAATGATTACAATCACCATGACTTGCGTGCGTAATATTTACACACAGGTCGTTGCCGAACTGGTGTGTACTGTCACTGGTCACAGTTGATCGCTCTTCCTACGCTGGACTGTGGCGATTTGGATAGGCTAAAAACACACAGCACTACCCCCATCTGTGTCACCACCAGGTTTACAACACTGTCCCCTCCTTAGATCTGTCCGTCCCGGACAGCATCAATCTCATGACATGGGATGTGTAGTTTCATCACTGCAGGTGGGGGTCGATCGGTGGGGGTGACAGTGGGCTTGCCTCTTGAGCTAGACGAAGCCATCCACGTTGAATTCAGCAACTTTCGCTTTCGTCTTCTCTGCCAGTTGACCTTCACCTGGTTGCACTGACATCGTGGTCGTATCGCCATCCTGCCAACATCACTTTCTTCTCCTCCAGTCGATCTTGTTGCAATGACGTTGTGGTTGTATCACCTTGCACCTTGGACTCATCAAACGTCGCCTTCTGTCATTCTGTACTGAGGGCAGCCATATTACACATGGGGAGGGATTGGATGCCAGGGCCGGTGTCACCAAAATCATCGGCCTAACAGGCCTTTCTCGAAGAGGACTTTTGGGATGGGTTTCAGGTTCACTGGAGGGGACATTATGGGACAGGTCATCATCTTCAGACTTGTATGGAGGACATGCTTGTGGGGCAAGTTGGTAACTCTCCACACGCAAAGGTCCCTCTCCTTCGGCATCAGGGTTCATTCGACTAGTCTCAGCAGCGGACCAATCGTCTGTTGGGTTGAGACCTTTTCGATTACTTTCTACTTGCAAGGGGGTCTCTGCTGCGTCATCAGGTTCCGCTGGGGCTTATCTCGTTGGTCTTGACCTCTAGACAGACATCTGCAGGTTTCAAACCTCGCCGGTAGCTTTCATCATGCAAATGTTCTTTAACAGCTTCATCAGGTTTGTACTCGCTGAGGACATCGCAGCAATCACATTTCTTCTCATGGGAGCTACTTTCGTATGGCTTGCTATTAGAGTCACAGGAAGCACCATCTTTACTAGCATGGCCATCGTAGACATGTATTTCGTAGCACAGGGTTTCTACCACCTCGTTCAAAGCGTTCAGCTCGGGGCTCGTCACTTCTTTCTCTGAAGTGTACATCTGTTCTACTCTGGTACAGGTATCTTTCTGTAAGTCAACCTTCAACACGTTTTGAAAGTCATCCGGCATCTGTTCTATAAAGGTGATCAACAGTTTCACTACATCGGGTTCTAACTCGAACAGGTAGGTGTCCAGATCTTCACCTACTTCAGTTAGTTCATCTCGGAGACGTGCTTGCAAAGTTTCTTTTTTCCGATTGCCTTCAGCCCTCGATCAAGGAGTTCTCGCCCCAGTTCCTTCACTTCCAGTTTGTACAGCAGTTTCAGACGAGCCATAGTAGATCCGATCCCACTTCGACACCAGTGTTACGATTCTCCTCCTACTATCTAGGCTCCCTTCAAACTGCACCACATGACACTACGAACTTAACCTCACAACTCAGGGCTCCAAAGTATCATTCAGTTTAATTTCAAATACATCGCAATTGGCAACAACATTAACACTGTCTTTACAAAAACCTAGCCTTGCTCCGCCTGACTTCACACACTGTGCTGTTTCTAACTTCGCCTCGTCTGGTCACATTGCGAGGTAACGTGAAGTCCAGTCTTTCTGACACACTCGCTCTTATATAGTGTCACAACTGGCCTTCTAGAAGCGGATGGAATGTTCTTGACCACTCAGAATGATCACAATCGCCATGCGAGCGTAATATTTACACACAGGTCGTTGCCGAACTGGCATGTACTGTCACTGGTCACAGTTGACCGCTCTTCCTGCGCTGGACTGTGGCGACTTGGATAGGCTAAAAACACACAGCACTACCCCCATCTGTGTCACCACCAGGTTTACAACAATATGTAGATTAACTGTTTTTTTGGGGGGGCCATGTAAAATACTTCACTTTCTTGGACTTGAAGCAATGCCTTATGCATGCTGGATCAGTTAAAATGTGAAGTCTACCTTAGCTATGTGTATGAGTGTGTGTTTTGGCTTTCAGCTCTCAAATCTTGGAGAAGTTTTTAATTTGGGACTTATAATGTAGCCACCAAATTCTAAAATGGAACTTGAAATTATTAATTAGGAAAGAAAAGATGGTTGGTGGTGATGCTGGACAGATGACAGAACCATAAAATGTTGCAGATAAACTTGAAGTTATTGCTAAATGGTTTGCTAGGTATAGAAATAGAACTTTCCTTTTCTTAATCACAAAGTTGAAAAATTGAATTACTTACTCTTTATTCTGTCCTTCAGCATTGATTTGCTGCTTGTAATGGTCTGCCAAACCATCCAAAACACAATGATAGCCTCTGTCTATACTTTCTTTCAACACAGTATGGAAGTCAGAACTAAAGAAGACACAGTTATATTCAATAGCAGTTTTACTGTATTGATATGTGTTATGGGGTGTGTGTATGTTTCTATGGTGATGATGAGAAGAAGTTAGGGATTGGTTGGTGGCTATATAATGTGAATGATGTTAAATAAGAGGCCTTGTCATCAGTTGTCTAGGTTTGGACAGTGGTAGGACAGACGAATCCAGATTGCCGAAGTGAAAAGATGTTTGTAGTAAGTTAGCTTTTGTTCAAAATACCATTTTATATTATTAATAAAGTCTACATTTATTTCATTTCAACTCAAGTTGATTTTTGTCTATACTGTAATAAGAGTTATATATAATATTGTTCACAAAGAAGTTATTTAGTTAGTTCAATTTTTATAAGTTATAATATAATACACCTACAGTCGTCTACCAGCAGTTTTGTGTTACAAATCAACGATTGTCCACAACAATATGGAAGGTCACAATTCTAATGGGTACCTGACATTAGTTGGGGAAAGTAAAGGTGGTTGGTAGTTGTGCTGGTCAAACAACACCCTTGTTCGTTAACCGTGGGCCAAAGAAACAGATGACCTTTATATTATCTGACCCATAAGTCTGAAAGGGGTACTATACTTTTACAGTTCTGAGAAAAATATTTATTAATTATATTTTTCTAAAAACACCAACTGTTGACTCAGGGAAGTATAACCTGTCCCAAGTCAAAATAAAACATAAGGATTAAATTGATCTTTAAAAAAAACTACAAATGAATACAATATATAAGTGTTTCAGGGTAGATATGTACCTGTCTACATGATGTATGAATATCAAAACGATAAGCCCATTTCCATTATTATTAGATAAATGCCAAAAACACTGAATACAGATTTTCAACATGAAAGTTCGAAGACTATTAGACCAGAAAGCTGGCCCAAACAATAAAAAAAAAATGTATATAAATTTAATTGAAGCCTTCTTTGAGAGACTGGTACAAGTGTAGGCTCATTAAAATTAAAAGACATTAAAATAAACTGATAATATTAATCATATAGAATACCTTTCTAAAATGTCTCTTGTTTCAATAACAAGTCTTTCTAATAATTCATCTTCTGAGTTTAACACTGACTGTGGGAAAAAAATATGCACAAAGCGTGATTTAAAAAAATAAAAATCCAATTACATTTAACTGAAAAGTTAGTTGATTTTTTAATTGAGCTTACATTACAGCAAGCAATGTTTCTAATTCATCAAAAATAGGGTAAACATTTCCTAAACAGTTCAGAAAATTCCTAAATATTGGAGATAACATAACTTTGGATTAGATACATCCTTAAATCTCATTGATGAAAAAAAAAGATTAATCATATTTTAAAATAAAATGCTAAATTATTACATACAATTGAATTTGCATTAAAATAAAACAATGATGCTTTTAAAATATACTTATTTACATCTTTTTTTAAAAACTAAAATTTTCTAGTTATTGCTTTTGATATGAACTCAACAGTGTTAATATCTATTTATTAAGGTCTTTAATTCATTACCAGAAACAGCAGAGCATTTCATTAAAAACATAACACAATTATTTCTAAAATAATGCATAAAACTAAGAATTATCAATTTAATATAATAATAAAAAATTGTAATTAAAAAAATTGGGATAATAATATAATACACATCGATTGAAACCTCTTTATGTAAATCTTAAATTGTCTAGTATATTTAATTAGATCTCTATTACTTAGAATATCACCAAATTACAGTCAGTGCAGCCCTAAGAAAAAGGAATGTAGTTATGTTCCAGAAAGTTCAGTTGGAACATGTGGTTGCATAAAATCGTTAGCATGTGTGGTAGTGCAAAGTTCTGTGAGAATGTGTGGTAGTGCAAAGTTCTGTGAGAATGTGTGGTAGTGCAAAGTTCTGTGAGCATGTGTGGTAGTGCAAAGTTCTGTGAGAATGTGTGGTAGTGCAAAGTTCTGTGCACATGTGTGGTAGTGCAAAGTTCTGTGAGAATGTGTGGTAGTGCAAAGTTTTGTGAGAATGTGTGGTATTGCAAAGTTCTGTGAGCATGTGTGGTAATGCAAAGTTCTGTGCACATGTGTGGTAGTGCAAAGTTCTGTGAGCATGTGTGGTAGTGCAAAGTTCTGTGAGAATGTGTGGTAGTGCAAAGTTCTGTGAGCATGTGTGGTAATGCAAAGTTCTGTGCACATGTGTGGTAGTGCAAAGTTCTGTGAGAATGTGTGGTCGTGCAAAGTTATGTGAGAATGTGTGGTAGTGCAAAGTTATGTGAGCATGTGTGGTAATGCAAAGTTCTGTGCACATGTGTGGTAGTGCAAAGTTCTGTGAGAATGTGTGGTAGGGCAAAGTTCTGTTAGCATGTGTGGTAGTGCAAAGTTCTGTGAGCATGTGTGGTAGTGCAAAGTTCTGTGAGAATTTTTGGTAGTGCAAAGTTCTGTTAGCATGTATGGTAGTGCAAAGTTCTGTGAGAATGTGTGGTAGTGCAAAGTTCTGTGAGAATGTATGGTAGTGCAAAGTTCTGTGAGAATGTGTGGTAGTGCAAAGTTCTGTGAGAATGTGTGGTAATGCAAAGTTCTGTAAGAATGTGTGGTAGTGCAAAGTTCTGTAAGAATGTGTGGTAGTGCAAAGTTTTTTGAGAATGTGTGGTAGTGCAAAGTTCTGTGAGCATGTGTGGTAGTGCAAAGTTCTGTGCACATGTGTGGTAGTGCAAAGTTCTGTGAGCATGTGTGGTAGTGCAAAGTTCTGTGCACATGTGTGGTAGTGCAAAGTTCTGTGAGAATGTGTGGTAGTGCAAAGTTCTGTGAGCATGTGTGGTAATGCAAAGTTCTGTGAGCATGTGTGGTAATGCAAAGTTATGTGAGAATGTGTGGTAGTGCAAAGTTCTGTGAGAATGTATGGTAGTGCAAAGTTCTGTGAGCATGTGTGGTAGTGCAAAGTTCTGTGAGAATGTGTGGTAGTGCAAAGTTCTGTGAGCATGTGTGGTAGTGCAAAGTTCTGTGAGAATGTGTGGTAGTGCAAAGTTCTGTGAGCATGTGTGGTAGTGCAAAGTTCTGTGATCATGTGTGGTAGTGCAAAGTTCTGTGATCATGTGTGGTAGTGCAAAGTTCTGTGAGCATGTGTGGTAGTGCAAAGTTCTGTGAGAATGTGTGGTAGTGCAAAGTTCTGTGAGAATGTGTGGTAGTGCAAAGTTCTGTGAGAATGTGTGGTAGTGCAAAGTTCTGTGAGAATGTGTGGTAGTGCAAAGTTATGTGAGCATGTGTGGTAGTGCAAAGTTCCGTGAGCATGTGTGGTAGTGCAAAGTTCTGTGAGCATGTGTGGTAGTGCAAAGTTCTGTGAGAATGTGTGGTAGTGCAAAGTTCTGTGAGAATGTGTGGTAGTGCAAAGTTCTGTGAGAATGTGTGGTAGTGCAAAGTTCTGTGAGAATGTATGGTAGTGCAAAGTTCTGTGAGCATGTATGGTAGTGCAAAGTTCTGTGAGCATGTATGGTAGTGCAAAGTTCTGTGAGCATGTATGGTAGTGCAAAGTTCTGTGAGCATAACTACTTACAGTCTTAGAAATGTCAGGCACTTGCTCGCTTTTTAGTAAAAATGGATAGAGAGAAAGTGTTGCCTTGTCAACCCCACACTCCACTCTTTCTCTGATGTTCTCAAAGACTGTGGATAAATTATCCAGTGTCACAAGTTCTTTGAGTGAAAGGCTGAAAGTAATTACAAGAACACAACTTGGACAAAACCTTAAAGGCCACATTTTTTTTACTGCATCATCTTTTACTTGAAACAAAAATAACAACCTTTCTTTTTAGGATGAGCATGTTTGTGTCTTATAGACTCTCACATCAGTTGATCAATCAGAACAAAATGTGAAGAGAATATTCTTAAAAATAATTGTCTAAAAAAGCAAGCTGTGTTGTTTAATGTTATGGTTAACAAATTCAGAATAACATAAGTTGGAAATTCGGGAATCAAGTCAAAAAAATTTGTCCTTTCATACTTAAAAGCAATTTAATGACTAAACAAAAAAAATGATACCCACCTTCCAATTTCTTTGATAACTGCTAATCTCAAAAAGTGGGTGAAATCTATAAATCCTGAAAAAGTGACAAAACAATACACTTTATATTTAACAGTCACAAGCAAATTTGGCAAGCCCTAGGAAGCATAACCTTTAATTTTGTATACATGAAAAACGTTAACTAGAATAACATTATCAAATAGTGTACTCTAGACTTGATTGAGAAAGCAAAAAGGAACATGATGTCAAAATACTTGAATGAATGGGGAAACAATAAACTCAAAAATACTATAAAAGGAAAGATGATCAATTCAGGGTTCCATGGTCAGTTTGCTAAATTTACTTTCAGATTGTCTGAATATTGCTATTTAGAGATACTGAAGACTAAGTATTTGATTATGATTGTATTTCTGTCCTTGGTTCCTTCTAGATTTGTGTTACATTTATGTGGGAACAAAGAATCAAGAGACAGACTAGAACAGAAGATTAAAAAATTACAAATAAGACACAAATTCTATAAACATAAAAACCTAATTGTAACTTAGGAAAGACTCAAAGAAAAATATTTTGTATACTATGAGCTAGGTTAAATGTATATAAAGATACAATATAAGTCACTAGTTACAAAACCACTACATTAACACATGAATAAGTAATGTTAATTTTTTTTTTAAGCAATGAGACATTATTAAATATTAAACTTTCATAACTTAATAATTAATATGAATTATTACCTTCTTCAATGAACTGTTTAATTAGTGATAAATATCTTTCTTGTACTTTAGCTGGTATGATACTGTTGTGAACTGTTTCAGTTTTCTGTTCAAAATATTGTAAAACTTTGTATAAGTTTCTTTTTTTCTTTTATTTCATTTTAAAGTTGGGATGTTTAAAAAATATACCTAGCATTTGCCCATAATTTTCAATCTCATTATGTGGGTGAGTAGCTGAGACCATCTCCCAATCTGAACATTAAGGGACATGGAAGTCATAGAAGTAAAATACTTGGTATCGAAGCCAAAGGCTTTGAGTTCACTAGAACATTTCACTTGCTATTAAAAACCACCTTATGTTCTATGGATAAATATTAGATACAATGGCCTTTTTGTAGAGAATGGTAAAATAATTAAAGAATAAATATCTCAAGCTTATTCAAAAAGAATCTAAATGATAAAGCAGAAAGACATTTATATTTGCACCTATATTTACCTTGCTTTACATTAAACATTCCATTAGAACTAAAGACATTTATATTTGCACCTATGTTTACCTTTATTTACATTAAACACTACATTAGAACTAAATTCAACCTGAGCAGCAGGGGGATGAAGTGTGTCAAGGTAAAGGTAGCCTCCAACAATGTTCAACTGGACCCTCAACATGACAGACAACATACATGTTCCGTACACTGCAGCTAACGTACGAGTGACGCCTAGGTGTACAAGAGATAATAAAACATTACTATTTAAAACTTCAGAAATAATTATATGCAGCCTATTTTTTAAACGTATGAATTCTCCATAAACTTTTTTCTAAGAGCTGAGTAACATACGATGTTTAGTCTGAAGCTTTCTGAATGTCTAGGCTATTACACTTTAAGCCCATTTTTATATAATTAATTTTTAATTTGATTTTTTTTAGAGCTTCCTTTATTTTAGGTAGCTGAGGTGTAATAATCTAGCAGTTAAAAAAAAAAAATCTTTAAAAAAAAACAAGACATACTCATTATTTTTAGTTCTTCCCAAAGGTCAATTTTGTTTGGAGGGCTGAAAAAAAAATTTAAACTAAATGTTAAATACAAACTTTTCTTAATTATAAATTAAATTAGGATTTCTTAATGTATTTTTTTTTATTTTACTAATAATAAATACATGAACAAATTTCTAAAGATTTAAAAGTATAAAAATAATTACTTTAATTTGAGCATATCTTTTACTTCTTCTGTGTCTAAGGATTTGATTAAAACTTCACGAAGGTTGGGAACCATTCCTAAAACTATGAAAAAAGAATCACACAAAATTATTATAAAACTATAAGTATAGTATAGTATAGTGAGTATAACTACTAGCACTTTCAATCTATTCTCTTATCATGCAAAGATTTGTCATGTTACTAAGATGAAAACAATCATAAGGGAATCAATACCTGTCATGTTGCACGTTCTTTGATTGCTATCAAAATGATGCTGTCTCCTGCAAAAAGAAAGTTTGACAAGATTTTAGCATACTTTCTAAAAAAGCTATCCACTAAATAAACAACTTTTTATTAAAGAAATGCTTCCATTAATAAATGTAATAGATTTTAGAAAAGTTATGGATTAAGAAAATAATAAAAGAATCAAGGAAATCCATTAGTTTGACTTTACTGCTCACCTCACATAGATTAAATACTGTTTGTCTTCTTCATCTCGAATTTCTTTAATTTTTCTCCAAATAAATTTATACATTAACCAGCTGCCTATTAAAAAGAAAAAGTTTGATTATAATAGTAGAAATAGAAGTCACACAAATAAAGATTCTAATGCAGTTTTTTTCAAAACCCCCCAAAAAAAATGTAGCAACAGGAAATGGAAAGCAAAAACTGTTTAGGACCTTAACTTGGAAGAGTGCCTAAACTAGGCTGCCACTATAGGGTGAAATTTTACATCAAAGGCCCCGGGCTTTTCAGGTCAATAATTTGGCAGCTGTCTATCCAAACACATGATGACCTACTGATATGACCTCAACTATGCATACACAAAACATTCTTCAAAGGGGACTTTTGATGTATAGTTTCACCCATTATAGAAGGTAGTTTAATATTGGCCAGTGCGATATCAGTAATCATTTAAATTTAAGTTCAAGCAGCTTAGATGTTTTTTGTTCCTATCTTTGATTACATTCAAAGTTTGGGCAAGCTTTTGAATGGTAGTACAGAAGTGTATAAGCATAAAAATGTGTAAAAATGATAGGTTCTATGGATCTTCTCAAATGTTGTTTTAAAAAAATATTTTAGATCCAAAATATCCCAGATTAAAAAAAAAAAAAAAAAAAAAAGCACTATTGTATAGAACATGACCTCCTCTTTGAAATGAAATACTGATATTGTTCATGTCAATAAGGTCATGTGATCGCAACATCAACTCCCAAATTCACTCCTTACAGGCATTACATAATGCACAAAAAAAGCAAAGCTTACCCCAGTGCAGGGCAAGGTCATCAAAACAAAAACAAAACAAGTCGTTTATCTACACTTACCTTCCCAGAACATAAGGAGAGCATATAGAAAAGCTAAAATAAAAATAGCTCATAACATCCAGGGGAAGTATAAATTAAATTTTATGTTTTGTTGTTAAACTATGCAATAACGATAATCCAGAAGATTTTAGAAAGCGTTAGTTAGGGCATGGACTATAAAAGGAGAAAAAGATTAAATTCATGTCTCCATAGTTAATTGTGCTCAATTTCAACACTGTCACTGTCAATTCATTACTATTTATAAGGATATATATACATATAGGGGGAATATAGATAATCTAGATCTAATCATCCCTATATATCTAGCTTTTATATAGACTATATGACCTATGTCGTAATTATTTAAACCTCAGCTTGATCTATCTATCTATACTATAAATCTAGATCGTGTCTAGCTCTAATAAATGTAAAAAAACATTAAGCATACTTCCAAAAACTGTTCCAAAAAAGAAAAACTTTCGTTTATGTCTTTTCAGACAGCCCCACAGTCGGGCAAGCATGGTAGAGTAGATGTCTGGTCTAGTTGTAGATAAGATTGAGAATTAGAATAGTCTAATAGAGTCTACTAGGGTCTATATAATAAATTAAATATCTATTCTAGGCTTGACTCTATAATGTGACATCTAGATCTATATAGATATCTAGACTCTAATTTTATATATATATATATGATAACTAGATCATTATATAACTATGGTTATGAATCTAGATCTAGAATTTCTAGATCTATTTTTTACTGTAGTGTAACTTTTCTGATTCTATAGATTAGTAGATCTATAGATCTAGTAATAATCATGACTTAGACTAGTATAATCATACTAACTAGATCTATATTATATATATACTATAATAATAGACAAATATAGCTCCTCATTCGTTATCGAGATCAGCACATTTCTCATATCCTATGGACTCAAAGATGACTTTTAACTCCAATCCGCACTTTAAAACGCCAGCTGCATATGTGGCATGGGTAAGTTAGGTCAGTTGCAGATAGACCTGCTTCTTCTCTCAGCTTTTTGTTGTTTCGGCGCTCTTTTACCCTGGTCACTCTGCTTGCTTCAAATCTAGAGACTCCGAGACTCACAGCTTCACGCCATGAGGAGCTATCGAGAGCTAGTGCTTCCCAGCCGTGAATGTCAATATCACACTCGTTGAAGGAGCTCATGAGAGTGTCTTTATAGTGCTAGTATTGACCTCCTTGGGAGCGCTTTCCTGCCCACAACTCCCTGTACAGAAGTCGTTTTTGAAGGCGATTGTCTGGCACGCAGACTACATGTCCCGCCCATCAAAGTTGGGACCTTTTTACTATCACATTGATACTATTCATGTTGGACAGCTTTAAGATTTCTGTGTCTGGTATGTGGTAGGACCAACACACCTTATGGATACTCCTTAGACAGCGTAGGTGGAAGGAGTATAACTTTTTGATGTGGCGGGAATATATAAGGTCCAGGATTCTGATGCATATAAGAGTGACGGGAGAACCACAGCACTTTAGACTTTCAGTTTTGTGGATATGTTGAGTCCTCTTCATTGCCACAATTGTCCTTGAAGTCTGCCAAAAGCAGCACTGGCACACACAACACTGAAGACCTCATCATATAGTTTGGTATTTGCTGATATGGTACTTCCCAGATAGACAAACTTTTTGATGATTGCTAATTTCTGGCCATCTATAAGAATGTTTGGTTCTGTGACAGATTTATTTGGAGGAGGTTGATGCAGCACTTCAGTCTTTTTTACATTTATGGTGAGGCCAAAATTTTATGGAGGCGTTGGCGAAGAAGGACAGGCTCTTTTGAAGGTCTTCTTCATTTTAGGCATTTAGGGCACAGTCATTTGCGAATAGCATAGTTTATTTTGGTCCTTACCTTAAGTCTTTGGGCATTAAATAAACTTGCATCAGTGCGATATCATATTATATGCAGCATACCAACTCCAATGCTTTCTATGCAAAAGGCATCTTTCCGCATAGCAGTCAAGCAGTGAACATTATGCTGATATACTCATATAGTAACATGTAGTTAATACTACTAATAGATCTACTAATAAATAGATATATTATATAATACCTACTATAAATATAGCTAATATTAGTAATTAGGTAGTATATAATAATCCATAATAATAAAATACAGTATATCACAGTATATGAGTAACAGACACGCTGATAGTAGTGATAGTGAATAAGTGATACACTGTCAGTACTAGATCTAGTAGTAGTCTACACAGTGAACAGTGACTACACTGACTACAGTCTCTGCTTACTCTAACTCTATACCTGCCTTTGTTTAACCTATAAATCGTCTAGATTGTAGGAACTAAACAGATACAGTATAAGTAGTCAGTATTAGAATAATTAGATCTAGAATAGAATATAGATCTAGATCTATAGACTTTAGATTATTTTCTGTAAATATTTATCAAGGTTTTTTTTTTACTCATCTTGTCGAATGTGTTTTAAAAAAAGTTCAGAGTTCATGAAATTAATGTTACCTTTAGCATTAAAGAGGGCTTGATTATAATGAATAAGTTGGTTTGGAAAATAATATATAGACTAGATCTATATGTATTATATATAATCTAGATTCTAAATTTAGATCTATTATAGATCTAGTCTATATATATTTTTTGTTGTATGTAGTTTAAAGTTTAATTTATAAGATCGAGATCTACAATCAATTGGAATATTTTATTTAGATCTAATCTAAATTAATATTTGTTGTTAAAAATAAATAGATCTATGAAAGGGGCGTGTCTTTTTCTGTGGCTCAGTCTAGATTCTAGATCGAATCATCGGACGATCTGTACACGTCAAAAGCACGCCGATCAGTGTCACACTACTAAGACTAAGAGTAGTCAGCGAAGAGTCAAATCTAAACTGCTTGAGGTTAAAACAAGAGTTAAAATTTTAAGACTAAACAATGGACCAGAGTCAGAGAGATCCACATTAACTAAGCAGCTTGATCAATTCTAAACCTCCTAGTTATAATTTTTTTAATTGTTACTAGATTTAACTAGATCTAGAATCTATATCATTATTAGTAGATCTATTATTCTATAGGCCTACTTTTAGATAGATTAAACTATACTAGATAGATGTCTTGCAATATTAATATATATACCTATATAAGAATGAACAAATAATGGACCCCCCCCCCCTTTCCCTTTTTCCCCCCAAAATAGGGCTTTAGATTCAGAACTAGAAATGATTTTTTTCAATGAACATGTAACATAAGAGGGGATCTGTAATAGAGCCATAAACCAGAGGCATAGCTAGGATGGGGGAGAATTTGAAAATCTCACTTGAGGGGGGCCCCCAAATGAGAGTTTTTTACTTTAAATATTACACAAAATGCCCCCAAAGAGGTCAAGCTCCCCTGGCCCCCAAATGATGGCAAATTCCTAGCTATGCCACTGCCAATAACATTAATTATAACATTTAGATGCAATGATGGTTAAATTTGCTCAAACCCAACCTGCCAATATGATTTACCATTATGATATTACCTTATATGCTCAAACCCCTAAAATGTATGGTCATGTTTCAAGGGCAAGCAGACAATGGAACACTATTTTACAGATCACTGCCAAGTAAAAGAAGTGAAAAAAAAACATACAGAGAAGAAGAATGGCATGTGTATCAAATCAAGAAATTAGTTCTGTTCTTTGCAGACTTATTAACAATAGCTATTGGACTGAAACAAAGAGCACGAAAGCTCAGATATATTTGAGTTATGGAAGAAGAAAAAAATCCTCACAAATATCAGAGAACCCACTCATTTTCAAAAACATTAATTAATTAAATATTTTTTTCAAACTTGTACTATCTCAACATCCCTCAAATGAGTTGGATTTAAAGCACCTAAATTTATCATAGAATAATGCTAATCCATATATCCACCATTAAAGAAAAAAAAATTAATTGTTTGGATCACAAGAGATTTAAACCTCCACCATTTAATTGTATGCATGCAGGCGAATAGATAAATCAAAATCTCTAAGAAATAAATATATTCACTGTGATGATGCATTTTTTTTGTTACTATTCCACAATCCCTCTTAGAAGTTAAATTTAAAGAACCTAAATTTTCATAGAATAATGCAAATCCAAACATCCATCAGAGGGACGGTGGCTTTAGTGGTAAAGTGCTTGGCTTCCGAAGGGTCCTGGGTTCAAATCCTGGTGAAAGCTGGGATTTTTAATTTTGTAATCTTTAGGGTGCCTTTGAGTCCATCCAGGTCTAATGGGTACCTGACATTAGATGGGGGAAAAAAGGCACTTTGTCATTGTGCTGGCCACATAATACCCTTCTTAGCTGTGGGACACAAAAAACAGATGACCTTTACATCATCTGCCCTGTAGTCTGAAAGTTGTACTTTTTTTTCAATAGATATATATATCCATCATTTAAGAAACAAATAAAATTAATTGTTTGGATCACAAGGGATTTAAACCTCCACCATTTACTTGAATGCATGCAGAATAGATAAAATCAAAATCATCAAATGGAATAAAAGCTGGTTCAGTATGAAAGTAAAGAGAATTTTTCGGGGAAAACATTATTATTAATAAATTACCAGAGATCAAAGCATGCAGTGAGAGGGCACAAAAAGCATCTGAAGATAAAACTTTGTTCTCAAATGATCTAGCGTGAGTAAGTTTAGAGTCACCCCAGTTGGCAATAAAATCTAATGATCATACATAAAATATAGGAAAAATACACAAAATGTCCATGAAGGGAAAAGAAAAGCATAACTCAGTAGAGAAATAAACTTTTAAACGTATAAATACTTACTATCATCAATCTCAGGTAGACCATTCACAAACTTCAAAATGGCTCTCTGACCATTTGTATGAGCTTCACATTATTATTGTGATGAACTTGAGTTGGCAAGAGTCTTGTGTTATTGGTATTGATTTTCAATTCAGATAAAATATTTGAAACGTATCAAACATCATCTCAGGTTTTTAATTAATCAGACACATCATCCCATACTTGTTACAGTCAAACTATTTATACATAAATAATAGCCCGGCAGAAGGAAGGATGTAAACCAAACCTCCCACAGGACGACATGGGATGGCAGCATGTAGGGTATGAACCTGGGGCCATTGAGATGACCTAATGATAATTCTGCATGCATACTGCACAACCAGCCAGTGTTGTCATACAGCCAACCTGTATTTCATACTACATTTTGCCAATGACTCAGAGTTATACAATTTCGCAGTTGCCTTTGAGGTCTTGCATCTGTTACATTCTAAAAGTCCCTTGAGCCTACATTGTGTTTACTAATGGTCACATAATATGTGAACATTTTAAAACTAAAGTTAAAATTATTAATCTATTTTTTTTATTTTATAAATAGACTTGCTTTTAAAAGGAAGATTTTTACTTTCTGTACCTATCTTTTGTGTTGTCCTAATCATTTATTTTACTTAGAGAACAAAAAATGTGGCTTTATATTTGTGTCTTGAGTATTATATTAGGTTAGGTTATTATCTTCCAAGTCACGGTTCATTGTTTTATTTATACATATATAATTCTCTTCATGGCCCAACCATGATGAAAAAGTCATGGAAAGATAACTCTTTTATTTCTGCAAGTCGGACTAAAAGTTAACCCACGTAGCTTTCGCGGTGACAGAGAGCGAGACTCAGAGAAAAATAAGTAAACTCAGGTGTACCACAAGAAACAGTCTCAGATCCACTACTATTTTTAATTTACATAAATGATTAACCAAATTGCATTAGTTCAGGAACAAAAATCAGATTATTTGCAGACGATTGCATGATATATAGAACAATAAAAACAACACA
Organism: Biomphalaria sudanica; assembly: GCA_036873155.1. Classification (NCBI taxonomy): domain Eukaryota; kingdom Metazoa; phylum Mollusca; class Gastropoda; family Planorbidae; genus Biomphalaria; species Biomphalaria sudanica. The sequence goes on along the minus strand of JAZGLO010002262.1, from coordinate 2,692,100 downwards.
AGACACAGAAATTTTACAAAAAGAATAAGATGAATTACAGAAATGGGAATCAAATTGGAGCATGTCTTTCCACTCAGAAAAATGTCAGTTATTAAGAGTAACGAAAAAACAAAAACAAATTAATTCCACTTATCTTCTTCATGGTAAACCAGTAACACAGACGAAAAACGCAAAATACCTAGGTGTTATAATAAATGAAAAACTGTCATGGAATCCCCATATTGATGAAACTATAAAAAAAAAATCAAACAAAGCATTAGGGTTTATTAGAAGAAATTTCTATAAATCAAATAAGAACATAAAACTAAAATGTTTTTTAACCTTGGTTAGCCCAATAATAGAATATGCATCCTCTGTTTATGACCCCTCAACTCAAGAAAACATTAAGAAACTGGAACAGACACAAAATAGAGCAGTGAGATTCATAACAAACGAATATTCACATTTGACTAGAGTAACACCTTTAGTAAAATCACTAAATTTAGAAAGCCTTCAGGGTAGAATAAGACTTAAAAGTAAAGTAGCAATTATACATAAAACACTGAACCATAATCTTCAAATACAAAAACAAAATTTAATAAAATACTCAGAAAGACACAAAGATAAAGGCACATTTCTCGTTCCATATGCTAGGACAAATTTGTAGAACAGCTCCTTCTTCCCTAGTGCTATTAGAGCATGGAATGGGTTGCCTGAGCTAGCTAGGAAAACCACTGACTTTGCGGAGTTTAGGTCATTGGTTAATATGCATGACTAAATGCATGTGTAGGACATAATCATCTTTTTTTTTGAAGTAACGTCTGTATCATATAAGATAAGTTATACTTAATTTGTTCTAATTGGATTTGAAAACAAATATTAAGCTAACCTCAATGTCTGGTTGAATTTATTACTTGATTTTTTTTAGGCATTTTGAGATTTTACTCTTGGTATGCATTTTACCATTCATTAGAAATGTAAATTTAATTTTTTTAAATTTTTTTTTTCTTGGTGGAAAGGCATGCTCCAATATTAAATTACTACCAACTACAAGATATGTCAACTTTATATTTTTAAAACAAAACATAATGACATTTGTTTCCAAGGCTATAGATTTATTTAAATATCTGTCATGTTAACAATTGTGTAGACTAACACTGATATAATTTTGATCAGCAAGTAAATGTACAAAAATCTCATAGTCCATTTTATTTTACTTTCAGATGATAAAGTCAGTCATTATCTCTACCAGGTAAACTTCATACCATTTTGTAGGCTAATGAGAGTCAAGTAAAGAAGTTGCCTTGACCTCATTGATAAAGATAACAATGTCTACAAAGACAGTAAAAGTTGTTCAACTTAGTTCATTCTAGGCTTGTGTTTCTGTAAAGGTTAAAAACTAGGGTAGGTAGTCTGGAGTAATCATAAAATGTATGCATTAAATTATTGTGTTTTTTGTTTTTGTTTGTTTGTTTGTTGCTACTTCAGTTTCATTCATAAGAAAATATATTTACTTTTTATTTTTAAATCTTTGTTATATTGTTGGTGTATTTTAATATTTACAGGGCCCACTGAAAGAAAAAAAAAACAATATGAGTTTGCCTAAGGTAGAGGTTGCTATAAAAAACTGCTGCCCAACAATTGGCGAAGGGCCTCATTGGGATGAGGTCACACAATCTCTACTCTATGTGGACATAGTCACAGGAGGCATACACAAATGGGACTCAAATACAGGGGTTGAGGAAAAGATAAATCTTGGTAGGCACAACATAACTTGAATGGTAAAATACATTTGTTATCATTAACAGTTAGTAACACTTGAACTCATGTAGGGAACATTTATTGAAGACAAAATGTTGTTTTATAAAGTAGATTGAATAGTCAAATAATAAAATATTCACTCAGAATTCTACTGATTAGGAAGGGCAAATGTTTTTTTTAAAAAGTCATGTTGAGCTTTCATCTTCAACTATGACAAGCCTGTAATTGTTCCACATGATTTATAAGGATCTATTACAAGAGATCTATTCAGCATTTATTAAAAGCAATTTATATTTTGTATTATTTTTAGTCATCATGTCTTAAATTCTAAAATTAAAAATAGCTACAAACAATAATAATAATAAGACTTGTCTTCGAGTCCGAAGATTAGTTAGGAATGCAAAGTATTTTCTGTGGCTGCACAGCCCCAGCTGTGACCTACATATTTTGCCACACCCACTGCAAGCATAACCATTGTCCGCAGGTGGTTGATTTAGATTTTCTTTTCGCCGTCTGCATTTGTCCTCGGCAGTGGATTTTCTTTTGGTCTCAAATGTGTATCCCGCGGCCTTCGTGAGTGACCTCCAGCTGTCTTGTTCTGAGGCCGCATGCAACCAGGTGCTCTCTTCTATGTAATACAAACAATAAAGCCACTTCAAAACCACTTTATTATTGATTTCCGAATGTGCAAATATACTGATGTGCCTAATTTAGAGTAAAATGCAGCACAGCTTAAAAATAACATTTGAATTGTAGTCAATTTTCATAGATATTCCCATTCCCCCCCCCCCCCTTGCCCATGAGTTTCTATTGTGCTTACATGCATGTTTTAACATGAACAATTCTGAAAGTTCATAATGAAAAGAGCAGCTGATGAGCAATCTTCAATTGAGAAGCAAAGTAGATCTAGGCTTACCACAGTTTAACAGGCTGTCAATACTGTTATGACTTGGGAGTGGACTTAAGAAAAGAATTCACCGATTCTCAGGTCGCTGATATCTTTCTGATTGCAGAAGCATCTTTCTGATTGCAGAAGCACAATCCAACTATGATCAGGCAATACTCCCAATAAAAAAGAAATAATTTCACAGTATTCCTAATGAAATTTACATATCCCGATTTACAAACACAAATTAAAGAAAAGCAATACTCCATTGAAAAATCAACAATCATAACTCCCGTTGCTTGTTGCTTAACACATCAACACACTCGCTCAGGTCATTTTCGCCCTACAGTCACAGTATAAACAAAATTCAAAATAGTTCTCACTTGGAAAAATGACTAGTCAGGGGAAACAGGTTTACAACAATACTTTCTTTGATTCACAGTCTGAGAATCAGTATTTCATTAAGAATATATTTCCAGTTTAAATGACGCACACACCAATAGTTCAAGTGATGAGGTTAATCCTGAACTGTGTAGATCAATGCTAGATTAATAGTAAAGTTGACATGTCCTCAAAAAGCGGAAAATTAAATTATAGGCGGTGAAGAAGGTTGGATACACAATATAGTATCACCGCAATATAGTACACCAAATACAGATCTGATTTACACATAGCATGGTGAAGGCCATTGAACATTCCTGAATACGTCACAGAGGAGAGGAAATCTGCAACTTATTTGTGCATAAAAGACATCAGTTCACTGGCACTCACCCTCAAAAAGAACCCTTCCCTTTATGGATCACCTCAGGCAATCATTTTCTTCTAGAGATTCCACTTGGGACATCATCTAATCCTCTGTGTCATGTGCATAGAAAGTGCTTAATGTACAATAAGCAAAATTACTTTAGAGCAACAAATCATATCAGAAGATAAAAAGCAACATTTGGTGCAGATTTCTCTGTGTGAAACTAGGCTCTTCCAATGTTCAATTTTATTCTGACCACTATTGATTTTCATTTTTCAAATAATGTTTTTTACAAAGCTTATGTCAACTCACTCTGTCTGTCTGGTAAAAAGTTTGTACACGTTATTTCTCCCACACCCAATCTCGGATTAATTATTTAATTGATTATTGGTACTCAATTAATTTGTTTAGTATCTTGAACAAGGAAAAGAAATTATACTTGACAGATATGGTGGTATTAGTTGAAGTAGTCCCCTTGACTCTTCTCCCCCCCCCCTTTTTTCACAATTGGTCCAGACAAGTGATAGAATAATAGCTCATTTAGAAAACTAAAAGCTAAACAAAAACAATTGGTAAAAATATTTAGAATCACACAGATTTATTATGTCTAGGCCAATCCTACATATAATTCCATGACTGATCCAAACTAATTGATACTATTACACTTACTATAAGCTTTGTTTTTTTTTTAAAGTATTTGTTATGTTTTTCTTGTTTACCTACTTATATTACAATAAGAAAGAAATAAAAAGACTGTAGAGTGTTTGTTTGTTAAAAATTATACTTTCCAAGAATGACTTTCCAAAAACAAGCATGCCTTATTTTTTAAGATAAAAATATTTTCAGATGGCTCTGTTGGATTCGCAGTTCCTTGTGACCGAGGTGGTTATGTTGTTGGCCTGAATCGAACTATTTCTCATGTTGATTGGACCACTAAAGCTGTCACAACTTTGGCAGAAGTTGAACAAGGAACTAAAAATAGATTCAATGATGCTAAATGTGATGCCTTAGGTCGTTTATGGGCAGGTAAATTTTAGCTTTGCTAAATTACTACTTAGTAAGATGCCAATACTGTCAAAACTTAGTTTGACTGACTTGAAATTATTGCATAAAGTTTCTATTGCCATCCTAGTTTAAAAAAAAACGTATATATCATATTAATAGAAAGCATATTTCTATATTCTATAGTCATTTAATAATTTACACTCATTTTTTTATCATGTAGATCTCCCCTTCACATCTGATGTCATTGAAATTCAATTTCATTTTAGAGATATATAAATTGTATATGTGCATATATATATATATATATATGTATATATATATATAATATATAGTTAAGCTTAATTATATTTTTTTTTAGGTACAATGGGATTTGAATCGATACCAGGAATAGTCAGCGGTGGAGAGGGAAATCTGTATAGCCTTTCAACCGACCATAAGATCACCAAGCATGTTGGATCCATTGATATTAGCAATGGCATGGACTGGACTGATGATAATTCTGTGATGTATTACATTGATTCTGTTCCAAGAAAAGTTTTTGCGTTTGATTTCAATTTACAAGAGGGAACTGTCAGTAAGTTTTAGTAAAGTTTATTTGTTCATGTTATACATCTTTAGAAAGACCACTAAGGAAGAAAGTGGGAAATGTTGTAATGGAAAGGAAAGCATTACTCTCTGATTTTGATTACTAGATTGTTTTTTCACTTTACAGAAATGTATCTTTATATGATCTGCTAGGCTTTTATATGATCATCACATTTTTTTTTTCCAGTTCTGACAATAGTCTACTTGTCATGTAAAAACATATCTTTGTTAATATTATTGCTTATCTAAAATTAAGCTATTGATAATTGAATCTTGACATTTATTATGGGAAATTGGGCTTTTCTTTGTCCAAGTGAAGAGTCAATTATCATCACCTACTCTTTAACTTTAAGTATAAAATGTTCTTGCCTTTGAAGGTAATCAAAGAACTGTTGTTGAGTTTCCAATTGGCACTGAGTCAACATATGGACTACCAGATGGTATGTGTATAGATGCAGAAGGCAAAATTTGGGTAGCCTGCTTCAGTGCAAGCCGTGTTTATAGATTTGATCCAGAAACTGGTAAGATTAGCTTCTAAGTATTGTAAAGCTTATTTCAAATATGGTTGTGCTTTGATTTCAAAATAAATTTGCTAAGGTACAAATAGTAATGTACTGTACAATATAGAATGTCACTTTAAAATATGTAACATTTTTAGTGGAAAAAAAACGTCTGCTATTTCAATTCCTCTTTCTGTACAGGTAAAACTCTGCAGTCCATAGAATTTCCTGCTACCAATATAACTTCCGTCTGTTTTGGTGGAAAAAATTTGGATGAACTCTATGTGACAAGTAGCAGTTGGAAGCTTCCAGAAGACAGTAAAGATAAGCAGCCACTAGCAGGCTCTGTTTTTAGAGTGACAAATTTGACAGTAAAAGGGAGGGCACCCAATAATTTCAAAGGGTAAATGTTTACTAGGAAAACTTTTAGTCATTAATTACCTTCCATGCTCTTCAGACTGCATCATTTCTAAACTATGACCACCTGGTCAACAAGGTAAAAATGACTATATATAGAAAAATGTTTTGAATATTCTTTTACCTTCTTTTAAAAATGTTAGAAAAAAGGAAATTCCAATTTGATAAGGGAGGGACAACAGATTAGTTTGGATTTTCTACCTTAACTATGTAACAGCTTTCAAAAGTTATCATTTTATAATGTTGGCCAAGAAAAGTCCCATTTAGTTTTCTTTGAAACAAGTTTTATGATAGAAACTAACTAAAAGAAACTTTGGCGACCAATTCTTAAAATATTATGTTTATTTAATAGGATACATTTTTCTTACAAAAATAGTTTTTTTTTTAAATCTCAGGGACAACAGCATTGAGTATTACACATTAGTATCAGAATGCTAGAATGAATATATTTTTCCTATTTGTTTGTTGTTGTTTCTTTAATGGCTTGTTCATTGCTGTATAGGTTATATAAGTAATATTCATAAGTTTTTCAGTTTTTTTAACATATTGTTTCAGTATTGGTACAATGTGGAATTTGCATAAAAAATTTTATTTATTATATAATTTATTTGTTTTATCAAAGAGCTCCAGTCTTTTCTCTTTGTTTCAAACAGTAATTGAATGCATGTTATACATTATTTCTATGTAAAACTAAAATTGCTATGTGGAGATTCAGAATTTTACACTTGTGATTGTGACCTATATATTTATTATTATTGATAAAGATTATTATTATAACATTAACTGAAAAACCTTTTGTGCATAATATTGTTTATTTAACAAAGTATATGTGTATATAGAGAAATAATTAGATAAATAAAATGTTTTTGTAAGCAATCTACCTTAAAATTATGTTAGCAAAGTGAAATTCATATACAATATCACTATAGTCAGGGTTTGGTTCGGGTTTAATATGTGTGCACTTGTTGTTCATAAGAATGGCTGGCTAGGTTCTTTTATTTCTATTGCATAATTATTGACTCAATGGGGCCTAGAATATGTATTTAAGATATTGGTAGATAATAATCTAAATAATTTAAATAAAAAAAAATGAACATTTTGACAACTAGAAGTTCTTTTCAATAAAGCTATTTTCTTAATTATCTTTCTTCAAAGGTGTCTTAATTAAATCTGACTTAATCACTCTACTACATAACTGCCTAGAATAATGCATATGAACTTGTAGCCAGTCAACTATCAAACTGACATTTGGTACTTTGGAAGTTTTGTTAACTTCACTCAAGTGTATAAATTATTGATGTAATGTGGAATATTACTAGGTTAATTAAATTCCTACACCCAACAATTTTTTCCTGTAAAATATTGAGACACTTGCACAACTAATTATTGTGTAATTTTTTTTACAAAAAAAAAAAGACATAAGCATCTTTAAATTTTATCACAAGTTTATTCCATCCGTCCATTTGGAACTGAAAAAATACTTTAAAAAAAAATGGTTTAAACAAACACTTTATTAGTATTTATTGCTTTTAAACTATATAATATATTATTTTCAATATTTAAGTTTTATTCTTAACAAAGACTAATAAATCAACACCAAAAAAAATCAAAGATATACCAAGTATAAAAGAAGACAGAAGGGGAAACATTTTTATTTTATACAATTACACTATGATAGGTTATTTACTAAATGTACAATCTAAAAGTAAAACTCACTACCTAATAATGGTGAAAATACTTCCCTAACTACCAATTTGGAACTGTTTGCTACACATATAACACACAAAGATAGGTGGCTAGTTTATATGCATGAGAAAAAAAAGTTTCTTCATCACAAGGCAAAAAGGTGATGTTTTAGACCTCTAAACACCTACTCTTTGCTAAATATGAACACATCTATAAAGAGGAGGAGAAAAAATATTTTCTTTTCTGGGAGGGGGAAGCTAAGTGACCAGACTTTGAAGAATCAGGCAAAAGAAGAAATGGGTTGAGGAGATAAACATGTATCTGATTTGTTTGAAGAGTTGTTTCAAAGGGGGGATAATACAAATGACAAGAAAAATGTGTGTGAACAAATAATTTTGTTTTAAACAGACAACAAAAAATCACATTAAAGTACAGTGCATTTTGTTTAAATACAGATTGTATTCTGAATGTACACTATATACTGGTGGATTTATATACATATATATAAATATTTTGTATTTTTTATGCACAATTAATTATCCATTTTGTTTGAGGTGCTCAAATCATGAGGCAGAAAAACAACTTTTTGAGCTGTACCAAACATTTTTGTTTTGAAATAACATAGATACAACTGATAAATTACATTAATCTGTTAAAATATAAAGTACAATTTTTTAACCTTCAAAAAAATAAAAAAATATCACAAGCCCATTGAGGGCTATGTATCAATTGTTTTTGTTACTTATAAAATAAAAAAAGAAAAACAAAAGCAATAAATATTTCAATATACCTTACCTCAAATAATATTGTATCAACAACAAGGTACAATACTAAGAAAACATTTGAAATACATGAGTTGCCATTTAAAATATTGAATGAGAAACTGGTTTAGTCTAGTTATGTGGTGCTTAGAACATATAGACAAATCAAAGAATGCCAAGCCATTAAAAATATAAATTAGTTCACAACTAAATTCACAATAAATGCAAATGAACATGCCAGTAAAATTATCCATTAAGGTTTTATCATGTATACAATAAGGTTACAACAATACCACGAAAGATCAATAACTTATGTAAGTTATCTTGTTAGATAATTATGAAATATAAAGCAAAGCAACAACAACCTTCACCAATACCATCAACTACAATAAAAATTGGCAAATTGAACAAAAAAATATGTTTCCAAGTAACCATTAAATGTATACTGTCCATACAGGATCTATTTACTTTCAGAGACAAAGAAGTGTTTTCTGTCATCATGTGAGTAGAGCAAATGTAGTATTGACTACAGCTTGTTGATGAATACTTCTTTAATGTCATTAAAAAAAAATTAAAAATCTGGATCATTCTGTGAGTTTGATGGTTTGGGATTGACTTTGCACAACAGTCCACGCAACAGATTTGAGTAAGGTGCATGAGAACTTTGGTTCTTGTCACACTGTGAGGGGGACAAAGGTGGAATCAATGGTAGTAGAGGAGGCCGTGAGATGATTGTGGGGGAAATCTGAGCAGCATCAATACGTAAATCCTGAGTGTGATCATTTAGAGCAAGCTGGTGTGTAGCAGCTCGCAGATTGGACACAATTTGCATGTCCGATTTTAATGACTGCATTTGTTTTGCTTTATGTAATGCATCAACATGCCTAGTATCACTATTTACCAGTGGTTGGGTATTTTTCTTCAGGTCATTAGTGTTTATAAACAATTGTGTGCTAGTTTGATGATTAGAATGAGAAGCTTGACGGGATAATGTTTCTAGCATGGAGGAGAACTTGGAATGAGCTGGTAAGGCAGGGCTTGAGTTCACAAAAGGTTTTGAAGTAGCTAAAGATGAAGTGGGCTGCTCTTTGATCATGTGTGGTGACTTTAGGAGATTTTGTAACAAACTGGTATTTTTTGGCATCACCTCTGCTTCAGTTGGAGCAGACAATAAATTCTGGAGAACTAAAGAGTGATTCAAGTCTTTAGTCTCTTTGGTAGAGGGTTCAGTGAAAAACATTTCCTTTACTTTATTATTGTCATCTGTTTTGAAACTATTATGACCCCTACTGTTATCTGTTTCATAAGCATTATTGAAATAAACTGGAACGTCATTGCTATCTTCCACATCTACCACTTCTTGCTTGACTATTAGTTCATCATTACATCCCTTAACACAACCATTTAGATCATACTGGCCATTATTCATCTTTGGAGCTTTAGTGGTTGAATCAGAAAAGATTTTCCCTTTTCTACCCCCACTGTGTTGCACAATCTCTCCTTTCTCTGCAGCCATCAACTCACATAACAAGCTGACTCTCCCTTGTTCACTGCCCGCCTGGTGAGCAGAGGAATCTTTTAATGCAGTAACAGATGAAGTCTGGATATTGTCATTACAACAAAGAGAACCAAACTTCCTACAAGGGTGTGTTTCCCACTGCTTGACTGGGACATGTAAAATGCATACAAGACATACCATCAGCACTCTTGTTTCTGGCTGCATTCTGTTTATAAACATGACACCAGCAACCTTGTCAGGATGATTCATTTTAGCATGATAGGCTAGGCTCTGCAAGTTATAGTTGGAGAAGCTGCACCTTAAACAGTAGAATACAGTCTGTGATGAATCTAACTTTTTAGCAGCCACTGCTAGAGAACGAAGTACCTGTGCATAATTATTCCTTTGATCATCTTTATTGTCTAAAAAGTTATCTAGATGGCCAGAGTAGCACAGCTTGATATGTTGAAATATTTCTGCTCCTTCTATAGAAAAAAAATTGCATGATGCATTAGGGCCGCAACAAAAATACATCAGAGATTCCTTCTGGTTTTGAAATGTGGCTTTGCAGAATGGCACATTGTTAGAATGCTTGGAAATCAAATGCTGTCTCATTTCTGTTTTGTTTCCCGTGGAATAAGTGCAATGTAAACAGGTTAAGAAAAAATTTGGCTGTTTTGCAACTGCAAGCTTGCACACCCTTCTAGGCATCTCTCGCTTTCTCTTACATTTGTTTTTTTCCAACTCTTTATTTCTCAGACCTTTGTTTGAGCTCATTTTATAATCTGAATCTGAAGAATGATCAGACTCTATATTTTGATCTGATTCATAAACATAATCAGCGTCGTCATCATCATCATCATGTCTACGTTTTCGTTGAATTGATGTGGATGTATCTTTCTTCAAATTGACACCCTCATCATTTGGTGATAAACTTTGGATAGTTCTATAAAGGTTTGGACGTAAATTAGCATTAGTGATAGAGGGGCTCATCTCAAAACCAGTGAGAGCGCCAAACTTTTTTCCACATGGAAACTCCTCTGCTTTGTTTGAGTGATTGTCATAGAAAGGGGAACTAAGGGAATCAGTGTCACTACTGAGAAAATCTGTATCATGTCTTGTTGTTTTAAGATTCAACTCTAAGCACTGATCTTTCAGACTTTTAAGTAAACCTGATGCTGTAAGCTCTGCTGATGATACACTCTTTGATGTTCCAGTAAAGCAATGGTCAACTTCTTCTTGTTCTTGCTTTATTGCTCTGTCACATTCAACATATAAAGCCATGCTATTGTTATTTCTTTTATTGATTTTCTGCTTTTCTTTCTGGGTTTTTTCAAGTTTCTTACAAGTTTCCAAATGTTTATCAAAAAGGCCTTTGTTATGAAATTCATAATTGCATATTCCACATACAAGGTAGATGGGCATAGCTGGTGCACACACATCCTTATTAACCACAATGGCAGAGCCATTATTTGAATGAGGAACACTTCCAGTGAGAAGTTCTTTGAGAGTCATATCAGATGCTCTTGGCCAGCATGTACTAGAGCTATTCAAATCCACTCTAGAAGGCTTAGAAGAATCATTTGGAACACAGTGAATGTCGTTTTTATCATTTTTAAATTTTAATTGGGACTCATTTCTGTTGCTACCAGAATGTATCCCTGCACCTGCAGTCTCTTTGGGTTTCTGAACTAATAAATTTCTCAGAAGTTCATAGTTATCGCTCTTCATTTTCAGCTTAGCTGATGACAGAGTTTGACCAATTCCAGTGTTACTTTTAGCAGTGTTGAAAGGTAAAACATCTTCATTTTCAAGACACCTTTGATCTTCATGATCTAGTAAAAAATTGTCCACTTTGCTTCCTGGTGGTGAGCTTACTGAGTCAGGACTTTTGGTTTTGAAAGTTAAATATTTTTCAGGAGCACATTTGTCTGTACTTATACTTTGGAGTGGCTCTGATAAATGTTCAGATGTGCCTGAGAAATCATTTTTAGTTTCTTTAAAGATAAAGCCTGCTGAATTAGAAACTGCCTCTTCCAATTGTTTTTGCAATCTTTCCACAGGAATTGAAGAAAGATTAGGACTCAAGCTTGCTTCTCTATCTTCAGGTTCTTTTTTCTCTGAAGCAGCAGTCAAACTTTGTGTACCAATGGAGGACAACGCACTTGGTAATGGAGATCTTTTGTCAGGAATAAAATCTTCAACTGGTATTTCTTGAACATTTTTTGTTTCCTCTTTCCATTGTAATATTCTCTGAGTCATATTAGAGGATTTAACATTTTGACTCTCAGTTTTGACTAACTGCAGATCAGTTTTCTTAGATGATGAAGGCTCTCTCAAAAAAGATGGCATAAGTGCACAATCACCACTTAGATTTTTAGCTGAATATCTGATAGAATCTTGGGTCTGTTTGTAGGTGGATGAAGGTGACATACTAAACCTGCGATTGCTGGATGATGTCACAGATGAATCTGAATCATTTAAGAAGTGAGGCATGTCATGGGACTGCTTGAGAAGATTTCTAACATTACCCAATGTAGTTTTTGCTACAGTTTCATTGTTTTCATTTCTGGACTCCTCAAAAATGTTTTCAACTACAACTTTGTCAAACCCACTATCTTTTTCACTGCTTTTACACACTGTCATGGATGATGTATCTGGGTCTTTACTTTCCAAAGAGTTGATGTCATTGCTCGAAACAATGCTAGTCAAAAAATTAGTTGCTGAATGGATATTGAGATGTGTCTCTTTTGTTGAACTGCTCATTAAGGATGAATTGACTGAATCACTTGCCAGGCTGCTGAGTGACACAGAAAACTGATTTAAAAATTTGATATTTCTTAACAATTCAGATGTACTTAGCTGAACAGTTTTGGCAGACAGAATAGGTTGCATCGCCTCTGCATCAACATGTTTCTGAAGCTGATGCTGTATGAGGCCACATCGAGTGAAAGAGATGAAGTCATCGCATAAGTGACACTTAAAGACATGTTTCCCAGCAATGTGTTTTAGGAGATTAAGCTTGCTTGGGGTGTTGTGGTCACAAAAGTTACAGAAATAATAAGGCAGACTTACAGATGAATGAGACAAGCCATCACTGGATAACACTACGCTAGCCTGGGACAACAGAGCACACAGTGATGTTGAGTGAATTATTTTAGATCCTTCAATAGAAGACTCAGTAAAGAGAGCATCTAAACATGATGGTGGTAAACTCTGCCAGTTATCTAAGGCAACATTGTCCATTGGCATCTTTGGTGGACAAACTTTGCCAGTGACTAAATAGCTTTCATCTTTAGAAGCCATAGTTTTTTCCATCTGAAAAAGAAAGTTTATTTTCTCATTAATGTTGCATGGTTACTCAATGGTAAAGCATTCAGTTTTCAAACTGGAATTTTAACCTAGAAGAAGCTGAGTTTCAGGATTTTTTTAGCCACCCTGATACAACATGGCATTATAAGAATTAGGTTGGATGCTATCTGATTATATGGTAATGTGCTTTAGACTGTTATTAAATGGTCCAAGGTTTGAACCCTGCCCATTGGTATTCCCTGTTGTCCTGCTGGTGGTTTGAGCTTGGATGTAATTATCTTAAAATCTGAAGGAACATCCGAAACATGTAAAACATTTTAGTTTGTAAAAAGCTATAAAGTATTTCATCTTATGCTGATCTGATGATAAATTTTAGCCAAACAAATAGATAGACTTTATCTCACTTACACACACCCTCTCCAAAGGCCACTCTGTCTTCTAAATATAACTAAAAATGAACTCCATTCAAAAAGTAAATACACTACTTAATAGTTTTAAAATATAAAAATAAAATTGAAGCTTTGGGCTAAGGCAACTTTAAATAGTAGTAGTGTAAACTGTATTATTAGCTATGGTTTCAGCAGTTACATTTTTTTTTATTTCCTTCTATTTTTTCTATTAAAGTTTGTTACTTTTTAAACAATGATATCATCTTCTTATGTAGCATCAATTAATTAAACAGAAAAACTAAAAAAATGAAATTTAGAAGATGATAAAATCTACCACCTTTTTTACACTGGCAGGTGTTAAATACACTTCTCTGTTACTAAGCTTTAGATTTATTCTGAGACATGGCTTAAGTTTAGTAGTGTTTTTAAAATAAAATGTGCTTATTTACAGCATCAAGCCTAGAATACTACCTTGATTCTACCAAGTGTTAAAATACTATTTTAAAATCAAAATAAGCCTATAATTTGCAAGAGAGAAAAAGAAAAAAAAAATTATAATTTGCAAGAGAGCTATGATATAATTTTATGAATTAAAAAACAAGTAAAATATTTTTTTTTTAAACTTTTTTTTTAAAAAGACAATTTCTCCTTTATACAGCTGACCAACCTTTGTTAAAGCAGTTTGATAGGACTATGAATCCAGACTTAAAGAGGGTGAGCAAAATATTCTTAAAAGTCTATTTATTTATAATTAAACTTTAATGAGTAGAGCCTACATGCGGAAAAACCTGCTGACGTGTCAGTTCAATTTCAGGACCAAATTTAATTTTAGAAGAAAATATTTCCAAAAATTATTTAAATCAAACTTGAGTTTTCCCAGTGTGGTCAATTAGCTGGTAATTCTTTTTCCCAAAGATATACTGGCCACATGACACTCTCGTTAACCGTGGGCCACAGAAACAGATGACCTTTACATCATCTTAACCATAGATTGCAAGGTCTGAAAGGGGTACTTTACTTTTTTTTTTAAAGATATACATCAACTACCGGAAAATTATTAGAGCCATTCTCAGGAACTCTTTCCACCCAGATTCCAGGTTCCACCCATGATTTGGAAGCTGATTTTAAAAGAGAAATTTGTATATATATATATATATATATATATATATATATATATATATATATATATAATATAAAGGGGGGGGGGGTAATTAAATGTATTAAAAGTGTAATGAAGCTTAACACATGCCTGGTGCCTGGCTTAGCACTGAAAATAGCAATAACAAACATTTTTTTTAAAGCCTACTTGAAATTAAACCTGGACTCCAGAGTGCAAACAAATAGCATTTGATTTGATTAATTTAATTTTAAATCTATATTCAGTCAAATTTTAATGCAAATATAAGATGTACAGTGTATATCTATAAATAAAATATCTATTTTTGACAATTTTTATGAGAGTAGGCTAGCAGATTTAGTACTAATAATAGGAATATGTATTAGTATAGTAACCAATGCAACCCCCCTCCCTAGATCTAGACTACATCTAGACTCTAGATCTAGGATGCCACAATTCCAAATCATGCTAATGGGACTAGAGTGGTCTAAGAGTCTAGATCTAGACTCCGTCTCTAGGTAAGCCTAAGTCACTACACTGACTAGACCTACAATGTCGTCTAAGTCACCAAGACCAAGTGCTGATTGGAAAAGTCTTTAAAAAGTCAAAGGCAAGAGTGAAGAGGGGGCCTACATGGCTGTCACGAGTCGAGTCTGTGACCTATTTCGACCAGTTTCTAGAAGCTCGAGGTCAAGCCAGTGATGTCCAGCGTAAACAAGTTAATTTTAGGTATCCAATCAAAGAAAGAGTTTAAGGGAAAAAATAGCATACGTCAGCTTCTAGAAGGTCAAAGTTACTAAAATAATTAGGGGAGAAGTTTCCACGATTCTGGAATGTACGATTAAGAAAGGTATAAATTAGGGGAAAGTCAGACGGGGTCCTCACATAGTAGTGGTTCTTGTAGAGCGATGGTCCTCGCTTAGTAATGGTTTGATAGAGTTACAAGTTTTGTGATATTAGCGGTCCATTAATTAGTTTTATTAGTTGAAGTGATATTTGTTGAAGTGATATAAGTTGAAGTTACCTTAATTGAAGTTATAGTAGTTGAAGTATTACAAGTGAAGTTTTGTGTATCTTTAAGATTTGAATTGAGAAGTTATTTGTATAAGAAAGTTGGAGAAGTATTATTAAAGGTATTATTAAAGAAGTTTTTGGAGAAAATACTGAGATGTTTCTTCATTTCATTTGAATTAATAAGTTTGATAATATAATCCCCTGCAAGTGTGATCACCACAATGGCAACAAGCAAGTAAGTTACACAGCTTCAGTTATATTTAATAAAAATTTATTTCCCACTAATACTTAGCACTATGTAAAGTCAAAGTATGTATCCAATCAGTAGACGAAACATTAAAACAATCACAATGATTTGAATGATTGACAAGACGTGACAAGTCGATTTGATGACCAAAAAAATAATAGATCTAGAAATCTAGAATCTATTCTAATCTATCAATGAATAATGATAATCAACACAACACCTTACACCGTGAATCGTGATGCTCGTTTGATAATGACAATGACAATAATTTTGAATAATAATTATAGACTATAATAGACTAATTTAGTAATTATAATCAAATAATAATCATGATAGATTTTAGATCTCTAAGTCTAAGTAGTAAGTCTAGTCTCTAGAAAATCTGTCATCTAGATATTTAAAACAATAACTTACATTCATGCCCAATCGAGAAAAAGTTCTAACATGTTATCTTAAAAAGTTGGGAGTTGAGTAACGGTAATTTCAGTAGAAATTAATGTCGTCAGAGCAGCAACACTAATATATTCGTTATACCAGATCTTATTCTAGAATCTGAAAAATTGTAATAATGGCGGAGAATATCAAAATTATTGTAGTAACGTCCCTTGGGAAATTTCCAAATTTTTTCCTTTTTTTCTTTTATTTGGCAATCAGTGACCCGTAACATTAAGATTTAGCTCAAATTTCATAATAGCTAAGCAAGTAGACCGAAGATTTTTTTTTTTCTCCTTTTCTTCACCGCAGAGCTGCATAACCCTACCAGCTCCCCAAGTGGCATTTTGACCTTTAAAAAGAAAACGAGGTCAAGTAGATTTGTAGGCTACAGCTTGTTTATCAGGGAATGACCCGCTCTGTGACCTTTCCAAGCTCATAGCATCTCGTTCTGTGCACGCACTTTTTATTTTTGCACTACACTGTTACAGCTTTTTATGCAAAAATTATAATGCATTGTTAGATACAATAGAGCTACGACGAGAGTTGTGTATTCTGTTAAAATTAGACGATATGCTCATATATTAATAAAGAAATATCGGAATTGATGTTTTGTTTAAATATATATAGATTTATGTCATAATGTTTATGCTTTATTTCAAAAGTGCCCTCATTTTAGAGTCGTCTATTTGCTTCGAAGTTCGGCAGAGAAACTCAACGAAGCGTCAAAGGGAATCACCACTTTCGGTTTCGGCATAGTAGCCTAATACTCTCCAATATTTTACCCATCTTTTTGTGAACGGTTTTAGTGGGTCAAAGTTAGATGCTTTTGAAAACCCAAGTTAAATTCACATTACAACCCAGGGAAACTATATCTGTCTATATTTAAATGGTCTGATCACACACAAAAAAACAACACAAAAATCCATAATAAATATGACGCGCGTTTCTATGACGACCACAGGTGAATGATGGCCGTATCGGTTGATTGGGTTCATTGTACTGACCAGAAGCTAGTCAGCAAATCGAGTACGTCGGGGGGGGGGGGGGGAAGAGGACAATATGTATAAATGTGTGTATGTGGTGATGACACGCTATGCAACGAACTGACACTATTTTCAAACAATAATAAATCAATAATAATCAATAATAAAACAATAATAAATCACATAAAGGTCACTTTTAAAATTGATGGATTAAAAAGTACATATAAAAATGTCTCATTAAAAATGTATTTTTTGTAAATGTTTACATTGCAGACTATTTTGAATATGAAAATTTTATAACCTGCAAAATAAATAATAAATATGGGAGAAGAGAGGTATAATAGGCCTATATATTTGTCGTCTTTTATGATGTTCGCCCCCTCCCCCCGCCACACACACCTACTCCCATTTTTTTCCTGTAAGACACCTAATACACTATTACCGTTTTTTTGTTTTTTTTTGCGGTGCAGTGCAAAAAGAAAGGTGTCGGTCGTCTAGGGAAGAAACTAAAATCGATACCACCCACCCACCTTTGTTTTTGATGATCCCTATCTCTCTTGGGTAGTGTTATCAGACGTCCAGCAAAAGAATATGGCTTGGCCATCCTTTGAAGACGTGTCCTCTGTCCGACAGGCATGTGCCTAAAGTGTGGGAATGTCCGACTTTGTTTTGCGCAATTTCAAACTTTTAGCTTTCTCAATACGCTATGATTTTAGGTTAAACCCCCCCCCCTTTTTTTTTTTACAATATTTCAATAAAGCAAACTACGGTCACCAAATTTTATGAGCGTAGCCAAGGGGAGTTTTGAGTTTAAAAACTCTAAAGCTAAACTATAATCACCAAATTCCATGATTGTAACCAAAAGGGTTTGGAAGTTACCCCCCCCCCTTTTTCCAACACAAGGAAAAGCGAAGCTACATTTACTAAATTTCACGAGCTGAGCCAAAAAGGGTTTTGCGGATTCTCTCCAATAAAAAAATTATGCAAAATTATAGTTTACTAGCAGTCACTTGGCTCCATTAATAAATTATCTCAATTAATAAGGTGCAGTGAATAACGCATTTTGTTTTACCTAAATAATTAATAGAAGATTAGCAGAATAGTGCACTGTATAGATGCCCCAGAATATTTATTTTTTCTTTTAGTTTTCAATACCGGAAATAATGCTTGGCGCCGGGGCTCAACATAAGACCCCACTGGGGTAGCTTACAACGCAAGGCCGTTCATATAATCAAAGCTGTTCGAAAAAAAAATATTTTGCATTTCTAACAGAGAACTCAATTCTCAATGGTCTCAGTGAGAAGCTTTTCAGAAAGAATAATGTAAAGAAAATGTGCATGGAATCCCACATGTTTATTTGCGTTACTGATGAGCCACTACTTAAAGTTAATTCACCTGAGAAATGTGATATAGCAGTTGTACAGCCTTGTTCTATCAATTATATTGCTAGCTTTTTTTTTTTTTTTTTTACCTTTTCTGTCAGGCTTTGTCCACCTCTAGGTGCGAATGTGTCTGGTAACCCTACCCTTGAAGGCCTGATCCACCTCTGTCAATTTTGGAAAAGAGATGGAAGTATACACATATCAATAATTAGTTTATTTATAACAGAAATTATTTTTTTTTCACATTATGTAATTTCTTCGAAAAAGTACGTCCGCCCTCCCCCCTCCCTAGAGTCGAAGATGGCGGTATCGAATTGGGTTGGAAGATCGCCTTTACCGCAAGCAGATTTCCATTTTAAAGTGGTATGAGGATTTATTTGGCCTAAGCCTGTATATAATTCAAGCACTTTGACAAATACAAAGCTCTTCTTCAATTTCCAACTAAACAGATAAATAGATCTATGTAGATCTGGTTCTAAATGCTACAGCTGATGTCGCTCAGAATCATCCATCAATTTGTTGAATTTTTTTTAAAAAAGCTGAATCTCTACCACAACTCTAAAAATGCCATGTTCTTTTTTAGGTCAATGTTACTTTTTTTTTCTCGACAGATGACGTCAGCAAAGCCATTTTGCATTCATAAAAATTCCAACTTTGAATTTAATGACGCAGGTTAACTCATGCTTTAAATACACCACCCTTAGTCATATACCCAGGTATAGGCCTACTAGAGGCTATTCTAATAATATATTTATTATCATAGAGGTAATTCGTCCATAAGACTACACATAAAAAAACAACAACATTATAACTAGAGCAAATGAAATCTACGTTCGCACTACTTTCACTCGAACATTACACGTGTAAAGTTTATATCAGAAAGTTGGATTATCTATTGAAAGATTTGTTTGCCATAAAACCAGGGGAGCAAAGGAGCTCCCGAATCCTGTCTGTTTTGTTATTGGTGTCTTGTATCTTTTCTGTGATGGTAAAATGTTAAAATCGTGATCTAAAGGGTGTTTTTACAAAGCTTAGATCAATTCACTCTCTCTAGTACAAAGTTTGAACACGTTATTTTTCTATATTATTAGGCCTATATATTATGTTACATGGGCGTAGCCAGGGGGAGGGTTGGGGTTCAACCCCCCCCCCCGAAATGAAATCCCCCCCCCCATGGGGAGATCGGAATTTAGTGACTGATTTTTGCTTTGATTTTGTTTATTTTAGGTGAGATTTTAAGACTAAACTATCACTTGCCGTAGCACAGCAAAGGAAGTTTTGAGTTTAAAACCCCTGCCAGGGGGGTTTGGAGTTTAAAACCCCCTACCAGGGGTTCGAGTTTAAAACCCCTACCAGGGGGGTTCGAGTTTAAAACCCCTACCAGGGGGGTTCGAGTTTAAAACCCCCTACCAGGGGGTTCGAGTTTAAAACCCCCTACCAGGGGTTTTCGCAGTTAAATTCCAATCTTCTATAACACAAAACAAAAAAAATACAACTACAAACCCTCAAATTTCACGAGCACAGTTAAGGAAGATTTTGATTTTTAAACCCCCTCCAAAATTTACGATAAAAAAACAAAATTACACACTCAAAATTCTATGAGCTTAGCCAAAGGGGTTTTGAGTTAATCCCCACCCCTTCTTCAGTAGGATTTGAGGCTAAAAATACGTCTTCAATACCCGGTATAAAAAAACGCAAATTACGCACTCAAAATGTTATTAGCGTAGCTAAATGGAATCGACTCAGTTTTGAGTTGAAACCTCACTTCAGCGGGGTTTGAAGGTAAAAGATATCTCTTTAATATTAAAAACAAAGCGAATTATACACTCAACATGTTTTGAGTGTATTCAAAGGGGTTTTGAGTTTAAACTTCTCTTCAGTGGAGTTTGAAACTAAAAAATATCTCTTCAATATAAAATAAGAAAATTACACAATCAGAAATCTGTGAGCGTAGCCAAAGGGGTTTTGAGTTTTAAACCCCCCGCCGTCGGTCCCGTTTAGATCTCGTAAACTAGAAAAGATAGTGAAAATTCGACATCCTAATGTTTTAGACTAGACCATTCAAAGTTCTGATGCAACGTCTACTTTTTTCTCTTCTGGAAGCGAAAAATCTATTTTTTTTTTAATCGCTTATGCAAGCATTCACTATTAATAGTAACAAACACGGGAAGCTCTTTATTGGGGGAGATTTATATTTACCATATTTTTAACACATTTATGCAAACGGTTGTAGATTTTTTTGCCAAAAAATTATTTTTTTTACATTTGTATTGTTTAGTTAGGTAAGTTCTGTTATATTAAGTACTACATTTACACACAAGAAATGTTTACTATGTTTTGTAAAGAGAAAAAATCTATTTGTCACGGAAATTTTTTTTCTTGAGGAATAAGAGATTGACCATTTACAAAACAATAAGATCAATTAGATATTCATTATAAGTCATCAGTAAGGCCAGGTTCATGTTTAACTTCACATTCACTTTCACTTTCTTTGGTCAGCTGGACCACTGGGGCCCCACACAAGATCTGTTAACCTTTATTCTCCATTCTTCTCTGTCATTTGTCTTTAATAGAATTTCATTCTGATAATATTGAAACCTGCCTTTTTACCTGCCTGGGTGGACCACTTTGGGGGCCGATTTTGAGTTTGTGTTTCCACACAAACTGTCTTTGTAAACTTGTGTTTTTTTTTCTATTTTTTTAAATCGTTAAATTTTTTTTTTTTAGATTTCTAATAAATGTTCTTCCAGAATAATTGTCCAAATAGGATTTGTTTGTTACCAATGACCTCACTGGAAGCTGCTTCAGTTTTTATTACGTTTTAAACTTTCATTTATATTCAAAGCTTATATTAACGCACTTTGTCTATCTGTCGGATCAAGTGTAAAATTTTGAACAAAAAAATCTTGCACGGGACAAAAAAAAAAGAATCAATTAACTTTAACTTAATTAACTATTGGTAATTAACTATTTTGTTTGGTATTGAACAAGGGAACGAAATAGCCCTTGACAGTTGTACTTTGTGTAGAGAATTAGGTCGTCATTTAACAATAGATAACTATAAAACCTTCTATTTTCATAACACACGCTGGCATAGTGATTAGTGTATTGGCTTAAGGCCCCCGAGTTTGAATTCAAGTCGTACAACTTTTTTTTTATTTACCGATCACGGTAACCTTCACAGACACCCCTTTCTTTCCCCCAACCCCTTTTTTTCAAACTGGTCCAGACAAGTGATAGGATCATAATGCACAGAGAAGACTTAAAGCCAGAGATTTCGCTAAACAAAAACAATTGGTAAAAATATTTCTAATTGCACAGATTTATTATTGTTAAACTATATCTATTACAAATTTAATTATATGACTGATCCAAACTCACAGATAGAATTACACTTAGTATAAGCTTTTTTTTTTTTAAAGTATTTTTATATTTTTCTTAATTAGTTACAATTTTTATTATGATTACAATTTTGAATTTTTTAGTTTTAGCTTCGGTGTCTGAGTGGTAAAGTGCTTGACTTCCGAATCGGGGGTTCCATGTTCGAATCCTGGTGAAGAGTGGGATTTTTAATTTCGAGATCTTTGGTCGCTACGCAGCTCAATCGTTAGGGAAAAGTAAAGGCGGGTTGGTCGTTGTGTTGGCCACGTGACATCCTCGTTAACCGTGGGCCACAGATACAGATGAACTTTACATCACCTGCCCTATATATCAAGGTCTGAAAGGAACTTAACTTTAGCTTCGTCAGTAATCATATTTGCACAGATATTCAAGCTGCATCCAGTTGACGTCTACAAAATAAATCATGAGTTACACATTTTTTATTCCTCCAATTTAATTATGGATTCAGTGGAGGATTTGTTTTTTAATTAATGCTTAAAATGTTCGCTTTTAATGAAGCATTGATGACAAGAGAACAGAGAAACCAATACTAAGGCACTACTGTGACATTACGTGGTATTTGGGTTGTAGTTGTTACATCTTTTTGTTCTTGGAATTAAGGAATGATCATGAACTGCACATCTATGCAAAGAGAATAAATAACCTATTTTGTCAACAGTTCCGAGGTCTCTGTAGCCAGTGCGATGAATCGATTCGAAATGTCTAATTCATTACCGATTTCTTTTACGAAATAAGCGCCATTTATTGCTTTCTATTGAACTTCCGACAAAGGATTTTAGAAAACACTTCATCCTTATCACCAGTGTCGTAGATAGGGTTGGGGGGAGGGGGATCCAAATTCGAAAATCCCCCCCGGGCCCCCACTTTAGGGAAGGGGGCCAAAATGAGTTTCCGTAATTTGTTTTTACATTAAATATTTCACCAATTTCTCATGTCCAATGTCAAAATGCAGGGGCCCCTAAAGAGGTCAAGTCCCCCCACGGGCCCCCCAAATCTCTAGCTAAGCCACTGCTTATCATATTAGGCTAAGTCATGTGATTATATACTATGGCCTATATCCAAATTTAATAGTGTTTAGATTTTTTTGCGTGGTTCATGTACTTGAAACCCGAGAGAATAGGCGCAGATGATGAAAACAGAACAGCAGATATGATAGATCTAGTTCCAGTTAGTTCTATCCATTGGTGTGATCTCGTAGTCTCGTCCGGATATCATTTCAAAAGTGACCACTCCAAATGCCAGGAAATCGTTCAGGATATGACTGACAAGAAGGAAAATGATTTCCTGAAGGCAAAATTATTATTAAAATTCTTTTTTTTTTCTTTCTTTCTTTTAGCAGCTTTGCTTATTTCACTCTGGAGCTTTTTTAATATCACAACTAGATCTACATTTGCATTCCATTCACTAGTTCTAAAAATAATGAGGAAATATGTTGAAAGCACACACTCTTTGATATGATGAACAAGCTTTTCTTTATGATAAAAGCATCTGATTGCAAACAAATAAATAGAAAACTCTAGATTCCTAGTTTATACAAATTAATTGTAAAAAATCATTCATGCAAAACTATGAAGGATCAAAATCTATAGCCTTCATTTCAGACGACTATTGGTTTTACATTAATGTCACAGTTTCCATAGTTCTAAGTGTTTTGGCTGACATTTTACAACAATATATTGAGTGTACTAGCAGCTTACATGAGAGAGAACATTGGCATATAAATGTTCACTATGACATTCATAGTCTTGGTTTGTTTTATACATCTTTCTATTTGTCAATCTCTAAGTACGCCCATCTCTAAGTACACCTTTCTATTTCTCATTTGTCCATCTCTAAGAACATCTTTCTCTTTGTTCATCTCTAACTCTAAGTAGTACACCCTTTTCTTTGTCCATCTCTAAGTAGTACACCCTTCTCTTTGTCCATCTCTAAGTACCTCTTTTTCTTTGTCCATCTCTAAGTACCTCTTTTTCTTTGTCCATCTCTAAGTACCTCTTTCTCTTTGTCCATCTCTAAGTACCTCTTTCTCTTTGTCCATCTCTAAGTACCTCTTTCTCTTTGTCCATCTCTAAGTACCTCTTTCTCTTTGTCCATCTCTAAGTACCTCTTTCTCTTTGTCCATCTCTAAGTACCTCTTTCTCTTTGTCCATCTCTAAGTACATAGTTCCATTTGTCCATCTCTAAGTAGTACACCCTTTTCTTTGTCCAATGTACATCTTTCTATTTGTCCATCTCTAAGTACCTCTTTCTCTTTGTCCATCTCTAAGTACCTCTTTCTCTTTGTCCATCTCTAAGTACCTCTTTCTCTTTGTCCATCTCTAAGTAGTACACCCTTTTCTCTGTCCAATGTACAACTTTCTATTTGTCCATCTCTAAGTACATCTTTGTCTTTGTTCATCTCTAAGTACATCTTTCTCTTTGTCCATCTTTAAGTAGTACACCCTTCTCTTTGTTCATCTGTCCATCTTTAAGAAGTACACCCTTCTCTTTGTTCATCTCTAAGTACACCCTTCTCTTCGTCCATCTCTAGTACACCCTTCTCTTTGTTCATCTCTAAGTACACCCTTCTCTTTGTCCATCTTATTACATAATCTAGTAGATTGTAAGATCTGAATGAAGTACTTTATACAAGCATTTAAACTAGATTCCTACACGCCAAATACAATTAGACGAAATCTCGCTACCACACATACATAGAAAAAACTTATATCTACTTCAAACAAACATTGTTCAAGAGGGTGTCTTAAGCCATTTGTTGTGTTACTCTATGGAATAGGGCCGGATTTAGGAAGAAGGCAGGTGAGGCTACTGCCACGAGGAATCCACAAGAGAGAATCATCCACAAGACAGATTTAAAAAAAAAATATCCACATTTCGTCTGGTCAGAAGCTTTTATAGGTTGTTCTTTAAAATTAAATCCTACAGTTGGCAACACTGTCGTGCGAAGTTTCTACTTGTAGCGTTCTCGTAGCGGGGAATCCCCTAGCCTTGGTGATAATTTGGTTCAATTTATATCTTTGGTAGACTTATACATTACAAAAAGACAAGGAGAAAGACCAAGTGTAAGTGTTTTACTACCGCATTATTGGAGGTCAAAAATTCAGAGCTCCCTTCCTGAACATAAAAGTTACGCCAGAATGTACCGGGTTTTGATAGTCTCTGCAATGGATAGCGCTCGTTTAAAAAAAAAAAGAAAATTATTAAGAATAGACCCCGAACGACATTGAAACAAAACCTGCTATCGAAGCTATCCCTACCTAGTATTGAAACGGATTCACTTCAGAAGCTAGTTTTCAGCGAAATCTTGCTAAGTTCCATTCGTTAACGCTGTAAGGACCATAAGACCAGTGAGCACATGTATCCTGTTATGCACTTACTTGGATCTTTCCGCGCCGTTCGGCGCATAGAGCAGCAAGATGTCTCCATATAAATTGGTCTACAGCATTGTCTGTAGCCTCTTTTCAGCTGGTGTCGATGTCTCCAGGTGCTTCATGAAAGTGCAGTGCCTGATGATACAAGGAAGGCTCTTTTTGCGTTTTCCTCGTATCGGCCTCCATACTTTGGCTACTTGTGGTACGTGTAATCCTCTCTATTGGAGGACATGTCCTGAAAAAGTCATTTAACTGCAGCGACGCTTATTCACTCATGAAGTGGTTGAGTGCTAGTTCGGCATAGGATTTATTTGTGATCCAATCTCTTTCAAGCCTGAAATCCGTCATGGCCACTTCTGCTGAGCCACATTTAGCCTTCTCTTTTTGCAGCAGATGACTTTTTTGTCAGTAGAGTCTAATAAATAATCTAATTGTTAAGCCATTGCTTCGCACATGTGAAGTTTAAAAAAAAATGAATAAAATTATTTATTTAGATTGTTGAAAATTCATGACAGTGTATTTTCTCAAACTTGTCTTGATCAACTTTATTCGGAGTAAAAAAAAAAGCCTTGTAGCAAAGTTCCATAAAATGAGAGAGATGTCATTAATTAGGCCTACATGTTTTTAAAGTTGGTCAAGAGAGCATAAAAGTATTGAGTTAAACTTATGAGCTTGTCATGTGGTTCCTCATTAGAAATGCCATTTTTGTAGTTGATGCCTCTAAAAATATATTTACATTTTTTTCCCAATCTCTTTATTGTAGGACTGTGTGAGATGAGCCTATGTATGAGTAGGTGGGTGTTGTGGACGGTCGTTGACTTGTAGCACCAAACTGCTGGTAGACACTTAACCGCTGTAGGCTAATATATCTTAACTAGCAAAACTTGAAATAACTTCCTGCGAACAACGCTAAATATAACTTTTATTATATTAAAGTCGAAATAAAGTTGATATGTGATAAAATAATGTAGCTTACTACATATTTTTTTTAACAAAATCTAACTCACTACAATAACACAACCTTTCAGTTTCACGTTCTGGTGTCGTCTGTTATAACTAAGGCCGCTGACGACAATGCCACCTATCTTCTATCATTCACAGCCACTTCCTAACCTCTTCCCACCGTCACCTTAGAAACACAAACACACACTCCAAAACAGTAGGCCTATTTGAGTAAGATAAGCGTGTGTGTGTGTAGGCCTAACTGAGTATGGGTGAGGGGACTGTTTCTATGAGTGTGTAGTTCAGTGTGAGTGAGATGAGCGTGTGTGAGTGTGTAGAGGCCAGTGTGAGAGAAGTGATCTTTTATGCGTGTTTCTGTCAGTGACATCCCAATTAACACTAGATTTCTTCTTCAGTCAACGCATTCGTTGTCGGCAACTTACTGGGTGTTCTACGACACTGGTGGTTTCAACAGTTGGACTACGTCATCTACGACACGAACATCACCAGCATTTTAATGAAAACAGCCTTAGAGCTTAGAGTGGCCGCCTATGTTTCAAGATATGTCCAATATGCTGGTAGAACACGTTGTTTGTTTGGGTTTTTTTTTTTGATGTTTGTAGGAAAAAAAACATGTAAAATAAAAAAAACTTCAAACAAAAAAAATTATATTGAGTGAAATTTCACCAGTTATTTTAAATCAATCATGTAATTAATTTGAGTAGATCTAGACTAACAGAAATAAATTGGTGCGATTGGAAATATTTGTATTCAATGTTTTTGTTGAGTGCAACGTTCATGCTTACAGAATGCTAAGTGCGCAATAGTCCAATCACTTTTGTGGACCAGTTTGAAGAGAAAGAAGAGGGGGTATCTGGGAGAAAGTTTCCGCGCTACTTTTTCAAAAGCTTTTTTTTTTTTTAAATGTTGCTGAGACTTAATTCGAACTTGGGGTCTCGAGCCTCAATGACGCATTAGCCACTGAGCTATACAAATACTTATGAAAGTAGAAGGTTTTATAGTCTTTAAAAAAAGACTATAATTTAACATTTTTAGCGAACGACCTAATTCTTAAGTCTTATCTCCCATTAGCCATTAGTATATTTCTATATGAAACAAAATGAATAAATTACGACTTATCGATTAACTAATTTGTTAATTTATTGATTCATGTGTTGTCGTTAACGATGAATAATTGTGCAGTTTCAACATTGTACCGAGTGTCAAAAATAACGCGAACAAGATTCCACTCAGACCAGAAAGAATGAGTTGATACAAGTTTTGTAATAAATATCTACTTTCTACATAAACATAATTTGAACAAATGACAAAATTATCAATAGCTAAACTAGTTTGTAGCAGAGATCGCTACGACAATAAAATAATGTTCACCTTTTGTATCTTTGATTTTGTGATATTCAATTAAATAGCCTTTATATAATTTCTTTTATTGTATCTAATCTATATTATGTTAAAACTATTATAACAAATTAAGTTATGCTTATAGGCTCTCTCAGAACGTATCACTTATTCTTCAGTTAATAGGCTACTTAATTCTAGGATGTATAAATATTTTAGTAGGCCTAACTATAAAAAATGCTTATACTTTTAACAACTTTAAACTATGTATAAAAAATAGCTGAAGTAAATGGTCTTTTTTTACTCTTTTTTTATTTATTTGAAGCAATTAAATACAGGAACTTCCTTCTTTTTTTTTTTTTTTATTGCAAGCCAATTATATAAATTCTATAGACTCATCTCTTTAAACCTTTTTGTTTTACTTTGCAGTGACCAGATTATTGGAAAGTTTGTCATTTGAGACAGTCTACATGGATTGGGAACCCAGAAGTCTACGAACGGCAAGTCAACTCAGTTTATACAGTCTTTCTCTCTCTCTCTCTCTCTCTCTCTCTCTCTCTCTCTCTCTCTCTCTCTCTCTCTCTCTCTCTCTCTCTCTCTATGTATATATTGTTATGACATGATTACTAAGTTGGCGCGAAAAGTTATTTGTTTCGTAAAAAAAGGGAAAGTTTAGAGTTAGTGACGTGATTAGTAAAAACAAGACTAGGAATTAAAGCGTAAAAAGAAAACGGAAGATTTTTGACAGCTTTAGTTTCTAAAGAAGATATTGAGATAATACGACATTCGACGGTTCCCTTCATTACATATTAAACTTCTTGTTCGACAGCGTTTATCAGCGTAGAGCACCTTTATAGTGTTGGCCTTTCGCCTGTGCTATTTCGTTATTTGAGTGTTACCTTTGTTTAGACTTGTCTACAAAACACACAGCACCGAGGGGGGGGGGGGGGGGGGGGCAAACAAAATTTTATATATATATATACAGTTTTCAGAATTTTTCAGGCAACTAATACGAAAAGAAGTTCTTGCTAACAGTGATAGAGAAAATGTGAATATGAAGACTTCAGTTAAAGTCGTCTGCCTTTCACAGCTACAACACGAGTCGAAAAGAGGAGGAAGAATTTCTTTTCAAAACTAAGAGAAAAACAGCACGTTTAGGTGGCACGAGTGTCGGGCATTTGTTTGGCACCACTGAATAGGGTTGGGCATCACTGGTTTAAATAACATTGTGCAAAGCAGCAAACATACCCGTAAACGGACAATGGATTAGAGTCTTCCGAGAAAGAGACATTTGGGTCCTATTCCCCGAGTTCACTGTGCCAATGTCAGCACAAAGGGAGCCGTCGTCCAAACCTCATGCGGTATGGCATGGGAACGGGAGGGGCCTAAGCTGACACCGGGGGTTGAACCCATATGATCATAAATTACATAAGCACTACTAAAATTAGGCAGGGGTGTCATTGCTTCCAAATAATCAAACGTGGTCTGTATTTCTGCTTCTAGCCGGATCCGCCTCTGATGTATGTGGTCATCTTCCTTTTGTTTAACTATGTGCCAGAGGAGTGGCGTGCACTTTTGGCGACCATCTTCGAATTTTTGCAAAAAGTTACTTACTCTTGTGCACCTTCAGAAATGTACAGTTACTCTACCAGGTAGGTTCAAGATTGTGGTAGCTCCAAACGTAACTGCATTCATTTCGATATATAAGTAAACTAGAGTCACCAGTAAAGACAAAGAATGCAGGGCCTTATGTGGGGCTATTTGGATTATTGAGTTTACATTTCTTGGCTTACTAATTACGACTATTAAAAAGCCCAAAGTCCTGCATCTTACTAGGACAGGGCCAGAACAATGGGTCATAGTGTTGAATTATCTTCTATCACTTACAAGATAACAACACTAAATCTTCCATCTCTTGCATGATAACTAAACTAAATCTTCCATCCCTTGCATGATAACTACACTAAATCTTCCATCCCTTGCATGATAACTACACTAAATCTTCCATCCCTTGCATGATAACTACACTAAATATTCCACCCCTTGCATGATAACTACACTAAATCTTCCATCTCTTGCATGATAACTACACTAAATCTTCCATCTCTTGCATGATAACTACACTATCTCCTCTTTTATGTCCAAAAGAACATTGTTTTGGTCCGATATTGACACACACATATTTTATTTCTCTGTATTTCTATTGACGCTGTCCTTAATTCGTAGTATAGCAGGCAAGCAGGGACTTACAGCGACCTCTCTTTTGCAGGAATAGACCACGAGAATCTCCACGAGATTGAAGCTTTAGGTTTAAAACTTAGATTTAAATCTTCACCTGTTAGACGTCGTTTCCCGGACTTAAAGGGAGAGTAGCGAAGACAAAGAGCTTAATCTCGTATATCTATTAGCGACAGCGGCTACTTGAGACACGCGATATAAAAAAGTAATATACAGTAGCGGGAGTGTATCGCCATATACAAGAAAACACATATTTAGGGACCTTAATATATAATGGATTTATTAAAGAAAATTTTATTTCAGCATGTACACACCCAGTTGAGATTGCGTCAAAAGGGAGATTACTGGTCTCTGGCGAAACATGTGTAATTGGGATCGATTTGAAGCTAAAATAAGAGATGCTGTTTATTTTTTCATATTTTAATTTTTTTTTTCTTTACATGCGCTTTCCAGATATAACCCTGGCTAACTTAAAATACTGGTATTAATTACTTTGATGTCATTAAATTATTACATTGAATTTAAAGTGTCTTTTTTTCTGTTTTGTTTTGTTTTTGTTTTTTTAGCGTTCTCCGAAAGGGACAAATCGCTATAAATTGTACCGCCTGTCGCTCGATCAGACTGTTTCTTTTAGATAATAATAATAATATTAAAAACACTATTAACAGTGTGACTATCATTGTACAAATGCCAATGTGTGTTTTCTGAAAGCGAAATCTTTGTTTTAAAAGTAAAATGTGCAATATCTTTTTCATACACAATCTTTGACACACTCCATTTAAAAAACAATATGAAAATATCTTGTACTGAATATAGCAACAAAAATGCAGTTGATATTTAATCAACCCCCCTTCACACAAAAAAAATCCGATTATACATGATAAACTAAAATTTTAAGAAAATGTTGGTTGATGCGCATAGCAAAATAGATTTTCCCGATAAGGCACTGTGTGTGGTGATGTCAAAAAAACAAAACAGCTATAAGCATTGAATCTTCCATCGATTTACACTATTTTTTAAAAATCATTTGATCTTTTGACTAAAGAGAGCAATAATGAATTAAAATGCTTGGAAACATTTATAATCTTTAGATCAATTAGTTTGAGTGTTTCACTTCTAGATCTATATGAAACGGATTTATATCGGAATCTAATTGTAAATTCTATCTTAAGAATTTAGCTCAAACTTGTCTTGAGGTAGCCTAGCAGTTTTATCAATGTATGATTAAGCTTCATGTTTTATCTTATCTTATATAATACGAACGTTACTTCAAAAAAGAAGATGATTACGTCCTACGCGTCATGCATCTAGTCATGCATGTTAACCAATGATTTAAATTATGGTTTTCCTGGCTAGCTCAGGCAGCCCATTCCATGCTCTAATAGCACTAGATTTAAATCTAAATCGTCTAATCACTAATCCAGAGTTAAAAAAATAGGTCCTACATATATTACAAACAACTAGGAATCTGTGGTGTGATGTAAGTAATATACAATATCTAGGTCTAGCAATGGATTCATACTGTAATGAAAAAAAAAATAGAAATAATAATAAGATCATTCTGTGTAACAAACTAACGTGCCAACAGTAGGCCTACTGGGTTAGGGTCAGAGCACCAATAGTGGTCAGCAGACTACAATCTAGTCATGCGATACCACCCTTGATTGTTTATTCGACGCCATTTTTTTTTCGATAATTTTTAGAACAGTGTGACTTCCATTTTGTTTTGTTTCAATCCTAAAATGTAAGTGACAGAAATCTCTGACAGATTTGAAACACATTCATATAAAAATGTAATGCTCTATCTGGCCTATTGTTGGAAAGAATGTAACCCCCACATCGAAAGAAATAAAATGCCTTTAATCAACTCCTGCCTGGTCGTGTGATACATGCGCTGGACTCTCGTACGTTTGTCATGATGGTCCAGGGTTCATACCCCAGGCGTCCTGCAAGAGATTTGGACTAGGATGTAGATTCAATAGATTGTCTTCAACTCTGAAGGAGCATCCGAAACATGTAGAACATCTTACAAACACATTTGTACAAATTGTCGCATAGTAAAGCGCCTCTATCTATCTATCTATCTATCTATCTATCTATCTATCTACCTGATCTATCTATCTATCTATCCATCAATCTATCTATCTATCTCTCTATATTTATATTTATATATATAAATGTTACTTTTTTTTTGGGGGGGGGGGGAGTGAATTTAATTTCCGCTATCACGCGTAACAATAAAAAAGTGAGTCGAAATATGTGTCCTATCTGTCATTCACAATTTTTGAAACATTTCATTGTTCATGACTTTTATCACAATGCACGAGGCACTAGATGACGGATCATGAAACTACAGAAGAACACATCGCGGCAACGAAACTCCTGCACTTCGTGAGTTTAGCCGGCACCTGGTTTGACTGGTTCTTTGATGAGCACCTTCTCCTGGCCAACGTTCTCAGCGCTGGACTTCTGCTGGGGCTTGGCGACCTGACTGTGCAGACTATCGAGCAGACGATGGCTGGTCAACAAAGTCGTAGTCGAGGGTTTGACATGGTTAGAAATCGTAAGTATATTCAGTGTCATTCAACGTCTCTGGCATCTTGGATTGCTAAAAATACGTCAATAAATGAATTGATAATTTTGTTGGCTATTGATGAGTCTCATTAGCAATAATTTTCTTGAAAGAAAAAGCACTAGCGCTTTATGAAACTATATGCCCCTCCCCCCCCCCCCCAACCAAAAAAAAAAAATTTTTTTTTTTCCAAACAATAATGTTTTGTTTTTTTCTTCTTCTAAGATATTAATTCTTAAAGTAAACTATGTATAGGAATAACAATCTTAAATTAGTTTAAAAGTTGTCATGTATAATGAAGCTTGTTCATATGGTTAAAATTATTTCTAAATAATTAGGTGACTTGCTAGAAAAGAAGCACTATAACCAGTTTTAGTCCAATTCAACTTAGACATATGCATTACAACTTGAAGAACTTTGAAAACTTTACACTAGGTCGCACTATGATCATTGGTGTTATTCTTGGATTGTGTGACCACCTCTGGTACGAAGGTCTAGACCACTATCTGCGAGGAAACTCTTTGGATATCATTCTGAAGAAGGTTTTGCTAGACCAAATTATCGCCGGACCTTTTTTCTGCTCAGCATTTATAGTTGGTTAGTAATTCGATTTGGATTTTTACTTCTATTCAATTAGCCCCAAGGGTAGGTCTTGTAAGAAAAAAATATTGATATCATCGGCTGCCACTTGCAAATAAATGTGGGAATGCTGTAGTGAATTTCTCCTTTTTTTTTCTTGTCTGCCTGACTTGACTTTAGGTAGGCTAGTTAGAATGAACTCATCCAACTATCAAGGCTTAAAGTTTTAATAATTTTAAAAAGTAATTAAAGGGGGCATGGTGGCCAAGTGGTAAAGTTTTCTTACAGAGAGGTCAGGGGTTTGAATCTCGGTGAAGGCTATAATGGCTACCTGAAATGCGCTGAAAGTAAAGACGAAAGTTCGCTGGCCACATGACACCCTCGTTAACCGTCAATCATAGAAGCAGACTCAAGTAATTGCCATTACATCTTTTACGTTTTAGATCGCAAGGTCTGATGGGATACTTTGACAAACTAAACTAAGCTTTTTGAAATAGAATTCGTCTTGGAGGCTAATAGGCCTACTGCAGAGAGACATCAACCCAAATGTGTGAAAGTGACTCAAACAGAATTAACTAAATAAACTGTAAAAAGTGTTTTTATGACGAAACGCGCCTCTAATAAAGCCCCACGTCTCTTTTAGTATGTTTAAAACATAAAGGGTATATGATGATAATATATGATAGATGTAGGTCTTTGCATTTATGATAGTACTTTGAAATGATGACTATTTTATTATTCACCAGGTATGTGTGTACTCGAAGGACTTTCCGGTTCTCTTGTGTACAAAGAATGGAAAGAAACATTTCCAATTATATACAAAGCAAGTTACCATAATACAAAAAAAAATATACTTGAATTAACCACTATTGATGCATTTAAGTACTATAATGATAATGTGATAGTTTATGAAAATAAACAAATAATTATACAGTCCCTAATGATGCGTTCATATCTTAAAGAGTAAAAGAATATATACAAAGGATACATACTAAAAGAGGAGACTACGGTTACAAGACAGCTACAGGCGCAGAGGAGGACATAGAATTGGGCACAGCCTTAAGGCGAGGACTAAAAGAGACAAGCAAATTAAAAAAAAACAAAACTAGGCTCTGTTTGAGAGAGCAGTAGCTGAAGTGCGACATTCCAGATGCGCTTTCTTCACCTTCTACAAGAATGCCTCTCACTGGGCGTTCAACAGTGGAGACTTTAAACGTTTGCATTCTGAGTAACAGTTATTTATTTATATGTTGGCATTAGAAATACATCTACAAGCAGCTGTCACCCTGGGAAATGTTCATTGGTGAGGTTGACAAACATTTGTCATCTTTCCGCGACTTATGAGCGAGTTTGTGTATTTGAACATGAAGACAACAAACTTC
Source organism: Biomphalaria sudanica (assembly GCA_036873155.1). NCBI lineage: Eukaryota > Metazoa > Mollusca > Gastropoda > Planorbidae > Biomphalaria > Biomphalaria sudanica. The sequence continues at coordinate 2,657,553 of JAZGLO010002262.1, read as the reverse complement.
GATTGATTGGATTAATTGCAATTTAAAATAAAACTAAACAGTAAAAGCGGAACATGTGTCCACTTCAGACCAACGGCTCTACTGGCCTGCACTTTCAACGTTAGCACTCTGAGTAAGCGTGATTTATTTATTTTTTTACTTTGTCATAGCCATGAATGTAAAAAGTAAAACCAGCGTGGGACCTGTGACATGCTCATTGGGGAGGTGGACAAAAATGTGTCAGCTTTCAGTCGAGTCCTCCTTTCGCGGAACTTCTGGAAGCCCTAAAAGAGAAAGAAATAATATAGGCCTAAAAAATAATAATACATTCGTTCTGTGTATTGACGTTTGGCGTATTTTATTTATTTATGGTTTTAGTTTTAAATCTTAGGCTAAACACTGTTCTATAATAGGCCTAAATACACATTTATAATCAAGTCTTTTTTAGCGGCCCCCGAAAGGGGAGAAGACGCTATTAGTTTTGTGTGAAATGTCCGTCTGTCCCGTTTAGATCTCGTAAAACAGAAAAGATAGTGGAAATCCGACTTCATAATATTTTAGTCCTTTCAAAGTTCTGATGCAACGGCTACTTTTTTCTTTTCTAAAAGCGAAATATCTAATTTTTTAAATCACTTAAGCAAGTAGTTTTTTCATAAAAATACACCACTTTTACTTTACATTCACTTTCACCTATCCTTTGGTCTGCTGGACCGCTGGGGCACCACACAAGAATTGTCAACCTTCATTCTCCTTTCTTCTCTGTCATTTGTCTTTGATAGAATTTAATTCTGATGCCCTTTCTGAAAATATTGATACCTGCCTTTTTACCCGCCTGGGTGGACCACTTCGGGGGCCGATTTTGAGTTTGTGTTTCCACACAAACTGTCTTTGTAACTTTTTAAAATTTTTTGTAAATAAATAGACTTAATGTTTCGAATGTCCCTGTTGAAGACAATAAAATATAGAAAAGGCCAAACTGAAACTCCGTAAGAGTCGTTATGAATGAATGAACTCCCGCCAAAGTAATTCATAGATAAATAGCTTATTATAGAGAGTATGTTAACTAATGTCTCGCATAGGCCTTGAAGACATTTAGACAGCCACTGACCTTGACAGAACCTAAGTTTTGTGAACCAGTGCTTACTGTCCGGATAATTTCATGCTATTTTCTCTCTTAGGCTGACTGGATGTTCTGGCCAGCGGCTCAAATGGTCAACTTTTATCTAGTGCCTCCTAAGTATAGAGTGTTCTATGTCAATGCCCTGACCTTTGTGTGGAACTCTTTTTTATCCTATAAGAAACACAACAATGTGCTGGTACGTTAAGATTGTTGTCTTTATGACTCGAACCTGTTTGTTTGTGTGCGCGATTTTAAACTTTCGTGTTTTTTCTTTGCCTAGAATGGTGCTAATACCTCCGTGAGCAGCATATTAGGCTTTCGGACAGAAATAAAAAATGGGTCTATCTTCAACACTTCCAAGAAACCAAAGTGTTCACCACATGCTTCGTATTTCTCGGAACGTCAAAGAATCTTTAAAAACAGGTGAGACTTACACATCACTGAAAACAGGTGAGACTTACATACCTCTAAAAACAGGTGACTTACAACCTCTGAAAACAGGCGAGACTTACAAACCTCTGAAAACAGGTGAGACTTACATACCTATGAAAACAGGTGACTTACAACCTCTGAAAACAGGTGAGACTTACAAACCTCTGAAAACAGGTGACTTACAACCTCTGAAAACAGGCGAGACTTACAAACCTCTGAAAACAGGTGACTTACATACCTCTGAAAACAAGTGACGTACATAAGAAAAATTACATTCTATAAAAATTTATAACAGGTTAGATCATTGCTATATAGACCTATACCATTAAAGACTTGTATAGGCCTACCTCTAATAACAAGTGAGACTTAGAAACTAAATACTTCCTATTAAAAACAGAAGGTCTGAAGGGAGATGTGAGGGTGGAAGTAGAAACTCGTGTATGATGCAGATGTGGTGGACAAAGTGAGGAGATATAGGCCCGCCAAAACACTAGAGGATTTCTTATTGGCTGTACACTTCATCTCCTAATCATATTCAGTGTTTCATTTTTAGAAAAAGGGGGGGGGGGCATGGCTTCCGTCCGGTTAGATCATTCCTTGGTTGCAAGAAATAAAACTGTGTTGCACACTATGAATTGTTTAAACATAAAATATTTCCCCAGAAGCCCTCAAAGTGTAATGAGAAAAGTCTGCAAAGATTCACCGACCAAAGCCTCTGTCAAATTTGTTACTCCCAAAACTATGAAGAAGAAAAAAGTGTCGATTCGTAAAAAACTTGGAAGCAATGCAAAGAAACAAACTCTAGGGCCAACACTTGTGCAAAACAATAGCAACAGCGATTTGAGATACTCAGCATTAGAAGACCAGCTGATGGAGTTGCACGAGCGGATCAATTACTTGACCGATGTGACCACTGACTCTCTGCAGTCATTAGACAAAGCAGTGGTAGAGACCAGAAACGATCTGAACAGGGTCGGCCTCATGATGGCTGATGCTCTTGTCGCCTTGGAGGAAACCAAGCTGGGTCTGGTCAACATCGCCAAACAGATCATCTCAGTTGTACATCTTGAAGGAAAAAAGGGATCAGAGACTATTACCACATTAGTTCACAATATAATTGAAGAGTTTGAGACAAAGCTGCAGAGTATTCAATATTCAGTCGACAGTGGCGCACCTGAAACTGTTGGCAAAACCCAGGAGAGGGATACATCGAAACAATTCACTTATTTGTAGACAAAAAAAGTGAAAGAAAATTGAAATAAAAAAACTAAAAGAAAACAGAAATAGATCTACGGGTTTTTTTTAATACAAAATATTGTTAATTTAACTATTTGTGTTTGTGTGTGTGTGTGAAAAGAAAGATATTGGTTACATTTCTTGAGACCAAAAAGAAGAATGCTGATTCCATCTAATAGAAACCAAAGAGAGAGATGAGAGTTTAATTAATTAACCCAATAGAAAAATTACACTGAGTGAGAATGTGAATGCCTTTTAAACCAGAGAAAAAAAAGATATAAATTAAATGCAATTAGAACCAGAGAGAGAGAGATGAATTAAATGTATTATAAATGAATGTAGAGAGAGAAGAGAGTTGAATTAATTATATGTAAAAGAGAAAGAGAGGTAAACGAATTCAAGCAGGGCAGGATTTACCTACAGGCAACACAACATATAGCGATTTACCTACAGGCAACACAACATATAGCGATTTACCAACAGGCAACACAACATATAGCGATTTACCTACAGGCAACACAACATATAGCTTTGGCCTACTTAGGGCCCCAAGAAATATTTAGCACCGGCCCATATCTCAAGTCTAATTACGGCACTCAAGAATTAAATGTTCAAACCGAAGAGACCTTAGATGATGCAAACATAAAATTTCTTTCTAAAGAATAATTTTACCGTGACCTTGACTGAGGTAGCAGACTTGACCTTGAATAACATTAATTATACCGCCGTTCGTGGTGTCAAGAGTAGCCAAGACTGTCTTTAAAAAGACATGACATCATTTGCAGGCAGTGTACATTTAAACTCAACAGAGCGATGTAGTGTCAGAATTCTGACACACGTGATAACTTGCCGCGTCTTTTAAAAGTAGCACATTTGCAATAACCTCTGCGGCAGTACCCTATCATGAATACGTTTTTTTTTTTTAATGAATGCGGTATATATTTAAATTCTATTGGTAACAAAATCTGTGTGTGTATGTGGGGGGATGTATAAATCTAATGTCGGCCAGTTAGTTGACTTTGTTACAAGCAAATCTCCTCCTTGACATTCTGTAAATGATGCCAACGGTCTCAAGCCGTGGGAAGATGACAGGTCTGTGCAACGTGACCTTTGAATGGAAAAAAAAAAATCATCAAGCTCAAGGTCTCATTGTTGCTATGTACAGTTAAAATCATTTGTTCGTGACTAATCCATAAAGACACAAAAAGAAGGTACAATAAGATTTATTATCACCGAGTTAGTGCTCAAAAAGTATTTCATGAACATTGCAATATATGTTTTCAAGCCCAAAACTGGCTGTTTATTAATAAGGTATTGTTTCCAATGGGTGCTGTACACAATAGATTACCTCAAACCAAAGTCAATTCAACTAAATTCAGATATTTTTTTTTACAAAGTTCTCAAATTGAAAATTTTGACCACAAGACCACAATATATCTCAAAATATTTGAACCAAAGTGTTACATATAACATACTAATAATAAACTGATAATAATAGCAAGAGAATGTGACTACAGCTATTATATAGTAACTACTTCACTAAAGTCCCAAGCCAAAAAGGGGAGAAACAAACCTTATGTAATGTATAGAATTACAATATGACAGGAACATATTTTTTACAAACATAATAACAACTGTTTTTTTATGCACTCACAAACCATGATTGTACAATGGGACTAGAAGGCACATGTTAATTTCAGTTCCAGTAAACAAAATTTACTTTTTTACAAAGCTTATGTGGATTCACTCTGTCTGGTAAAAAGTTTGTACATGTTATTTCTCACATACCCAATCTCAGATCAAGTTAAGATTTTGCACCATTATTTCTTGAACCTGACAAAACAAGATCAATGTTAACAAAAAATTAGTTAATTAACAATTGGTAATTAATTATGTTTTTTTTATATCAAACAAGGGAAAGAAATCATACTTGACAGATGTGGTGGTAAGCTTGAACCCATGAGTGAACAAGTTTTTTTTTAGTTTTTAAAAAGCGATCACAGTTAAATTCACCTAGATTAACCCCCCCCCCCCTTTTTTTTTTCCTAACTGGTTGGAACAAGTGTCAGGACCATGAGCAGTGAGAAAGCTAATGGCTTGAAATTGCGCTAAACAATAACAATTGGAAAAAATATTTCTAATAGCACAGATTTCTTATTGTTAGCCTACATCTATTACAAATTTACTCATGTGACTGATTTAAACTAATTGATACAATTACCCTTAATATAAGGTAGTTTTTGGTTGTTTTGCAAGTATTTTGTATGTTTTCTTGTTAATGTTTACTTTAATAAGTAAAAAAATGTGCCAAAGTTTTTTGGTTTGTAACTTTAATATGTGGATTACCAAATCCCAACACAGGACACATAATAACAGCTATACAATACTGCATGCCATTTGCCATTAACAAATAATAATAATAATAATTTGAATTACAGAATCAACTTATGCATAGCATAGTGACATTAGAACATAAACTACATGAAATATGACAAATTATACAAGTACATGGAATCAATTCAACTGATCCACCAACTAGAATAGTTCTCTAGTTTCTTCTGGAATAATGTACATTTCTATAAATTATTGAGTGTCATACAAGCTAACTGGATATTTTCAGATAGCAGGTGTTTCAATTTAAATTATTTCCAGAAATAAGCTCAATAAATCCTTGAAGCCCAACTAATCACTGGTAAATGCCTGAAGGCCTGTGATAGCTCGTCCCAAAATGAGAGCATGAATATCATGAGTACCTGAAAATAACAAAAATTTAGAGCTATATGGTTATTGAAACATGATTTTCTGACTTAATTTAAAACAACTAATATAAAAAATAATTAATTTCTACTTTTATGTTCAAATAATAAAGCAAACTGAACATTCATATTTTATTTTTCATTGAAATAATAAAAGATATAAAAAAAAAATTGGCTCATCTGAGAATCAAACCCCTGCTATTTATGTTACTAGCACAATGCCATATCAACTGAGCTATCTATCCCCACTATGACTGAAATTTTAGCTTGAACTAGATTAATCCATTTAATTTTTACTTAAGTTTCTGACCAACTTCCTACATTTTTTTATGGTTACATTTCCATCCATGAAGAAAGTGTAGGCCGATAATAGGAATTTAACAAATAGATCAATTCTAACCAAAGTGTTGAGTTTTTAGTTCAACTTTGATATTGCCTAAAACTGGACAAGTCACTAACCTTCATAAGTGTTGACTGCCTCAAGGTTCATCACATGTCTAATGATGTGATACTCATCTGAGATTCCATTGCCACCTAACATGTCACGAGCTGTCCTGGCAATGTCCAAAGACTTACCACAATTGTTACGTTTAAGAAGTGAAATCATTTCTGGTGTGGCACTTAAAGAAAATGAAGAACAGAAAATTTTAAAATGGTGTTAAGAGTATACATTATTAACATATCACCAACTAGCCATTCTGAAAACTTTAAACATATTCAAAACACAGAGCATGTTTTCTTTACAAAACTTGTATCAACTCACTGTCTGTCAGCATAGTAAAAATTGTAAACATAAAGTGCACACTATAAACTAATTTGATATTTGCACAGTTTAAAACATATAGATATCTTTAAGTTCATCTATTGGAAATGATTTTTCCTTTTAAGTGGTAATAATAATTCAGCCGTCACACACATTTTCTAAGAAAAGAAATTGCAGATTGAACATTTACACATCTCTCTGTACCCAGTTTCAAACTAAGACTTGAAAATCTCATTTACTTACAGATCTTGGTCTTTCAATCTGCCTACTTGTAAACAACCAAAGAGTCCAAGGGAAATCTCTGTTAGCATATCAGCAAGTTTTTTTTGTATTAACTGGTTCTTGGCTAATGGTTTACCAAACTGTATTCTGAAAGATTTTCATTTCACATTTAATCAATAATTTAATTTCCTTTCTTTATTACCAGAAATTAAAATATCTGAGAATTGGACTAATCTTTTTAAAGTTAAGTGACCTGATTACCTGTCTAATGTATATTGTCGAGCAGTCTCCAAGCAAAATTCAGCTGCTCCCAGTGTACCCCAAGCGATTCCAAACCTGGCACTATTTAAGCAACCAAATGGTCCCTATAATCATTTAATAGAATATAAATGCATAGTTGAAAACCTAAAACTCAATTTATCAATACTCAACTAATAAAGTTAAATGCTAAATATACAACTCATAAAAAATCATTTCTTAACAAGCACAGTTAAGTATATGAAAGTAGAAAAATTAAGCTGGTTTTAAAAATAATTTAATCACGAAGGAAGCAATGGAGTTTTTGTTTTTGTAAATAGTCACTTGCAAATATTTTTAGAATAAGTTTAAAATCGACAACTTATAAAAATGTACCTTTGATATTGACTAATTCAATACATTTTGAAAAACTATTTTAAAAGTGCTACAAAACTTAAATTTCTTTAAAAAGTTCAAACCTAAGTCAGGAAAAAAAAAAACTTACAGCCAATCCTGAAGCATTTGGTAGTAAATTTACTTCTGGCACTTCCACATCGTCCATGACAATCTGGCCAGTGACACTTGCCCTGAGTGAGAATTTCCCTTGTATCTTAGGAGCACTCAAACCTTTCATGCCTTTCTCAAGGATAAATCCTCTGATCTGTTTGTTATGAACATCCGACTTTGCCCACACGATAAATACATCAGCAATAGGTGAGTTTGTGATCCTTTTAGAACAGAACATATTTGCATTCAATGAAATGGACAGTTTTCTCTTTCATTATCTTTTTATAAACACTTTTTTTTTAGTTTTGTTATAAAATAATTGTAACTAAAGTATTGCAATAAAAAAATAATTGGTAAAACACATAAATCTGATGGTTAAAATGTATTAATTTTTTTTTTATTTATCTCATTTTTTTATATTAATTGTATTTAAATTAAATGATAAAATCAATATTTTATTGACAAACATAAAAAAAAAGAATGTTTAATTTTTTTTTTCCAGACAGGAATATCAGAGTTATACCATGTTTTTGATCCAGTGAGTTTGAATGCTTTTTTTTGTGGGTCGTATTTAGCATTTGTCTCCATGCCCCCAGGATTACTTCCATGATTAGGTTCTGTTAGTCCAAAACAACCAATCAATTCACCACGAGCTGTTGAAATATAAAAATATCCATCTTTTAAAGATCAACAAAATTAAATTCTATTTATTTATTTATAATTTAAAGCTAATTTCCTGTTACCCAACAGAAAGTTCACAATTTTTTTTTTTCACTTTATAATAACAGGATTACAGTGCATAGAGACAACCTAACTATTGCAGAAAACAAAAAATTAACAATCTGGCCATGCTGAAAGATTGTTAGGTCAGGCATATATTTTACAAGTGGTGTCAGTGGAAACTTGTGTTGTCAGAAAAGTGAAGTAGTGGAAGGGAATGGGTTAATAATGTAGGTTCAATAACATGTTAATCTGTTTTAAATATTGTACCTAATTTTGGTAAGTATTTTTGTTTCTGTTCTTCTGTTCCATATGCATATATAGGCCACATCACAAGACTAGACTGAACGCTCATGGCTGATCTATAGCTACTGTCGACTCTGAAATCAAGACAGATACCACTTAATTGAGCTAATGCATTATACCACATGCTTGCCACATAATATTACACCCATCAGCATAATTGGATCATTCTAAAGATAAACACAGAGCTGTTCATTACTCACTATCCCACTGATTACCTTTCTAGTTCTCTGGCAAGCAGACCGTAACCAACTGATGAAATACCAGCACAACCGTAACCTGAGATCATTGGACCCAGTACACCAAGTTCTCCCATTTCACGCATGATTGCTGGGTCAAAAACTGAAAATATTGGTTATAGAAATTTCAACAACAGCATAACTTTAAAGGTTAAGAAATAAATCTTTAAAAATTCTACCAAACAAAAAAAAAAAAAAAAAGTGAATAACACAAAACCAAGCTATTGTGCCATGATATTATTGTAAATTTTGTAATGGTAGACTAGTAGACACTAACAAACACGTTCTTGTCTGTGTAAATGCTCTTAAATTCATGTTAGATTGTCCCTATATATAGGCCTTAAAGAAATTTAATTATGCCCCCTCTATGTTAATTAACGCATTCTTTCAACATGGGTTACAATAATGAGACGGGCCCGACAAAACAATAACATTTGCTATTACAAACTTACTTTCATTTCTGTTAGCTTCTGTGATTCGGGGCATAAGTTTTTCCTGACAATATGCTCTGAATTGGTCTCTCACTATAATTTCTTCTTCGGTGAGATGACTTTCAAGATTCAGTGCATCTCTCCAGTTAAACTCAACTGAAAAATACAAATCATACTTTTCTAATTACAATTTTTAAACATAGTGCTACTAAAATACAAGCATTAGAATATGTTTATACAGTACCACAATGAAATACAGGCATAATATTGTTACGTTTGCATTCTTTTGAAAGTAGAATAAATGGCAGTACCTTTTTCATGTTTTCCCTTTTTTGTCTGTGCTGTGTTAAAATTGGTCAAGGTATAACAACAACAATAATCTAATAATAAAACATTTAATATTTTCTAGTAAATGACTAAATACATCTCACTACCTTGGTCCCCTTAAAAACATAGAAGCCTATTTCCTTATTCACAAAATTTGTATTCTATCACAATTATTGTCCATTGAGGTTATCCAGAGGAACAATATAAATAAATCTAGATCTAGTTTGGAGTTTCTCAAAATTTCACAGTTAGTATCCTCCTAAATGAGAAAATTTTGTTTAGTCCCTCCCCCCCCCCCTCCTTTTTAGCAGCTGGGTCCTGGAGGAGCATTGTCAGAAGATCAAGGAAAGTGTTAAGAATGTACTGAAAAAGAAAAGAAACCTTAAGACATACACTGTAGAATATTTGTATTACACAAATAACAAACTAGTGTTTAAGAAGGAAGACATATTAGGAACTCCATTTATTACTTAAACGCAAGCGGTGTTGCACTGACGCGCTAGTGTGCAAATGTACATATAATACTATTATGTTACATCTCTCTTCTTTAATTCAGAAAATCTATTTATCAGAATAACTAAGAAACTAGTCAACTAAAAAGTCAATTCAGTTCATCACAAATCAAGTCTCTTGGGTTTGTTAACTATTCTGCCTGTGCGTGTTCAATAAGGTTCATGTGGTCTAGAGGTGTTAGAAGAAGCAGTGTGTAGTGGCGGCTCAACATCTAGTGTAGTTTGTAATCTTGGACTATAGATATTGTGGTTCTGGTTGTTCTGAGATGTCATCTGGAAAGTCATAATTATTGTCAAATCTGTTTGCTTTCTCATAAGACTTTCTGATGTGTTTTCTGTTTCTTCTGTAGACCTTATTTCCACTTTTGACATTATATGATCTAGGCTTAGAATGCTTCGAAACTACTGTTCCTGGTTTCCACTTAGAATAAAGTTGCATTCTGACTGCCGTTCCGTCTTGTAGTGGTTTATGACTCTTAACTCCTTTCCTCTTGTCATAATAATGTTTCTGAGACTGTTTCTTGGAGTCAAAGTGTTTCTTCACCACCTTGAGATCTGGTGTCTTAGGTGTGAGTATTTCCTCACTCGAAGGTAACAAATTTCTGGGTCGGCGTCCTATGAGTAATTGTGCTGGCGACAAATTAATATTACTCAGTGGAGTAGCTCTGTAGTCTAATAGCGACAGATATTTCTCTTCGCTCTTCTTCCCAAGTTTCTTCACTGTCTGAATAGCTCTTTCAGCCTCTCCATTTGAACTCTGAAAATGAGGACTCGACATTTCATGCTCTATTCCGTATGATTTACAGAAGTTCAGGAATTCCCTTGAAGCGATCTGTGACCGCTATCTGACCTTAACCTTCTAGGTATTCCATGGCATACAAATATACTCTTCATTGCTTCGATGATATCTGATGTAGTTTCCTGTGACAGTTCTTTAACATCAATAAACTTTGAGAAGTAGTCAACTAGAAGCACATACTTTTTACCCTCAAAGTTAAACAGATCACACCCAACCATGCTGTATGGAAGGTCTGTTGTCTTGGTAGGCATTAGCGGTTCTGACACATTTTGGCTCTCTGCTTACACTTGACTATTCCTAAGTGAGACTTGTGAATCAGATTTAGCATGTATTTACGTAAGCTTGGAGGCATGACTATTCTCAGACCTTTGTATATAATACCATCAAAAGTTGATAACTGGTCTCTTGAATCCCAATATGGCCTGACTTCAATTGGAATCTCGCTTCTTGTGTCTGGCCAACCAGTCATAATTACTTCCCGAAGCATTGAAAGTTTTTTGCAAGTACAGTCTTGAATTTCACTGTATTTCAAATCACTTACAGAGATCATATGCACTGAATCATCTGTAAATTCACATGTCTGTATATCAGTATTTGGTAGATATGCACGAGAAAGTGTATCGGAGATAAACATTTCCTTGCCTTTTCAGATCATACCACTGTAGTCTTATTAACATCTTCTGTATTCTCATTGGTGCTGACAATAACGGTTTCTTGAAGATTTTCTCCAGAGGTTTGTGATCGTTATAAACTGTTACTTCCTTACCAAATATGTAGCAGTGAAATTTGCTTGTACTATACACAATTGAAAGCATTTCCTTCTCAATTTGAGCATATCTTGTTTCTGCATTCGTGAGAGCTCTTGATGCGTATGCAATTATACGACCATCCTGGAGAAATACTGCTCCCAGTTCATCTTTACTTGCATCACATTCTATCTTTACGTTCTTGTTGACATCATAATATGCCAAAACTGGAGGGCTTGTACAAAGACGTTTCAATTCTTCAAAACTCTTGTTTTGTTCATGATTCCATTGAAATTCTAAATCATCTTTTAGAAGCTTTCGTATTGGAGCATCTGCTTGACTTAGATTCTGAATAAATTTTGCTAGGTACTGAATTAAACCTAGAAATCTTCTGATTCCATCTTTGTCTTGAGGAGCTGGCATGTCAATAAATGCCTTTAACTTTGCTGGATCTGGTTCTAAACCTTTCTCTGACAAAATATGGCCCATATAAGGTACTCTGTTTTGCCTTATCTTGCACTTGTCATAGTTCAGCTTTAGATTGTACTCTGTTGCTCTTTGCATGACTTGTTTCAAAATGTGATCATGATGTTCAACATCTCTACCAGCTACTAGAATGTCGTCTATGATGACATATGCTCCTTCAATACCTTGAAGCATTTCATCCATAATTCTTTGGTAAATTTCTGGCGCTGATTTGATTCCAAAAGGTAATCGTAACCATCTATATCTTCCCAGAGGTGTGTTGAAAGTTGTGAGAAATGAAGATTTATGTTCAAGCTTTATTTGCATAAACCCTAACTTGGCATCGAGAACTGAGAATATCTTCGAACCAGGAATGTTAGTGATCCCATCTTCAATAGTTTTCATCGGGTGATGTTCCCGTCTGATTGCTTTATTGAGATCTTTTGGATCAATACATATTCTAACTTTGTCATTCCTGAACAAAACAACCATGGACCTAACCCATTCAGTAGGTTCATGTACTGGAGTAATAAATCCATCAGCTTGCATTTCTTTAAGTTTTTCTTCAACTTTCTTGCGTAGCGATGCTGCTAAGCGACGTGGTGGATGGATAACTCCTTTAGCATTTTCCTGTAACTGAATCTTGTATTCTCCTGGCAGTGTTCCAGTTGTTTTCAGCATTTCAGGAAATTCTCTTTGTAACTCGTCTTCTGCCTTGGATTCTATGCTGTCTATCCATTGTAGTAGTCCTAAACATTCTGCTGTGTCACCACTCAAAATGTTCTCTACTACCTCAAACCTTGCTTTCACCTCATGGATATTATTTTTCAAAGGTAGCACCACTGCTCCTAAAGTCTTAATAGCATGATTAGAGTAAGACTTGAGTGACTTTGCAGAATAAGCAAGTTTTACGTTGTCTTTGAGCTTTTCAAACTCTGACTTGACAAGAATGTTACATCTTGCACCAGTGTCGATTCAAAAAATTAATGTCTTGCCATGCACGACTAGTTTTACAGTCCACTTGTCTTCAATGACATTGATGTTCTCAATATTACCCTTTTTAGACTGGCTACTTGCAGTGCTAATAGGTACAATATTTTCATCACTGTGGCTGTCATCCTCTACCAGATTGACATTGCATCTTTTTCTGCACATTTGAAACCAGTGGTTTTTCTTCTTACAGAAATTGCATGTGGTTCCTATTGCTGGACATTTTCCCTTTTCGTGGTTCTTGCCGCATTTACTACATAATTTATCTGAGTTGTCTTTAGACTTCTGCTTGAGTACATTGTGTGACTGTCTCTTGATTGCTAGAACTTCTTGACCCCTAAACATTTTCACTTGGCTTTGCGACATCTCATATTGTTGTCCAATTTCAATAGCCTTGTTAAGGGTCAACTTCTGTCCCTGATCAAGTAGTCTTAACTGTACCTTTTCGTGTATGACTCCACTAATGATCAAATCAATAAGCATATCGTCTGGATTGTCATACTCACAGTCCAGAATGAGAATCTTTAGGTCTTTAATAAAGTTATCAAAACTTTCTCCTTCTACCTGCTTTCTCTGATGTGCTCTAAATCTAGACACTCTTTTTTATTTTCTCTTGGCCTTATGTAGTCTTCTATTTTCTTTAATAGCAATTGCGGATCTCTCTCTTCACTACCATTAATATTTAGAGTTTTGTAAACTTCTCGGCCTTGTTGATCTATCCCCATTCCCAGCCATCTGGCTTTTTGTTTACTAGCTACATCAGCTAACAGTCCTTTAAAACAAAAGCTCACCTGCTGTTGAAACCTTAAAAACTCTTGATACAGATCTTTAACATTCCAATTTAAGATTGGTTGCTCAAAATAAAAAGAAGCCATTATTAGATTAATAAAAACCTTTGTCTGGACAGCTTTTTAAGTTTTACTCTGACACCATGTAGAATATTTGTATTACACAAATAACAAACTAGTGTTTAAGAGGGAAGACATATTAGGAACTCCATTTATTACTTAAACGCAAGCGGTGTTGCACTGACGCGCTAGTGTGCAAATGTACATATAATACTATTATGTTACATACACAATTTATAACTAAAATTTTGGTTATGAGCTTTCACTTCAGTTATAACATTTTTTTCTCTCTAAATAGTGTTTCATACATAATTTTATTTTATTGCTTTAATTATTTGTATACTAGAAAAAGTTCTTCCTGGAGATGCAGCAATTTTCCTCTCCTACTATTAAATATAATTTTACATACATTATAATTATATAATAATAGCTAAGAGTCAATAAGTTTTTACTAGAACTATAAAGTATAAAATTATTAAAATGATAATAAAAAAAAAAGTAAAATAAAATAAAGAAAATAATAATTATATTGTAAGCTAGACAGAGTATTTTAGAGTCTATATTCAAATGCATAATTTGTAAAAAGGATACAGCCAACTGCCGCAGCAGTTGAAGTGTTTCTAAGTTGCTTTTGAACAAAATTAGGGTTATATTTAATAAAACGAAATAAATAGCCTCTGATAAATGCCATGTTTATGTTTCGTAAGGGTCAACTTCATATGTCAAGAACGTTCACTCTTAAATTTACATATTTTCTAGTATGACTTGATTACCTCCCTGTCTGATTGTGTGGTATTAGCTTGGGACTGTCGTTTCAATGGCCCTCAGTTCGAACCGAGACCAAGCGTTCGATCCCTGCCCATCTTCTGTTACTAAGGAACGTTTGTAATTTATAAAATATAAGAAAATAAAATTAAACCACATAATTGGTTTTTGATAAGAACAATCATGAGGTTTCAGGTTTAAAAAAATCTTCCCTGATCACTTATCTGTTGTGTTTTTTTTATATGAGAAAAGAGTCCTTGAAATCACAACAAATTTACATAAGGATCTTATCTTTATCTTATACAATACAGACGTTACTTTAAAAAAGAAGATTATTACGTCCTACGCGTCATGCATTCAGTCATGCATATTAACCAATGACTTAAATTCTGCCAAGTCACTGGTTTTTCTGGCTGCTCAGGCACCCATTCCATGCTCAAATAGCACTAGGGAAGAAGGAGCATTTGTACAAATTTGTCCTAGCATATGGGCTGAGGAATGTGCCTTTATCTTTGTGTCTTTCTGAGTATTTTATTAAATTTTGTTTTTGTATTTTAAGAATATGGCTCAGTGTCTTATGTATAATTGCTACTTTACTTTTGCGTCTTCTGTCCTGAAGGCTTTCTATATTTAGTGATTTAACTAATGGTGTTACTCTAGTCAAATGTGAATATTCGTTTGTTATGAATCTCACTGCTCTATTTTGTGTCAATAAAGCAGTCTTAGTCTTAGACTCGATGGGCACCATTTTAAAAAGCTCAACTCCCCTGCCACCCCCCCCCCCCAAAAGATACAGTTACCAGATTCCATGAGCTTAGCCATGTGAAGTTTTGAGTCCCCCAGTCCACCAATAAAATATTGTACTCATTGATCTGTTTTTCCTACCAGTGACTTGGCTCTTTAGTAAAGTGCAGTGAATAACAAATTTGAAATCTGACCTGCACTTTTTGTTTGAAGAATAGTAGGATATTGCGTTGTAGACACCTTAGAGAATGGATTTTTGAAGATCAGAAAACAAGAGAAAAAAATGCTTGACGAACCTAAAAAGGTGAAATAACAGTGTTCCCCCATACACCCTTAGCTAGCAAGGGGAGAGTAGACCAGTAGACCTAACTATTCTACTGTCACTTCACTAACTCAAGAAAGAACATGTTCTCCTATTCTAGAGGAAATTTCTAGACACTCGTGGAAATCATACAGTTGTGGAAAATATTGATCGAGCAAAACTTTCAGAGACAATATTACGGGAACGCTTTGAAGGGAAAAAAGTGTTTGAGGACTCACGTTCTTTTCAGCAAGAAAACGTTTACTGCCTTTCGCAAAAATTTATAGAAATCTCTTTATTTTAATGTTTTCAAACTTTGGTAATAATTCTAATGTCGTTTTTACTTGATACACATGAAAATGTAATGATAATAAGGTTCTTCTTCGAGTCCGAAGATTATTGAGGGGTAAAGTATTTCACTTGGCTACACAATCACAGCTGCAACCTACTTATTTTCCACATCCAGCGCAGACATAACTGTTGTATTGCGGTGGTCTCTTTTCGCCGTCTAGGTCTGCCATCGGCAGTGAACTTTCTTTTGGTCTCAAATGGGTACCCTGCTACCAGGTGCCCTCTATAATGTCGACCATCTTAATTTTCATCTCAACAAAATAAGACTGTCTTTGGCATACGGTCGCCCCTTATATGTTAAATTATAAGTGTCCTGCCCAGCGTAGCTGTCAAACTATACTGTCCATACTGGCATGCGCAAGAACATCGCTAGCCTATTTGTGATGCGGTCTTGCCATCGTATGCTCATGATGCAGCGCAGACAATGGGGGGGGGGGGGGGGGAGGAGGCCGCCTTCCCGCTTACTTTTTCCAGCACATAAAAGCTTGCCCCACATATTTGAAAACGGTAACATACAAGGAAATACCTGTCATCAAACGAAACTTAAAGCTGAAGAAGCCCTGAAATGAGTTACCGTCGAATAAAGACGCAGTCCACAAAAAGACAACTAATAGCCTACCATTTTCATTAGTGTCGGATATGGTAAAATGTGAAGGACACAGCTTAAATACCGCCATCTTTCTTGATCGCCTTATTATTACAATATTTAATATATAAATATGCTAGCTATTTGGTTTAGGCAAGTTATTCTATTTCATGTCAAAATTGTGTATGGGTAGACCTATATCCAACACGATTTAAATGTAATTTAGCCCTGTTGTGTAGTAGAACGCAACAATAATCCAAGATTCAATCGGCAGACTTGTTTTGCTCTTAGGTCATAAGCGATAGGACTTTTAAGTTTTAATTCATCTTATACCACATTTCCCTCCTGACAAAACTCTAAAACACGAGAGACATACACTGCCACGTCATTTTTAACCGTTACACCATTACGAAGTTGTATGTTATGTATACTTTAGTTTAATTTTTAACAATAGGCAATATTCGATTTTAAATATACAATTATAGATGTTTCCTCCCCCCACCCCTCCAACAGATAGCAAACTGCAAACTAGAAAATCTATTATCATCATGCAAAATAAAGTGAATTTGAAATGTTGTAGATAAAAAAAAGGACTATCTCTCATTCAACCGGTCAAACCCCTCTGTACTTTGTTGTGATAAGGGCACAGCTCTAGTTTTTCCCACTGAGATCACACACATTTCTCACTTGTCCAACACAGGGGAAATAGCTTGATCTAGCATTTGTAAGCGGGACCAAGGTTACCGTGGTGGTCAGCCGACATAAAGATTGCATGAAAACTGTACTGCACACGATCTAAGTGAGATTCCTAAAATAACACCGAGGTGAGTAGAAATGACATTTAAAATGTGTTTGCTCCTTTAAAAAAAAAAGTATTCTTTTGTACTAAATGAAAACGTTTCGATTCGATCTCGGAGTCAAACGGCATCAGTGCACAATAACACAAGCGTATCCGCCAAGCCAACCAAAAATGTCAAGTAGCAGTCTAAAACAGTGGAATGTGGTATAGTGATTTCTAAGTGTCTAGGCATAACCTAATTCTAGAGCAAACTGCGTGTGTTGTAATGATAGTTAATAGTTACTAAACATTGCTTAAGAATATATTATCTTTCGCAAATTGATTTTTTTTTACAAACTTCTATATCAAACGTTATGTAATTAAATCAATTTGTTTGATATAGCCAAGTTGTTGTTTTTTTAAGTGTAGGTCATCTTGACTATTTGCGAGATATAAATAGTGATTGTTGGTGAGCGTATAGCAGCCTACGTGAATATTTTATACTGGTGCATTCGATGATTCACAACTCTTTGTAGCATACATAACTACATGATATACATACCTATCAAAGCCATGGTGAATGCAAGCCAAATCTACATTGCAAGCGTAAAATAACACTGAATGATTGATTGATTCAAAAATGTATTAAGAGATCTCATCCATTGATACCTCTTATATGTTTGCTATGAATCGTATTCGACAGATTCGCAGCCTAAAGGAAGCAATTTAACCCGCTTTCTTTTAGACATGGTCGAAATAAAGAACAACCTAAGCATAATGGCATCAAAAAGATTTTTGTTTTGCTCGAGAGAACAAGGACTATAATGATTTCGCACGTGTGTGTGTGTGTGTAGATAAGACTACTATACTTTGTCTTTTCTCTACATCATCATCTACAGTTCCTCTTATCTAGAATTTAGAATCCATATAATTGCCAGTGTAAATGTGAAGGACTATATATATACAGACCTGTTTACTTATCAAATTGGTTTTCGGGGATGGTGTTTAAGTTGATGTTCTCTTAGGCATATATAACTCTATGTGTTATATCATTCCAATGATAAAGTAAATGTAGTGCTGGGAAAGGAGAGGGGGGGGGGACTCAAAACGAGACAAATGAACGATTAGTATTAACAAAATTAAATTGATTTTTCTTTTTTTTTCTATAAAACAATGCCAAAAAAATATAATAATAAGTGTGGTGAAAGGGTGGCATTTATTTGAGGCCTGAAACCATTGAAGGATTTACCTTGAGGCAACATAAGCTATTACTTAGGGCCCCCACTAGCTCGGAGAACCCCCACCCACAAGTAAAAGTAGCTTAAAGTTTCCCTTTAAGATCAATAGGGGGCAGATGATCTGTGACCCACGGTTACCGACCAACCACCTTTACTTTTCCCCAACTAATGTCAGGTAGGCCTACCCATTAGAGTTGGGAGCGACGCCCTAAAGATCCCGAAATTGAAAATTCCATTCTTCAGCAGGATTCGATCCAGGACTCCTCGGCTCGGAAGCCAAGTGCTTCCTCCTAAACGTGGATCCAATGATATTTTCAATCATTTCAAGAAAGAGCAAAGAAAAAATTGCCGTATGTTGACTGAAAAGTGTAACAAGTGGCCCCATATCTTAAATAGCTTCGAGTCTTATCAAGGCTAAATCCGGCCCTGCCTGAAACTGATGGTCTAAAGAAAAGTGTGCGGTTTCATAGAGGTCTCCGTATAGTGCTTGCCATATGATTGAAAGATGAAAAAAAAAAAGTCAAACTAAACAAAAAGTGCTACCCCTTGAATTCAGCAATTAAAAAGTGTGTGTGTGTGGGGGGGGTCGATCCATTTGGAGGATGCCAAAAAAAAAAGTTAGTGGGTGTCATTATAGTAAAAGAAATTGTAAAAGCGGGGGTGAGGAAATGTTCTGTCGAAAGGCAAAATAGAGTAGGGCCTATAATAAAAAAAAATGTCGATTTTAAATTGAGAAGCCGAACACTATACCATAATAAACTATTACAAACTTAAAACAAAAATACACCGCTTATTCTCACCCTTCACTAGTGGTCCAAACTTTCCAAAATTGTATTTATTTATTTTTTAATTTTATTTTTTGAAATTAAATATGCACAAGATGGGCTATTTGAATTTTTAATAGGCGCATCCTCGAGTCCAACGATAAAGGAAGAATAAAGCATAATTGTTACAGTCTATGCGAAAAATGGATAACTATGTTAATGCTAATTAAAGTAGGCCTACATAATTTGCCATCGGCATGTATCTAGACCAGTAGTTCTCTAACTGTGGCTGCTGACCCATAGGGGTCCGCAGGAAATGAAAATTTTATACAATTAATATAACTTCTTTACTAAAAGCCAATTTATCCTATCTGTAAATGTTAATAATAATCATTAACTCGCCCCTAACTACTGTTTAATATGTCTATTACGTACAATGTTGACATGAAGGTGCTGTGCCACAGGATCTGCGGGTTGCAAAGATCATCACCCTGTACAAGAACAAAGGCGACAGAAGCGACTGCAACAACTAAAGTTGAATTTCTCTCCTAAGCGTTGTAGGCGAAGTCTTTGCTCGAGTGATACTCCCCAGGCTACAAAACTTGCTGATCGAGTCTATCCAGAATCACAGTGCGGCTTTCGCTCAGGGAGATCCACAATTGACATGATTTTCTCCATCCGTCAACTTCAGGAAAGAGCCTTTGTATATCGCATTCATTGACCTGACAAAAGGCCTTTGATCTAGTATGCGGAGGAAGCCTCTATTAAAATCTTACAGTTAATAGGCTGTCCACCCAAGCTACTAAACATTATTGTCTCTTTCCACCAAAATATGATGGGTACAGTACAGTTCAACGGCGCCTGCTCCGAAAGTTTTAATATAAACAGCGGAGTCAAACAAGGATGTGTCCTGGCCCAAACCCTCTTTGGAATACTCTTCTCAATGCTAATCCACGACGCATTTGACAAATCTACCGAAGGCATATACCTACATTCCAGATTCGACGGCAAACTTCTAAATGTTACTAGGCTGAGGGCCAAAACTAAAACCAGAACAACCCTCATAAGAGATATGCTCTTCGCAGGCGACGCAGCAGAGGAACTTCAGTTAGTAATGTCCCGCTTCTCTCAGGCCTGTGAGGAGTATGGCTTAACTATTAGCATGAAGAAAACAAATGTAATGGGACCACCTGCTACAGCACCACCCTCGATCCTCATAGACGATAACAAGCTGGATGCCGTAAATGATCTGCTATCTGGGATCCACAATTCAAGATGACCTGTCTCTAGAAGAGGAGATTTAAAAAACGCATAGGGAAGGCTGCCTCGACCTTTGCTAGACTCAGGTCAAGAGTTTGGGAAAACCAGAAGCTCACTACAGTGACCAAAATGGAAGTCTACAAGGCATGCGTTATGAGTACACTACTGTATGGTAGTGAATCATGGACCACCTACGCAAAGCAAGAGAGAAAACTTAACATTCCATTTGCGATGTCTCCGTAGGATCTTGAAAATCACTTGGAAAGAAAAAGTGTGCAATACTGAGATCCTTGCACGAACAGGTATTCCCAGCATTTTTACAACCCTCAAACAACGCCGTTTGCGCTGGCTTGGACATGTTTGCCGGATGGAGGACAAACGCATCCCGAAAGTCATCCTCTACGGACAACTCGCGACGGGCTCAAGAAAAACTGGTCGCCCCCACCTCCGTTACATAGATGTAATAAAACGGGACCTCAAATAAGTGAACATCAATACTGACCATTGAGAGGACATAGCTCTAGGCCGCACCAGATGGAGAGAGACAGAGACCAAGAAAGCTATGGATAGCGAAAGAACATGGGCCTCAGCCCTGGAAGAAAAACGGACAGTGCGAAAAATGGCCAGCTACTCTACCACCGAAGCAAAAGCCACCTTTAACCTGCGATATTTGTGGACGGGAGTGTCTCTCCAAAATAGGAATCCACAGCCACAAGAGGAAGTGTGCGAGATGAACCATAGTCGTTCTACGACTGAAGGAGGCCAATACTACGTACAATTCTATGGCGACCTAAACCAAATATTTGAAAACATTCCCGAGTGGGTATTGAACCTTTTTGCGCGTGGACCAACTCAGATCTCAGATTCTGCTACTACGCTCTTGCGCACGCTCCATTGGCTTCCCGTGAAAGCGAGAATCGATTACAAGGTCGCCACACTTTGTCATCAGTGCATATATAACAACGAGATGCCCTTGTACCTTAGAGAACTGATTACTCCATATGTCCCCCAGAGAGCCCTGCGCTCAATGGACTCAAACGCTTTTAGTAGTGCCACGTTTCTCCCTCCAAAGCTACGGTCTGCGGGCTTTTTCAGTTCACGGACCAAAGGTTTGGAACTCACTCCCCATTGATCTCAGACAGACAACATGCTACACCACTTTTAAGAAGAACATTAAGACCTATCTGTTTGAAACTTTTTTAGATTAGTTTGTCATGTTAGCTCTTGTATTTGTGTTTGTAATGTTGTTACAGCGCCTTGAGCCTACATTTTGTTTGTTAACAGCGCTTTATAAATAAAATTATTATTATTATTAAAATTATTATTAGGGGATCCGTTATTTTGACAAGTTTTGACTAAATAAAGGGGACCCTGGTCGGAAAAGTTGTTTTAACCACTGATTTTGACAACAGACGTCTTGTTGCTATTAACAAGGGATGGCAAGTAGCCTATAGAATTTTAGTTTTTTTTATAACCTACAATATAGGCCTAGGTACAGTGGTGTTCGTATATTCAATGTCGTTACTCAGAGCGTATCAAGATCCACGAATTGTTGTTTTCAAAAGCGTTTTCGTTGATTTAATGTACGGTGTCGCAATTCTACACCTCGTTTTTTTTTTTTTTTTACTATTTCTTCATTGTCCTTCTTTATTGAGCGTACAGGTGTCTGCATGTTAACCTTATGAAATGAGAATCACCGACTTGTTCATTAAATTGGTGAGAAAATGGCACAAAGGTCATCGCACATATATTAACCTTTCACTAAAGCACAACACAGCACAACCTTTCCTTTTTTAAAACTCTTATTTTAATTTAGACCTAGGTCTAGTTCACCTAACTTTTTATCTGAAACCTAATAAACCCTATTAGTTTACATTATTTTGACTTTGAATAGACTAGTTTAACTTAAGGTTGAATAAATATCTATGTATCTGAATCATTTCTGCAGCGTTTTATTTTCTCAAAATGGTATGCTATGTTAGCAAACTTTACAATGTAAATCTGTAAAACTGTACATATATAAATGGTAGCCTAATATATATATAATATATATATAGATCTATCGATCTAGTTCTAGACCTAGATCTAGCTTGTAGTACTATACTTATAGAGTAATAGAGTACATATCTAGATCTCGACATTAAATTGGCTTCTAACTACGGCAGGAATAAGGAGCCTTGACCATAATGATAAGACCATGCACAATGGATGTAAATAAATGATCATATAATTGATGGGTTGAGCCCTGAGGGAGTCATTCGACTGTATGTAGTGGTTGGTTTTCTGCAAATTAATAGATTTAACAAGTAGGCCTATACCCCAAAACATATACCCAAGCCAAGTTCAAGCGTACTATTAGCCTCTTGACTTGACCAGGCTTCCCACCAACATATAAAGACAACAGAAACATATATAGGCCTACACATAAATCCAAAAGACAGTGCACATCCATTTAAACATTGGAGTAATAACAAATCATATATAGATTTCATGATCAAATATATATAAATAATGTAACAAAAAAGAAAATTGAAATAGATATACAAAGCTAAAACAAAGCTTCTTTATAAACAGGAAAGGTTATTGTAGTTTTGATCAAGTGTATCATATATAATGGTGTTCCCTTATAAAAAAAAATGATATAGAAGAGTAGGACTGCCATGACTGTAACTTTTAACAAATTTTTTAAGGAACCCTTAAAATGTCATACATTATATATACACATATAAACAAATCTGAATCTTTTAAAATAATTTTTTTTATCTGTACTAAGCATTTTGTCCTTTTTATTTTACTTCCAGTTAGACAACATTGTTATCGTAAAGATACTCTTCGGCTTCTGTGCACCACAATGGCATCAGAGAGCTCTGTTGTCACTAGAGATGAAATGCATGATTTCATTATTAGGTGTATGGAGAAAGTGGGCACTAAGAGAGAGCATGCTCAAGCCCTAGCTGATCTTCTTGTTGCTGCTGACTATAGAGGTCACTATAGTCATGGGCTTAACCGGCTTGGTAATATTTCTGTTTTTGTAAAACATTGTTAGTTTCTTTTTTTCTTAACTTATCAAATAAAAATGGTTAACCTTTTAACAAAGCATCCAGAAGTAAGCTCTTGAGGCTAAACAATGAACCTTTAATAGGAGAAACCCTTATCATGTTTATTCAATTTCTTATATTCTATATTTAATTTTTTTCCCTCAACTCTTAGTATAAGGGGGCAAGGTGGCTGAGTGGTAACACCCTTAGCTTCTGAACTGAGGGGGGCAAGTTTACTTTTTACTTTACTTTGTATAATATAGTATTAGCTCATTTCTTTGCTAACCAAAGCAGAAATGAAAAAAAAATTGTTTAAATTTAATAAATTTTCAAGTTGTTTTTTGTTTTCATAGTCAACTTAAAAAAAAAATCTTCTTCATTTATAACTTCTCAGAAAATTGTTTCAAATTGTTCATTAGAGCTTTGTAAGAATGTTCAGATATGTCCTCAAAAACTAACTGTAGAAAATGGTCTTGTTTATGCCAGATGTGTCAAATATGTTGGTGACAGCTGGAGCTACATATCCACTTAGAAAAATGCAATATTCCTTAATTTTCAAATTCAAAGTTTTATTTTTTATTATCATTATACATATATATAATAAAATTAGCCAACTAATTATTTTACTGCATGTCTATGTTATTTACTTCCAGCTATTGACAAGATAATTTTTAAATTAGATTTCTGCTTGCTGTCATTCTCTGTAAGCCTAAAATTAGATTGTAATCATTTTCAGAAAAGCGAAGTCTGAATTTTATGCAAAACAATTCCCCCCCTCTTCTTTTTTCCCCAGATATGTATGTGAAAGACATCAAGGCTAAAATGTGTGTGAGTGATAAGGAACCAGAGATAGTTAAAGAAACTGTAGCCAGTGCATTGGTAAATGGCAACAATCTCTTGGGTTTGTGTACTTTTCTCAATCTCATGAATACCTTTGAATTATATTGTTTGTTGAATACATGTGTAGTGTCCTAGGCATGAGCATAGTTTAAAAGAAACATTAATTTTAATTCAGGTCCTGTTGTGGGTAAATTCTGCATTGATGTTGCAATAAAGAAAGCTAAAGAAGCTGGTATTGGATGGGTTTCTGCCTATGGTATGTTCTGAATTAAAAAGAAATAAACAGATCAACATGTATGTGTTTGATTTTTTGTGTGATTGTTAACAATTATGAATTCTTTTAATATTGAATTTCATAAAAAGACTTTCAAGCAAATATTTATAGGGTTAAACTTTATTTCTTTTTTTTTTTTTTTTTTAGTTTCATTATTTTCTTGTTAAAAAAATATTTACTAAAAAGACCTTTTTTTTTGGTTATTATAGGTTCTAACCATTTTGGTATTGCTGGTTGGTATGCTATTAGAGCTATGGAGCAAGGCTTAATTGTAAGTAGTCAGGATTTAGTACAAAAAAAATGTAAATTATCAAAACCTCTAATAGGAAACAAGTTTAACAAATTGTAATAATTGAATACAGAAAATGCATAAGACACGATTTTTTTTTTTCTTTTTTTGGAAAGGCATAACATTATTATATTAAATAGGATTGAAGTTGTCTATAAGGAACTATGAACTATAGTTACATTATTTAATATTCATTGTGTTTTTGCTTTATCATTATTTCATTCCCCATAGACAAAACTTATGTCTTGATTCTTCTTTCCATTTTATCTACCTTTCTCTTGTAAGGAGAAACAGGTTAAGAATGAGAGATTTTATACTTATTAGATGTAGCGATTTTCATTTTATCTTTACTTTCATTTTATCTTACCTTAGGGAATGGCATTTACAAATACTTCGCCTTTGATGGTACCAACAAGAGCAAGAAAAGTATGTAATTATTTGAGAAATGATAATGCAAATTTTATTTGTGACATACAGTAGATAGTACGTTATATTGTTTTGTTTCTTTCTTAATTTTAATTGCAAACATTTCTATGGTTTCTATTAAAAATAATAATATAAAAAATTTGTTAGTTATGAAAATACCCAAAATTCTTCTTATGCACATCAATACTATAAAGAAATAAACTCAGAAAAACATATCACACTTACATATAAGGAGTAAAAATAAACCATTTTTTTGTAAGTTATGTACATGATAATGAAATAAATTCTGAGAAATCAATTTGAAACTTTTATAGATCTAAGTATAGTTAAGGTTTATGGGTTTCCCTAATTTTGAAGAAAAGTGAGACAATGACAAACTATAGCATCATTTGTTTTTTTTTGTTGTTGTTTTTTCCTCCACTTGTGTCTTCAGGAAAGTGGAGAGTCAAGTTATAGATATGAGAAGGCTGAAAGAAGGAGCAAAGAGAAATTATCATTTAGAACTTTTCCTGCATTAGTCATTATAGTAGGCCTTAACACTGACCTGTGACATCGCAACCTAAGGGCAGTGGAGACCAATAGCTCATTGCCATATCACAAGTCTGTACAAGGTGGCAACAATTCAAGCTGTTGTTCTTCACTGCCCACAGGTTGTGATGTTGCAGGTCAGTATTCAGGCCTTCTATGACAGTTGGTCTCGATTTGACTTTGTTTGTACTTGTATTATAAATCAAAGATAAGGGAAAAAATTAGTGTGAATTTGTTCTAAAATATTTGTCATATTTTCTTAGCCTATTCTAGGCACCAACCCGATTTCATGTGCAGCTCCTGCCAATAATGGGGATAGCTTTGTTCTTGACATGGCCACAACTGCTGTAGCTTTGGGAAAAGTAAGACATGGGTTTGAATTAATATTCATTGCAAGCTAATTGTATTTTTCTTAAATGTTTTTAAAAGCACCATAAGCTCACAATACATTTCATAGCAGATCTAAGTAAATTAGATTATCATTATTATTATTTTAACTGATATATAAGTAGTTCCAAAAAAACCTTATGCAGTATTTTATGTTTTATTTGATAAGTGGACTCTATTAAAGAGAGCTAGAAATATTGCTTTTGTAGTATACCTAGGCTAGTCCTACATATGGCTTAGCTACTAATGATGGCCAAGTAAATAATAAAATAAAAATTCATTTATGTTTAGTTAAGTTTTATTCACAGCTGGAAATTAATGAAAGAAAAGGACTTGAAATACCTTTAGGCTGGGGTTGTGATGTCAATGGGAAGGTAAATTCTTGTGTTTATTTATGCCTTTGAATTTTAATAATAGTAGCATTAATTATGTCAGATCTAAATGATTGATGATAAATACATTATAATTTGCTTTTTTAAAAATATTTTTAATGCAATAAAATGTATGACATATACAACTTTACATAAAAACAGGCTACAAAAAATCCTTCTGAAGCAACTGGATTGATGCCTCTGGGTGGTACAGAAGAATGTAGTATGTATCAGTCTATTTTTTTATATATCTAATTGATAATTTAATGTCAGAAGCTTTAAGTTTTGATAAAATTACTAATATTTCTTTAAAAACCTGAGATTTCAGGCATATCTTTTTGAAATGTTGATATAAACTTATATGTGTTTCTGAATAAAAAAACATGTTTACAGTTATCACATTTGATAAAACAAAGAAAATGTACTTGAATGATCTTGGAAAAAAAAAAGCCAACAGCAGACAAAAAAAAAATTGATTTGTGTGATGTTGCAGTACCGGTACGGTAGTTAAATCTTTTGAAAAGCAAAAATTAGTCTTAGAAAATGTACATGCTTTAAATCAGATTTGAAAATATATTCACTTGGTCTTCTATTCCAATCAGTGCAGTTAAAGATTGTTTAATTGTTGTATAAATTTATTTAAGGTGGCTACAAGGGTTATGGCTTATCTATGATGGTGGAAGTCTTTTGCGGAATCCTAGCGGGTGCTCAGTTTGGTAGTAACATTAGAAAATGGAAGACCACAGATAGGATAGCTGACCTGGTTGGTATATTTTGATTTTGTAATTTACAGATTTAAATATACATATTTTGGAAGGAGTAAGAGTGAGTCAACTTTCCTATTGCGTATGAAAATGGCAAAGTAAATTTCCAATGTGTGGAATTTCATTTTTAATTTAAGAATAAAAAAAAAATTTGGGATAAAAGCTGTGATAAAAATTCTGAAAAACTGTTGAATGCTTTAGGATACAGTATTGTTACAAATGAACAGTGACAAGTAGAGGTCAGTACGTGTGACCCCGGCTTGATGACACTGCAGCAGGTGTTCTCTGGAATCTACATGTAAAAACAAAGACAGGATGTGACGTTTCCTCAAGTATTATTCCAGAGGATACTAGCCGTGTTTGTGCAACTTTGGACAAGCGATTAGGGACTCTATATAAGCCAGAGAGTTAATGTGAAAGTCAGTCGTATGGAGTTGTGAGTGAGCCGTTACAGACGATGTAAGAATTGTGCGGCTCTAGTGGAAGGGAAATGTGTACGACTCGATGCAAGTTAACTAGGGTAGAGTTAACTGGAGTGGACTACTGTCGTTAAAGTCTATACAGCGAACTACAGTGGACTTGAGCCGTTACAGTCGATGTAAGACGTGTGCGGCTCTGATTCGGTAGACTTGAGTACAACTTGTTTCAGCTTTGGGAGACCTGGAGCGACACTGGGAAGTGTGTCGTTGGTCTGTTCTCTGGAATTTGGCTCAATGCAAGTTGAGAAGAGATGAATTGCAACAAAGTGAAGAGATGAATTGCAACTAAGTATAGCTAACTGTAAACTGACAGATATTGTACAGTCTTCTACGATACATGTTACAGTAACGAATTGTTAGAGTTAATAGTCATTAAAGTTATATGAAACTGAAAGTTTAGTCGTCAAGTTCTTTGCAGTGTTTTTAATTTGTGTGCCTACTAATACATTTAGCCAGAAGACTCAGAAATACGTAACAGTATTACCAGAAATATTTTGTTGTTTTTTTATATGAAGTTTGGTTTATTTCTTATCCTGTGTGTATGGTTAAATCTGCTAATTTGTAATTTTTTTCAAAAACTGCAAGCTGAATTAGAAGGTAATTTTTAGAAACAAATGTAACTCATCTAATCCAGATGTACAATAATTGGTATATGTCTTGTGCAGCCTACCAAATAGTGTATAGCAAAAAATCTTTCTTTCACTAACTGTTTTTTATTCTTCTTCATTGTAAATTAAACTTATATCATATGAACCCTATATGAAAATTTCATCGCAGGACCCTTCGAGCTTACAGTTCAGATAAACCAAAATTGAAAACTCCTACCTAGTGAGACCTAATCAGACAACTGCAGATTAGCACAAGCTGCCTCTAAAAAGCTTGTTCAATCTCTTTTGTGGACCTGTTGGGAGGGAAAGTATCTGGAAGAAGGTTTCCATGCTGCATTAGGCGCTCAGCAAACATAGCTCAGCTTTAGTCTGGATTCAAACTCAAGCCCCTTTGTTAGATAGCTGAGCCTTAGGCAAGCATTTTTGGCCTCTCAGCCACATATACTTAAAGTCCTCAAAGAAAAGACAGTTATTCTATATTCATTACATTTTTAGTAATTAAATTCTGTCAGGTTGTTTTTATCTCTAATGTTGGCAATTAAATTTATTTGATTTAATTGATAATAATATTTCCCATGTTAGCTAATAAATTCTATTTGGTTAATTATTGAGCTTAAAATAGATATGCTAGATGCAGTTAATCCCTGTGCCCATAAGGCATTATTCAGGCCAGTTGCAAGCCATATGAGTACCCTGGCAAAGTACCTTTATCCCTAATTAAATAGTGCACTGGCAAAGTACATTTATCCCTAATTAAATAGTGCACTGGCAAAGTACCTTTATCCCTAATTAAATAGTGCACTGGCAAAGTACCTTTATCCCTAATTAAATAGTGCACTGGCAAAGTACCTTTATCCCTAATAAATAGTTTTTCTCATTTATTTTCTAATGTTGCTGTTAAGGCTTTGACTTGAAGCACTAATTTCAACAAATAAATAAATATGCTTATTTATAAATAAATAAATATGCTTCTTTATAATGCGTGTTGATGTTTTTTGACATGATCTTTTAGTATTTATAATATTCCCCTCTTCATTCTTGTTGAGATATCCAATAATATATGAAAATAAGCAGATATTTTATAAAGCTGGGTGTGTATTTAGTTTTATTGCATGTATTTAATGGTCCCCGGTCACTTCGTCCACTGACATTAATCCTTGACATTAAATTTTATTTTTTATTAGTTGTGTTACACTATTTGTCATGTAAAAATATATTTACAAATATTGCTGATTTCATCACTTTTACAATTATAATTTGTTGGATAAAAAGATCGGGGGATGAAATGACCAGGGACCATCTTTTTAATCCAAACCTATTGGACACACATCACACAACTATAAGCAGCTTTTCCTTGTGTGAATGAATTAACCATAAATTACCAGTAATTTGACCTTATTTGGTCTCATTGAAAGTATATATTTTGGCCTAAACAATGAAATTTTCACTCAATGCATTGTAGAATGACATTGGTGAAGTGAACTGCTGAATAGATTAAAGCAATGACGTAGGTGAAATGACATCAAAGCATTGTTTTTTCTTTGAATGCACTATTTAACACTGGGATTCAATTTTTTTCTATCCCTGTGTGCAGGGTCAATGTTTTGTAGCAATAGATCCAAATGCATTTGCCCCAGGATTTACAGACAGGATATCAGAGTTAAATGCCACTCTAAGAAATCAAGAACCAGTAAGAATTTTAAAAGCTTCATTTTTCTAAACTGTTAAATAAAGAAGATAATTAGAAATTTGATTCTTAGGCAGTATAGAATATAGTATAAGCTATAAATAGTTTTTTTCTCTGTAGGCAGCAGGTGAAGAGGAAGTTCTAGTACCAGGTGATCCAGAGAGAAAACATATGGACAAGTGCAATGCATTGGGGGGAATACCTTATCATACAAACCAGATTACTTATGCTGTAAGTGTACATATGTTCAAAATGATTTAATATCTAAAATTTAATTTCAGTTTATTAATTAGATTTTATTTTTCAACAGAATAATCTTGCATCTGAACTAGGCATCCAACCTTTGAAAACATTGAATTAGTCTAGCAGCTGCATTTAATACAGTGAAAAGAATGTTTTCTATCACCCTTGTTTTGTGATGTAATCATCTTAACCAGTATAAACATGAGCTTATTTCAAGTTTATGTTATTAATGCTAAACACTTTTTGTAATTTTTCTTTGCAATATTTACCTTTACATTGGATATGAATTTGCGAAAGCCATGAAATTGCCATGATTCCCTTATGTATATCAACAAAAAAATGTTTATCATGAACATATTTTTAAGCTGTGATGTGAAGCATAAGGCATATTATAAATAAATTTTGCTTTTACTTTGAGATTTACATTAAATGCAATATACAATAAAGATTATTTAGAACTATAAGCATGTCTCAGTAATAATGTATTTTAAGATTTACTTAACAAGTGGTTAATACTAATGTAGAATTCCAGGAGTCTTTACAAATGCATCATTTGAGATGACTTACAAGTGAGTTTCAAATATTAAGAACAAAGTTGATGGTATAAGAGGACAGTGAAATTTATAAAAGTTCAAAGCTTATTGATTAGTGATATTCTTAAAAGCAATTACAAAACCAAACAAACAAACCTAATTGCAATGTAGTTGTCTTCATTTTATTTCATGAAGTCTATTCAAACTAATGCAGTTAAAACATAACAAATCACATTTTCAAACAATTTAGCTGTTAATAGGTTAAACACTTTTAATAAGAGGTTGCATGTGGACAGACAAATGAATGACAAGTTAAGTCAAAGACTAGAGTTTATAAACAATATGGAAGCCCACAGTGGCACACATACACAAATTTTGATTTTAATTTTTTTTTTAAATTGTAAAAGCATGTTCTGTGAAGAAAAAATTATGAAGATAACATTCTAGGACTGATCACCTCCAAAAACTTCATTTCATTAACATCAAAAATATTTGTGTTAAAATCTAAAAACTTTAGATTATAATAAGAAAATAGTTGCAATAAAAATCTATATGACATCTATGCTACACATATGTCTAAATGTATGCAATGTAGATAAAAAATGCAAAGAAAGTATGGTAATACAATTTTTATAAGTTCTCAGATCAATTTCCTAAACTGTTTAGTGGGCCATAATCACTTGCAAATGTCTCGAATACATGTGTATATATATTGTGTAAAATCTAAACTGTTATCTAAAGTGTGAAATCATTATGACCGTTTTGAATTTTTTTTTAATTCATGGAATGATTACAATAGTAAAAATAGTTTGTTCATTGTAATAAGAAAAACAAATCTATATTTAATGACTATTTTAAAAGAAATAATATCAGCAAGATTAGAGTTACCTTGTCTTTATGCATTTTAAAGTGATTTGGTGGCTATGTGGCGCAATCTCAAATTCTTTCAAAAGACATGATTTTTCTTTAATATAAATACATATATATAGGGCAACAGAAAGTGACAATAATATTACCCCTTTCTGTAACAAAATGCATCTTTCTAATCTATTTTACTTTAAGGTATTAACCCAACCAGTAAACAAAAAAAAACTATAAGCATTCAAACACAAAAATAAAATTAAAAAACTTACAAATGAAAAAAAAATGTAAATTAACAATGCAAAACTGGCCTTCATGTTGTGGTCAAGACACACATTCACACTTAAAAACTTATTGATCACAACCAATGCTTCTTAGAAGCTCTTTTTCTATATATGGGGCTGATGCAATGATGATTCAAAAACACATGATTCAAAAACAAAATTTATAGTATGAAAATGTTTAACTTAAGATGCTAAAAAATGGCCTGAATATCAAAAGATGAAAAATAAAAGGTCATTTTGTTTAATTATACCAAAATTGATAATATATCAATTTTAATCAGCATGAAGTATTGAATGTCCTACGTTTTCTGAAATTAAATCAGAAATTTTGTCA
Source organism: Biomphalaria sudanica (assembly GCA_036873155.1). Classification (NCBI taxonomy): domain Eukaryota; kingdom Metazoa; phylum Mollusca; class Gastropoda; family Planorbidae; genus Biomphalaria; species Biomphalaria sudanica. The sequence goes on along the minus strand of JAZGLO010002262.1, from coordinate 2,625,188 downwards.
TTCAAACAGTAAGATTTCTAGCAAGAAATTTACAATATAAACCTTTTTTTAATGATCAATGTTAGCTTAGTCAAATATGTACAAAAATAAATGTAACATACTCCAAGCACACTATGATCACATTTGTGAACTAGTTTGGAGGGTGGGGAGTATCTAGAAAAAACTTTCTGTGCTGCTTTTTCAAAGGGTATTTTTTTTTAAAGTTGCTTGAGTCTGTATTTGAACTCAGGGTTCGAGCCTCCATGGTGGAAGACCAACATATTAGCCACTGAGCTATACAGTATTTATAAAAATAGAAGGTTTATAATCTTTAAAAAAAAAGTTTATATTTTGAACATTTTTAGCAAATGATCTAATCCTCTAAACAAGGATACATAATTGATTCAATAAATAGTTAATTGATTGACTGATTAGTGTGTTCTCACAGACAATGAATAATTGTGCAAATTTTCAACTTGATCGGCAAATGATAAGTCAAAGTGAGAGAAATAACATGTACAAGATTCCACCCAAACAGACGGGGAAAGTTGATATAGCTTTGTACAAAAAAAAATTAACCCTTATGCTTTGATTTCTTAATTATTTCCTTGAATAGGTATTTTGAACTAATAATGTTTTTCAAATAGACTAATTACCATCTCCCTATGTATGTTGAAAAATTACACTGTTATAAAGTTAAGGGTACCAAAGCTAGGTATTTCACTGACAATCAAACTATAAAATATCAAACATGTGTACAAACAAAAGCCTTTTGTATTAACTGGCAAGGAATGATGAAACATGAGAAAATGCACATTGAGCATTGGAACTTCAAACATGATCATAAAAAGATGGTGTTACAAAGTGACAGATCTGATCTTGGACGCTAAAATAATTAAAATCTCTCAAATGATATTCAAGAGCCATACAAAATATATTAAGTACCGGTACCTGAGGACACTTTCAGTGTGATTGCTAAAACATTGTATTGTCATCAAGATCTCAGAAATGGCTTTTCTTCATATGGATCCAAATAGTTGTCAACATTACCTTGATATAAAAGGTTTCTGATATCCCGAAACAGCTTCAATGCCACTCCTAGTTTTTTAATTTTCAGTATACCACCTAAAGGAGGGCCCACAATATCTGATCGTCGTAACAAGCCCAGAGCTGTGCCATCCAAGTCCTGCAAACAAGCAATTTATATATTTAACATTTCAACAATCAGTATAAGACCAATTTTACTTGAATTTAAATGCATTTTAAAGATATTTCAGGAAACAGAGAAATTGGCCAATGAGCCTAAAGATTATATTATGTAAAGAAGTTTAGAGACACAGGCACTATTGATCCACCATAGAAAGAGATGAGATTTACATCATCTGCCCCATAAACCACAAGGTCTGCAAAGGGAAATTAGCTTACTTTTACTTAACTTTATTTGATAAATAAGTGAAAATAATACAGAAAAAGAGGTGGAAGAGTTCTAGATGGGAGAAGGTGTGCCTAAATTGTTCAGCAGAAACCATTTAGGACAGTTAAAGAAATTGATAACAAATAAACTTCACCTAAAATGAGAAATACATACTTTTAAAAGCTAAATAAACAAAATAAAGTTTACAAAAGATTCAACTGTACTGATAGACTAATTAAACATAAACATTGGAAAAAGAAAATCAAAGTAATAACATAAGTTAGCATTGGAAAAAAATGCCAACTACAGCCCCATGAAAACCTAGTTCTATTGAAGCCAAAATAAAATCATTGGATGGCAAGAAGACGAATGTAAACATGTTATTAAAGAAAACAAAATGCTAGAATAACAAAGCAGCAGAGAGACCAAAAACGTGTGACAGCAATATAAGAGAAACGGCCATACATATTGTAAGAAAGAAAAACTGGAATGAAATAAGACCCAACTCAAAGTGAAGACCTATTGAGGGGGAGGAAGGTGTACATGACAGTTATATATGAAAAGAAAGTATTTAAAGCTATTTCACTGAATATTTTAAGCATATTCTAAATGCATGGAAATGGATTATGACTAGCTGTTAGGGCACTCTTTCATCCCCACCAGTGCAATGAACTCAATTACATTTGGCAAGCTTAGGGGGGTTTTGTTTTGCTTCTCTATTGGCCTATTTGTCTCCACTAGTATGAAGAATCCTTAAAATTTTATCAATACACTATTTCATTCTATCTAGGTGGACTACAACTATATACCAACTATATGAACACCATTTTATCAAAAGTAATCTGCTTAACATTTATATAAGCGCCCTCTTATTTATTCAATTTCTCTTTCCAGCTGGACGAATAATTGTGAATTCACTTTAAAATATAAATAAAATGAAACTTTTGATGTTTTAATTGACCAGTTTGCTGTATTGTTTTAGTAAGCCTTATGGATAAACACAAAGGTTATGTGTTGCCAGTGTGATTCATTTATAACATGACTAACATTATCTTAAAGACCAACTGAAGAGGTTTTTTTTTTAAAATTGAGATAGCGATTGATTCAGATAGTAGATAGCATCAAAGTTAGTTCCTAAAAATGTGAGATTTTAGAAAAGCGTATTTATATTAGAAAAAGTATTTTGAAAGTGTAAAAAATAACGAGATTTGAAAAACAGCTTCAATGGCCGAAAGCGGAAGTAACGTATTGTAATGGACTGAGAAAATGTAAATAAAAATAGACATGGCTGGATACGTTATTGATAGCGATTCAGATGATATACTTATCTGAATCAAGCTGTCAAACAATTTTAAATGATACTTTAACTAGGTATACTATACTTAGACTATACTAAGTCTAATAGTACTAGTATACTAATAGTATACTATAAGTCTATTATAATTTGTATTATAACAAAACTAAATGGCTAGATCTATCTTTCTATATCTCTAATTCTAGCTAGGCCTTCTAACTTTTTTACTAGTCACTCACTAGATCTAGATCTAGTTAATTTCTAGTTTATTAATTATTAATACTTGACATGTACTATTGTACTGATTGTAGTAATACTACTATTAGTACTAAAGTACTAGTAATAGTTTATAAACTAGTTCTAGTAGTAGATTTAAGTAGATCTAGACTAGAGTAATCTAGACTAGCCTCTATGTTAAGTCTAAGCCCAGTCGCCAACATTTTTTAATGCTTGAATTTGTATATCTCTGTTCTGTAATAGTAAGACCTAGTGAGTAGTGTCCTAGCAATAGCATAAAGATTATTCATAGATATAAATATAATATAATAATAGTCTAGGTCTAAACCTAAAGCCTAAGCTAAATCTATTATATAGAATATATTATAATAGATCTAATATACTATATAGCCCTTTACTAGCCCTTACATTACTTATTAATAAGGCTAGACTTTAGATCTAAAAAAATAATAAGTCATCATTTATATTGGTAATATTAAATACAGATTTATACAAAACAGATGTGACATTTCTTTAAGTCTGAAACTTAAACAGGGCCAGTCCTAATGATTGCGGGGCCCTATGTGAAACTGATTGCGCGAGGCCTAGTCTGGTTGGGAATAAGGATAATAAGTGGAAATTAAGATTTCCTATTAAAAAAAAAAAATTCAACTTTGAATTTTATTCCATCTTTACTAAGTACAAGATTACGATCAAATTAACTTTACTTTACGAACTTTGCAACCTATGGCATATATATGCCAGTCACTCTATTAAAGTAAATAAAGTATGGAAAAGTGAAAATTTGCCTGATTATTACATTTTATTACATGAAAGCTGACAATGCCTTTTTTAGTTTATCGGGCGTAGGATTAGCATTTTCCGGAATGAATGACACCCACAAATGACATTTTCGTCTATTTTTTAGGAGATTTTTATGAGCTTTCATGAGATTTCCAGGTTTTATATATACCGGTATTTAATTTATATATATATATATATATATATAGCGCAATTGAACTATAAATGTTAATAAATAAATTTTTTAAAATCTATTTTACAGAAAACATATATGACATGTGGCATACAGACAAGTTTACTAGATGGATCTTTCATCATTTTGGAAATACAATATTCCCTGTGAAACAAATCACAGAAACATTCTACAATTGTATTTTATATATAATAAATACCAATAAATGTAAATACAAAATCACATTTTAATAGAGTTCTTCATTATACACACAACATTATTTTAGTATGTTCCTTTTCACTTGCTAGGTTTAGACAAAGTTTCAAATCAGGATTTAATATTATTAAGTCATAGCCCAAAACTCCAGCAAAATGTTAGTTAATGGCAGTGGTCAATGTTTGAACCTGAGACCACAGAGAAGACAGTTCATAGAGCAAACCACACAACTTTCTGCATTTCGAAACTTATTCAAATTTTGATCTTTTTATGTTAATGCAGATCTGAATATCCATTGCAATGATGACTTGATCTGTAAAGGGGTTACATTTTTATAAAATAAGTTGGATCTCATTCTTCGAATAATGCTATTTATTAGAAATTGCAACGTGGAATACATATTAGAGGCCATAAGAAAATCCACTGACGAGGGAAGACATAGACGTCGTAAAGAACATTTAAATTGACCACCAGCTGAATATGGTTATGTCTTCGCTGGACGCTGCAAAATATCTAGTTTGCAGCTAGGGCTGCGTAGCCATGGAAAATACTGCATTCCTCAATCTTTCGACTCGACTGCAAGCCTTATTTATTAAACACTTTAAATTATTAATAGCTCTGAATTTTTTAATAACAATTACCAAAATATATATATATTTAGTGATAAACTGGCAATAATTGGGTTACTAAAATTTAATAAAATGAGTTGCATAACTACATCAACAGTTGCCTATATGCATTACTTAATATTATATTGATACTATAATTTATTTTCCACTTCCCTGACTTCTCAGAGAAAAGAAAAAAAAAACGACAACTCCTTCTCCAGTAGAATAATCTCTGTCATTTATAGTCTAAACACTATTTAAAACTTTGTTACAGTTACAGATTAACTTGCTAACTTAACTATCTAATAATCTAATGATTCTATTCCAATCAACAAATGAGTCAAGCGTGAGATAAATGAAAATTCTTCAATTTTTACATATAGATATATAGAATTATTTAAGTATTATAGGCCCGAATATACAGTACGAATAAGAATAAGTAAGAGTGTAACAAAATCCATACTTCGTATATTAATAATATTATAGAATTGGTAGATCTAGGTCTAATTTTTGCCTTATCTAGTAGATCTAAATCAGACTACTTTTAAGTCTAAGTTAAGGTTTAAGTTAAAGCTATTTGCTAGTGTTGTACGGGGTTGTGACTCTAGATTCAAGCTAAATATAACCGTGTACTACAATAACTACATTGAATGACCTCATCATTGTAATAATTTTTTTTCCCCATATTGGGCCTATTTAGTGACGACTGTATGTTAATAATCACTATTAAGTGTATAGAAAGAGTATATAATTTTAAACTTTGTTTTTCTAGATCTAGGCCCAGCACCTCGATGGGATCAGTCTAGATAGATCTAAAAAGATAGGTCTAATCTCTAAATATCCAATACTACTATTACTAGATCTAGACTTCATCTAATTGAATTTAGATCTAAATTTAGGTCTACTTCGTACATCATTTATGATCTTCTTATCTTATATAATACAGACGTTACTTCAAAAAAGAAGATGATTACGTCCTACGCGTCATGCATATTAACCAATGACTTAAATTCTGCCAAGTCACTGGTTTTTCTGGCTAGCTCAGGCAAACCATTCCATGCTCTAATAGCACTAGGGAAGAAGGAGTATTTGTACAAATTTGTCCTAGCATATGGGACGAGGAATGTGCCTTTATTTTTGTGTCTTTCAGAGTATTTTATTAAATTTTGTTTTTGTATTTGAAGATTATGGTTCAGTGTTTTATGTATAATTGCTACTTTACTTTTGAGTCTTCTGTCCTGAAGGCTTTCTAAATTTAGTGATTTTACTAATGGTGTTACTCTAGTCAAATGTGAATATTCGTTTGTTATGAATCTCACTGCTCTATTTTGTGTTTGTTCCAGTTTCTTAATGTTTTCTTGAGTTGAGTTGTCCCACATGGTGGATGCATATTCTATTATTGGCCTAACCAAGGTTAAATAACATTTTAGTTTTATGTTCTTATTTGATTTATAGAAATTTCTTTTAATAAACCCTAATGCTTTGTTGGATTTTTTATAGTTTCATCAATATGTGGATTCCATGACAGTTTTTCATTTATTATAACACCTAGGTATTTTGCGTTTTTAGTCTGTGTTACTGGTTTGCCATGAATAAGATAAGTGGAATTAATTTGTCTTAGTTTTTTTGTTACTCTTAACAACTGACATTTTTCTGGGTGGAAAGACATGCTACAATTTGATTCCCATTTCTGTAATTCATCTAATTCTCTTTGTAAAATATCTGTGTCTTGTGTTGTTTTTATTGTTCTATATATTATGCAATCGTCTGCAAATAATCTGACTTTTATTCCTGAAGTAATGCAATTTGGTAAATCATTTATGTAAATTAAAAATAGTAGTGGACCCAAGACTGTTCCTTGAGGTACACCTGAATTTACTGTTATTGGTGTTGATTTAGAGCCATTTATTATTACAGTTTGTTCTCTCCCTATCAGAAAATCTTTAATCCACTGATGCAGTGGACCATTAATGCCGAAATATTTTAGTTTTTTAAGCAAACTATGGTGGTGAACTTTGTCAAAAGCCTTGGAAAAATCTAGTAAGATAGCATCTATTTGTTGACTATTATCTAAACCTTTTGAAAAATCATCAATTAGTCCTATTAGTTGTGTTTCACATGATCTATATTTCCTAAAGCCATGTTGGTATGGGGTGAGGACATTATGTTTGTCTAAGTGGTTTATGATGTTGCTACATATTATGTGTTCTAGGATTTTACATGTGATGCTGGTAAGTGATACTGGTCTGTAGTTTCCTGGATCAGATTTTTCTCCTTTTTTAAATAGGGGGGTGACATTAGCTTCTTTCCAGTCCTTTGGTACTCTGCCCTGGTTAAGCGATGCCTGAAAGAGTATTTTGAACACTGGGGCTAGCTCATTGCTTAGTTCTTTGAGTAATCTAGCTGGAATACCATCAGGTCCAGACGCTTTATTTGGTTTGGTGTTGGATAATAGTTTTTGAATTCCATTTTCTTGTACTACTAAATCTACTGATCTGAGAAATGAACTCTACTCTTGATCAAAAAGAGTAGATCTAGAACTAGAATAAGCCTGAAGCAGTAACATAAGCCATAAATTGCGTAACTTGACTAAAACGAAACATGTGAACTGAGGCTCGCGGTACTGCGTGGGCTGAAACGCTGTTCGCTTGGCTAGATCAAGAATAAGCCGACAAACAGATCTAACATGTAAAGCCATAAATTGCGTGATTTGACCTAATTTCCCCAACTCTAACATCCACTTTTTATAAAGTGGTGTGTTTTAGTCGCCTTTGTTTTCAGAAACTGGCATTCCTGTAAAAAGGAATACGCTAAGCCATAAACTGAAAAACTTGACGTAATTTCCCTTAATCTACGTCATGGACCTTGGTTGACTGGGAGATACTGATCCCAATGGCTTCGAGATTGTGAAATTTTATAGTCCCTAAAACGCACATTAAATTGCTACTATCTAAATAATTACAAAGAATATACGTCTAATATTTCGTATGTATGTTTTTTTAAGCATTATGAAACTAAAAAAAAGTATTACACCGGTTTCCCATAAATTAGTCACTCGGTGGAGAGTTAAAAACAGGATAAAACGTATATCATTTATGTACTGCGCAACAAATTTGAGTGCTCAAGCTGGCCTCTCCACTGACCGGGTCCCAATCCGACGGATAAGCACGTGTCCGCCCTGGAGGCGACAGCCCATCCCTCCCATTAATCTAACCATACACGGGTTGGAGGGGGCCACAAAACGACACACACACCCGGATTTACTAAGAAAAATGGCAATGGACACATTAAAGACCTACCCGACCAACGCCATTTACTGTAATACAGACGGGTCGGTCATGAAGGACCCTGTAAGAGCTGGGTATGGGGCCTATATCTGTTACCCAGATCACGAACCAGACAAGCTATCAGGCACATGCGGCCTCGCTGCATGCAGCTTTGATGCTGAATTAACGGCGATAACTAACACACTCAATTACCTGCTCCAAAAATTGCGTGAAAAGAAAACCGTTGCGACTACCGTTGTAATGGTTACCGATTCCCAATCCTACCTCCAAGCCATGGCTGGCTTAGGGGGAAAGTCCAAACTGGTGGAAGAGGCATTAGGCGCCGCAAATAACATCCGCCTATTTATTGGAGCTGTCATCTTTATGCAGTGGGTGCCCTCGCACTGCGGCGTGAGGGGCAATGCCGTGGCTGACGCTCTAGCTCGAGAGGGAGCGCTGGCCGTGCCCACTTTCGAATCACCAAGTACGTTTCAACAGGCTACCACAGTTATACGAGAGTGGGTACATGAAAAGTGGTTGAAATCCTGGGATGACTCCAAGACTGCCAGGGGAGTCTGGCAGCACATGCATCGCCCAAATCGAGAGGACCCGTGGTGGAGGCTAAAAAGGTCGGAACAAACAACAATAGCGCAGTGGCGCACGGGACACTGCCCCATAGGTGCGTTCTTCGCCCGGTTCCGACCAAATTTTGATGCCCGTTGCCGACACTGCAGGGAATCAGAAGAGAGGGTGGAGCACGTCTTGCAAGAGTGTCCGCAGCTCCGCGAGCTGCGGGAAGACGTATCCAGTGGTTCACTATGTTTGTATGGAAGCTATGAGGCACTACGCCAAACAGCAGAGTTCCTTACCAGGGCACTACAGGAGTCTCCCTGCCTTGTCACCAATTGGAGTTCATCTCAGATCCCAATGGCTTCGAGATTGTGAAATTTTATAGTCCCTAAAACGCACATTAAATTGCTTATATCTAAATAATTACAAAGAATATATGTCTAATATTTCGTATGTATGTTTTTTTAAGCATTATGAAACTAAAAAAAAGTATTACACCGGTTTCCTCGTCTGACCCTAAAACCTCTTCAGTTGGTCTTTAAGGTGGTCAGCAATGTATAAAAAAAAAAGTCCAGCTTCATATCATGTATAAGAATTTAAATATTGTATTTATTAGTCTCTAGACTTACATGTTCCAGCATACTCTGTGCTTCTTCTTCATAACCTTTACTCAAGAAATACGAAGCCACTTGCTCAGCTGTCCAATGTCTAATATCAGGGTGTGGAGAAGTTGAACATGCTCTCTCTTCGTTATCAACACTTGAGCCATCACAAAGAGAAGCATGTTGGGAATCTTCTTCCAGTTGATCAACAACACTAGTGTTGCAGCTTGTTGATGGTGAAGGATATTTCTTTGGTCGACCTCTTCTCTTTTTGTCAAACTGAAAACTATCCAATAGTTAGCAAAATTAATTTTATTTTTAAACTTTAAGAAGGTTCAAGCTTATGACAATGATTTCATTAACTTTGTAACCAAAAACAAAATATTCTTCAATGTTAATGTACCTGTGGTAAACATTAGTCTCAAATTTTTCAGAAGCTGGTGAATTTGTTGGAGTTGGATAAATAGACTCCTTAATATCTGAAATAAAATACTAAAAGTGAAAAGCAGAAAAAAAAATATTGGGCAAGCATTCTGCACAGCACTGGCCACTGACTCACCAATGTGTTATTTTACACACTGATATTAACTCTTTCAGTGCAGTATTATTCTCAGGGAGTAACTTTGCTAGCACTGGGGAGTGCGGTTTTACTCTCAGCGAATAACTTGGTATATAAAATTTATTTCAGTATCTTTTTAATGTTTAACTTTTTTTTTTTTTTTAATTTTAGGTATTTGAGAGTGATTGTTCTTTGTTTTGATTTTAAATTGCATACAGGACCAACACATTCTTTTTAAAAGACAACATTGTGTTAGTGGTTCTTCTTTTTCAGTTTATTTCACGGAATGCAATATAATGTAAATAATTAATACAATTTCAGAGTGTATTTGATAATTTTTAAAATGAAATTTGAATGGTAAAATGTGTTGTGCTTTATTTTTTATTTTCAATATTTATGGATTAAATGTATAATTATAAGTGTAAATCTTTCAGGATATCACTTTTTTTTAAATGAATTTTTAATAAATTTTCTTTTTCTCTAGAAGGTTTAAACTTTATAAACAATATTTTCTTGAATAATTTATTTTATTTATTACACTTTTGTAGCCTATTCATTTTTATTTAAAATGAAATCAAATATATATGTTAGATTATAAAATAATAATATTAAAAAAATTAGTTTTAGTAACCCTATCCCCATGCACATTTTTATTCCTCACAGAAAACAACATGTATGTAAAAAAAAAAAAACAGAATTTTTTTTTCAAGATTTTCATCATTTTAGTAACAAAACACACAAAAAATAATTTGACTTTAAAATAATAAAATTTTATTTATAAAACACTTAATATACATTATCTCCAACCAACCCTATTAATCCACAAAAAACATACTGAGCCTGCTAAAAACATGAAAGCTGGGCTATATAAAAGCAGTCATAATAATTTTAATAGATACAAATGTTAAATAAAAGTTTACCTGTTGTGATCTTGTTTTTAACTTTAGTGGGTAACTCTATTTCAAAATCTGGACCGTGATCTTTAATGATTCGCTGTGAAAAGTGGGATTTTGTTAGAATTTAAATAGTTTATTAAAAAATAAATATATTACTTTTTCAAGAAGGCCTCTAGAAAATTACTAATGTTATGGACCATATATCGTTCACTTGGTTGATTAGCAAACAGTAATTTTATGTGGATAATTAGAATGCAAGACTTTTTTTGGTGGCAAAAAAAAAAAAGATTATTTTGATAAACTTTTTCAATTGAAAGATCAAACAATTTAAAAAAAACAACTAAGTCCTCTTGTGTGACTTTTTTACTAGTGAGTTAATATAAAAAGCTTTGTAGAAAAGGAAATCTTAGAATCAAATAGTTGTTATAGAGCATCTTTGAATGAAGTATTTTGTACAATTTAACTTTTGAAAATTCAACTTAATGAAAAGTGGTAAAAGTGTTAAGTTGTTCTCTGTACATAGTAAAATAGTTTAATTTGAACTAATTTAATTTTCAATCCCCCGTTGTGGAAATATTAGAGACATGGCAATCAAGTGACTATGGCTTTTTCTTAAATTATATCTCTTTGTAAAACCATTGCCTGAAAAATAAAATAATGTCCAAAATCTACCTAATGAACATGTTTATGTGAATTCCACTACTTTTAATGTGGTGGATCATTTTACACATCAAGCCAGCATAATTTCCAATCACTTTTTAATGGAAAAATCATCCACTAGCTAAAGCTAGCAGTGCTTTTGGTCATCTTCAAACAAGAGTTAGGAAGAACAATTAATATTAGTCTCCAACTGCAGATCAATGTCTACAAAGTGATGATTATTACAACCATTCTGTAAATATGGCTCTGAGGCATGTGCTTTACAGAAAGGATAAGCAGGTTAAGTCGATACAAATAATGATGTTCTGGTGAATGCCAATGTTGAAAGTAGCCATACAGAGATTACAGTTCATCAATTACACTAGGTGTAATATGATGATTATGAAGGTGTCCCTTAATTACATCAGTTTACTCTTACTGGCAAAGAGAACACATAGCTGCAATATATAGTTTCTGAAAGAAACAGCTGGAGAACTCTTGTTACAGAGACTACTGCACACATACATTTTATACCCAAAGAAAATAGATCTACCATTTAAGAGAGGTTCAGATGATGAAAATGAAGAGAATATTTATTTAATATAATTGTATCTTCCAATCTTTAAGCAAATGAATATGTCTATAAAAAGGGTATATTCGAAGAAAAATGTCTAAATTACGCCCAAAAAAAGGAATCAGCTTTGAGTGCAGACATTTGTATCAGCTGTCTCACAATACTAGCAGTGTTGTATTTAGACTTGAAAAAGGTTAGGGTTAGACTTGAAAAACCCTTTAGAAGCTATAAGAGATATATGCCTATGATGGGGCTCTGTATAATTACAGATAGATATAAATGTCAGCACAAAAATTTGGGGGCCCTAAACTATATACATCTTTATTTGCCCTGACTACTACACTAAAGACCTGCAGGCTGAGACATCTTTAATTTTAATAAGGCCAGGTCTGGAAAGTTGTATTGAATCCCTATTGATGAGAAATCAGTCGAAGATTTATGGTTGGATAAGACAGACTTATTTAAAATTCTCATCTTCAATTATCAGCATCTGAGAGACACTGAATTGTGTGTTTAAACAAAGATGTCAAAGACTCTACTGGCAATGGCGAATATAGGACGAAACAAAAATAACAGAAAGGACAATGATGAGTGGACCTAAAATCTGGTGGGAGGCTGTGTAGTATAGCATGAATTGTACAGAAAATGATTGCAGTTATACATTACACAGCTAAAACAGCATTCATCTAAATTAGATCTCAAGTATCCTATTTTTAAATACCTTTCGTTTTGAAGGTGGTCGCAAAGGAGCATTTTGTGTTTGCGTATCCCCAGCAAGATTTTCTTTTTCCATTTTTACTTTCTTGACTTTTTCTACATGAGTAGATCTAATTCCTGTATTGATGTTATTTTCCGAATGAATAACACTTATATTAGATTTAGATCTACTACTAATTGCTTTTCCTTTGGGCTTTTTAATGTCAAATGTTTCAGTAGGTTCATTTACAATGTCTTCAGTCTTGCTGGAGTCATCTAGATCTAGATCTAATATTTGAACACAGTTCATATTAACAGAATAAAAGTATTTTGTGTCTTGTACACTCTTACTCAAATTACCTCTGGTCACTTCATTTTCTAAGAACTCATACAAAAATGCATCATCAGAAAAGTTAAAACCTTTTATTATTAGGAAGTCTTTTATGTCTCCCAAAGTGGAACCAACATCTTCTGACTTTTGTGTTTCATTTATAGCTTTGATTACATTCGATAATAAATATAAAATATCCGAGGAAGAGTTACAATCAAAGCTATGATCTGAAGACATCGTTGTCTGATCTAGATCTAATTCTGTTTTAACATCATTAATATCATCCTCACTTAACACATTGTCAGATGTGTCCTTGTTAACTGAATAGTGAACAAGTAATCCGTTACAGTGTTTCTTCAAATAACCATTTGTTATCTCATTTTCCAAGGCATCTCTTAAAGCAGCTCCAGACAGAAAACACTTTTCCTCTCCATGACTTTCTTTAAAATAATCTTCAATGTCCTGAGCCGTAACACCCGTGTCTTTTGTTTTTTCTATTGCTTCTATTGCACGAATAAAACGTTTCAGCATTCTGTTCGAATTCATAATCTGACCTCCTAATCGTCCTTTTTTCCACTTCGAAACATCCCTGTAACTTGTATTGTTTTTGTACACTGCTTTCACAACAATTCCACTTTCAATAAGTGATTCTAGAAGACTTTTGGTTTGCGCAAAACTCATGAAATATCTTTTTTTCATTCGTAGACTTATGCGTGATAAATCAGGCCGAGCTTTCCTGTGTTTCAAATGATTGATAGTTTCTAGAATCCATTCTTTTTCGTTTTCCTCGAACATCTTTTAATTTTCAGTAACAACGAATTGTAAAATGCATCACACAATCTAATTATTTAAACTAATACACATTTTATTATTTTTCATGAAAGCGACGGTAGGTCAACACACGCTCGTCTAGATCCAATTTCTTCCAGTAACGCATGCGCAATTTTAGTTTCAAAGTGACTTATGGGTAAAAAAAAAAAGATCTAGATCTATATATTATATGTAATTATCTTCTCTTTTAAAAGTAATGGCTGTAATGTAAAAGATACATATATAAACAACAAAATCTATAATATATATATATCGATATTAAGGTTCCTAATGCATCTTGATGTATTATATAACTGAAACTCTAAGACAAAAATAGATAAATCTAGATATCTTTTTTATTATCTTATTTATTACAGACTTTACTTCAAAAAAGAAGATAATCAGGCCTACGTACGTCCTAAGCATTTCATGTGTCAATCTAGAATCTAGATAATCTAGACATGCATGTTCAAAATAATTTTTTTTAAATATCTGAATAATTATATTTTTAAAAGTATAAATAGGGCCTATATATTATTTATAGGCATATGTAGATCAAATAATAAAAAAAATAATAATTGGACAGGATATGTTTTTTTTTTTGGGGGGGGGGGGATCCGAGTGTGTGTAATTATTTTCACATAATGTATTTACATGTATATAACACTCTAAATTTACGTAATTTTCATTAAATTTAAAGGTAGTCCGTTTATTTTTTTTTTCAGAGGTAGTTTAAGTATTTTGTACTATATAGAATTTAGAATATTGATTTTCTTTCTGGAGCACAGACATATAGATACAAATATCATACAATTATAATACTGCTATTCACTTTCATTATGAAAAAAATAAGGAAAATTGTGATATAGAATCTAATTAAAGGCCTATCATCCTGTGTCTCTTTTCTTTTATATTATATTACAATTAAGCCTCACCCTACTGTGCTAAAAGCGATCCACTGACCCACCAGCTTTGTAATGGGAGTGGGCGAGAACGAATAATATATATATTATACTAGCCTGACATTACCCGCGGCCTGCGGGTTTTAGATTGTGTTTACTAATCTAGTGGATTGGATGTATGTTAAACTTAGCTAATGATTCTTACAAGTTTTTCTCTTTCGATACGAAAATAAAATTAGTCTTGCGAAAATGGGTTTACCCGAAGTCAATACATTCATATCTTTTAAAAACGTAATAACGATAGATGAATAGGATATAAAGTACAATTAAAACGGGTTTACCCGATTTGTTAAATGAATGGTATTATAAGTAAGTCGGGATATCTTTAATTCTGAATTCGCAGATATATGGAACGAATTTATGTAAAAATGCTTTTGAAACACAAATTTGAAGGTTAATTTTATTAAATAATGAAATTAATAGACTATATTTTGTATTTTCATATGTTAAAGTAAAAAAACTATATGTGCAAAGTGTAGTTCTTAAAATTAGATCTAGATCTAAATCCTTTCGATCTTTTCTCATGTCAACATTGTAAACAAAGCCTAAATCCATATTTGATATAATACTATAGCTTTAATAGAGTCGGTCAACTTTTTTTTTTTAGGGTCTTAAGTTTATTTTAAGACTACAATACATACACTACGGTCTAAGTTAGTACCCAAGGAACATTTCTGCCAAGTTTTATCAAGATTGGTCAAGCGGTTTTTATTTCTATTCCTAACATATATACATACATAGGCTTACTTATATATATATATATATATATTATGTGTGTGTGTGTGTGTGTTATGATATTCAAATTTACTAAATGAATGTTTTTTTCAAGCTTCCATTTACTTTAATTGAAAAATGTTAAAACTAGTTTAATGTAAAACAAACTTTTAAATGCTTTAACAAATCTAGAGTTAGCATTGAAGATGCAGCAGGCTCGACTTCTTTCGACCAAGCGTGTTCCTATGTTAAAGTACGTTCTGACCTTCAGATATTCGTTCACCCAATATATAGATGTAACTAAGCCGGGGTGTTTTTATTTTAATTCAATTGTCGTTAAATATTTCAAAATGTCTGTGGCATATCTCACTATCTTTTTTCTTTGCAACTTCTCATTTGACTAAAGCGGCCAATCTTTGATATAGGCTGCGTCCGTGGTCACAGGTAGTGTCAAACTGCTAAGGGCTTCCCGCCATCCTGATGCCGGAACGTTTGGTATCAAAACATCCAGAAAAATAAAATGTCAGTTAGTAAGAGTAACAAAAAAGCTAAAACAAATTAATTCCACTTATCTTAGGCCCTATTCATGGTAAACCAGTAACACAAACTAAAAACGCAAAATACCTAGGTGTTATAATAAATGAAAAACTATCATGGAATCCCCATATTGATGAAACTATAAAAAAAAAAAAAATCAAACAAAGCATTATGGTTTATTAAAAGAAATTTCTATGAATCAAATAAGAAATAAAACTAAAATGTTATTTAACCTTGGTTAGGCCAATAATAGAATAGAATATGCATCCTCTGTTTGGGACCCCTCAACTCAAGAAAACATTAAGAAACTGGAACAGACACAAAATAGATCAGTGAGATTTATAACAAACGAATATTCACATTTGACTAGAGTAACACCTGTAGTAAAATCACTAAATTTAGAAAGCCTTCAGGACAGAAGACGCAAAAGTAAAGTAGCAATTATACATAAAACACTGAACCATAATCTTCAAATACAAAAACAAAATTTAATAAAATACTCAGAAAGACACAAAGATAAAGGCACACATCCCATATGCTAGGACAAATTTGTACAAATACTTCTTCTTCCTTAGTGCTATTAGAGCATGGAATGGGTTGCCTGAGCTAGCCAGGAAAACTAGTGACTTGGCAGAATTTAAGTCATTGGTTAATATGCATGACTGAATGTATGACGCGTACGTAGGACGTAATCATCTTCTTTTTTGAAGTAACGTCTGTACTATATAAGATAAGATAAGATAAGATAACACTTCATTCAATATTATCTAAATCTTATTTTAACTTGCATATTTACATATTAAATTTAAAGATTTTTTTTTAATGAGATAGGATCGTTTGTCTGACTTTAGAAATTCTAAGCAACGAGAAGGAGCCGGTCGAAACAATGAACTTTGACAACCTATCGAGTGCAAATCATGAAAAAGTAGGCCTACTTCAGTAAAGAGGTGCGACTGTCAGTGTCAATGTTGATTCGATAATTTCGTTTACATTATACGTCGGCTAAGTTTTGTTTACTGGTGACTGTTCTTATGTAAATATGGATTCTATACGTGGCCTACGTACCTAATGGTTAGTGGGGATGGGGTGGGGCTCCGACAAGTCGTAATTGTTTCCCCGGACGCCTTGTGCCCTCGATATAGGCTATACCACTGGTCATTTACAATATTTTTCTTTGAAGGAACCTCAGTTATGTTTAAGAAGAATATGTTGTAGATCATGCGCGGAACAGTTCTTTGTCCTGGGAACCATCATCGAGCAATTAAGCCTGGTGATAAGTTTAGTAGATTTTTAAAAAGCTTTTAATAGCGCACAATCGTGATTCCCTGTAAAATAGCTAGAGAATATGTTATCCCGCAACAATTTGTCCAAAGTCTGAAAATCTCTACAGAAAATCAAATATTAGAAGAAACGATGGAATAACGGAATTCTTCAACTTCAAGACGGTTGTGAGACTAGGGTGTATCTTACTTGAACTTACTTATCCCCCTTTCTGTCTGATTGTCATTGACTATCTTTTGAAAAAAACAAAACATGAATCAGACTGCATTTGGTATCCCGTGGCATGAACCAAACCGACTTACGGACCTGGACTTTGCAGAAAATATAACATATTACTATGAAATAAAATTAAAAGTATAGCCTACTAGAAATGTCAGAGAGACTCGATAATGACGCACTCAAAATTAACCCCCGGATAAATCTTGATAAAACCAAAGTAGAGCGTATATTTGCTACAGGTCAACTAGTACTCCTATCAACATTGGTCATACAGATCTTGAACAGATAGAACAGTTCAGCCTTATCACAAGCGATGAAGCAGCATATCACGATGTTGCATGTCGGGTAGGGAAAGCAGGAGCCGTCTTCCAAAAATCTGGCTTATCTGGGCAAACAAATCAATCAGCCCGGAGTCCAAGATCCATCGCCTCATTACAATCATCGTCTTAACTGCCACGAGAGGTGGAAGTCATCCATAAAAATTCATAAACGTGGTTTAACAATGGTAGCTGAAAAGGATCTATAGGAATAACATTAGGCCTATTGCGAGATCCTGTCTCCACTAGAAAAGTCCTTCCTCGAAAAGGCACTCATCCCTTCGGTGAAATGGTGACCAAACGTCGTCTAAGATTCGCGGGACTTATCCTTAGGCAAGACGAAGCACGTTTACCAAAGTGGAACATGGAAGCCGTCAACGTATAACATTAGTCTCTTAGAAAAACCTAAAAATCCGTGGGAAGAGACTGTGAAGAAAGCTTGCCGTTCAATGCAACGAACGCCGCGGGAAGACATATTATGGGCCTTAAGTCTAGGTAAGTCTTAATTTGTTGAAAAAAAAGACCCCTTCCTTTAAGCTTGCCCTACTTGTAGGCTTGTTCTGTTTTTTTTTCTCTCTCGCAGCTTTTGGTCTCGATCTTGAAATGTAAATGGTCTATTTAAAAGTGCCAATAATATCTAATAATCGTATTTTATAAAATACATACGTTGCTTAAAAAGAAGATGATTGAATCCTGCACGTGTTCCTACGTCAATTTATTCATGCATGTTAATCAATTACTTAAATCCTGCGAATTTAAGTCATTGGTTTTCCTGGCTGCTTCAGGCAACCCATCCCATGGTCCAATAGCACAATGGACGGGAAGAAGGAGCAATTGTACACATTTTTCCTAGGATATGGAATAAGGAACGTGCCTTTATCTTTGTGTCTTTCAGAGTATTTTAAGTTTTCTATCCTGAAGGGTTTCTAAATGTAGAGATTTTACTAAAGGTGTTAGGCTACTTAATCACCATGCTCTAATCAAATGTGAATATAGGCATAATATCGAGATCTGTTTAATAATTTTCTTTTCATTGATATCTACCCTAAAGTTAGAGCTAACCGATTTTCTTGATCTTGAAATGCAAATGCTCTTTTAGAGGTGCCAAGAATATAGACAAAATATCAATATCTATTTAATAATTTTCTTTTTATTGGTAACTACCTTAATGAACTAACCGATACCGAAAAGTCGGAAGTATCTGTCATTTCCTCCAGAAAAGGGAAGCTACTCGCTAAGCAAACGGCAGTGCTGTGTTTATTAGATAAAGATTATTTGAAGATACAGTTCTAGTGATCTACAGTCTAAAGTAAATGGAATCTACAATTATTTCTTCAAATTAAAATATCTCGTCTCTAGGTTTATTACGCTATGCAATAAATAATACACATGTAGACTAGATCACGTAGGAATTGGATCTAGAATAGATCTAATCAAAATCTATGAAAAATTGAAATTATGAAAATCATATTTATAAATTAAATAAATATAATTATAATGATTCTATCACATACAAATTACAATCAATGAATCACCATTCTGATTCTTATGATTCAATCATCTAATTAGACTATGATAATAATTAATATCAATAATGATCTATGAACTGGATTTTTAAATTTTATTATTTAATACTTAGGTCCTAAGTTAGGACTTTGACTTAAAAGCTAGATACTAAGATAAAGATATGTCTTAACTCTTATACAACCTATAATTAATAATTATAATAGAGTCTACCTCTAAGACCTGTCTAAGTCCTCTAACTAGTATGAGAAAAAACTAAAGAGTCCACTACTACTCTACTACTGTCTAAAGGCCTGGTTGTGGCTTGAGTTTTAAGTAGAGAAGGGAGCAATTTAGAATGGGGAAAAGTACCACTGACCTATCTGTCTTGAGTCGGTGTTAAAAGAAATTGATATAAAAAAACAGAAAATTGAAAGATGATTACATTTTTTAAATACAGTAATTATAAAGTCTTCCTTAGTGCACTGAGAGTGTTCTTTAACTTGCAAAGCGGGTAATGGTGACAGTGTTCATGAATGTCAGGGCTAGACCTTATTGACATGACCCTCTTTGACATCTTATTTTATTGTAACTAAGTGTAGTGAAACATAATAACATATCTCTATTTTTATAGACAAATGGATGACAAGATTTTTTCCTAACCATTGTGGAGCTATAAAAATTCAAACCTAAAAATTGCAGTGGCAGGGCTTAACCTTTTCGTTACACGAAAATGACTATAATTCTCATATATTTTCATTCAGGGTACTTTCTAATTAATTTCACATGCATGAAGTGATTAAGTTGTGGATTGTTTTGAGCGTTACATTATTTTCAACATTTTTGGTGGACAAAAAAAAACATAATTTTTTAACCATAAAAGTACAGCTTCTTTTTTTTTCCATTTAATCACTTTAATATATATATGTATCATACTAGATATATATCTTTTAATGTTGAATTAGAATACAAAGATGTATCATTTTTATTGAACACATCTTTCCTTATTTCAGCCACAAGAATGGCTGATGTCCACCAGTTGGTTTTCTCAATACTGAAGTTTTTGGAAGATCAGAAAAAATCAGGACAACTAGATGATGAAGCTTCAGAAAGTTTAGAAGGTAATATTTTCACCCATCCTGTATATTCATACCACCCTCCCCTGCTGATCATAAAAATTGGTAGTGAATAATCAGTCAGCATTTTAATTTTGTGATTTACAGTGTCTCGTTGTTGTTTCTTGAAGCTTCTGTGTTCACCTAATCTCATCACACAACATTAGTACTATAGCAATGTCTTTGATTCCGAAGATTAAGTATGAGTGCAGTATTTCACATGACTAAGCAAACCCAGTACTAGATGAGTTAAAAGATAGAACAAGAAGGAACTGTTACTTAGTCAAAATGGGTGAACAACTTTCAGCACAATATACAGAGCTTTTCCTAATTAAAAACATCTTCTACGTTTATTTGCAATTAGATGTCCTTAGTGTAGTGAGAAAATTCTAGATAAAAATTAACATTTTAAAATAGTGTTCAATTCCCTTAAAGTCCTGATATATGTATATTATATATGCTTTATTTAGACATCCAGAACTTAGGTTGTAGTATAATTTATTTTTAACTATGTTACTCTATGTCTGTAGCCATATTTGTTACAAAGTTGATTAGGGGCAACTTGGCTTTGGTATTAACTAATTATGATTTTAGGTGTATTTGCTTAAGTTGTTAGTTGAGTGGTTTTATCTAAAAACAATTGTTTAGCTGTAAAACACTGCTGTTTTTATTATGTCATTTGTTAAATGTGAAATTCATTCTGTTGTATCACTCTTTGAATAACAAAACATTTTTTTCTCTACAGTTGCTGTTCAGTGTTTAGAACAAGTTTATAAGATTAACACTAGTGATGAAGAGCATGCTAGAAAATATGCAGTGCGGCAAAACTTGTTGGACATTTTTAATGCCCACCTAAATGAGGTTGGTCTATTGTAGTGGAAATGTTAGAAATATTTCTGATCTATCTCCAACTATTTTTTTTTGCTGCACCTTTGGACATTTCTTTATTTAAACTGTAGCTGGCCTCCTCCAATTTTAGGATGACTGTGGTTCCTCTTGTCATTATTAGAGCACTTTTTTCAGCTGTCAGTGGGGCTCTATTCTAAAGATACTTTCTCATCCACATTTTAAGGTAGTATTGGTGATGGAGGACCCAGCTATTTTTCATTTTGCAAACTTTTCTTCAAGAGCTGTGGCCAATGCTTTTTACTGTCCATAGCTTTCTTAGTCACCATCTCTCTCCACTTTTATAATAGTGAATATATTATATAATTGACATCTTTAAATGTTCACACTGTCTTCTTTCTAATTACTAAGCTTTCTTTATCTAGCCCTAGCAATTCTACATTAAAATTCCTTTCAAGGGAGCAATGAAAATGGTGAAAAACATTTCTTTATCATCTTTATTTCTGGCTTCAGTATATGTTTGAGTGAATTGCCATCTCAAAAAAAAATAAATCCCACACAACTCCCCCTTTGTAAACACTGCGCCCACCCTTTAAAACTGTAAACCATATCCTTTTTTAATGCCCCTTCCTAATCCACCTTAAGCAGACCCTACTACCACTCCAGCCCAACATAACCAAGATCCTGTACGGCAGTACTGAACAATTGAAGAAAACAGCACACTATTTTTCCTTGGCACAGTCTGCAAAAGAGCTGACAGCTCAGCAGCAAAAAGCTGGCTAGAAGAAGAAGAGAGTGAATTGTTATGGTTCCTTTGCTTTAGAAGTACCATACACAATAACATATTTATATAAGCAATGTTTATCATTCCAGACTGAATCAGATCTTGCATCACTATCATTACATGAAGCTACTCCAGAGCAGAAGGAGGAAGCTGAAAAGCTCAAGAATAAAGGTTGCACATACTTATCATTATGTTATATCTTTTAGTGTAGTTTTCTAATGGACAAATAATCCCTCTGTATGACATTCTTAAAACTTTTTTTTTTATTTTACAGGGAATGAATTTATGAAATCAGAAAAATATTCTGATGCATTGGAAAGTTACTCACAAGCTATCAGATTAGATGCAAGAAATGCTGTGTATTTTTGTAACAGGTTATTTTCTGTCTACCCATATTAGAATATAAAACGTAACACTGACTTGTATTGCTGTGTGTTTATGTAAAAGACAAACATTGATCTAGTAACGCCTATAGCCTAGGCTACACTATAGTTTTAATAGTATAATAGTATAATTATAATAGATCTAGTCCTATCTATTAATCTATCTATAATTATATTAATTAAATAGTCTGCTCTATAATGTATTTTGAAAAAGTAGAAGAGTTATCTTCATGGTTATTTTGGTCCATCCCCTCATAAGTATCATTTAAAATTGTTTGACAGCTAGATCTAGATATGTATATCATTTGAATCGCTATCAATAACGTATCCAGCAAGTCTATTTTTATTTACATTTTCTCAGTCCATTACAAGACGTCACTTCCGCTTTCGGCCATTGAAGCTGTTTTTCAAATCTCATTATCTTTTACACTTTCAAAATACTTTTTCTAATATAAATACGCTTTTCTAAAATCTAAAAATTTTAGGAATTTACTTTAATGCTATCTACTATCCAAATCAATTGCTATCTCAATTTAGAAAAAAAACCTCTTCAGTTGGTCTTTAAATTATTTTTTTATCTACATCATTTCAGAGCTGCTGCTTATAGCAAGCTGAACAAACATCAACAAGCAATAGAGGACTGCAATAGAGCACTAGCAATTGATCCTAGTTATAGTAAAGCTTATGGTAGAATGGGGTAAGTCACAACATCAAACATCGGCTGTTCTCTTTAAATGTCATTATTGATTTAACATTACAAAAAAAAAGGTTCATTTAAAAAAACATTAGATAAAAACATGTTTTAATTAAAAACTATGTCTTTTTTAAAAACTATATATTATTTTATTTTTGTTTCCTTTCTAACAGTATTGCTTTCACTGCACTAGAAGATCACGAGAGTGCATTTGAATGTTATAGAAAAGCTCTAGAATTAGATCCAGACAATCAAAGTTATCAGAATAATTTAGAAATAGCAGAACAGAAATTAAAGGAATCTGCTGTTCAGGTAAGAACCAACAAACATTTTTAAGAAATTACTTATTTTTAAAATTCGGGGGGATGACGACAATATGAGCCTAGGGCTTCACTTGCATCTTTGATTTAAATTTTATTTTTCTGTTTATTTGTTATTGTCCTATGTTATAATATACAAATTAAAAAAAAAGTGTCAAAGGCAAAATCCTGTGTTTATCGCAGATTTAATTGTATTAGTAATTTAGGCTTTTGAAAAGAAAGTTTTCACTTAACTTTATCTTAGTATATGCAGGGTTCCTGCGGCCTCCTGATTTTTCAGGAGCTCCTGGAAATCTCCTGAAATTACTAAAAATCTCCTGAAAAGTCATAAGAATCTCCTGAAAAATAGACAAAATTGTCTTTTTGGGTGTCATTCAATATGAAAAACGCTGATCCTACGGCCACTGGCATAGATAGATCTATGTATTCTGAGTCTATCTCGATCTCTTTAAAAAAAAACAAAAGTGATAGATCTCGATCTAGAATTAGAAAGAAAATGCTAGATCTATTTTGTCTACATCTAAATCTAGAAAGACTTGATATTAAAATTAAGATAGGGACCGTAAATCTAGCCTAGATCTACTACTAGATATCTAGATCTAAGATACTTTAGATAGAGATGGTAATAGTTACATAGTACTATTACTACTATTACTAATAGTAGACTATATCTCATCTACATTATTATTATACTTATAGACTCTAGTTATAGTTTATAGATTATAGACAAGATAGAGTCGAGTTAGAGTTTAGAGTAGAGACTATACTGTGACTTAGAGACTTCTAAGACAGCACTGTTACTCAGTTTTACTGTACTATTATATCTAGATCTAGTAGATGATACTAGATCTAGAAATAGATATCTAGATCTAGTAAGTACAGTTTTCATCTTAGACTCAGTTAAGTTAAAGTTAGTCTTTAAATTTAAAACTGTAACTGTTACACGAATTACAGTGTCACTAGCAGTGACTAGCTAATAAACTATACTTAGACTTAGTTACATAGTAAGTTAAAGTAACATAGACTTAGAGTTAAATATAGATCTTGTTACTTAGTGACAGTTAGTCACACTTAGTGAGTTAGATTTAGAATTGTAGTGTATATACTAGACTCTAGATTTTACTAGATCTAGTTTTTCTAGTAATAGTAGTAAGTAGTAGATCTATATATTATACCACTAAATAGAATACCAGTATAATATAGATACAGTCTATCATCTAGATCTAGTACTAGTCAGTCTATAGATCTAGATTTAGTAACCTATTCTAGCCTAAGACCTAGAAGATCTAGATAGATATAATCTAGACTAGATCTAAATCAAGGACTAGATCTATCTACAAAGCTAGTTTGATAACAAATTGTTTATGAATAATGATATTACTAATATTAGTATAAATCAATTTAGATTTTAGTTAGATAATATAGATCTATATGTCTAGCTAATCTCTACTCTCAACTCTATAGACATAGATAATTAGATTGAGTTCTAGACTATTACTTAATCTAGAGACAGATATAGGGCCTACTATTCTACTTTACTATCTTTACTTTAGGGTGGAGGCCTTAGGCTTAGGTATATATGGTATAGATTATATTTCTAGAATTCTAGATCTATTAGAGATCTACTTAGGTTCTGAAATCTCTCTCTTAGTTTGAGTTTTATAAATCTAGATAGTGAAGTAGATGGGGCTTAGAGTATAGTGTAATATAGTCTATAAGCTGCTATATAAAATAAAACTATTCATGGTTTACTTTAAAATTCACTTCTAGCTTTATGATTCAGAGCTAGATTTTATAGATTTAAAGACAGCTATTGTTAATAAAAACAATCAATGAAAGAGATTTCCACTGAAATAGTTAACTGATATTGATAATGTGTTATACATTGCAATTTGTTTTTAGAGATTTTAATTAATTCCTAATGTTGACTAATACAAGCAATATATAGGCCTATAGAGAGAGTAGTGCAAATAGGCTTATTGGTTTACAAGTACTTTTTTACTCTTTAATCAGTTACTTTTGAATTAGCTAATTTGAAAAGGAAAAAAAAAAATTTATACATGTATATAGTTATTCTTATATTTATTACTAAATATATAGTTCGCGTTTTTCCGCTCCTGAAATCGAATATTTTCTCCTGGGAAAACTCCTGGAAATCTCCTGAAATCCTAATCTCAGAATGGTGGGGGAACCCTGCATATGAAGCAAAAAATTTATTTTTATATTTTTGATTTATCTATTCAACTTCCAAATTCATGGGAACTGGGTGGAAAAACCTAAACACTGATCTCAAAAATGACTCTAGCAATTTTCTTAGGAATTTAAAAGAATTACTAGCTAATTGACCACACAAGAAAACTTCAAAAATTACATTTGTTGTAGACAATCTTTATCATGAACAGTCAGAGGGTATTTCTGCTGTCTTCATTAAAGAGTTTAAAAAATAAATAGATGTTTAGGAACATTTTTCGCACTGTCCTCTTAGTCTGGCTCTATCGGCCTTTCAGTAGAATTTTATTTGATGATTTTTTCCGGAGGGGGGGGGGGATAGGGGCAGGGTAAAAAAAATGTTCCATTTTATACAAATCTTATCATTCATTAGTTATTAAGAGCAAAATTAAAGTGTCTCAAATATCTGTTTAGTCTGACTACGTTGTTAGTTTCATTTCAGGAATATTTAATTTTGATAATCTTACTGCACTAATTTAGAAGTTAATAATCTGACTGCTCTTATTTAGAAGTTAATAGCCTGGCTTTTTATGTTGAAATTAATACTCACATTTGATGAGTTGCAGCATTAGTAAAATCACTAAACTGACTTTTTAGGACAGAAGACTAAAAAGTAGAGTATCAACATAGGTGTAGCTAGCAATGTGCAGGTGGTGTGGGCATCAAGTGGTGATCAAACGTCCCCCAGGATGTATTAAGTTCCTATTCCCTGAGCTTCTCAGTAAAAACTGAACATAGTACATACATGAACACATACAAACTACTGTATTTGAAATGTAAATAAAAAATTATTCTATTATTCCTATATTCTGTCTTAACTTAAATTTATAATATTTTAGGAACAAAAATGTTTTTCTCTTTTAATGATGAGCTACCACACCAGGCATCCTTTAAGCTAGCTATGCCACTGAGTATCAATATTAATACTAAACCACAACTTAAAAATACAAAAACACAACCTAATAAAATACTCAGACAAAGATGAAGGCTCATTTCTTATACTAATTGTTACAAATTCATACAAGTGCTCCTTTTTATTTAGTACCATTAGAGAATGGAATGGGTTGCCTACATCAGCCAGAAAAACTGACAGATTTTTAGTCACTAATTAACATGCCTGACTAGATTAACATGTAGGATTTAATTAAGACATAATGCAGTACTAACATTCTTAACCCTGTCCTTAGTTTTCTATTCCCCTTGGCTTCTGAGGAAAAATTAGACTTTACACAAACATGCATAAAAACAAAGTACTGATATTAAAACTTTTAAATGAACTATTTTATTTTGAGAGAAATATATTAGTATCTTTATCTCCTAAATTTTTTCTTGGTATGCCAGTCTTCTCAGCATGTAGACCCCTCATTTCTTCGATGGACCTGGTGTTGATACAGATGTAGCTCTAGTATCTTCATTTACTGTCACTGTATCGATTTCGTCTAGATTTAAATGATCGAGTCAATCACCATTTCACTATCATTAGTATCATTGTGATCATTTTCTAGAACTAGTTCGTTTCTTAGAACATTGAGGATATAGTTCACTGCTTCATGCAAAGTTTATTTTTTGGATTAGCTTACGATCACCTGAATCAATAGAGTGTCTTTTCATTTTGTAAATCAATTTACCATTTTAAAAAAAAATACAAAACTCATAAGCGTGCTATTATTGTCTTTACCATAAGTCGAATAGTCCTACGTGACATTTTTTTTCTTTACATTTTTAATTACGATCATTAGGTTTAAGGTAAGGTGCGCAAGACTGATATATCGGTCTGGCTGGGCGTGAATATTTTTTTTTAAACACAGACCGATAAATTGGGCTGGTGGGTTCAAAAGGTTAAAATTAAACAATTAACATTTGTTTATTAAATTAAAATTGTCACTTATAGTCTAATTTGAAATCTTTTAAAGATAACTTTTTATACTGGATATACAATTTTTGTGACCAATAATCTCTATCATAATTTCATTTTACAGGCTGGTTTTAATTCTGGAAATTTAGGAAATATGTTACGTGGTGGTTTAGGAAATATGGATTTTGGTACATTGTTCAGCGATCCTAACATTATGAATATGGTGAGTTTTGTCATTTGCCTGTGGTTCCACCATTATGTTTGTGTTAATGTACTTGTATTTTTAAAAAAGGGGTAATCCAGCTTAAAAATCAATATTTCATTTCTGATGATCATGATTTAACTGATTAAATCAGTCTTTTCTTCATGCCATGAAGCCATTTTCTTCTTTGTACCATAAGTAAAAAACAATGACATGCTGATACTAAGATGAGAGTAAAGAAATTCTAGTGCTGATTAGACTGCTGTTTCTAAAAAAAATATTTTCTTTCCTGCATTTGTTATAATTTAGTTTTGATCTTTTTTAAGGCTACAACAATGATGTCAAATCCTCAGGTTCAACAAATGTAAGTTCTTTCTCACTATTTAGTTTAATGATTTTTTTTTAAACAAACAAGCCTTTTGGCATTTCATCTCATCATCTGTAATAATCGACACAGCATTAAAAAAATGTCATTATTCAAAATTATTTAAATATTGGTAATAGCATTTTTGATTTTTTGAAAACCAAAATGTAAAATATATTCTATAGAACAAAACTTAAATGAATCTGAAAATGTCTCCAGTGTTTTGGGAGTATTTAGAGCTGTATTTCACAAAGTACATATTTACTTTTTTCAGTCAGGAAAATTTATTTTTAAACTCTGACAGGTGTGTAGTATTGTCTTTTTTTTTTTTCGTTGAATGTTTTAATTTTTTTTTTATAAAGAAGATTGCTATTTCATAAGTCCTTGAGGCTAGACAAAAAATTGCTGATTAATGTTTAAGTAAAACGCATTTCTTAAATATCTTGTCAAACCCATTCTTTTTTTGTTTGTTTTTTAGAACAAGGGGCTATGTATATATTTATAGCACAAAAGTATACTTATTAGCTTGCCCTTTCCCACAAAAAAAGCTTTCCAATTATTTCGCCATGTAAAAATTACATTTGCCTAATTTTGTTTTTACAAAACTGACAGCATATAAAATTTGGCTTTAAGAATAAATACATTTTCTTTTAAAAAACTGAAAAGTAGATCTGTTAGATAATTTGGTCACTCAGATTGTTGAGAAGAAAGTATGAATTGAAGAAAACAATGGTAGAGCATAAAAATGCTATGGAGAAATACACTATTTTGAATCTTTCATTGATGAATGGTGGACATTGACATGGGTTTCTTAAGGAGTTACATTTTTTTTATGTAGATATTCATTGTAGTTTTATAGTCAGGTGCTGGTTTTTCAAGTTATTGAACAGCTGTTTAGTTATTACAGTTTAGAGAATTGTTGATTTTTTTTAAAATTATTATTTTCAAATATTTGAAGTATACTTTTTGTTTGAGCAGTGGTTTTTAAAACTTTTTAGAACCACAAATATAACAAAGAAATTCAAATAATTTTTCTAGAAGTTATCAAGACATTAGTACAAGAAACTTTATAATCTTTTTATTTTGTTTGTTTTTTGTTTTAAATTGAGGAATTGTTTTTACATCCTGATGTTTATGCAACATGCAATAATTGCAGTCTAACCCTAATAAATTTAAACGCTTATTTAGAAGAGCATCTTTAGCCTATTTACTCCCAAGGATCTACAGAAAATTATGGAACTGTAGTAGTACTTAACACCTCAAATTTTGTAGTAATAGAATTAATAATAGAATTCTGTTACATGTACTCTAAAGATAAAAGCTATAAATATTTAACCATAAATTTGTGATCATCACTGCCTTCAGAGCTCAAAAGTTTCATTTGGTTTCTGTCATACTTAATAAAAGTTTAGGGGTTGTAGTTTTCATTACACATTTCTTTGCTACATTTTTAAAAAAATAAAAAAAATCCATCATAGTTTTGGAACCACTGACTTTTTAAGGATTTTTTTTTAACATGTTAAATTTTGAAATTATATTCAACAAAAAAAAATATATCAGAATATCTGCAGAATAAATACATCTATATTTGTATTTCTACATTTTTGAAAAGTTTTTAAAATATAGGCTGGTAATTATAAACTATTAAAAGATTTTCATACTTTTTACAATTTTAGCTTAATTAGTATAATCAGCTACAGTAAAAAGATTTTGTAATAGCAGATTTGGAATTATCATTAGTTATAATTAGTTATTCATTTGTATAAATGATATATCAAGCAATGGCACTTCTCTTTCAGGTTGGCAAGTCTAGTAAGTGGGACTAACCCAGCAGAAGGAGGTAGCTTTTCCAGTTTATTGCAAGCGTAAGCTCTAACTTTGTCTGTTATTACACTGAAAAATGTCTGATCACCTAGGTTGCATTGTGCCATTAATATTTTGACCACATATACTCGCACAATCATCCAGAGAGACCATGCATCTGTCTAGGCAAATTTTGTGTCAAAGAATAGATATACTCTGTTTTTTCTGAAGCACAAGTTGTTTTTTTTATAGAATATTTGAAAAAGGGAGTATTTATACTTCTCCTTAATCCTTTTAAAATCTAGTGGAACACAGAGCATCAAATTCTGTTCTGGGCAATGCCCCTCATTAGAAACCATGTCCATCCTGCTGTCTTTGCTTCTTGTTCTACTGATCTAGTCAGGGAAAGTCTACATCGATAGAACAGACTGTAGCCTTATTAGTTATTACAAGAAAAATAAGTTAGAAGTTGAAAAAAAAAACAACACATGTAAGAGTCTTATTATATCAGTGTCATCTTTTCTCTTTTTGAGCATCCTTCCATTATTATTTTAATATGCAAATTCATGTAACTATAAGATGCTCATTGTATTATGATTAAATCTCTTCATGGACATTTTACTTTGGTAATTTTTATACTTTCAAAGCCTGTGAATATTCATAATTACAAAATATACTTTCTGTTTAGCTCACAGCAAATGGCAGCTCAGATGCAGCAAGCGAACCCTGAATTAGTCCAACATTTACGAGAACAAATGAGAACTCAGGGTGAGGGTCCAGATATTAACAAGGAACAGACAGATGGAAAAGGTATTATTTATACTTTATAAAATCTTTTGGCTTATATTTAATAGTAAATAAATTTGAAACATTCAGGGAAGTAACATTAATGTTGTTGTCTACACACATTTTAATTTTTGGTTTAGATTTTTTAATTTTTAATATTATTATGTACCCAGTACAATACAGAAATGCCTACAGTCCCGCATTATGCGGAACCGTCCCGCAAAAGCCACAAAAAGCTCACATGTTCCACCGTTCCGCATTCACAATTTTTTGTTCCGCCAATAATGCGAAATTAAAATACTGAATGCAAAATAAAATATATATAGATCTAGGTCTGTGTTTATTGTTTACATTTCATCTCCCGGACCCGGTGTGTCCTAAATTTACGAAGATAAGGTTGAGCTAGATTTAGACATAGATCTAGTACTCTCGCCACTCTAGGTCTAGATACTAGATCTAGATCTATTCTTAAAATCTAGAATCTAGTAAGTGCTAATAAGCCAAATGTTCCATTCAAATCCCTTTCTTTTCCCGACAATGGCTCTATCTACTAGTCTAGACTAGATCTAGACCTAGAGTCCTAGACTCTACTATTGGCAATTGGAATTGCTATTGAGTCTAATTGACAATTGTCAGAGTATTGTCACTATTCTAACACTAACTCAACTGGTTTCTTAGGTTTCTAAGTAATCTAAGAAAAGTTTTTTTTTTTAAATACGCTATTAAAGACCTAGATTCTAGATCTAGACCTAAATGTAATTAATTAACTTAGACACAGTAAGGCCTAAATAATAATGTAATGTATGTAATAATACTAATAAGTAGAATAGTAGCTTAGTAGATTCTACTAAGCTACTATTCTACTTATTAGTATTATTACATAGTCTAAATTAATTATTAGTTTAGTTTCTAGATCTAAAAGTAAAAGTAGGACTAGCACTAGATGATACTAAATCTAGATCTATCTAGAAATAGACTTAGAAGGTGATAGATTAGATTTTTATGTATCATTATGTAATAAATTTAGTTCTCAATAAGTTGAATAAGTCTATAGATCTAGACATTAATAATTAGATCTATAATATTATTTTTATAATCTGTGTTTTTAGACTTAGAGAACTTATTAGATGTAGGTCTAGACTAGTAAGTCACAAGTAGACTCTTAAATTATTTTAGATATAGAACTAGAGACACCATCTAGAGTTATTAGAGTGATTAGAGTAGAGCCCTAGAAAAGGATAGATAATCAAGTAGGATCTAGAATAATCTAGATCTAGTCAGTAGATTTATATCTAGTGGTAACAAATAAAAATAGATATAGTAACATTTGAGTCTAGGTCATAAGAATACATTTTAGTTAGAATTCATCATTTATAGAACTATTGATTTCAAACAAAGGACATAATTATGAATTTAATGTTTTCTTACTTTTAATTATAATATTTACATCTAATTTATAAGCAAACTAGTATTGTTATTAAAGTAATATAATTTAATTTTTATTTATATTGCCTACAGTATAGCTAACAAACATAAACGCGTTTATGTTCCACATTGGGGCCTGAAATTCCACATTTTCAACCTGAGTGTTCCACATTTTCAACCTGAGTGTTCCACATTCTGGGTCTTGGGGGTAGGCATGTCTGACAATATCAAAAATAATTATTTAGTTTATGCATTGCTGTCAATAAACAATGTGGGATCATAAAATATAAAGTATGTAGATTTAACTATGAAAGTTTAGCTAATTCTAAAATAAGCTAGCGGTTTTATTGATTTTTTTTACTAAATCATATCAAGCATCCAGAGCAAAGCTTGGTTTGATCCACAAGGGTTATGTAGATTACATCCACAGCAAAGCTAGGTTTGATCCACAAGGGTTATGTAGATTACATCCACAGCAAAGCTAGGTTTGATCCACAAGGGTTATGTAGAGTTACTAACAATGGTTGAGACACTTGTATGTTGGCTATTAGATATCTACATTGTAAATAGACATTTTCTTGGTAAGATATTGAAAAGTCTCTTTAACTTTTCTAGTACTCTTTGTTTCTCCACAGATGAACCTAACTACTGAATTGTTATTCCAAGAGTCATCTGTTTATCAAACTTGAGAAGAAAAAAAAAGCCCTGTTTTTGTTATCTTGAAATTGGATTATGCTTTTATATCATAACTGACTTGCCTACATGCATGTTTCTGATGGAATATGAACTTATTGATACCATAAATTAACTGCTCATTTTATAAATTTATTATTGACCAGCGAAAACCTTTTCTTCACGAAATTATTAGAATAATAAGGTGAAGATTTTTATATTAAAAAGTATAATTGTATTGTATGTTGAAGCTAGGGAGTTACCAAATAGATTAAACTTGGACATTGAAATATGTCTTTCAACAAAAGTATTATATACCGTAAGGATGAGGATTCACAAGCTGTTGTTTTTTTTTTTAACACTTAAATTTTTATTTGGTGGAAGCATTTTTTTAAAGAGCTTTTTCATTTTCTCATCTAAAATAATTAAATTAAATTTCTGGTTAGCTGTATATTGCATATTGTGTTTCTGTCATTTTTTTTATCTCAACTTACCACATTTGTTTATTGTATTAAAAATCAATTTATGGTGCAACACATTTTTTTCCTATGGAGCGTATTACATGTGAATTTTCAGTCAATTTTTTTTTTACTAAAAATAAATAAATAAATAAACAAAAATTAAATACTACTTACTATTTCTTTACTTTACTTTTGTTTAATGTTATCAAAAAGTTGCACTTAAATGTGTTATTAAAATGTTAACATGTAAGTATATCTAAACTGTAAAACATCAATTTTTCTAAACTATTATCGTAATGGCCATTTTTTAATGTCATCAAATCAAAATCTTGGCATAATATTAGAAATTCTTGAAGATTTGAAAAACTTGATGATGCAATCAATGATATGTTATTACAAGCCAGATAGGGTAATTTTTTAATTCTGTGGTTGAGACTTTTTGTTTTCCTTCAGAGATGAAACGTAGTTGCAACATAGCTTCGGACTAGAAATTCTTTGCAACTTGGCCAAAATATTATGAATCAGTTTTTACTTTTTTAAAAATATATATTATAAGAGAAAAGCTGATATTCATTCATTTTAGCTACTAAACACTAGAATTGTATTTCCATTTTGTATGAACACTTGTAAAAAAGCTCAGCACTTTAAGGGTTAAGTTGCATTATCAACATTCAGTGATTAGTTCTGAGCTTTAGTGTGCTATGTCAAATCTTACAAGGTACTAAGAATCGAAAAATATAAGTTTCAAATCATCTGTCATAAAATGATGTATCATGTTACATCTCATGTTAACTAGTTTATATAATCTTAGAACTTATGCACCTTGATTATCTGAATACTGTACATATTTCTTAAAACATTTTTGGCTTGAATAACCAGAAAATACATTGCAGGGTTGCCACACTTAAGGCTTAAATATATTCCAAGTTAGGGTCTGAAATTCCTTGTTACTTGTGTGTACCAAAAATAATCTTTTACCAAGGTTTATAAATAGAATAACTTTAAAGCACACATTCTACATTAAAATAAAAAACCCTAACAAAGCAATATCACTTGGTTTTGTAAACTTAAAAAAATATTTTCTTTACAGATTATAAAACATTTTATTTCTTTATTTTTGTTACTTTGTTTTATGTTCAAAAGGAAAATAATATATCTTAATTTTATAATTCTTAATATTTTTCTTGTATGATTTTCGCCACACTTTGAACTACATTTTTGTGTGCCTTTCTTCTTGGGACAATGTCCTTAGAAAACAGTGTTACATTTTTCTTGACTAAAGCAGCAATAATGCTCTCTGACAGTTTCTCTTCTGTTTAACGACTGATTATTTCATCTTAGTAGATGTTTTTATTAGTACCTTCTGATTTAGAAAGTTTTTGTTTATTTCAAGACTCTAAAACAGTCTTGTTTGTTGAGCTTCACTTAGAAGTTCTTTACTAATTATAAAATTATCCTAACCACTAATAGATTCTATGTGGTTTAAGATCATTCTCTAGGCTACATAATTTTTTCTAAGTTAGTGACATCACTCTTTGTTGGTGGAGGAACCTCTGTCTACAGTTGCTTGTCCTTGTCAAAGTAAAAGAATCTCTGTAAGAACTTTGCAAAGCCCCTTACATTCCACTTGTCACAACAGACTGTAAAAAATTGTATCCAACCTCTCCACTGTCATGCCAAAATGTTATCACATCAATAAGTTAATGTCATTGCAGGTATGAAATTGAGCCAAAACTTGTTAAAAATCATAAATTGTTTTGTCAGTGTCTCTATTGACAATTTCAGATTGATCAAAGCAAGTAGTTTTCTGAACCAACTTGCATGTGATTGTCAATTCTGCTACCAATGCTGAACAAGCACATTTTTTGCATTCCATTTTGACTTGCAGAAGTTGCTATTTGCTGACATTTGATGTTGTAATCCAGGGCAGGGCAGGGCAGCATTGTCTTCAAAGTTGTAGCACTATGTATAACACTTCTTTTATGAACAACTTCATCTCTGTGGCACAACTTATGTCTACATAGACTATATTTTTCCTTTACAACTTCTTGTGTGACTATAGAGGCCAATCCTTGATACACAGCTGCGGTCACAGGTTGGGCATATGTAATCACCAGGCACCGTTGCATTTTCACCCTTCTATTACTGTTGTATATGGCATCTGCAATCCGGGGCTCTTCTTTTATGCCCACTCTCCATTGCCACTTTTTCCCAGCTGCTAGTGTCGATTTTGAAGAGCTTCATGTCACCTTTGAATACATCAGTATGCTGTAAAAAGTGAGCGCCATACAGAATGTCTTGTGCAAGTCCATGTAATGGCATTCTTTATCAGCTGCTGATATTCTGGTAAACAAACTATAGACCAAACACAAGAATACAAATTCTTAGGCACAACTATATATTAGAAGCTAACAGGAAATGAACACTGCCAAAGTGTACAGCTAACAGCTATTTCCACAACATAAAGTCCTAAAAGACATTTTGCATCACAGATCTGGACGCGTAGGACGTAATCATCTTCTTTTTTGAAGTAACGTCTGTATTATATAAGAATTGGTCAGATCCTCACCATTAAGGCTAGAACAGAGAAATTTGAAAACTTAATTCAACTGTCAGTCAAAGCATTTCATGGTAATTAATCATCACATAGGAGCCCAGTTCATCGAGCTCCGGTTGTTATGTGTGTGTTTGCAAATATATTGTTCTTGTTATTTTAGCAATGCTGACGTTGACTAGTTTGAACCAATAAAATAATAATAATAATAAATCTAAATCATTTACTAGGTTAGAAGTTCATCATCTATTATTTATTGAACACATTCCTTGACCTATCATAGGCAATCTAGAATTCATATTAGCTGGTCTATTTGAAAGGACTTCCTCCTACCTAAATCCAGTGCTTTTTTTTTGTGTGACGAGACGCACCGGTACGGCGTATCGGCACCTTTATCAATGTGGGGAAAAAATTATTACTTTTCTTGTATTTTAACGTTTATTATTAATTTATTAGTAGTCAAAAGTTTGGCAATTCACCACTGAGTACCGGCACCTAAATTAAAAAAAAAAAAAGCACTACCTATATCTATAGATATCACTATGTATATATCTGTGCATTATATATCTTTATCGCCTTGTTCTTTCTAAAGCGCATTAACTTAGTGCTTAGAAAATGATTATGTATTCACCCCCCCCATTACCATTTTCTTAACAATGTATTATGTTTAGCTTTTATTCTATTATTTAGGCCTACAGCCAATGGCCACATGTAAGCAATGGCGTTGTTGTAACTGGACACTAAGTTATATCTCACCCGCTGTATTATTGTCATTCCCTTAGAAGCCTATATTATCAAGTGCACTGATCTGATCACATTGACTTGCACTATTTGTATTTTAAAACAGTATGTGATTCTCTGTAAAGTCTGATTGACGACAAGGCTTAAAAGAAAACAGATTGTGCTGTTGTTTAAAGGGAGTATTAAATGTGGTGTCTGATCGCAGCTACAGACTGTCTGGGTTATAACCTCTACACCTGAAATCGATTCTTAGCACCCATTGCTGTTTCTCAACATAGCATCTCAATTTTACCCCCCCCCCCCGACCTCGTGGGTTCAGTAGGCCTACATTAGGCGGGCAATCTTCATCTCAACTAGAGATAGCCTACAACACTCACCTCTTGAGAGGACAACTAGACATTGGTACACTAGAGCAAAGACAAAAAAATAGGTCACTAGTATCAACGTACCAAGCAGTTCAAGTGATGGTTTAAACTCTCTTATCTACATACATACCTCAATTGTATTATTTCTGTCCACCATAGTTATCCCTTAACCAAATGCATTTTATTCATTATATATTTGACCTTTATGGTGTAATAGTATGTCATCTGTGTCCTAATAGCACCATAACTAATTACCTAATTGAACTAAATTGCACCAGCTTCACATGGACCATTTAATTACTATTTAATACTTTTCTGTTGGTATTATTTATTTTAGCTACAGGTTCAAGATTATAAATTAAAAAAAATGAATTCATTATTTGATGTGGGGAGAAATAACATTTTTATTCTTTTATGTAAGTTATTGAGGATATTACAGCTTTTCTTACTTAAATTTACTTTAAAAAATATTTAATCTCTTATAATTTTGTATTTAAAATAGAACTTGCAGGAACTTAAGAATGTCTGCACACTTGTTATGGAGGTAGGGGGGGAAACAAATTTAAGAATCTCAGGAAAGTAATACAGAGAAGGCAAGGAGGGGTGAGATGGGGGAACACAGCCTGGCGAAGACATGACGAGGGACTGGTTCATTAAATGGTGATGATGTAGACTTTAAGAGAGAAAAAAATGCTTATAAAACCTCCATATGAATAAATAAATTTGGACACACCAGCTGCTTAGAGGGGGACTGCTGTGTGGACATCATTCAGACAGCTAATGCCCAGGCATTCATCTCATTTCTATGAGATGATCACTTCATGACTGAAGAGCCATAGAGATTTATTTTGTGTAATTCGTCAATGATAGAATATTTTTTCCTTGGGTATCCTGGACGTTTTCAACCAGAACAAAATTGTTTGACCTTTCCGTCATAAACTAAAACAGGAAAAAAAAAAAAAAAGACCATTGTTTAATACTTTAAAAACAATATGAAGTGAACAGGAGTCAAGTGATTTTTTTCCCCCTTCCCTTTACTTTTTATTGAACCACCAAAATGTATTGAAACAAACTGCTTTCACATGTATTGACTTTTAAATAACAATGACTAAATACCAATACCAGAAGAGAGTACAACCTAACACAATAATCTAGAATAATTGTTAACTGCTTTGTCCAGTATGTAAAGTTTCTGCCATGAAAAGTTTGCCAATACTCTGAGATGCAAATTCACAGACTTGCTTGCAGTAGCTGTCCATCTGTCCTGCTACAAGTGTACAGTCAAGACGTTGGGGTGGTGGAAGGGGCTTGAAGAGTTTGTTGAGATCCTCTTCAGGCAGAGGTGGCTCACCTCTCTGTTTTCTTTGTAGATTTTCTTGATCCTAGTTAAATTGAAAAAAAACAACAACAAAAAAGCATGTGTTACTTAGAGAAAGGTAGTACACCACAATATTAAAGTATTGTTATAACTCTGGTGGTAGGGCGGATAGGGGGAGTAGTGTGTGAGTAGCGAGTCAATATGAATCGCCCAAGGCTAGTGGCTAGCACTAGATGAGCGGTCAACCGTGACGAGTTGTGACAGTTAGTTAAGTCGGATAGCGGTGTGGTTCTGTATGGTGCATTACGACGTTTGGTGCAGAGTACTGTCAAGACACCTTGAGAGTATGATGAGACGTCTTGATCTGTGATCAAGTCTGACACGAGCTCAGTGCAAGTCCAAGACGAGGAAGAGAGGCCTGTGCAAGAGTGGATACAATGGTATGGTTGTTAACAGAGAAATATTTGTACTGTCTGTGTTACCTGTTGTCAGTTATACAGTATTGACTGTGATTTATTGGACAGTAAAGTGTTATGTTATTTTGGATTCCTGAGGTCAAGTTCTTTGAATTGGTAGTGTCGTGTGGAGCAGTTGGTAGAGAGCCTGGATAGTGAGAGTCGTTACAGCACCATGCAACATACACCTCAAGGTCTCACAAGATATGTGAATAAGATGTTTACTTACACATTGATTTAAAAAAAAAAAAGGACCAGTATTAAAAATTGCCTGGAAAGTTCAAAACTGAGCTCCAATTTTTTCTTCTATGTTTGACAAGGGAAGTTACGAAGCGGATTCATTCAATAAGTTCAAGCTATTTTTGAGAATTTCTATCTGAAATTGAGGTTATGTGACAGAGCTACTGAAAATACCAAGACATAATAACCACACAATTCTACTGTGACATTAAGTTTACACCCAAATACAACAAGCATAAAGTAATTATATCTGACCACACCAGGCACTAAAATTGCTTCAAAAGTGTAAATGTATATATATATATATAGGACACATAGGTTAAGAGTTCAAATTTTAGAGCTGATTACCATTCTAGTTTTAGTAATAGATACTTGCTTATGTGGTTAGTGAACAAATATTTAAATGTATTTTTTTTTTCCTCAGAAATATTTCTATAAATACTACACTAATTAACACTACACTACTACTACTAATGGATAGCAAAAATTGAAAGCTTCAAAATCGTTATTCTAGCCCACATATTTTTATGCGTAGCTCTAAGCAGGCTAAAGTGCATACATCAATAATGAATTTATATTATAGAAAACTATGCTTGTTATGAATACTTTAACAAAGGGAATTTTTTAATAACATACAATCAAATTACAAAATTTGCAAATACCTTCTGGTATGGAACAATACTTAGGAGTTACAACAGAGAGCACATTCAAACAAGATTTTAGAGAAGAATGAAAAAAATTGAGTATCTTCTTGATCCAGGGAGAGAGCCATTCAAAAAACCACTCACCCTTTTCATAATATGCTGTTGCTTGGCTTGCTGCTGTCTAAAATTGTTACGCTGGTAATTAAGATATTTATTTGTATCCATGGCCACATCATCCACACATTCCATCAACTGACGTAAATTCTTTTCAAGCATAGAGCTGAAAATTGTAACATATAATTTTTTTAATCTAGGAAAAGGAGCAGCACTTTAAATAATTGCATTTCTAGTGATATTATCTGCATATCGGTTTTAATTATTAAAATTGTCTAGATTTCTTGCAGCAGTACTTAAAGAGGAGAGACATTTTGGAAAAAATTTTTTTAGTGTTCTGTCATTTTGTAAAATTATCAAGATAGTCTACTGGGCAAGTGTAACTGCAAAATATAATGCAGGAGAAACATTTCCCATGGGCCATGTTCATAGAAATGCATTTTCTCAAAAAGATTAGCAAAGTGTATTATGGCATTGGCTTAGGGAGAATGGATTAAGAATATTAATACAATTCTTCTAAGCTTATTGTTACCTTGTTCCAAGATCAAGAGAAGCAAATTTCTGCTCTTTGCGAGTTTTATCAGAAAGTTCACAAAGTAAAGCATTGACAAGGTGAGAGTTTCTCAGTACAATGGGAATTTCCTCAAACATAGTTTCAAAGTTTATGTTATGCTTTGCCATATTCTCAGGGGTGAAGTCATTTTCTTTATAAAACTTCATCATTGCTGGTGTCAAACGATAAGCTTTTAGTGACAAAAAACCTTGTGCTGTACGCAGTGGGTCTGATGAAGTATAGATACAGATTACATTATTTTCTAATTTACAACAGATCAATTATCTGAAATCAATAATATTCAGTGATGGGAACTGACTTTGCAAAAATTTTAGGAAATTTTGTAAGCGCCCCCCCCCCCCCCCTTTTTGAACTGGCCTGTCGCGGCGACTTAAAAAAAGATGTTTCTGAATTTTTTTAGCTATGTAGAATCATTTTATTTAATATTTTCTTTAATTAATGTTGTATTACATAACATTTACACTGCATTGAGCATTACTGCACACAAAATGCACTGCATTGAGCATTACTGCACACAATATGCATTCATGGCACTATTGTTTGTATATATATAGATGGGAGGAGAAAGCTATTTGCAGTCTGAGCATTCTATAACAGATAACTGCTTTATAGATATTGTAACAACTTCTTTCTCAAACAACTATATGGATTAAATGTGTTTGAAAAACATGCTTGAGTTTGGAAATACTTCAAAAGTATGAGCTACACTTCTGTTTGTTTCACTAATTATTAAATTTTGTACAGGAGAAACTGTTTACTAAGCTTTGCACATGAAGTCCACCAAAAATGCTTTGAAAAGCAATTGAGAGAAAGCTGCTGAATCTCAGCTGAGTTCTTAAGCAAGATGAGCAAGAACAACCAGATGAGGAGCAATGCTTAGAGGAAGAGAATGTTTAGCAATAAAACTGCATATTGAGGCTTCCTTGTGTGACTTTTTCATGCTGATACAAGTTGTTTAGAAGAAGTGGATCTCTACCACACTGGGCTTTTATATCATTAGTAATGATAAGTTATTAGTTAGAGAAAATTGTTAAACTTTTATATTAAAATATATATATATCCCTCACTATAGATAGATCTATATCTAGAATCTAGAGCTACTTATACCTAATAACTTGACTCTAGATCCAATATATTATTATTAGATATCTACATTCTATCAGGCTTATACTCAGTAACTCACTATAGTCTTGTCAAGAAGTTTAAGAAGGCCTACTACTATATAAAAAAAGTATATTCTATATATATCCAGATGGTCGGTAGGTCTATCACTCTACTAGATGAGTATATCTAGATCTTATTGTTATATAATTAATAGATCTAGATGTCTAAATCTAATCCCATCTGAACTCATGGAAGTCGGCAGGCAGGGTTCAAATTAGAAAAATCTAGGGGCCATCGTAACAACAGTGAAAAAATAATAGATCTAGAATTGTAGTAATAGCGGCGATTAGCACTACATTAACATAGCGACAGGGCATCATTCATGATACTCTTAAGACTTAAGTTTAAGTCTAATAATTTTCAAAAGCTGGCAAGCAGCCATTGAAGTCTAGATGCTCTAGATCTAGATCAAAGTATTCAAATTAAAGAATCTAGATATCTTATCTAGAATATATCTATAGAGATCTAGACTGATTCAAACCACTCTAGTCTGGACCGAGATCTAGACTTATAAGACAATACGGTAACACAAGATTTAAAAAAAAAAAAGAACTTAAACTGTGTCAAAAGACAGGATGTGCGCATGTTCAAAACAAATAAAAATCTTATTTCGCATTCTTCCGAAAATGGAAAAATAATAAAATTGGATTTTTTTTTCATAAAAAAAAAATTCAAAAAAAAAAAATCTGATTTAAAAAAAAAAATGTCTGGAAAACTTTGCATTTTTTGCTTGAAAATCGAATCAGAAGAAATTATCTGAATTCCGACAACTGTCGGAAAATTCCCATCACTGAATATTAGATTTATATAAAGAGGCTGATAAAGAAACACATTTACAAACTAGTAAAAACATTTTTTCCTAAACCTTATACCCAATGTGGGTGGAAAAGGCCTTCTTGCCCAGCCTACACTATATTTACCATAGATCAGCACAACTGATTCATCTATAGAATGCTGATAGTTAAACTGTGAATCCAGCAGAGCGCGATTAATGAAGGAGCCAAAGTAGGTGCTCTGATACCACCCCACATGCAGATGGTCAACATTCACATGGCGCAAGTTCCTCATCATTTCCATCTGATATTGTACAGACACTGTAAGATAATGACATAGTTTGAATCATCAAGACATTATGAATTGCAGGTATTAATTAAATCAGTTTAAGTAAAAGATTTCAAAATAGTTACTTAATTAGTATTATCTTACCGGTATCAAAATCTTCATCCTCATTATGTTTGGGAAATGGAAAGCAATTAGTAATTTCAAGTCTGTTATCTACAACTAGTCCTAACAAAACACCCTGCACAAGGTCTGTGCCACCAGCTCCTTCTTCATGACTGTGTTTGATTAACTTGAGAACTACCTGCAATACAATAAAACTTTATTAAAATTACAAACTAACATCCTCAATTTAATAGATTAATGAAAGATGTTACCCTAAAGATTATAACTGTAATAAAATTAAAATAAAATTTGGAAATCAATTTGTTTTACATGTTTTCGGATGTTCCTTCAGAGTTGAAGATAGTTTACTTCCTAGTCCAAACCTCCCGCAGGACGACGGGGGATGGGAGCGTCGATAAATCCGAACGACAGTCCAGCGCGCAAACCGCACGACCAGGCAACCATCCCGTCTTCATAGAAGCCTATTCCTAACAAAGTTTCTTTAGGAAACTGCACTAACTACTTTAAGCTTTTCAAAGATAGGCATTGATTTTTATCTAGACATTTTTTTTAATCCTACAGACAATCTGTTCTACTTTTGCATCTATAGGTCTAAAACCAGTGTATTTTACAAAATAGTATTCCTTCCATGAAATTAAATCAAATGGATCTGTGCATTTTTGTGATTGTGAACTTTTTAATTTAGAACCAATACATTATGAGAATGATAAATAATAATTAAAGATAATGCACTAATTGTTAAAAGAAAACTGAATAAGATTTCCAATCTTCTTTAAAATGTATACATACAAGTAAGACAACTAAAAGCGGAGATATTTAATTTTCTAATGTTGAAAAATTTACTATTGAAAAAAAAAAAGAAATATATATACCAGTATATATATTTATGTGACCAAAAAAAAATCTTATCAGCTGAGCCCACAAGCTCATTTTAATGAGTTAATTTTCATTTGAAGTCACCACATATATGATCCCATGGGTCATATCAGTAATATGCCATCAACAAGACCAATAATATATCAGTGTTTTTAATCAAAGAAACTTCCTTTCAGAATTAAATCTGGATTCAAGGCAGCACATGAGTAGATCATAGTAGATGTATTACATAAACCACTTGAGTGACACAGAACAGTTTGAAAAGCATTGGGCCACTTTAATTTAGGGATATTAGAGATCTAGGTGACACCTATGTAGATCCAGGTCTAGATACATAAAGATGAAAATGACTAGATTCAGATCTAGCCCTAGTAATCTAGATCTATAATGTACTATATTATCTTATATCATACAGACGTTACTTAAAAAAAAAGATGATTAGGTCATAGGCCACTGGTTTTCCTGGCTAGCTCAGGCAACCCATTCCATGCACTAATAGCGCTAGGGAAGAAAGAGCATTTGTACAAATTTGTCCTAGCATATGGAATTATTATGGATCGAGGAATGTACCTTGATTTTTGTGTCTTTCTGAGTATTTTATTAATTTTTGTTTTTGTATTTTTGAAGATTATGGTTCAGTGTTTTATGTATAATTGCTACTTTACTTTTAAGTCTACTATCCTGAAGGCTTTCTAAATTTAGTGATTTTACAAAAAATCTAGATTTATATAAAAGCAAATAAAAATAAAAAGTATGTATCCCAGTCACTACTGTCAGTTAAGTCAGTACTATCATCAGTCACCTGAGTCACTCAGTATTAAAATTGAGTCATTATAAATTAGAATTTAGATCTATAATAATAATAAAGATAACATTATTATTTATT
The DNA here is from genome assembly GCA_036873155.1 of Biomphalaria sudanica. Classification (NCBI taxonomy): domain Eukaryota; kingdom Metazoa; phylum Mollusca; class Gastropoda; family Planorbidae; genus Biomphalaria; species Biomphalaria sudanica. Next base: position 2,580,957 of record JAZGLO010002262.1, on the reverse strand, counting down.
ATAATTATTAAATTAATAATTATTTTATTTATAAAATAATAATTAATTTGAGATTATTTAGAATTAGATCTAGATCTAGAACTCACTAGACTCTAGTAGTGATGTTACAATTTTTTTTCAGAAAAATTATTTTAAAGAGAAACTCTGATGATTTTGACAATTTTTTATATAATTATATGTTTTGATTTACAGATAATGAATATATTATTCTTTTTTTTTTGTATTTGCAACAATAACTTAGTAATTGATCTTTTTCCAACTTAATTTTCCTGCGCACCCAAAACAGTCAAGACTTTCACAGGGTTTCTATATGACGTCACAAATACGTTTAATTTAATCTACTGACTTCTGTATAACGGGAGACCATACAGCAAAGTTTACATTTTTGTAAAAGAAATATATCTTCGTCTATGTATTTAGAAATAGGATATTGTATGCTAAGAAAGAAATGCGTATTAAAAGTAGATTTACAAGCTTGACTAACCACGGAAGTGTGTATTTTCTTGCCAGACCGCTTGGTTGTCTTGTCATGGCCAACTACACGTAGTCTCGACTAGCCTTACACTGACCAGTTTTTTCGAATCAGGCAGACACACGATCTATTTACTTCTTGGGACAGGGAAAGGCTTCTAAAGATGAAAATGTTACTTTTTTTCTCGAGTTGTTTACCCAATGCTGTTAGATCTATTTAATTTTTATACAAGTATATATACATAAATTATATATAACTGTATCATAGATCTGGACTATGCCATCACTAAGCCTAACAGCTACTGTAAGAATGAAGCAATACGATTGGTTAAATGTAGTTTCTCTCTCAGTATTGTTGAGGGAAGTGACATTTAAAATCTATATATCTTTTAAAAACAAAATCTCAAAAGAGATGTCAAGAATTTAATGACCAATTTATTAAATATAAAAGTTTCTAAGCATTTAAATACAAAATGGTAAAATATTTCCTATTACAATTTTTCACGCAGAATTTAGATATGTCAATAACTCAAATTTGAAAAATCTTCGGAGTTTTCCTTTAAGAATATTGTTCTTGCTGAATATGTTGACAATGTTGTTGTTGTAGATTTGAAAGAGCCTTCTATCTAGATCTAGTAATCTAAGTTCTAGATTAAGATTTATTAACTTTTATATGAATTATCATTGTCATTATGATTATGTATTGTTATTGTATTTTTGTATGATTCCTGGTTGAAAGAATATACTTTTTTTTTATGTGTGCTTGTCCTTATCTGTGGAAGTGTGGTACTCAGGCAGTGGAAGTTTATCACCAGTTTCATGAGTTGAGTTTGTGCACTGCCACTGGTCCTGGTAGATCTAGTCTTGTTACTATGTACATACTATGTCAGTCTATGTAACTAAATCTAGTAAAGTAGTAAGTATGTAATGTTACTCATAGATACATCTAATTGTTAGATCTAGAATCTACTAAAAAAATAATCTAGAATAATAAGAATTCTAGACCTATATCTAGATAGTTATAGTAAATAATAGTAGATTAACTAGAATTAGAATAGATCATCATCTTGGACGTCTTGGTCTTGAATAACATATTGATAAGAATATAGATCTGGTAGCTCATAGATCTAAAAAAAATAAATAGCCGAACTTTAATTATAGCTAGATCTATAAAGTTATAAATTTATAGAATTATTCTACTATTTACCAAGCCGTCAATTTGTACTAGTTGCACTTGTGTGTCTATTCCACGTTTCGACGCCATTTTGTTACTTAGATCATGGATCTATACTTAGACCTAAGCCGTATGTAAAAGATTTAAAAACTATAATCTTATTTTTATAATAAAACGAAACATTGGAAAGCATTACATGGTAAAAGAACTTGATTTGTTATCTACACAAAGCTAGAAGTCTACGGGATAAACAAAAGTCGTTTACGACTGAAGATCGCCAATGATGAGAGATGATATATTTAAATCTATACGTTTCAAACGTCCTTCAGGAAATGAAGATTATTAGCCAAAACCTCCTGATTTGATCAAGACTTCAGGGGCAGGCAAGAGAAAAGGGTTCGCGCTCACGACCATCGCGATGACAGTCCGAAGAGCATTATACCACCATTTAGATTAGATTATAATTAAATTAGAACTGTAATATATAAGATAAGATACTGGGCATTTCATTTTTAGCCCGCATGCAATCCCATACACATCAGTGAGGTGTAAATCTAGCTAGCATTTTTTAGGGGTCGTACGGTCGGGGGGGGGGGCGATTGGCATATTTGGTCTATTTTAAAGGGTGAGGTTGCTGCAATGGCCACACGCCTAACACCTCCTCCTTTTCCCGAGTTTAGTATTCGTCAGGTTGCTTCCCGAATGTTGCTGAGATGTAAATAATTATTTAATGGAGATCTGTCACGAAATCTCTCTTAATCTTAATATATTTTTATTACTTTTTTTTTTTTTTTAGGCTTCGTTGTCCCGCATTTTACTCGTTTCTTCTAGATGGTTGCTGTATTTTTAAAAATTAGAAATAGAAATGCAAACAAAGAGGAAACTACAATGTATTTTATTTATTGTAAAAATCCTTTAGTATATAAAATGCATTTCTTCTAAAATCCTTTTTTTTAAGTGCGTCAATCAAAACACGTAGGCCTTACGTGTTATCTTCATTCCTCTCTAGGCCTTTATAAAATAAATAAATATGTTTAAAAAGTTTAGTTAAAAAAATAATGCCCTTGTTTTGGAGCTCCCTAGCTTGTGGCTACTCTAACTGCTGTACGAGCATAGCTTAATTAAATCAAATATTTATAAATTATACATTAAACGCGATCCAGAATAGATCTTTGAAATCTGTATTTTTTATTTTCTATGTATCGTTGTTTTCGCATCCAGCGACCCAGGTCTTTTATTAGTCAGGTACGAATTCCCAATACTTAAAATAACTTTTTCTCCCTAAGAAAACTGAATCTCGGAGAAATTACTTAAACTTGGGAATTTTCGTTTAAAATGGGCCAATATTATCTCTAAAACGAAAGAGTGCTATACTATATCTCAATATTAAGTTAATTAAGCCTATTAATATTAAGAATTAAGGAAAAAAATGCGCGATCTCAAATCAATTATCAAATATTAAATATAATCTAGATCTAATTTCTAAGACTATGGAATAATTTAAATTTTAACTTAGTTGCCAATTGTTAAAAGCTGGCTTTATTACTAACTAGTAAGTCAAAGTTAAAGTAAAGTATTAGAATGTTACAATAACAATGTATTAGATTAGTAATTAAGTAATAATTAGATACAAGATAGATCTAGACTAGATGACTAGATCTATAGTATTATTATAATTAGAACTAAAAAGGTAATTAAATAGTTAATTAATATAATTATTATAATATATCATCATTAGTTTAAATCATTACTAGATTCAGACTAGATCTATTCTATATGTTGATATTATTAATAAGTTATAAGATCCGAAAGTGTGGCGAAAGATTTGAAGATGCTAGTCTAGACCCTTCTCAATTATAAATTATTCCAAATTTAAATTATTATTATACTAAATTAAACTCTATAGCCCTATGATTTAGACTAAAGATATGCATCATATAATATTTACTATGATTTAATAAAAAATGATATATTTTCGATCATTATAATTATAGTTTATTATTGTTAGATCTATAAATCAATAGGCTCAATAGCCTACTCACTATTATGACTATACTAGTATACTGTCTATACTATACTGACTATAGTGACTTTACTGTCTTGTCTATTATTATCAAATCTACACTAATTAGGCCTATTATATATATATTAATTAATACTACTTTCTATAAAACTAGTAGCTTTGACTCCCTAACATTAGTATCAGTATAGTATAGTATGCCCAGTAGTCATTAGTGATTAGTGTGGCATTATTTGCTTGCAAGGCTGTATCATACTGTATGATACTGTATCAGTGACTGTGATTTGTGTGTTGTCTGTGTTGATGAGGTTGGACATTAGGTTGGTGCTCCAGTCAGTAGCGGATAGTCCAACTAATTCTTTTTCAACTTTGTAACTTATTTGATACATTACTTTTGAATAAAATTTTTTTTTTTTTTAAAACAAAATAAACTTAACTTTTATTGACAAATATTTATTTATTTATATATATATATATATATATATATATATATATATATCCTTTTTATAAATTCATATGCACCCATTCAAGCTACATCAGAAATCCTCAGCCAAATATGTGGATGGTAGAGAAATCTAGAAAACAATGTGGATGGTAGGAAATCTAGAATCTAAGTAAGAACATTTTCTTTCATAATTTATAGTAATTGATAATCTTATTTTCAGTGTACTCAAAGATGTTGTGAAATCTAATCTACTCCCAAAAGCTGAATTGTCTATGAAGTTGTTCAAGACTTAGCAGTAAGTTGAATTATTTAATAATTATAGCCTAATTATTTCAGCATCATTGTAGTCTACACCATTTTGTATTCTTTCCCATTTTTAAATTACAGACCATCATTCAATGAACAATTGCTTAAGTAAACAGTTATTTAATTTGTAAGGGATGCACAAATAACTTACTATTATAAACATTGAGATCTCGTGGTAATCCCTAACAATCAAAATATCAATTATAAATAAAACCTTTTTAATCAATATTCTCTTAATTTAAAAAAAATGTAAATATCTGTTTTTTGTGGAATATTTTTTTTCATAAAACCGTAAGGTACAATAATAAAGATAATAATATAATAATAAAGATGTAAAAGTTTAGGTCAAGTTCTTCTGTCTTGCTTAAATCAAATCTAACAATTATAAAATTATCAGTTCACAAAACTTTGGTTAATGGCACTGTAATTGCATTGTAATCTAGTTAAATAAAAAAAATATATAGGCCTATGTACATATTACCTTGTAGGACATAAATATAATCTTCTCTTTTGAAGTAACATCTGTAATTTATAAGATAAGTATACCTCATCAGAGCCTAAGTACGTCATCAGTTTTCTACACATTGACTAAGAAGGCCAAGTCACAGTGGCCAGACTTTAAGAATTTGCCATGACAAAAACAAATATTTTAAGTATAATATAATGTTTGTTTGTATGGTTCTTTCTCTTACAAGAGTAAATGGATTTTCTCAAATGATTTGTTGTCATGTTCTTCTTCCACTTGATTTAATTATTGAGGCAAATCAAATCAAGGATGGTTACCTGGTCGGATAGCTGCCTCGTGGTGCAGGCTGGACTGTTGTTAGATTGTCTCGATGTTCCAGAGTTCATACCCTGCCCACTGCCATCTCCCATCATCCTGTGTGAGGTTAGGACAAGGGTTATCTTCAACTCCGAAGGAACATCCGAAACATGTAAAACATTTTACAAACAAACAAACAAGTTTTACTCCAGCCTAAAGCTGCTTGCACCCTTTGACCCTCTGCTTGGTGATGCCTATATGCAGTCTGACTATGCTATTAGATTCTGGGTAACTTGTCTCACTTATTTTCATTGATATTTTAAATGACTTTACCAGTTACTTTACTTAAAATATGTCTCCTTCTGTCCTGAAAGACAATGGATGCACCAAGATGAATTTCTGGGGTCACCTTACTGGGCTTTAGATAAAGGGAACACAGATGGCCTTGAAATAATGTATAGTATGATCCCTATATATGTTTTCCTTAGTTGTTTAATTTACTATTGAAAGATGCAAATTAGAAATAAAGTGATAGTCACTGCATGCTGTAATAGAAAAGAACTAGAATGTTACAGTTTGTTTTTTTCAGGGAACAACAATGCCAGTGACAAAAAATAATATAGAAATTTTGTCATATAAAGACTTAAATGACAAAGAAGCGGAAATGACTTACAGCCAGGAACCAGTACCCCTTCTGACAAAAGATGTTCCATTAGTTCAGTATAAATGTGAAGAAAGACGTGATGGTAAGTTTATACAAAATGGTTTATTTATTTTTTGTAATCCTATAGGCTTTAGACAAATTAATTCATTCATTAAAATCTTTCATTGCTGATCTCTTTGCACATTCCATTGATTCATTCATCACTCCCTCATGTCATCCATTTCATTCATTCAATGGCACATTTATCTATGCATCAATGACATTAATAATTGTATCGAGTATCACTACTAGTAATACTGTGACGAAATACGTCCTCCTCAATACTAAACTGACCAGTGTAGAATACCCCCCCCCTTTTTTTTTTAACCACTAGTTAGCATGGTACAAATGCCCTATTACACCAATGTTAGATCCGACACCAAATTATAGGCCATAAACACATATCCCAAATTACGCCCCAAACACCAAAATAAACGCACACAGCCATTAAGTACAGGGACATTAAAATTTTGTGTCCACATACATCACTTTGGGTTGACACTCCTAACGCCCACTACCATTCAAATCGTTCCTGTCCACCATGGCATCGGACGATGGTCAAGCCTGATAATTGTTACGTGGTTCCGCTTTCCTCCTCCTTTGTCCCCCCAAGGTCGCGAAATAAAGAAGATCAGGTGGGCAAGTTTTAAGGAAACCATTGGTCCAAGTAAACCATCCTAATTCGAAAAACTTGATGCCCATTGGATCGGCACCTACTACAGGAATAAGCCCACCGCGTGGCATGCTCATCCTCATCACACTAGTACCTGGCCACCCGCAGGACATCAACTGACTGGCTACCAACACAGCCGAGCCCCAACTCGCCCCACCCCGAAGGAGAACCCTAGATACAGCTAAGTGAAAAACAGCCGAATAAGCAAACCACATATGAGCACTTGAGTACCATCCCAGTGATGATATTGTCCCATATATCATCCTCAATCTATATGTACACCCCCCACTTATCGATTGTATATCTTTTAATCATTTCTATTAAATATTTTTTCACAAAATCAATAAGATTTGGTTCTTGCTTACGCCTGTCCACGTGCCTATACAACTTTTACATAATATTTATCGCGTTGTGGCCATAAGACTTTACCCCTAGGAGTCACAGGCCCATCATCCCCATCGGGAAGTGCAAACGGACCTATCGGCGGACATATTCCACCACAAATACAAAAGACTTACACTAATACATACGTTTTGATCTGTGGGCTATATCAAAGATCACGCATAAATAGGTAGGACACAAAAAATGAGTGCATAATGTAGAATTGTAATATCGTTGGATGTTCCTGAAAATTGTTTTAAAAAGATATCCTATGATCTCGTCTTTCCTAACATTGCGGTGTGTCTTGGGCAATAATTTCTTGGTGGTTCTCAGATTTCTCAAAGCTTTCTTTACTTCAGCGAAAGCCGTGTACCTATGACACAGTGAGTGCAGTTAGAATCAGTTAGAGTCTTCTTAAAATTAAAATTAAGAAATTGAAATCACAGATTGGGATAGGAATTTGTTTGTGAAGTCTAATGCTGCACCACATCCTCAGTATCGAAGCAGGACCTTTTGGCGCAGCCGTTTTGACGCTAGAGACGTTTTGGCGCGAACAGTTTTGGTCACATTATTTATGTTCATTGTATTATTTCTTTAAAAAGAATGAGACGTATCTATGTTTCGTATGAGTGTTTGTGTTGAGACTTATTTTTCATGTACAAAACAAGAGATATTTTTGTCCGTTATTTTTGGTATTCAAGTTTGTTATTTAATTATTGATAGATCACTAACATTACACAAGACCAGGCTGCCATCCAGACTTCACAGCATGAAATAATCAAAGTTATTGAAACTTTTTTTCGTGTGTGTCGTGGGGGGGGGGGATATTGCAGTAGTACATATAGGACAGGCAGTACATATAGGACAGGCAGTACAAAACCTATTTCTGCATCTGCCATACTATTGTAAATCTCTGAGAATATAAAAAAGGGAAATTCTGAATATCTCATCCGCGTAAAACTTTTTCATTTCATTGCTCCAACTGCCATTTGATTCTCAACCTAATAGTAAAATTCTTTTATTTTCCTTTTCTCCCGAGTCATACAAAAGAAACTTTTCTTTCAGCTTAGGTGAAACTATATAGTTTTGGTATTCTAATGGAATAGTCAAAGTTGACCTCTTGGGCAATTTTGCATGCATTGCTGCTAAAGTTTACTGTAGACCGCTGTTTAAGATACAAGATGGGATCTCTGTGGAAGCAGCCCTCTTTTAAATTGTTGTTAAAATAGAGGCAGCATGAAGTTGGGCAGCATCACATCCATGGCTGTGCTGGCCTAGTTGATTTAGAACAAGGTCTTTGTTTACAGCATCTGTGTGTCGAAAAGCTCTACATTCATTTTTAAGTTCACAAGGCCAGAACTTCTTAGAGTGGTCTGTACTAAACCTGTCAAAAAAATTAGAGATATCCTTCATGCGAAATGTTGTCGTCTCCTCGCTTCGACTGGACTTTTCCCATTGTTTATATAGATTGCCACCAGGTTTTCAGCTTAAAATATAATAGAATAAAAGGTGAAAGTTTGGCCAGTCTGTCAGCGTGCTGAATAAATGATTAGTGAATGTTTCAAACTACGCGAGATTAGGGGCGAAGAGATTGAAATAGAGGGGTAGACCTTGTGCCGCTCTCGGAATTAAAGATTATAAATTCGCACCTAGGGATGTCAAGAGGAGTGCTAGAAACAGATTATCGTCTTACCCGTGAGAGAGGGAAGGGTGGAGGAAAGAGTACATGCAAGGAGTGAAATGTGCCCAGAAGAGAAGGGGCGGGATAGGTGTCACAGGTAATGACCAGTCCAAAGGAGATGATCGCCAGACGCATGACGGAAACGACAAATGCTCGGTGCTGGTCTTGTCTTCATTTGTTTGACTTTACCTGTGTCAAGGGGAGATGCGTCACCCAAATAAACCGTTACCCCATTTCTCAAAATATATCTTTTAAAAACATCTTAGCTTGTTCTGATATTAAACTGATGTCAATTCTTTTTTAATGTCTTTTGGAAAGAAATCGAAGAATGTCATCCAGTGCGCTTAGGAGAAATCATATATAATGAAAGGGGAGGGGGAGCATGTCATTACTATTCAGGAATCTGACTTACTATATATTCATGAAATAAAGCAAAACCTTTATAAAAAAACAACAATTCGCTGGATGGTGTTAGAATTCATACTATACATACAATACAATTCACTAGAATGAAATAAACATTGTGATAGCTACGCGGTTATTAGATTATCGTCAAATTATACCTTGCGTCAAAACGTCCCATGCGTCAAAACGGCTGCGCCAAAACGTCACGTACCGCTCAGAATGATGCCTTAGTTGGTGATGCCTAGAGCTTTAAACATTATCATGGGACTTTTTCAATAGAAAACTGATGTTAAGGAGTGCATGACACACTGATACCACAGAAATTAGCAAGTCTCATTCAACACGCACCTACCAATTTATGATTATTTTTGTGAAGTGTTTATTCAAACATCTCTAAGAAAATCGCTTTAAAAAATTCATTAGGAAGTACTTTTACTTTCTTCAGTCTTATTTGTCATTTACGAAATCGCAACGTTTAGTTAAGTAACAGGTGTCACGAGCCTCACAATAGCAAGTAACCCGTGTCACGGCCTCCACCACTGCAAGTGACCCGTGTCACGCCCCCACCACTGCAAGTAACAAGTGTCACGGCCACCACCATTGCAATTGACCTGTGTCATGGCCCTCACTACTGCAAGTGACCTGTGTCACGGCACCCACCACTGCAAGTGACCTGTGTCACGCCCCCCACTGCAAGTTGAGTTCAATGGAAGTCCTGATTCTTTAGTGCTTCATTGTGCGCAGAAATTTTTAAGGGGGCCGGATATGGCCGGTTTGTGCATTGCTGTACTACTCCTTGTTTTTGGTATGAGCTTCTCAACATAATAAAGACAGTCCCCCCCCCCCCCCTTGTGTTTCGCAAAGAAACAAAATCTTTTCCCCTATGGAATGTACATTTTAAACATCCTATTAAATAAAAAGACAGCAACTATCGCACACCTTTGTATAGTTCTTTACACCGTAGTACTATTATTACTGACATGAAACTGAGAGGGGGGGGGGGGCATCTTCAGAGTACCTTTTCAACCCTTACACCCAAGCAGTGGACTTGCTTTTCCCTAAGCTGGATATCCCCCCCCCCCCCGGCGTGTTTCTGTTTAATCTAGTAAACATACAGCATCAGACTTACTAAATTCATTTCTTACTGCTGGATGCACTGGGCTTTTCCACGTCCTCTTTGTTTTCATTTTAAATCCTCGAACTCTGTCATGCCACTGGATGTGTGAATAACAAGGCAAACATGCAACCTAGTGTAGTTCTTTATAAGCCTAGCTTATATGTGTTGGCTCTATTAGTACATATATCATTGTCTTTGTTGGACGCACAAAAAATACATACATTTTAACTTCCCTTTCCAAGAAACTGAATTAAAGAGAGAGAGCCTAACATAAATAAAATAAAAATAACAACGCTTCATCTTTTTTCAGAGTTGTCTTTCTAGGGTCGGCTTAGTCTACCTAAATAAAACATTACCAACCAACTTGTTGAATGTATTTTAAATCATTTACTATCCAATGTCACGTCCATGGCGAAGTGTAACATATATATTGTTGCTTATAATGAATTAACAGATATGGACTGCTGCAGACAATAAATAGTAGAAATAGTAGGAAACAGGATGTAAACAGACAACAACCAATGGAACCTTGAAGGTGAAAGCGTTGTTAAGTCCTGATATTCAAATCTCAACGTGTTGACACATAATGTATTACTAACATGTGCTTAGTTTTCGGGGCTTCCCCTCAAGGGGCTTTTTCCTTAAGAAGACTGATCAGCTAACCAGAAGACGCTTTATTTCCCAAGAGGTAAAAAGAAAACGATTTTTAGATAGAAAAAGAGCTGTGTGCGTGGTATCATTTGTTTTTATTTCTCTGTCGATCGAGCAACTAGACCAGGTCTAGGCTACTCACGATTGTGACTTGCAATTGATCTCATTATTTAGCAAGTGAGTACACGTTGATAGACTAGACTTTGAAGTTTTAAATAGCGCACCTTTTAGTACGGTACATAATACAATCTTAATGAACTCATTTACACAAATGTAGAAATCAACATAAGTCTATCAGGTTTAAATTTAATAACCATTTTCTTAGAAAGGAAAATCAAATTAGTAACAACTAATATTGAAGATTGAAGTAGTTACATTCATATATTTAATTTCAATTCTACCATTTTTAGGTCAAAACAATAGTAGCCTTACCCAGTAGAGTATAGGTATTGTAATTTTTTATTCTCTCACTTTTTGTGTAAATGAAAATAAAATGACATTACAGACCTGTAATACAATAATAATAAGGCTTGTTTTCGAGTCATAAGATTAATTAATGAGGAATGCAGTATTTATCGTGGTACGCAGCCCCAGCTGTGACCTACATAATTTGCTACATCCATGGCAAGCATAACCGCCGGTGGTCGATTAAGATTTTCTTTTCGCCGTCTTCGTCTATCTTCGGTAGCGGATTTTCTTTTGGTCTCAAATGTGTATGCCGAGGCATTTGTAAGTGACCTCCAGCTGTCTCGTTCTGAAGCCGCATGCAACCAGGTGCTCTCATCTATGCCATTAAAACATTCAAAAGAAGATTCCATAGAAATTGAAATGTACACTTAGGCCTAAGAGTAACGTCCATACACAGTTCGCTAGAATATTTTTTCCGCAAAGAATCAACTTCTAAGTAAGTACAAGTAGTAAAAGAAAAAACAAGGTTACAAAGACAGTTCATGTGGAGACACAAACTCAAAATTGGCCCACGAAGTGGTTCACCCAGGCAGGTAAAAAGGCAGGTTTCAATATTTTCAGAAAGAACATCAGAATGAAATTCTATCAAAGAGAAATGACAGAGAAGAATGGAGAAAGGTTGCGGATCTTGTGTGGCGCCCCAGCGGTCCACAGACCAAAGGATAGGGGAAAGAAAGTGAATGTGAAGTTAGATGTGAACCTGGCCTAACTAATGTCGTATAATGAATATATAATTGCTCTAATTGTTTTGTAAAGGGACAATATCTTATTCCTCAAGAAAAAAAAAACATTTACGTTAAAAAAAAAGTCCTTTAGTTCAGTGTTCTACAACGATGGTGCAACGCTACAGTTCACGCGATAATATTAAAAACTACTTAACGTAACTGTTGTTTTAAATTATGTCCAACTTATATTCATACTAAATACATTTTTTCTCTTAGAAAAAAAAGAAAACATTTTTTTTTGTTTAAATGTAGTAGTTAGTATAACAGAGCTTACATAACTTAACAATATAAATCTAAAAAATTGACAAAAATCTAAAACCGTTTTGCATAAATGTGTTAAAAATATGGTGAATAGTAGTTTCCTCTACTAAGGACCTCCCATGTTTGTTACTACTAATAGTAATAGTGGATAGTTGTAAAAGTGGTATATTTTTATGAAAAAACTGCTTGCATAAGTGATTTAAAAAATTAGATTTTTCGCTTTCAGAAAAGAACAAAAGTAGCCGTTGGATCAGAACTTTGAATGTGGTCTAAAATATTATGATGTCGGATTTTCACTATCTTTTCTAGTTTACGAGATCTAAACGGGACGGACAGACAGACCACACAAAACTAATAGCGTCTTTTCCCTTTTCGGGGGCCGCTAAAAATGAAATAAAATACTCAGAAAGACACAAAGATAGAGGCACATTTCTTATTCCATACGTTAGAACAAATTGGTATAAGTGCTCCTTCTTCCCTAGTGTCAATAGAGAATGGAATGGATTGCCAGAATCAGCCAGAAAACCAACGACTTAGCAGAGTTTAAGTAATTGATTAACATGTTTGACTAGATTAACACATACAATGTCAAGGGTGTAATTATCTTCTTTATTGAAGTAACGTCTGTAATATAGAAGATGAAATAAAGTTTATACCGGTAACAAAATATTTTGAAAAAAATCAGATTTCTTTTATATAAGTAAAATAAATCTCATAGAATTGTGAAATACTGTAATTATAACTTAATTAAAAATATAAAATTAGTGATGTCCGGGTCTAATAAATTCTTCACTAAATAAAAAATATTTGTACAAGTAAAAAAATGTTTACTGTAGTTACTCTTTTGATGTCCCTTATTTAATTTCTGGAGGCGAGGTGGCTGTCTGGCGCGCTTGGCTTCCGAAACAGCGGTCCCTGGTGAAGACTAGGATTTTTTTTCCCGATCTTTAGGACGCCTTTGAGTTAACCCAACTCTAATGGATACCTGACATAAGTTAACGTGGGCCATAGAAACAGATGACCTTGACATCATTTGTCCTATAGATTGCAAGGTCTGATAGGGCAACTTTACTATTATTTAATTTCTAATTGTTCTGTTTGCCGTACAGATCGAGTGCCAATATTTCCTTGATGCAACTCTACGTATAAGTATCATTACTAATGAATGCCAAAGTGGTGTGCAAAGGTGAAAGCTCTACAGCTGCAATGGCCTGGCACCTTCTTCTTTGTAATTGTCTTAAGAGTTGAGTCGAAGAATCTTGGAACTCTAGGCCCATGGAAACTCCCATTCGTCGGCCTGACTGAACTACTGTTCTGTTTGGGAAGGATCTAAGCAGATGTAAATTTGTTACATCCCTATAACCGTATCCTAAAATACTCGGTATTGGTGTCAGTGGGTAATACAGCTAAACGCCAACTGGCAACTCCGGCTGAAAGAGGCCTGCCATTTAAAGACTGGAATCGTTGTGGTGATTCTACAAGAAGCTGGCACATCCAAATGCAGTGCTCCCTTGCTCTAGGGGTTTACGGCTTTCCGGTGCTCTTGCGACAAATGCCAAGTGTTAGGAATCCGACTCACTAACGATCGATGTTTAAAAAAATGGTTTAAAGTTTGTCTACACGAACGTTTACAATCCTCTGAAGACGGAACTTCTGTTCGACCCAGAAGGCCATTCCTTTGTCGTGGCGGTAGCGCTCAATCTGGACGACTATCTTAGCACGTCTCGTCAGACAGAGAAGGGCTGCCCGAAGTGAAAATAGCAGAAATGTTGACCAACCGGCGGCTTTTGTGGTTCTCGGGTGATAGCTAGCGTTCAGGCAGGGAAGAAATGCAATCGATCAAGCGATGGTGCTTATTCAGTCAAGCGATGGTGCTTATTCAGTCAAGCGATGGTGCTTATTCAGTCAAGCGATGGCGCTTATTCAGTCAAGCGATGGTGCTTATTCAGTCAAGCGATGGTGCTTATTCAGTCAAGCGATGGTGCTTATTCAGTCAAGCGATGGTGCTTATTCAGTCAGTAGTTGACGGTTTGCAAAAGGAGCCGTATGACGCAAGGGCAAATCGACTCTGGCAGTGTCTGAAGACAAAGATTGTTGAAACTCTCTTACCGGGAGTTTGCGCACCAGACGTCTACACAGTTTTTACTAAAATGGCTCATCGCTTATTGCATGGTTTGTCCACACCTATATTTCTTTCTAGTGCAATGCCATGTCTCAAAGAATAATCTCGTAGTACACTTGTAAAATATTTCACAAAACACAAACATTTTGAATTGAATGTTGTTTTCCTAGGTTAACGTTGATTTAGAACACCATCTTAGCTTGAACACAAAGATTATCATTTGACTATTGATTTGTATTAATGCATAAGATTCCCATTCTTGTAAGTAGATTGATGTCTAGATTCTACATTAGACTTTAATACATGAATGATGTATTGTAATTGTTGAACTCTAGTATTTCCTTGCATCTATAAAGTCTGTGTGACTACGAGTAGACTTCAAAACGTGAGATATAGTATAACAAACGAATGTTGACATTCAACTAGAGCAGGGGTGGGCAACCTTTTTTTTTTCATCGAGGGCCGCATTAAAAAAATGTGGGAATGGGGGGCCGCATATATGTATATGTATGTATATAAAATATGTAATAACAAATCAGAAAAAACGCTAGCTAACTGTGTATAATATCTTTTAATTTACATTTAGTTTTTTTTACACTCTCAATTGAGGAATTTAAACAAAAGCCATTTCTGAAACTAATTTTACGAAAAAAAAATTACATTTTGCTATAGTTTTCTTACATCATAACATTTCACCACAAAGTACTTAATGTGAAGTATTGAACTGTTTAAACTCATGCATAATGTTCCTGAACTGTGGAACTAGCTTACTAGTTATTATCCTCGTGACTGCTGTCAAGTTACAGTCAGTCAGCATCGACCTGTGATTAAACTGTTTATTTTCAAACAAGAAAAAAAGTATTTGTTCACAGATGTATGTGGACTCAAATAATGTGACGTCTTAAAATTTGCTTTCAAATTCTACAATCAAGGAATCCAAATGAACATCTAACTTTCCAACAATGTGTTTGATATTCCATGCAGCTTTGTGCAAACTTTCCCGTTGGGATATTGTTTTTTTTTTCTCAGTCAAAGCACGGGCTCCATCAGTTGTTACACTTGCCATCTTGTTCCAAGCCAACCCAACAGTTTCAACACATTTCTTCATAATATTAAATAAATACTGGCCTCAGTTTGTATCTTTGACTGTTTTGAAATATTGCCAATAAAAATAATCTTCGTTTAATTTAAACTTTTTAGAATGACATGCAGAGCCAAAGTTTCTTTATCCTCTTCCTCATAAGTGATAGTGATAAGAATCATAACTTTCTAAAATTTATATAGATATTTAGAATTATTTATTATTAAATATATTTGCATTTTTATATGTATAACCTGTAGACCCACCTGATTTCTTTAGGTGACCGCGGGCCACTTAAAATACTCTGGCGAGCCGCATGTGGCCCGCGGTCCGTAATTTGCCTACCCCTGAACTAGAGCAATACCATTAGTAAAACCACTAAATTTAGAGACCTTTCAGGACAGAAGACTAAATAGTAAAAAAGCACTATTACATAAGATACTGAACCATAAATACAAAAAAATACAACCTAATAAAATACCAAGTAAGACAGAAAAAGGAAGTAACATTTCTTATTCCATATTCTAAGACAAATTTGTAATTCAAACAAGTACTCCTTCTTCCCTCGACCCTTAGTGTCATTACAGCATGGAATGGGTTGCACGAGTCAGCCAGGAAAACCTATGACTTAGCAGAGTTATAAGTCTCTATTTAACTTGCACGACCTCCTAACACATTGATACGTCTGGGACGTAATTAACTTCTCTTTTAATGAAACATCTGTAATTATAAGATAAGACGTTAAGAAACCCTCATTTGCTCATAAATCTAGATAACTTCTTTACAAACTAACTCTTTGATTTTATTAAAATTGCTACACTTGTTACTAGAGAAATCCGAATCGCATGAATGCGTTAATGAAAGCTAATCACATAGTGCTTTATGTATACTAGGTAGATCTGTTTGTTTTTACCAGGCTCATCCTAAATACATGTTTCTAGTTAGATGTAATAAAAAATGTAACGATTACCTGTATAGCAAATAAAAACAAAAGTCTTCTACAAATTAGTGTAATAGAATTCTACTATCAGCTAGTAGTGATCTAGTCAAGATCTAGAATAAAATGGTCTGACGCGCCTTGGTGGTTACCACTTTTAGAAGCCTGCTTCAACAGATCCTTCTATTCAAATCTATTCAGATCTCAAGCTTTTCGTCTCCATCACAAACGATACGATTTCTTTCCCCCTCCCCAATAGTTTCCAGGTAAACATAATTAGCTAGGTCATCAGAGTTTGATGGATTCAAGATAGTCTCGAACTCGGGACGCTCTCCTAGGTAGCCAAACGCTATACTCAGCCTTGTTTTCCGCTATTCTGTATCTGCACTATGTTTACTTGAGTGACATACAAAGTTTCTGTTACAATATCTGCCTCTTTGATGTTCTTCAAGATTAGAAAACATTAAAGGATAATGACAATGTCTTCGATTCCGAATACTCTGCGCCCGTCATCAACAAGGGCTTATCTGTGGGTCTCAAATGTGTGCCCGCGGCCTTTGTGAGAGCTCTTCAACCTGTCTCTGATACCCCGTGGTGGTTCTGAATTTTTTAAATCGATTATTCTAAAATTCAATCATGAATACATTGAATACATACGATTTAAAGCGAGTTGAAGTCTCTTACAGAATTTAAACAAGCATAACGAGAATATATAAGACATTTCAAGTCATGCAATAAGAAATTATTTCTATGGGAAAATGTTTGTTAGTTAAAATATTTTTTAAACTCTAAAATTTCTAGACAATCATATTGTTTTGTTTTTTTTCGCCTCTTTGAGGGTGGCGCCTTGCCCTCCATCACTACGCCTCTGCATCCTCTAAGTTCTAGCCAACAGTTTTCTACTATAGCAATGAAATGTACTGTTAGGTCACGTGATAGTATCGATCGCCTACACCACGTCTGCTTAAAAAAACATAAACATACTTCGTTTTGAATTTAGAAATTTTCTAAGAATAGAAACGATTCTCTTTCAAGGACAAGAAAAAATGTTGCTGTAAACGTCTGCTGAAGTTTAACCTCGCGCATTGAAAACTAATTACTGTAGCCTAATTGTTGACACTAACAATCTATAGAAGACAATTATAGTTTGGAATTTAGTTTGTGTGGGAAAACGAAGGTGATTGACATCACTCTTTTAATTCCTTGATTTCAAGTACACTTCTTTTTAAATCATAGCATACACTTCTTTTATACCACAGCCTATACCTTTATTTTCAAAGATTTATCATCACATTAAAAAAAAAATTATTTTTTTTCAAAGCTAGAGCTTTATATCTGCGATGTAAATATCTTTTAAGTATGGGAAAAAGAAACTTCTTTCGCCCTATGGTTGATTTTGTGTGAAAAGGAATGTGACTTAGTCTCCTTCTGGGACCATAACTAATAAAAATGTGACTTAGTCTCCTTCTGGGACCATAACTAATAAAAATGTGACTTAGTCTCCTTCTGGGACCATAACTAATAAAAATGTGACTTAGTCTCCTTCTGGGACCATAACTAATAAAAATGGGACTTAGTCTCCTTCTGGGACCATAACTAATAAAAATGGGACTCATTCTGGAACTACAACTAATACTTTCTTCACTGACAGACTTAGAATTGCGCCTTCACTTGGAGTTTGCAGCTTCCTACAGCGGAGTGAGATGCAGACGATGTTTATTAAGACAGAAGATCAAATATTTTAAGAAAGCATACGATTACATTTCATTCGAAATATAGGTTGTCTACAATTTCTGAAGACATAGTAGGCGCCTAGTTGTGCATGAAATGTCGCTGAGGACGTTATATTGAATCATATTTAGACGGCGGATAAAAATAACATTTTAAAATTTATGCTCATTAGTTTTTTGTTTTTTTTCAGATTCTGTTCTCGTTTTAACTTTGTGTTATAGCATCACATATTTGAGACTTATTGACTAGATACCTCTTGAGGACAATCATCATTAACTAAGTTTTATGTTTACTTATTATTGTCCAGAATTCACCATGAAATGTCTCTGGGATTGTCACCGGTTCTTCCTGAGGTGCTTCTATCACTATGGCTACTTCCTTGCAAGCCATCCAGCTTGGTTCTTGATCTTGCCAATCGTCCTGTGCACCGTCCTAGCCGTGGGATTTATAAAGTATAGCCCAGAACGAGATGTAGGTGAGTAGGAACAAGTCAAATGAATGCTAAATGGTTAGAAATGAGAGATAAAGTAGATGTTCTAGTTTTGTTTCATCTCTTGTTGTCTTGGAGGGCAACTCCACATCAAATAGTTTTGACATAAAAACACGTACAATTATGTTGAACTTTAATTGAAACACCTTTTTGTGTATTCTCTATGGAATCTGACAGTGTATATTTATAACAACACACAGCACAAAATCCTAAAACAAAGTTGGCACTCAGCCATAGCGCCTCCATATATATATATATATATATATATATATATATATATATATAGTCTCTCTCTCTCTCTCTCTGATATATATATATCAGCCATAGCGCCTCCATATATATATAGTCTCTCTATCTCTTCCTATATATATATATATATATAGTTCGTCCATCGTGGTTCGATGATGTGTGGCGTGTGGCCGCTGCGCATGCTACAGCTTCTGGGAGCCACAGGTGAGAGTTGGGTACCGAGTGGGGACCAAGAGTGAGCCAGACTATCCTCAAAAAGAAGGCACGACTGCCTGTCCACTAGAGGTGCTACCCCTCCTAGATACCCCATACACCCCTATATATACATATAATGGAGGCACCATGGCTGCATGAGTGGTAAAGTGCTTGGCTTTTGAACCGCTTTTTTCCATGTTCAAATCCTGGCGAAGACTGGGATTTTTACTTTTGGGATATTCAGGGTGCCTGTGAGTATACCCAGCTCTAGTGGGTACCTTACAATAGTTGGGGAAAAGTAAAGGTGGTTGGTTGTTGTGCTGGCCACGTGACACCCTCATTGACTGTGGGCCATAGAAACAGATGACCTCTATATCATCTGCCCCATAGATCACTAGGCCTGAAAGAGGAACTTTCCTATGCTGTTTACATTAAATAAGCAATAAAATACAGTGATATAGAAAAAGAAGAGTAAGTGATATGGAAAAATGGGGGAGCCTTTAAAGAAAAATGTAATAAACTAAAAATGGAAGAATGGGAGAGAATTTGAAATAACTAGATGTAAACAATGAGAAAAGAACTATGGAAATATCAATGTAGCAAACTAAATGATACAAATTACTTTATGTTAGGAGCCAAAGGTCCTAGAGATTTGCTTAGGTGTTAAATAGTGCACACAACTTGTCATAGAGAACTACCCTTGAAACTACATAATTTATCAACACTTCCTCTATTCATAGTTATCTGTAATACAAGCAATTCTCTACTATAGAATCCCCTTTATAATAAATTAATGGGAATTTTAGTATGCTTTTGGTATTTCTCGCATTAGACAATACATATCAAGTAAGTGTGCTATGTGAAAGAATTTTATATTTGTAATATGAGTTTGATGTGAAGAAAGTCACTTGAAACTCACATGTGTATATATTTTCACACAGAAGTTTTGTACGCACCAATCAACTCAAGGGCTGTACAAGATCGGCAAAAAGTAATGGACACATTCCCTGACCTCTCGGCTACCAACTATCAGGCATTCAGTCTTAACAAACTTTTGTCTCAAGGTGTTGTCATATTTAAAAGTAGAAATGATATGTCTATACTGACTCCAGAAGTACTGCAAGAACTTGAAGTAAGCTCATGCTGCTCACCTCCTTGATTTCTTGTCCTAATAATAGAGTAATAATAAAAAATTATAAAAATTGAAAAATTAAAAACCTATGTGTAGACTTAACACAACTTAGTTCATTAATTTTTATAACTTCTTTTTATTTCATGTGGCTAATTTCTTGCTTTAATTGTTATTTATTCCAGGCTTTCCGAGATGATGTCATGGCACTCAGAGTGCTCAATGATAAATATAATTTTACATTTGAAGAAGTTTGTTTACGCAGAGCCAATCAGGCAAACTGTGTGTTTGAAGGAGACATTTTGTTAACTCCAGATTTCAAGTAAGTGTATTTTATCAAGGATGACTGCCTGCGGTCATGTGGTATGTGTGCTGGAATTTCGTTCAGACTTCTCAATGGTTCCGGGTTAATACCCTGCCCACTGTCATCCCCTGTCATCCTGCAGGAGGTTTGGACTAGGAAGTAAATTATCTTCAACTCTGAAGGAACATCCAAAACATTTTACAAACATTTTTACAAATATCTCATGCAATCATGTTTTTAATCTGAGATGGAGAATCTTCTTTTTTCTTTATATCTCATTATTTAAAAATTCTGTTTTTCTTTCTTATATTTGTTGTTTGTTTAAAATGTTTGTCATGTTCATTTTGCATAACATTCTTGCCCAAATCTCTCACACGATGACAGGGAATGGTGGTGGGTATGTTTTGAACCCATAATCATTAAGGGACAGTCCAGAGCTCATAACATACTAAAATGAGTTATGTAGGAGTAATATTAATTGTTATTTCCCCCATAATTAAATTAGTCTAAGACATAATTTGTTTAGCCTCTCCCTTTAAATATAAATTGGACATTTAAAAAAAATTCAAGTCTTTGATCTTTGACCCTCTACCATCTACGTTCTACAGAAAGGATTTTTTAAAAAAGTTTACAATGTTTTAACAACTTTTAAAATCTGAATATACATAATTAAAGTCCTAATCCCTTAGTCTTTTTTTTTCTTAATAATAACTTAAATAATTATATCTAAAACAACAGATTGTCATTGAGGGATGGCCATGTGACGTATCCATTGTGGAGGTTTGGCAATCAGGGCTTGGACTTAAGTTTGTACATCAGCAATGTCAACCTAACCCACAATGTTTTCCTGAAATCTGCTGGCAGTGTAAAGCTTACATTTCCCCTGAGGCAGGACACGCCAGAGATGAAAGTCATGTCATCAGCCTGGGAGGCCAAATTTTTAGAGTTCATGAAAGAGGCAAATTATTCCAGTCTAGAGGTAAAACTAAATATTTCAATGATACTTTTTGTACATCTCTAGCTCATATAAATTTGGAAATTGAGATTTATTTTTAATTCCTTCGTTACCTAATTCATTGAGATCTCAATTTGCTTTTTGCTTTCCTTTGTAGGCTGCCTTCTCCATATCTCAATCTCTCAATATAGAGTTAGACAAAGGAACTAAAGGAGACATTTTATACTTTTCCTTGACCTTCACCTTGATGATAACTTATGCCTGTTTTGTCAGTGCAGGTCAGTGATATTTGATATTCAAATGGCCACAGAATTAAATGTGTTATGCATAAATGCTAATCTTCCTTCATAGGTTGTTTGGAAATGAAACTTGTTAGCCTCTTTGTCTATAGTGGCAGTTGGTGTTGAGATATTTTCCCAAAATGCATTGTGCACTAAATTTCTTAGTGAAATGTAATAAATGCAAATGACAGCAGCATCAAGAAACACCCTTATCTCATGTTATTTTGTTAATTAAAAGCTAATAGCAGCACTGAAGAATTATAATTATAAACCCTATAATACATTCAAATATATTATTGTTTGTAAATGTCAGCAACCAATATTGTGTCTCACTAATAAATGGCTTATTTCCATGATAAAAACATTTCTGATTTCATTCACATTAAGACTAAGTGCACCTTTATAAAATGTTATGAATAAAAGCTTAAATGTAATGTTCTCTGTGTTAAAACAAAACTTCTATTTTCTCTTGGTTATAGAACTTTGCACAAATTTAACCTAGAACTTAGCATAAGCAAAATAAGAAAGATGCACACAGTTTATTTTCAAATATAATGGTTACATAGCTATGTGTTTTCTGTTTTGAACTTTCTCTCACATTAAGCCTCAATCACTATCATCCAATAATAGCTTGCAGAATGTTTGGGGTTAAAACATCTGCTTTCTATTTAGCGGTTCCAGCTGATGTGTGGGTATTGTGAGCAATGAATCTTTGATTTGTATTGAAATTAAAAACATCAGTTATTCACCCTTGGGCAAAAAAATTTTTTTATGTCACAAAGTATAAAGTAAATGTCCCTTTAAGATATAGCAGTCAACTTGGCAGTTTATGTATGTCTTACATTATACTTTGGTTAATGGTTGGGTGGTAAGGGTGTTGTAGCAGGCCGTAATAACTGTTGGTCTTAGTTTTGTCATTCTTTGTTTAGGTGGTTAATTTATTTTGTTTAGGTGGTGACTGTATTTCTACCAGAGCTTTGCTCGCTAGTGCAGGAGTTTTTGCTGCTGGTGTTGGAATTATGGGAGCTTTTGGTTTGATAACATTCGCTGGTGTTAGTTTTGTCAATATAGTTGGAGTGATGCCATTTTTAACACTTGGTGAGTATGCTTTTTGTTTTATTTTTAGTAACTATTTTAAAATCTTTCTATTTTTATGTGCAGCTCTTTTAATGTTGTTCTGTATGTTACTCCTAAAGAAAAGAAAATCCTCATCCTATGCACATCCATGTGTCAATCTAGTCATGCATGTTAATCAGAGAATTAAACTCTGTTAAGTTGGTTTTGCTGGCTGACTCAGGCAACCTATTCCATGCTCTAATGGCACTAGAGTAGAAGTAACACTTGTGTGAATCTCTCCTAGCATATAAAATAAGAAATGTGCCTGTATCTTTGTGTGTTCTGAGTATTTTATTGGGTTTTGTTTTTACATTATGGTAAATTATGGTTCATTGTTTTAATGTATTATTGCTATGTTACTTTTTAGTCCTCAAATGGTGTTAATCAAATGTGAATATTCCTTGGCTATTCCAGTTTCTTTTAAGTCTATTTATGTTCAATATTTTATTTCATTTATTAAATTATAAGGTAAGGTTCAAGAATTAAAAAAAAAAAAATCTCCATACATCTCCCAGGCATAGGTGTGGATGATATGTTTCTGTTAATGGGGACATGGAGTGAAACTACAGCAGTCAAAGGCTTAACAATCCCAGAGAGAATTGGACTTGTTTTCAAAAAGGCTGGTGTTGGAATTACCATAACATCATGTAGGTAGCATGTAGTTGACTTGCAGGATTGTTGTTCTATGACTTCTTAAAGTTAAAATGATGGCCAAATTCTGAACCCAATTAAGCCTTTACTTAAAACTTAATACTCATCATTATGAACACAAAAAGACATTATGAAAATGGTACAAGAAATGTTTTCAGTGATAATTTTTGAATTAAATCAATACCAATGTTAACTGTATCTGTTTCGTAAAATCAAAAAATCAAAGACAAATTATCATTTCAGTGACTGATTGTCTGGCATTTGCCGTTGGCTCCATGAGTGTCTTCAAGAGTGTGCAGAATTTTTGTATCTACACAGGTAGCTTTTTAAAGGCATTTTATAGATTTTGATTTTAATGCAAAGTCTATATGAAAAGAATTATTATTTACTTAATTTATAATTAATAAATAATTCTTGTGTACGAGAGAAAAAATATCTATATAACAGTAGATTATATATTTATGAATTATATATATATATATAATTAAAAGCTTTATTTATTAATCAATAATTCTAAAACTAATTATTTTCATGTCCATTATTCATTTCAAAATTATTACATTTAATTTCATTTATGAATTTTAAAATCAACTTCAAAGTGTATACATAAACTACTTCTTTATTTTGAGAAGTCTAATTCAATGAAAGAAAAACTTTACACAAAAAGAAAGTAGTTCTTTTTTTTTTTAAATCTTGAAAGAATAGTAAATTCTGAAAGTGTTAATATACATATTCTAAAAATGTTTACATTGAGTAATTATAAGTCAAACACACCAAAGTCGTAGTAGCTTTGAATTGACCATTGAATCTAAGTAGAGACAAGTTTTTTATCTTTCTTAAATCAGCATTTGAAAAATTTTTGCAAACATTTATTTGATGAGTTACACTTTTTATTCACTTCTGCAGGTGCTGGTGTGCTTCTTTGTTACATTTGTAATGCCACCTTTTTTGCTGCATGTCTGACATATCATGGGCGACGGGTCTATTCTGGCCTGCACACTGTAACCTGTAAGAAAGTGGAGTCAAGGGCTAAGCTGAAAAATGAAGGTAATGGATGTATCTATGCCTACATGTGTGGAGGGTCCATACCTGAGGGACCTAGTGATGACCAAAGTGTATGTGAAAAAGCGCCAAAGTTTTTACTTACCAAGTAAGATTTTCTATTTAATTCTTCTGTTTTCAAGTATGTCAAGCTTTCAAATCTAAATCTTAACTCTTTAAATACATCACAACAAGGTTATGGGAGTTGAGTTCAGGAGTTGAAGCATTTCTTTGAATCTGTACATGTTTCTTCTGTTGATATTTTTTTACTCCTACCAATGCTCTGCTAAAGCCCACAGAAGACTGATTGGAATAGAGTTATAATTTTTTTTTCTGATAGGTCTGATTTGAAGTCTATCAGATTTGTTATAAAAATAACACTAATGATAATGTTTAAAAAACTGTATCATTAGTTTCTATTTATGCTTATTTCTTTGTATGGAATAGGAATTCCAACATTTTTTTTGATGTGGCATATTTTCACTTGAATGATTTTTCCAAGCTTTGTCATAAAATTTGCCTTAGTTCATGTATTTCAAATTTTTTTTTTCTAAATATTCTAGATGCTTACCTTAAACTATTTAATTAAATTCCATAGACTATTCAGTTTACTACTCAAAGTATTCTGGCATTTTTTTTATGTTTTGAAAGTGAAAATATTGACTTTTTAAATTGCTTTTGTATAGTAAATCTTTCCTGCTGATAGCATGCCCAGTATGCTATGGTCCAATCTCTTTTCAGGACATGTGGGAGTTAGAGGGTATCTGTGCTGCCTTTATGTGCTCAGCAAACATGATGCAGTGCAAATCAGAATCAGGTTTTGAACTCAAGCCCCTTTGATTTTATGTCAGACTGTACTTAGTAGTGTACAAACAATAATGTTTAATAAACATTTCTGTTATTTATTTTTGTCAATAGTTTTGTCTTGTTCAAGCCAATTCGAATTATTATCCTGATTTTCTTTGCTATATACTTGGGTGTGTCAATTTGGGGCTGCACTAAGCTAGAGCAGGGCCTGGAACTCAAGCACCTTGTTTTGGAATCTTCCTATTTTCATAAATTCCAGGTAGGATTTAGCATGCCAAGCATTAGTCATTCTAGTTTTTCAGTCTTACTTAAGTAATTTAATACCAGTATTGTAAGCATATACAGTTAGGGACAATGTCAGTCAGTTGAAAAGGAATGAGAAGCATTATCTTGCCTGTTTTTTGACAACTACTTATACTTTTTGTTGAGACTTGAATCTTTTAGTACATTTGTTCTCATTTTTATTGTAAACATTTTAACAATTTAAAATAAAAGGAAATATAGAATAAAATATTAATCTTGTTTAAAAATAATTCAAGGTGTAAGATGAAGCAAATGTAGACTTTTGTGACCTAGCAGAGTTGAGTCTCTAATTGACATTCACAACTAGATTAACTTATGGATAAGCATAAAACATAATTATCTTCTTTTATTTGAAGAAATATCTGTAAAATAAGATAATATATAATATCTATAATATAATATATAAATGATGTGTCTGGTAATATTGTAGGTATGGGATACAGAAGAATTTGGTTCAAAACTTCCCATTGCTTTTGTCACTATTGGAGAGAAAGATTACAAGGATCCTACAACTCTAGAGGCAAGTACACTGCCCGGAGATATATATATACATCACTTAAATCTCTAAATAAATATTTGTTACTGTATTAAAAGTAGAGGCCCATGCCTACATTCCTAGTCGTGGTAATTAGAAAAAAGGCTTAATTACTTTATTTTACCTACTTACTTAGACATACATCCTTACAGAGATTGGTAAATAAATTAGCTCTATTTTTGATGTTTGCTGTTTCTGTAGCAATTGAGGTTATACACCAAACCCTCCTCCTTTCTCATCTGGGCAAGGGACCGTCCACAGCAGAGTTGTCAAAGATCCTTCATGATATTAGGATTATAATATTTTATAGAGCCCAATATTCTAACTTTAAGTCTATCAGCAGCAATATCCATTGCAATTTATCTGAGATGATTTAAATACAGCCCACAGCAGAGTAATAGAGACTTTTAAAAGATAAATAAATCTAAGTTTATGCTCAAATTTACTATACTGAAGCATTACGTTAAACAGGTTGGCAAATAAAAATGGGCACTTATTAAAATCTAGTAAATTAGGACCTGCCCTGTCTGTTGCTTTTTGAGAAGATCTAATTTCTTCAAAGTTTCTCATTCAGATTGATTTGAAGAATGTATATGCACAGCTTAAATATTAGTCAAAGCAAAACTAAGATACTAGTTCAGAACACAAATACTGCACCTCAAGTAAATATTAATGGCCAACCACAATGCTGTACTGGATAAAGACATTAACAATAGGATAGCCAAAGCAATGGGCATCATGTCACGGTTGGAGAAAAGAGTGTGGGACAACATATTGCTGACTAACAATACTAAAGCCTTAGTCTACCGGACCTGTGAGATGAGCACTTTGCTGTACAGATGTGAAACATGGTCAACCTACTCATGGCAGGAAAAAAAGCTGAATGTCTTCCCCCTGCGATGCCTAAGGCGGATCTTTAAAATAAGGTGGCAAGATAAAATAACCAATGGGGAAGTTCTACGAAGAGCAGGGTGCCAGGACATCCGTTCTGTTATCAGCAGCAGATGCCTTGGCTTTCTTGGCCACGTTCATAGAATTCCAGTAGGTCAACTTCCACAAGACATTCTGTATGGCAATCTAATAGAAGGCAGAAGAGTCGCTGGTCGCCCACTTTTATGGTATACGGATGTATGCAAACATGACATGAAGCTCTTCAAAATTTGACACTAGCAGCTGGGAAAAAGTGGCACTTGATAGATCCACATGGAGAGAGAGCATAAAGGAAGGTTCTCGGATTGCAGATGTCATACACAACAGAAGCAGAAAGAAGAGTGAAAATGCAACAGCGCCTGGTGATTACAGATGCCCAACTCGTGAGTGCAGCTGTGTATCAAGGATTGGCCTCTTTTCAAAGTTGCAAAGGGAAAAGATTATCTCTCGAGACGTCAAATGCCACAGTAAATATGTACATATGTAATTTTCAAACATTTATCATTAGATTTATTGTCTCTTCGAAGGAGAAGGCTTATTATTTGACATTGGAGTTCTTTTTTTATTGGGTTTTTCAAAATTTAAATTTGTCTAGCAACCTGAAGATACCTAGTGTTTGCTATTCTTTTTTTCTATTTTGTCACAAATCAGAATATTGTGAACCTGCTTACTAAAACCAAGAAGGACAAGTTCATTGATAAATACATTGACAACTGTTGGTTGCAAGCATTGAAACAGACTCCATTTTACAACAATACTGATGATGATGTTTTCTTTGATGGCCTGAACCGATTTCTTTTTTATCGACCTGGTTTCAGAAATGACATTGTTTTTGGGGAGGACAATAAGTCTATTATAGCCTCACGCTGTCATGCTTATTCATTGAAGGTAATAATTGATGATGTAAACATAGAATATGGTGTTCGGCATGTTTTATTATCAGACCCGCTGCCTCACAATTTTAATTCTAGAAGAAACATCTGTTATACAATAGATAATACAATAGATAACAATATTTAAGTAGACAAATTATTTACATTTTTGATAGTGTAATCATTTTTTATTTACCCAAAAAAGATCACTGACTCCAATGATCAGGCCAGTTTGATGACTAGAATGAGAGATCTGGCTGATTCTTCCTCAGCAAATGTATTTGCCTATCACCCAGCCTTTGTCTACTTTGAGCAGTATCTGTCCATCATGTCCAGCACATTACAAACTGTTGGGGTGACTCTAGCAGGTTTAGTGGATTTATATAGATTTATATTAGCTACAATTGGACATCTACCTATTTCAAAAGCTTGCATAATAAGGAATGTCCCATTGATTTAAAACAAAATCTTACATACAAAATACTTACTTTTATTAATTGTTATTCTATTTCTAAAAAAAGTATTGTTAGGTAGTTAGAAAATTGATCCCCTTTTATCTTATCACAGTAAAAATACATTTAGATATGTTGTCTCCCCTACAGTGATGTTCGTGGTGACCTGCATCTTCATTCCGCAACCAATGATTGTGGTCATTGTTATGGTCCAGGTGGTCATGATAGTCACTGGAATATTTGGCTTCATGGCCCACTGGGGTCTGACCCTCAGCTCTGTCACCATGATCCACCTCATCATGAGTGTTGGCTTCTCAGTGGACTTTTGGTTAGTGAAAATATAAATAAAGCATAAACAATAAAATGCAGGTACAAATATAAAATGAAATGCAAATTCTTATTGTAATCAATTGACAAATAACATTAATTGTAGATTTGTTAGAATGTAAGTCAAAGAAATACAATTAAGCAGAAGTTGAGGTGATAACTGTTGTTGTTTTCTATGCAAGCTATAAACCTAAAAAAAAACTTCACTGTTGTAAAAAATAATGTTTTGATGTTCAGACCTCTAGCACACAGGTTTTTTAAAAAAGTTTTAGTCTTGTTTATCAAATTAATTTTTCTGCTGGTATAAAAAAAAGTTAATAGTTGACACAACTGAAACCCTGGTATCTAACTTTGCTGGTAATAGTGGATATTAGCGTAGAAGTGAGTATCTCATATGTTAACCATGGGCAGAAAGAGTGCTAAGCAGCCAATTACAGAAGAAAAAAAAATCTATGCACCTTTTCTCAATTGATGAATTGTAAAATAAAAATAAAATGAACAAACAATGAAGATATACTTAAGTTACAAAGTCCTACTGTAATAATCAGTATGGATTATGTGAAATCTGCAAGGCAGAGAGTTGTTCACTTACATGAAATTTCTAAAAGCATTTTCAGTATAAAATATAAAAAAGAAAAAACAACTCTTTGAATTGAAAAACAAGAATAACTACATTTTGTTTGACAATAGATTAAGTGATCAAAAAACAGAAAGAAAATAATATTTTGAGTGCCTATTACATTTTTGTTGTCTTTTAATGTGTTACTTTTATTATGTGTGTCTTCAGTGCTCACGTCTGCACAGCTTATATTGTATCAGAAGAGAAATATCGAGAAGATCGTGCCAGGGATGCCATAGTTCATGCATCAGGCCCAATCTTCAATGGAGGTGTCTCATCCATACTTGGAGTTGTCATGCTCTACTTCACAGAGTCCTACATTTTCCAGTCTTTCTTTAAAATCATGGTGCTAGTCATCGGTTTTGGAGTCCTCCATGCTGTGTTCCTCATCCCTGTGGTCCTGGCCTACTTTGGGCCCAGCACTTATGTAGACCTTGAAGACAGAATGTCACAGTCACCTACTAGTAATTCAGTAAATCCACAGGATGCTCTTAATGATCCCAATCAAACATCAATAAAAGGAAGCGCTGCATCATCAGTAGTTTCTAATAAGAAAAAAAAATTGTCAACAGCTTCAAGTAAACTGAGTGATAAAGAAATTAATTTACAAGATTTCCTGCCTGCTGATCACTCTGATGTACCTCAATTTCATTATAAATCACAAGATTAATATATTAAAGTTTAATTCATGTTCTTGTATCAGTCATCTTTTCATGCCCTTGAATTTAGAAGATAATCTATGTATAAATACATACCTAGGTTTTCAACTATAATTTGTTCCCGAATTTAGTTAGAGAACTTATTTGTTCAAATATTGAAACAATTTTTCTCCATAGGAAATAATATAAAATGATTTAATTGGTTTTTATGGACCAGATACAGTGTAGATATGTATATACTTAAACGTATTACATTTACATTTCATACTAGTTTGAAACACAAACACTGTATTCATATTTAGCCATTATTTCCTTTTTTTTATTCGTTATTCTTCTGTTCACCTATGACTTTTTAAGATTAAAACTGATATATTAACTTGAAAAAAATCTAAGATAAGCACAATGCACAATATTCGAGTCTTTCTTCAATAACAGGCGGAATCATTGATGCTGTGATATCAGCGTGCACACTCAACAGGTGTTGGCACACTTGTCTAATGTGTTTGCATTCTAAAAATCTGTTCAGACATTTTGGACTCATATATATATATATTTATATATATATATATTTTGGTCTAACACCAAATTATCAGTTCAGTCATTCAGATACCAAGGTAGCACTGTAAAAATTTTATTTTATTTTATAAATATTCTTTTTTTTTCAAAGAAATCTGGCTTATGAAATGTGCTGTACAGTTTGACCAGTAAGAGATCAATAAAGAATTATCTGTAAAAACTTAACTCCACAATTTAATTTTGGATTTTTTTTTACATAAATACCTGATTACTTTCAAGAACAAGAAATTAGATTGTTGTCAACTACATACAAAACATGTATATGCTACCACAACTATTGTTTCGTTTTTTTTAGCACTTTTATTTGTATGCTTCAAATGAATCAAAATCTTTGTTTATAACTTATGTTTTATTCTTGAAAGATCTGAGAATTTATAAATATATTTATATGAGTAAAACATGTGACCGTAATGTAACTATGTAATTTATTTGATATTGTTACATATTAAAGCATCTATGTTTTTTCCTGTGGACTACAGAGCCACATAAAACTGATTTAAACTGTTTTTACTTATTTTAGATGGGCTTGAATACATTTGCATTTGAAACAATCCTTTATATATGTAAAAGTAACAAAAACTTTTACATTGAATAGAAATAAAACAAGAACACTTTTTTTTGTTAAGAGTAACTGCAAATACTGGTCACTGGTTCATTGTTCATATTGAACCAAAACACAAGGGACTGTAGGCTACCCTTATAATTTGCTGTACAATACCCAAATACATAATACAGTATTATATCATAAGGTACAATACCAATTAGCATAAACAATGTTGTGACCTACATTTAATATTTCCAATTTTTTTGGGCACACAAAGTTTACTTGGTTATAAGCAACACATTTTTTTCAACATTGTAGAAATGTTATGAGTTTGTCATGAAGACAAATTATTGTGTCTGGACACAGTTTGAAAGTCTCAGACACATTGTATGTCACATTTTATTTTTGCTCTGATATTATCTTTTAAAACTTGAGTATTTTATTTCATTATCCATGTCATGAAAGCTCAAAACTGATTTGATGTTTTGACAACACTTAACCAGCTAGAAAGGTTCAGAACCTGATAGCTACACCTTATTGAAATAGCCTTTTGTAATGTTTTTGTAAAATTTTGTATAACATGCTATTTATTTTGTGTATGCAGACCTAAGAAGGTTTGTGATTATTTCTTATCTAACACTGAACTATAAATGATTAAATGTAAAGTGTTATGCCACAATTAGAATTTGTTTCATAGAAAGGGAAAGTTTTGACTTAGAGACAATGATGCAATTAGTAAAAACAAGACTTGGTTTTGAGAAAGAATAGCAAAATGTAAACAGACTACTTTTGACGGCTCTACGAATGTAGTTTGTAGATTTAGGGTGATGAAATTATGTGGATCCCTTTGTTATTATTAAACTTTTTGTTTGACATTTTCTATCAGTGATGACTAACTTCTAGTGTTGGCCTTTTGCCTGTGTTACTTGATTTCGTTATTTGAGAGTTACCTGTTTGAATTATCTGCATGAGACAGCGTGGAAGCGCCTAAAAGTAGACAACTGTTTTATCAAAACTTGATTCAAGATTGTCATCACTGTTTGACATATATCTAGTAAGTAGCTACTTGGCTGGTACTACTGTAGACTATTTGATGACAATGTACTTCAGATAGGAATTATTGTTGATGTCTAGTCATTTTTTACCTATTTTATAAATAACGAACCAGATGCTATACAATGAGTTGTGTAAATCTGTCTTATTGCTTTCATGGTGTCACATTACTATTAAATTCTACTGACTAATATTCCTTCAGTTTAGCATGTTTTGATGGAGCCTATCACTTAGAATATGAATTTGAAAATCAGTTTTTTAAGCTGACAACATTCTAGATATACTATTTTTTAAAAAATCGAGATCAATTATCCACCTTTTTTTTTATCTATATATTACTAAGTAACATATTCTGAACTAAAATAATAATTAATTATTAAGTTGAAAATTCTTATTTTTAATTTTGAGTGGTGGTGGTTCAGGAATAAAAAATAAATGTGGACATTTATTTACTCCCCCAGTCTGTGCTTGATTAGTTCTACAAATACATAGTCAATGTATGGCTTGGGTTATTTTTTCATGTTTTAGATGTTTTGTAGTCACATGACTTGATGCTGTGATGTTTAGAAACTTGTTGAAGAGTTTTCAATATTAATGACTCTTAAAATAAAAAAACACTGAAAGAGAGAGAGAGAGAGTACTAGATGAAGATGAAGTGAGAAAGAATAAGTATGTATTTGTTTATTTGGAAACCAGCTTATATTTTAAGCTTGAAGCCATTTATGAAATGTATTGATATACTGGTAAACAACTTCAAGAAATTTAGAACTGCACTAATTGCACAATGCCAATGGGTTTTAGTCTCGATGCTTTGTGCCATCATCTGAGCATTTATTGTAGAGTACACTTGCACTTCTTCTACCAGCTGCTCCTTAGATTATAGATAACAGTGTTAGCAATAATCTGTGGAGTTGTTTTCTTTTTGTAAATATGAATGATCTTGTAAGTTTGGATCCTTCCTGAAGGAATGAGCACCACTTTTTGTAGGTTTTTTGAAAGTTGTTTGTTGTATGCTCAGATTTGACATGACAGACCTTCAAGCCTTAGAGCCTCAAAGATGTTGAATGTTAAATGCTGAGATTTCTGAAGACCAATGCAATCTTCTGAGATTCAAAGCTTTCAAATATGTTGAATGCAAGCCTCTGAGATTCAGAGCTTTAAGAGTTGGTTAAGTCTTCAGTATAGGAAAACAAACAAGCCTGTCTTGTTACAAATCCTAAGGAACAAAAAGCTCCTCAATACTGTGTAGCTAAACAAAAATGTATAAAGTTTGGAGTCTGTATGAAAAATAAGTACTAGGTTAAGACAATCTTTCAGGAATAGAGGATTAGAAATAGCTCAGAAGTAGAGTGTTATATATAACATTTTTGACTTACAAGATTCTTTCACTCTGAACTTAGTTTTATTTAGCAGGTGTTCTTTAGAAAGTTGTTTTTATTGACAACTTAGTGAAATGAAGAAACTAAAGGGAAGGTCAAACTACTGACATGAGATGTACCAATGAATATATGACATAGTAATTGATTTATCCTAAGCTTTTTCTAAAAACGAAACTCATTGTTAACATCAGATTTAGAGTAATTTAAGGTCAAAGTTAAGTTCCCCTTTCAGACCTTGTGATCTATAGGGCAGATGATGTAAAGGTCATCTGTTTCTGTGACCTGTAAACGATAGTGTCATGTGGCCAGCACAACGACCAACCGCCTTTACATTTCCCCAAACAAATGTCAGGATCCCGAAATAAAAAATCCCAGACTTCACCGGGATTCGAACCCGGGACCCCGGTTCAGCCACCGTGCCTCAATTTGAGGTCATGCATATTCATATTTTTCACTGAATGAAAACATCCAGTAAATTAAATATTTAAAAAAAATGTCAAGGTTTTTGAAAATATCTCTGACAAAAGGACTGTAAAACATTTTATTTTTTATTGCAGATTGTGAAATCCATTAAAAATGCATAGAAAAGAAAGGATCTTGGTATAGACATCACTGCATTGTAAAAACTAAAACCAACTTAGTGATGTGTTGTGTATAAAGTAAAACATTAGACTGAGCGTTCTATTTCTTCCATTGATTGATATTTTTTAATGCTCTCAACCTCAGTGCATTCCGATTGTCTGAAGCTCAACCATGTCTCATTCATTATGGTGGTATATTGTATATCTCTAATTAGGTCCATATTGCACGAATTGTGTTATATTTCTAATTATGTTGCTCATATGGTGGTATATCTCTAATTGTGTTGCTCATATGGTGGTATATCTCTAATTGTGTTGCTCGTATCGTGGTATATCTCTAACCACAGTGCTTGTATGATATTTGTTTGATGATATTGCATGTAGGCCTATACCTATTTTCCAATGTGTTTAATTATGTTGCTTGTTTGTATGATGACATGGTGTCTCTAAGTATGCTCTTTGTAGGCCTGTAATGCTTTCAATATGCCTACTGATGTGTCTAATTAGGTTTAATTGAGTCGGGTATAGTCCTACTAGAGTGTGTCTAGTCCAGTGCACATACAGCTTAACGCAATAGTTTCAGAAATAAAAGTAAAAAAAATTCACATTCAATACTGTATTATTTTGGTCATGTTTGTCATGAGTGAACTAAATGTTTTTGTGTGTTTACACAACACGAGGAAAGTTGGACATGGAGAAGCGCTTCACAAAGTAAAGTCTTTACTACAGCATCCATGAGAGGAGATATAGCCTACCAGTTGATCCAACAAGGACACACTCGACTACTCTCGACAGACAGAGATTCTAAACATAAACACAAGATCATAAAGGGAGTTATGTCCTACAAACATTCTAATTCCGTCTGAGTACGTTGTGACCTCTTCGTTGTTGGAGGAAAGCCTGGGTGGTAAATTTGCGAGTGCTGGGCTGCCCACGCGTCAACAATCGCCTTACTTCCATACTGACCAGATCCAAAGGGATTGAGAGCCACCGCAATTTATGGTCAGGTTGATGAAGAGCTTACCGGACAGCAGTGATCTTTCTACTGCACCCTGCCTTCGGGGCTTCTTTTAGGGTTGTGAAGAAGACTCTCAGCACTGTGCACGATAAATGTTCATGTTAATAAGAAAGTTAAAGCAATGACTAAAGCCATAGGTCGTAACTTGCACCCCCTGCACAAACATACTGCGGGCGCCCATGCATGTCATCTCACAGGACATCTCACAGGCCTCCGGCCTTCCATCAGTTAGGCCTAAAACGTCTACATTCTTGTTTCTGAAATGTTCCATTAATAACTTCAGTTACTATGGTGACACTTCCTTCTGCTTGACGCACTTCGGTCCGACTTTGCCGATTGAACTTGAAGTCCAGCAAATAAACCATTCATCATCATCTTGATCTATTTTGTAACAGAGCATTTATCACACACACACACACACACACATCTATTCCGCTTTTTTTCCACTTCTTGGTGCTCACAACATTCTTCCCTGCAGTCGACACCCTGATGATCCCGCCCACTCGTCCTTCTGTCGGCCACGCCCCATTTTTCCAAGAAGGACAGCCCACTGTCCAGCCCAACAGGTACAACAAGATCCACGTGCGGTGGGGAAAAAGAGTTCCAATCATAAAGAGAAAATTTCCCGCTGACTTAAAAAAAACAACAAACTTTTGTGACTATTTGTTTCTGTGTGCACAAGACAACAGTAAATGTAAGTGAACGAGTTTTTTTGTTTGTTTGTTTGCCATGTATCGCCTCTATGTCATCCCTATATCAAAACAACGTTTATATTTCACACTGGTATGTTGTCTGGACTGCCGTTCGATGGTCACGATGGTCCCAGGCTCGAGCTCTGCCCGCTGTCATTCCCGGCCGTCCGTTAGGGCTAGGGTGTAATTCTCTTCAAATCTGAAGAAACACCCAAACATGTCAAACAAAACCAAAAAAAAAAAAATATGGGAAGTAGGCTTAATTGATATTAAATAAATTCATTGTTTTCACGGTCTCGTTTTCTACTATACTTATAATGTTTATTTTATTTACAAAAATGTTCACAGTGTGGTGTAAGGACATTACGCCATTCGCAATTTTTCCCCCCACGCTATTAAAAAATTCTTCGCCAATGTCAGATTGTGTTTGCTTGCATCGGCACATTTGTACCAAGCTTCTATCAACTCACTGTCTGTCTCGTACAACTTTTGAACACGTTATTTCTCCCAGTCTTGAATCAATTTGAATCTTTGTACAATTATTAATTTATTCCTAGCAAAACACGAATCAATATAAAAAAATCAGTTAATTAATTGATTTTGGTTAATATCGAGAAGAGAAATAAAACTTACAATATTGAGAGATGTGGGATTCTTACCTTTAGGTAAACTTTAAAAAAAAAGTATTTTTAATATAATGCTTTTTCTTTATTGGGTAATGAATGAGTGACCAAACAGTTTTTACAGAAGATCCAAGAGATTTGATATATTTGTATAGCTAATATTTTCCAGAGAGTCAGTGGGCCTTCACAGGTCTCTCTTCATTTATTAGATGTGCGATGGTGTGAATAAAAGTTGTGAGTTTACTCCAAATGCGTAGTGTCTCTAGCCAAAATTAACCTAACTGTCCCTTTGATCAAACCGAATGTCCACAATCTTATAGTCCGTTGTATCCAGGTCTTGAAGGTTTAAAATGTTCTTATAAAGATATTAAAAGGAAGAATTCGCAGGAAGAAAACAAGATAAAGACCAGACGTCAAACTGAAAGTACTTACGAATATATAGGCCTACACAAATCCCCCCACAACAGTGTTTCTCAACTTTGTGCTTGTGACCCCTGAGAAGAAAAAAAAAGATGATTATACTATCCCTTCCCTTAGATCTTAGACCCAGCAGGGTCCGGGGTGGTAATGAATTTTAATCTTCAGAAATACCTTCTTCTGGGGTCTACAGTGCACACTTTATAATAATAAACGAATGCAGGTCTAATAAAGTCCTATAAAGTACTGCGAAAAGGAGAGATCTTCATGGAATAGATAGTGCATGTACGTAAGTCGTAAAATAAACTTGCCTTAACTCACGAAAAAGTCACATGGTATTTTATGCTGGAGAGAGGCTAGAACGTTATCAAGTGTCGCGTTGGCAAAGACATATTAAGAATTGAGATAGTTTCTGCCGGAGAACGCTTTCAGTTCATATATTGCAGGATGTTTCTATGGATACAATGTATACAACAACTGAGACAAAAATTCTAATTAAAAGTTTGAAACTTGTCAGAAGAAATGAAATCGGAGAGTGGAGGAGACAGCTCACGTCTCAAGAAATAGAAATAGATCATAAAGTTTGAGAATAATATGTTGAGACAGCGTTATGTAAATATTTTGTAACTTGGCGCTACACTTTCAAGGAGGACTTCAGAGCAGTGGACATCAGGTGGGAATAGGCTTCAAAAATTTCCAGTGGCAGATCTTTATGGAGACAGCTTGCCGCCCAATGTGCCGAACGGAGCGGGAGGATCTAAGTAGTTCGAATTGTTTTCCCAAGTCAAAATAGCAGATTATAGAACGTTAAAAAATGTTAAAAAGTCACTAATTAGAGCAAGATTGAATGGTCTGTTAGCTTTTTTTTGGAGTCAGTCAAAGCGCGCTATTTTAAAAAGTTAACAAACAAGTATCGGAGACTATGACATGGGGTTTTATAAACTCTCCAATTAGTTTAATTAAGTGACCAAATTCTGTTTATATAGTATAAACAGGTCAATCATTTATAAACAGTTTTGTCTTTCTTTTTTCGCTATCCATAAATTATGATCCACTTTGTAATTAACCATCTTTGCCTCATAATTGATATAAGCTGACATGTCAGTATAAAAAGCAGTGTTTCCAATATATAAATCCATTCATGATATCGCGCGCTTCTTACATTAGACATTTCGAAAGATCACGCATGCGCAGGTCATAACATTATTACATTCACGCATTAGCTTTAATTGTTTCTAATGCACTATATCAGTGGCAAACTTAGCGGGTAATATATGGCTATTTAAAATGTTATTTAACCTTGGTTAGGTCAATAATAGAATATGCATCCTTAGTTTGGGACCCCTCAAGTCAAGAAAACATTAAGAAACTGGAGCAGACACAAAATAGAGCAGTGAGATTCATAACAAACATTCACATTTGACTAGGGTAACATCTTTAGTTCCATCACTAAATTTAGAAAGCCTTCAGGAGTGAAGACTCAAAAGTAAAGTAGCAATAATACATAAAACACTGAACCATAATCTTCAAATACAAAAACAAAATCTAATAAAATACTCAGAAAGACACAAAGATAAAGGCACATTCCTCGTCCCATATAAAAAAAGAGTATAGTTCCCTTTCAGACCTTGTGGTCTGTAGGTCAGATGATGTAAAGGTCATCTGTTTCTGTGGCCTACGGTTAACGAGGTTGTCATGTAGCCAACACAACGATCAACCGCCTTTACTTTTCCCCAACTAATGTCAGAGGCGTCCAAGGATCCCGAAATTAAAAATCCCAGTCTTCACCAGGATACGAACCCGGGACCCCCGAATCAGAAGCTTAGCTTTTACCGTTCAGCCACCGCGCCTCCTGCTCGTTCCATATGCTAGGACAAATTAATACAAATACTCCTTCTTCCCTAGTGCTATTAGAGCATGGAATGGGTTGCCTGAGCTAGCCAGGAAAACCAGTGGCTTGGCGAAATTTAAGTCATTGGTTAACATGCATGACTAGATGCATGACGCGTAGGACGTAATCACCTTCTTTTTTGAAGTGACGTCTGTATTATATAAGATATGGGATTCATCCCCCCTTCCGAAATGAGGGGGGGGGGATCGGAATTTTGTGACTGATTTTTTGCTTTGATTTTGTTTATTTTAGGTGGGATTTTAATACTAATCCATCACTTGCACCAGCACAGCCAAGGGGGTTTTGAGTTTAAAACCCCCTACCACGGGGTTTTACGGGGTTTTGAGTTTAAAAAACCCCTACCAGGGGGTTTTGAGCACTGGCGGATCCAGGGGGGGGGGCGGACGAATTTTAGTATAGAATTCACACAATTTGTATACGAATTTATTACTTATGTTAATAATATATACTTATTCTTTATATTTAAACCTATTTTTAGATTATTTCGCCCCCCCTCTAGTATGTTTGTCGATATGGTGGGGTCGGGAGAGGGCGATGGAATCAATTCCCCCCCCCCCCTAAACTTTCGAGTGGGGGGCGGTCCAATTTATATGTAGAAATTACAGCTTGCTAACAGAATCAATTGAATATCTATATGATTAAAACTTGTTATTGGTATTTTAACCGATCTTTATATTATATCGTTCCCCTGTTGGCCGATGGGGTGGGGATCGAATACTTCTACTGCCCTTCCCACCTAAAACCTTTGAGTTGGGGGGGCGGTCCTACTTTTCAAAGAAATCATAGTTTGTTAACAAAATTAGTTGAATTAATATATAAATTTCATATTACGTCGCTCTCCTTCAGGTATTTTGCCGATTCGGTGGGGTGGGGGGGGGGGGCGATTGCATGTACTGCCCTGCCCACTCTAGCCCTCTGAGTGGGGGGGGGCGGTCCTATTTTTACGGAGAAATCATTGTATGTGAACAAAATTAGTTGAATGTGTATATAATATAAACTACGTGAACCCATTGTATATTATGTCGCACCACATTCTAATCTCAAATTGTATCATTAGTAAATATAAAATATAAAATATAAGGGACGATACATGCAATCCCCCCCCCCCCCATGAGACAAACCAATACGTTTTCCTTTTGTATTATAGTTAAGAAATTACAAAATTTAAAAAAATATGTCACTAATATAATTTATACATGCTATAAAATTAAATTCTTATATCGAGTCGCCCTAACCCTATTCTTTAATGACAAAAGCAATCAGTAGAAGATATTATAAAAAGGAGTGAGGATTAATCATTTTTCACTCTATCGCCCCCTACCCTTTCCAGACAGAGTTTATGTAATTTCACATGCATTTATCAGTGGGGTTCGCCCCGAAAAATGCAAGAAAATGCTTTTTGCGTCGGGGCTTCGCCCCGAAACACACTGAGGAATCTTACAGCGCTCCCCCAGACCCCCAAGCTTGCAAGAGAAAGGCCTCAACATGACTTTTTTATTTTTTCGCCGAAGGTTGAGAAACACTGCTCTATTTTATTCTCATATATATATATATATATATATATATATATATATATATATATATGCTGTACGCACGTTTATGCATAGGGTTAGGGTTTACTCGGTGTTGGGATTAGGGTTTGGAAAAAAAATCGCCCCCTCACTCCAAAGTTCTGGATCCGCTAGTGGTTTTGAGTTTAAAACAAAAAAAATGCAAACGACAAACCCCAAATTCCAAGAGTACAGTTAAAGAAGATTTTGATTTTAAAACCCCCTCCAAAATTTACGATAAACACCCTATTCAATATAAACAAAGAGAATTACACTCAAAATTCTATGAGCGTAGCCAAACGGGTTTTGAGTTTAAACCCCCCCCCCTTCTCTCTTCAGCGGGGTTTGAAGCTAAAAAATACCTCAATATAAAAAAAAGCAAATTACGCACTCAAAATGTTATGAGCGTAGCTAAATGGGTTTTGACTCAGTTTTGAGTTTAAACCCCCTTTCAGCGGGGTTTGAAACTAAAAATACCTCTTCAATATGAAAAAAAAAAAAGCAAATTATGCACTCAAAATGTTATGAGCGTAGATAAATAGGTTTTGAATCAGTTTTGAGTTTAAACCCTTCGCCAGCTGTTTTTGAAGCTAAAAAATACATCTTCATTGTAAAAAAAAAAAAGCAAATTACGCACTCAAAATGCTATGAGCGTAGCTAAAGGGGTTTTGCGTTGAAACCTCCCTTCAGAGGGGTTTGATGCTAAAAAATACCTCAATATAAATAAAGAACATTTCACACTAAAATTATTTGAGCGTAGCCAATCCAATTGGGGGTTTTGAGTTAAAACCCTTCTACTCCAGATGTTTTTGAATTTAAAATCCGCCTACAGAGCGTTTTGAGGTGGAAAACCTCTATCTTCAATATTATTCTAAAGCAAAGTACAGTTACCACATTCTTTGACCGTAGCTAAATGGGGTTTTGAATTACAAAAGAGAAATAACTCCAGAGATTGTTTTAGTTTAAAACCTCCAACAGATGATTTTCCCTTTTCGATATAAAATCTAAAGCAAACTACAGTCACCTAATTCCAAGAGCGTATTCAAGAGAGGTTACACATTTCTACAAGTGGCTGGGCTCCATTAATAAAGTGCAGTGAATAGTCATCTGCCGAAATTGAAAAACACTAAATGTGGCTCAACAAAGATGGCTAAGACAGATTTTAGGAGTCAGTTATAGAGATCGGGTCTAAATCAAATAAATCAAATGCCGAACTGGAAGGCGACCCCTTAGTAAGATTGTGACAGAGCGTCGTATGGGGTTTGCGGGAAATGTTCTGCGACAAAATGAATTACGCATAATAAGAGTTGCGATGACATCCTAGTACAACTTGGCGCCACACATTTATGGAGGTCCTCAGAGCAGGTGGGAAGAGGCTTCAGACATTACCAGTGACTGATTTTTGTGGAAACAGCTTGACGGCAAATGCGCCGAACAGCTCTGGAAGGTCTACGTCAGTAAGAATAGCACATTAGGTCTTTGAAATGCACTGTAGATACCCCAGAATATGCATTTGTTGGCTTTCAATACCAGAAATAGTGCTTGGCGTTCCCCCAGGCCCCTGCTGGCAGTGGCGGGGAGTCAACAATGTTTCCACTAACTCCAGGAAGAACCTATTCTAGGGCACAATAAACGTCTTTCGAAAGAATGAAGGGTCAGAATGTAATAAAGATTATGTACAGACACACATACATACATACAAAAATATTTTTTCGCGCGGGGGGGGGGGGAGGGGGGAGAAAAAAATCCCCCCCCCCCGAAAAAAATCCTGGCTACGCCCACACACACACACATATATATATATATATATATATGTGTTTTTCCAAAGACTAATCACGAGATCGCAAAAATAGACATTAGAGTTGCGTAACTTGTCTAGATTTTTGACAGAGACAGCGGAAGTAAACTACTTAGTTTCACGTGAATGGCAGGTCAAAGGTCATACAGATCCTGAACGACTAGTTAATGGACGTCTGACAGGTTCCTCTGACCCAGTGGGGTAGTGTCTGAAAACATTTTGTCGTAGACAGTATTAGAATTCTTTGATATTTGGCAGGCAGTTAGATTTTATTTACACATGTTATGCGATTTGGTTATGAGAAATACAGGTGAAAAGAAGATATTTACTATCTTTGAGAGAGACAGGCAGAGAGAGAAAGAGAGGGGATTGACACCACAACTTATTAGAAATAATTATTTCCGTGAGAGTAATCTTGTTCATCTAGGGCGTTGCACTTGATGGGAATGCAAAAAACAAAAAAGTCCAGCAGTATAGATTTAAGGATCTGATGAAAGATAATGGGGATAGGACGTGCTTCTTTTTTACTCCTTATAGGATCATCGGCTCAACATATTTTATAGTTCAGATCTCAGCGTGTGCTGATAAAGAGAGGTACAGACAGCAACATTCATAATTGAAAATTGTTACATCCTAGGTCCCGCAGGAGGTCATACAGACGACAGTCCGGAGATATACCACAGTACCAGTAGGCATATTATTGTTTGTGATATGATTTTTGGTCATGACATAAAACTGGTATTCTTTACGTTAAGCTGACGTAAAACTGCATGAACTATTTAAACTCCATTGAAAAAGAATTTTAAATTGGTGTCTTCATCGAATGCTATGTTTGGAAGGAAATTTTGTACAGCTTAACATAATTGTAGTTCAGATTAACTTGTGATTATCAGAGAGGTAGGACAGAAACTTGTATTTTGCCAGTGAAATTCAATTCAAAATAGTATATTTTTTTTACTAATATAGAGCACCTTGTATCTATGTATTTATGAAAGATTCAAGAATGAAATCTCTATGGGACTGTCACCGGTCACTCCTGAGAGGCTTTTATCATTATGGCTACTTCCTAGCCAGTCACCCAGCCTGGTTCTTGACCATTCCCATCGGACTCTGCTTACTGTCCGCTGTAGGTTTCATGAATTATAATCCAGAAACGGACATCGGTAAGTAAACTTTAAATTGATAAATGTAATGATGCACTTTTTTAGGCATTTTTTAAATAGGAATCAGCTATATTTTTAAATGAGTAAAACACTTTACTTTCAATATTATAGAACGTCGTGAAAGTTGTCACAAAGCAAAAACACTATCAAAACTAAAAACATTTCAAATTAATCACATATATATCAGCATGTACCACCATAGGCAAACACATCGACATAATTAACCTCAACATTAGCAGAACATGCCCCCATGTTTCACTATATATCATCACAGTATCTACCACCACCTCAGCAACCACATAGAACATCAGATCCCACCACAAACAGGTACACGTCACCACACTGGGATGTGTGGCCGAGAGGCTAAGTACAATTGAACTTGACTTGGCTACTTATCAAGCGGGCTCTAGGTTGGACACCCGACTCGAGCACAGTTGTGTTTACTTAGGCAGCACGGAAAACCCTCTTCGGATACCCCCCCCCCCCCCTGTCTCCACTAGTCCACAAATGACATTGGACTATAGCGCTCTGAGCAGGCTATAAGCAGGAAAGTTGTGCTATATAGTCTGTGGCATTTTACGTCTCGAGAGACGATCATTTCCCTTTGCAACTTCTTGTGTGACTAAAGAGGCCAATCCTTGATACACAGCTGCGATTGCAGGTTGGGCATATATAATCACCAGGCGCCGTTGCATTTTCACCCTTCTTTCTGCTTCTGTTGTGTATGGCATCTGCAATCTTTGACCCTTCCTTTATGCTCTCTCTCCATGAGGATCTGTCCAGTGCCACCTCTTCCCAGTTGCCAGTGTCGATTTTGAAGAGCTTCATGTCGCGTTTGCATACATCCGTATAACGTAAAAGTGGGCGACCAGCGGCTCTCCTGCCTTCTATCAGATCGCCATACAGGATGTCCTGTGGAAGTCGACCTTCTGGCATTCTACGAACGTGGCCAAGCCAGCCAAGGCGTCTGCTGCTGATAACAGAGCGGATGTCCTGGCACCCTGCTCTTTGTAGCACTTCCTCATTGGTTATCTTATCTTGCCACCTTATTTTAAAGATCCGCCTTAGGCATCGGAGGTGGAAAACATTCAGCTTTTTTTCCTGCCATGAGTAGGTTGACCATGTTTCACTTCCGTACAGCAAGGTGCTCAACACACAGGTCCGGTAGACTAAGGCTTTAGTACTGTTAGTCAGCAATATGTTGTCCCAGACTCTTTTCTGCAGCCGTGACATGGTGGCCATTGCCTTGGCTATCCTGTTGTTTAAGTCTTTATCCAGTAGAGTGTTGTTGGATATGATGGAGCCAAGGTAACAAAAGTGATCAACAATTTCTAGTGGTTGGCCATTAATGCTTACTTGAGGTGCAG
Organism: Biomphalaria sudanica; assembly: GCA_036873155.1. Lineage (NCBI taxonomy): Eukaryota > Metazoa > Mollusca > Gastropoda > Planorbidae > Biomphalaria > Biomphalaria sudanica. The sequence goes on along the minus strand of JAZGLO010002262.1, from coordinate 2,536,254 downwards.
TGTTTGTGTTTTGGACAAGTATCTTAGTCTTGCTTTGACTGATGTTTAAGCCGAACTTCTGGCAAGCAGCAGATAATTTGTCAACCAGGCACTGTAGCTGAATATCAGAATCAGCCACAATAGCTGCATCATCAGCATACAGGAGTTCCCTGACGAGTAGCTTCCTAACCTTGGTTTTTGCCCGCAGCCTTGAAACATTAAATAGTTTTCCAGAGGATCTTGTATGGAGAAACACACCTTCGTTTATGTCGTTGTACGCATAATGCAGTAGACAGGAGAAGAATATGCCAAACAGAGTAGGTGCGAGCACACATCCCTGCTTGACACCACTGCAAACCTCAAAAGTTGCTGATTGGGCTCCATTGAATTTGACAGTGCATTTAGTTTCCTCGTGAAAACACTCAATGAACTGCAGTAGTTTGGGAGGGCAACCTATTTTCCTCAGGAGTTTGAAAAGGCCACTTCTGCTGACCATGTCAAAAGCTTTAGTCAGATCAACAAAAACGATGTAAAGGGGTCTGTCTCTCTCTCTGAATTTCTCCTGCAGTAGTCGTAGAGAAGATATCATGTCTACAGTGGATCTACCACTCCTGAATCCACACTGAGACTCTGGGTAGACTCTAGAAGCTATCACTTGCAGCCTGGATAGTGCCACTCTAGCAAAGATCTTGCCCACTATACTGAGGAGAGAGATACCCCTGTAATTGTTGCAGTCACTCCGATCCCCTTTGTTCTTGTATATTGTGACTATAGTTGCGTCACGCATGTCCTGTGGGACATGACCTGTTTCCCAACAGCGGCAGAGGAGAATATAGAGTTCAGGGAGCAGGAGTGATTCGTTGACTTTCACTACTTCCACTGGGATACCATCACTCCCAGGAGATTTTCTATTTTTTATGCAGTTAATTGCTTTTTTAAGGTCACTGAGGCTCGGAAGATCATCTAGGCATTCCAGTACTGTAAGATCTGGTAGAGAAGCCAGGGCGACATCGTCTACTGTGTTCTGTGTGGCATAGACTTCGAGGTAGTGTTCTGTCCAACGTTCTAGCTGCTTGGTTTGATCTGTAATTTTTTCTCCTGATTTGGATAGAAGGGGGGCAGGCTTAGACACTGTTGGACCCAGGGCCGCTTTAATGCCATCAAATAGAGCTTTGCTATTTCCTGAGTGGAGACTGTCTTGGATTCTGTTGCAGGTATCCCTCCAAAAGTTGTTAGCACATTTTCTAGCCATTTGTTTCGCCTCTTTATTAGCACTTTTGAAGGCCTCCAAAGATCTTGTACTTGGCTTTGTCTTGAGAACGAGTTGTGCAGATCGCTTTTTCTCGATGCAAGGTTCCATTTGTGCTAGATTCGCCTCAAACCAGTCTACATTTTTGTGTTTTTGAGGCCCAAAGGAGGTGATTGCCGAACTGTAGATTACATCTCTTAATTTCTCCCATCTGATAGAGATGTCTTCTTCATTACTTAACGAGGGGATTGAACTGTTCAGGAGCTCGCCAAAGAGTGCACACTTCTCTGGGTCACCTACATGGTTGACGTTAATTCGCCTAGTTCTGGGTTGAGTGGAAGTATAAGCCTTCTTGAGAAGTAGTTTGATTTTGCTTAGCACTAGTGAATGGTCTGAGTTGCAGTCCGCACTATGGTATGAACGGGTGTGGATGATACTTTTCAGATCCATCCTTCGGGTGATGCAGAGGTCAAGCTGGTGCCACCTTTTTGAGCGTGGGTGCTGCCAAGAGACTTTATGGCGTTCCTTGCCAGAGAAGAATGTATTTGTTACACACAGTTCATGAGAGCTACAAAACTCGAGTAGCCTTTGGCCATTGTCATTGATTTTGCCAACACCATGAGGTCCCAAGCATTGTGGCCATGCATCATTTCCACCACCAACACGGGCATTAAAGTCTCCATTTATATAGAGGTGCTCGGATTTTGGAATACTTTTAATTACGTCCTCTAGAGCTTGATATAATCTGTCTTTGTCCTCTTCCGGTGCAGCAAGGGTTGGTGAGTTAGCACAGATTATATTAACTTTGCCTTGCGGTGATGCAAATTTCATGTGTGATACTCTTTCATTGCCAATGGGAAACATCGCGATGCAGGGGACGAGACTGTTTCTTATTGCGAAGCCGACGCCATGTATTCTAGGGCTTTGTTCTGGTTTTCCTTGCCAGTAGAATGTATAGTTGCTCTCTGTAAGAGATCCGCTGTCTGCCAGTCTGGTTTCTTGCAGGCAGGCCACATCAATGTTTAGTCTGCTGAGTTCTCTGTCGATGATAGCTGTTTGACGCATGTCTGTGACTAGTTCAGGGTCAGTATTGAAGCCAGGACACATTGTCCGTATGATCCAGCTTGCTAAACGCATTAATGTTGAGGGTTTTCTTTTGATTGTATTTGCAGGTGCGGGTGAGCAGCTTGCTTTTTGATTTTGTCTTAGCACCAAGCACCCAGTGGTGCGGCAAGCTGTGGCGGGATAGCACTTTACTGTCCGAGGGCTGCTCGGCTTAAGGCAGGCAGTAGCTATCCAGTGAGGCTAAAAAGCCCCTCCTACCGTCAAGAGTGGTCCCTGGCGTTCCAGCTTACGCCAATCAGCTAGGAACTTATCACCGGTAACTACCACTCTCCGTGTTTTTCCAAAGACATTACTGTCAGAGATGGAGTGACCTCTCCATTGCTGGGGGAAAGCCTGGGCGGTAAATTTGCGAGTGCTGGGCTGCCCACACGTCAGCACACGCCTCTCTTCCATACTGACCGGGTCCAAAGGGATGGCGAGCCATCACAATTTGGGGACAGGTGGCTGCAGGAGTTTGCCAGAGAGCAGTAGTCTTACTACTGTCCCCCCGCCTACGGGGCTCCAGGACCGGATTTTCTGTTAGGGTTTACTCCCTTAGCCTTAGACCTTACAGGGACACACACACAAGGCAGTGCGGCTATTGACCTATAGCTAGGGGTTTGGTTTGTGGGCAACAGGGCGTGTCCGCACGCCGACGGGCCATGCCTGCCTCACATCTTGGGGCCAAACCTCCTCCGAGACCCTTGCAGTTTAGCCTGAGGCTTCGCAGCCTCAGTTTCCATCTGCCACCACGAGGAGGTACTGCATAGGACTTGCTGTGGAGAGGCTATGTACTGGCAAGAGAGACTTACAAAACTGCTCCCCTTTCACAGATGCTAGCCAGCGGTGGCAACAAGTCAAGCTACCACACTAGACGCTTCACACAGCCATTTGACAGATGTGCTATATAAAAGCTATTAAAAAAACAACAACAACACCAGTCACCAATTTCTATCAAGTTACGCAAAAATTATGGTCACATTTTATATTTTAAGTTACCTATAATTAAGTAATCCTTTAATATAAAATGCAGTCTCCATATGTAGATAATACATTTTTTAACGTCCGAAATTCGTAAAACAAAACATGATGATGTTAATTAGCAGCTAATATTTAGTCAAGTGAACGAAGAATGCTGATTTAGTGAAGAAGTAAAAGTATCATAATTCTCAATGTCAATATCTGTTCGTCACATTGGGAATTGGTCATAGAAACAAAACGCGAAACTCCAGTTTTCAGTCTTTAAACATTACAATACTCAATTCTTTCTGATTTGATTTTATTTAAGTTTGGGGTGGCAATAGTTACTTTTTTTTAACCTCTTAGTCTACTACTGCTCTTAGTTATAAACTTATGAAAAACTTACTCTGTCTGTCTGTCTGTCTGTCTGGTACCAATGTTAAACACGTTATTTTATTACTCATAAGAAAAAAATCAATCAATTAAGAAATTAACAAATTAGTAAATTAATTATTGGTTATTAATTATTTTGTTTGATATAAAGAAGGGTAATAATTTCTACATTATTGAGAGATATGGTTATAAATGTAAAAGTCGAATTCATCCCTTAGATACGTTTTTTTGTGTGCTTGTTTCATAATTTGATTGGAGAAAAAGTGATTATAGATGTATGAACTCAATATATGTACTAATTACAGATGAAAAGCAATAATTAATAAGTTTTTCTTTATCTTGTAATGATATTTGTTCTAGAAGAACAAATCGCTAATTGTTCTAGTTTTTTTTAGATCATACTCTTTGACGCCAGTTTTATAATATCGCCAGAAACCCTTTACGCACCAACCGATAGCAGAGCAGTCAAAGACAGAGATACAGTGGTCAAGACCTTCCCAGACCTGTTTGCCACCAACTACCATCCGTTCAGCGCCAACAAACTGATGGCTCAGGGAATTGCGATATTCAGGAGCAAAGCTAAAAGAGCCATACTGACACCAGAAGTGTTGCACGAGCTAGAGGTGAGCTGAAATGTGTATGCTACGATAGAAAATCTAGTCAGTTAGGGGGGTGGGTGGTGGTGAAGTTTGTCCCACGTTCCATTCCATGGCACAAATTTTGCATGTAAACTGACACAACTTTTGATTCTTTACCTTGATACTACATAGTGTGAGAGACTGGGCTAAAGAATAATCACAAAACAGTTTTTATTTCACATCCATTGGAAAAGTCAAGGTAAAACTTATTTTTCAGACTTTGTGGTTCATTCATCAAATAACGTAATGCTCATATGGACTAGTTTGTAAGGTCAACGAAGATGTCAGAAGTGAGACTCTACTCTACTGTATAAAGCAGTTAAAATACTGTAACCTCGGTGGAAGGGGGGGGGGAGGGAATTAAAAAAATTAAAATAAAAAATTTGGAATTCTCTTCAATATCAGCCATCTGGAAATGTGTGACTCAATTCCAATTTTTTAATTCTTCCAATTAAGTACCCTATTTCGTCATAATTAAAAAAAATTGAATTATTTAGTTCGACAACTTTTCCTTTTTCTATCCAGAAGACATTTAGCACATCAACTCGCGGTTCGTGACAACATTTTATTCAAATTTCAGAAAGATCACTTCATTACATAATCAATGAATCCAAAAAAAAATTCCCGTGAGCGTTCCTGTGTTGTATATACGGGATCTCAGAGAACTGGCAATTATCTCGTTGTTTTCGTAGCATTTGTATGTGACCTCCCTGTGAAAAGTTAAGACATCTTCTTGAACTGAACATGAACTAGACATTTATTACAATATTTTGTTTTCCAAATTGTTTTTTCCCTCTAATTTTGTAGACGTTCAGAAACAACGTTCTATTACTGAGAGTTCAAGTTGATGGTCAAAATATAACTTTTGAAGACGTGTGTGTACGGAGCCAGACATTTGGTGGAACAGACTGTGTGGTGGATGGGGACTTTCTCTTTGATCATTTCTTTAAGTAACATTCTTTTGATACAATATCAATTAGGGATTAGTAGAATAACAGAAGAGATATTTTTAAAACTCATCGTTTATTTACTATTTTCTCAAAAGTAGTACTTAGTTTTTTGTTATTCTTTGTTTTTTTTTTACAGGTTTCTGCTTTCAATATGTTTCTTGGTTCTAGCTAATTCTCGTTTCATTCTGTTTATTGTTCATATTTATTGCTTTTATTTCTTTTTTTTTTTTGTTTCTATGTAGGCCTATTCATTGTTTCTGGTTTCAATCGATAGTTGCTTCTAATTCTTATTTTTTCATATTTATTCTTTTTCTTGTTTAAGTGAGTCGATGAGCCGAGGAGAAGTGAACTATCCCTTCTGGTTCTCTGTTGGTGGAGGCATAGATCTGAACCTGTTCATCAGTGATGTAGTCATGAGCGACAACGATGAGTATCTGAAAGCAGCAGGCGCTGTGAAGATGGCCTTTCCCCTTAGGCAAGACACAAAGGAAGTTGAGAAGATGTCTCTAGCCTGGGAGCTCGAGTTCGCAAATTTGATGAAGAATGCGAATTTTTCTACGGTTGATGTAATCAGCTTTGTTGTGGATTATCATTGCATTATTGTTTGTTGTGTAACCCTTGTCCTCTGTAACATGTACGTTTGGTTTGTTGACTTGATTAAGTTTGAGATCATAAACTAGCTGTAGTACTACAATTTATTTCAAAGACACATAGGCATTGGCTCTATTTATCCCTAAAAAAGCCTTTTACCCAAGTAGATTAGTCTAATCTTATAGATCTACAGATATGAACATTTTTTATTTCGAGATTAAATGGTTGTAAATATGGGTGAAGACATCTGTTTTATAGATGCATGCAGCTTTATGTTCAATATAATGTAATTCACAGTATGCCTACGCAATATCGCAGTCTTTGAGCTTGGAACTGGATAGAGGAACTAAAGGAGATATTTTCTACTTTTCATTGACCTTCACAATGATGATCACTTACGCCTCGGTGGTTAGTGCAGGTCAGTTCCATTGGAGCTCTGTCTAAAACACACCCTTTTTGTTTTACTGAAATTTTTTTTAAGTCAAAAGAATTTAAAAAATAGGTTTGTCGAAAATTTATAAACTTTAATATTTAAATTTATGCGACAAGAATTTTGTTTAAAAATAAGATTTTCTGATATCTTAGTTAATATTTATATATCAAAGTCATAGAGACAATTTCGTAAATATAAAATGAAACAATGTTGTCAATGCTGTGTAAATCCTTTTGACTCCCAGTGAACTGATTTGAGCATAAGGTCGCAACAGTACTTCGCCATTGGACTTAGTTCAGAGCAATTCCCTTCAGCTGGGTCCATGTCCTTCTTTGTTTCCTGGTCTACTGATCTCTTCCATGTTCTGGTTTTAGCTTTGGTCTCAATAAATGTGTCAAGATGCCCGATTGCCATTGGCTTTTCATTGGTTAGGAGCTCTTCTTGAGTAGAATCACGAAGACCAATGTCTTTTTGGCTTTCTGTAGCATTTTAATTTTTTGAACAGCCTCAGGACCCATTCTCCTTCTTGCCCGGGCTTGAGGTCGTCGAGATGTTTCCCAAAGGTTGCCTCTTGGCAGAGTTAAATGAAACTAAAAGATTACATAAGATCGCTTGATTGGTCATGAAGGAAACATGGTTTAAATATAATCGTTTTATACTCATTGTAATTAAATAACAAAAACTTTAAAAAAAAAACAGCAACAAAAAAGTTCTAATGTGTGCAGGTAGAAACATGGAAAATAAAGTACTACAAATCACTTTCAGAACATTTTCAATGAATTTGTTAAGCCTTCATTTCACTTTTGTATGTTGACCAGGAGGAGACTGCGTGTCAACCAGGGCGCTTCTGGCTAACGCTGGGGTAGTAGCTGCTGCAGTCGGCATCATGGGGGCGTTCGGCTTGGTGACGCTGACAGGTGTTCGCTTTGTGAATATGGTGGGCATCATGCCATTTTTAACATTGGGTGAGCCATAGTTTTATTGATTCTGTTAATGATGCATCTTTAAAAACTTTGGTGAGGCTCAGAATTTAAAAATATGAACAACCTCTGCTCCCCCCACCCCTTCCCACTGCCATACTTGGTAGTAATAGTGGATTGCCAACCAACTGTTTTAAAATATAGCCCAATTATGTAATCAAGGATTGTTAATTAAAACGTCTCCAAAATTCAGATGTGGTACCGTCATTCACACTATTGTATTTACAATTTGTAATCACAAAGTACATTATTAAATTATCTTATTGGAATACAATATTGGAATCAATGATATTATTTTAAATGGTTTAATATAAAATAAATGAAAATATCGGCATCCGTCGCCGCTTAAGTGGTATGCCATATTGATTGATCGTAGGATGGCACGTGATAAAACTAACTTCTAACCTCTGACCCTAACTATGAAACATATATCAAGAGAAGAACAGTGAATCTTTCGTTTCCAATGACATGTACAGACGAGCTGAACAAAACACTCTAGAGGAAGTGTTGCTAATCTAGGCTATTTTTTACACTTTGTATCACTGTAGCATCCCTGCAACATCACTTTCGTTCGTTACATAAAATAATTTCAAAATGGAGGAACTGATAGACTATACCTTTACGAATTAAAACTTTTTGTAAAACAAATGGGCAACTAACTAGCAGAAATAAAGGAGCTTTGAACCGAAGATAAACTACTAATCATTGAGATATTGTTACAATTAGAGCCCAATTCTTTATCATTTAGTTGACAACAGTTAAGTTCAAGTTAGAGTTCTAGACATTGTTTAGTTTACCAGAAAATCGCCAATTGACCCATTCTACGCAGCCTATATATTGCTAGCAAAGTACGAAATCCTAGGCCGTCTATAGAATGCCTGCATTTCACACTTTGACGGTAACACATATTAATTTAAGTTTACTTATGTTAGCTACTATAAAATATAGTTAAGACTAAGGAATTAAAAACAAAATTCAGGTATTTATCAATAGCCTACCAGCCTCAGGAAGATTATTTTGATCCACTTACCTAGACAAGAGCTCGAATGAGGACCTGTGGCAAAGAACAAACCAGTAACCCATTGAAGTAGATATCCTTTAGAGACGCTGGAGATGGATGGGTCACACCCTTTGCTAGCCTGCATCGAACATTACAAGACAAGCCCTCACAAGAAACCCCAAAGAAAGAGTAACAGGGGACGGCCCAGGAGTACATGGCGCCCCGATTTGGTAGCAGATACCAAGCTGATGGGCAAGACGTGTGGACAGTTGGAGAGACTCGCCCAGCATTGAGACAAGACGAGACCACAGGCAGAGAAGAGATGAGACAAAGGAATAATAAACATAAGACAAGACACCAACAAATTACACACACACACACGAACGATACACACTGCCAATAGGGCGAACATAGGTTCGGGACAACTTTTCTACTTATTGATTGATGTATGGCAGTGTTTCTCAAACTTTTGCCGATGGAGCCCCCCTCCCTTTTCTCTTTTAAAAGAAGAATTTTGTTCGCACCCACCTTAGCTAGCTGGGGACTTAAGCAGCGCTGTAGGCTTTCACAATGAGGTGCGGAAGGGCTTTTGGAATGTAATGAAAAAGAATGAGTAAAAAAAAAAGGTAAAAAAAAATATATAGCAGAGAAAATTATGTCTAATAAAGAAGGAGCTAGCACTTGCCAATAGTATTATGTGGGAACAATCGAGTTCCAATAGTCGGGAGAATTGCCACTCTAAGGTAGAGTCTCTAACAAGAATGTCAAGATAAGTAACGTGATAGGAGATATTATGAAATGCCTTCTTCAAAACGTTCTGAGTTTATATTGTTACAGACGCCTCACGCGAAAACATTATACTGTAATAACTTCATCTGGAAACAAACCCAGTCCCCTAGCGCGTGACACTGTTCTGGCTCCCTAAGATTATAATGTTGACTTGTGTAATCCTTTTTCTCGAGGTTTCTTCTAAAATAAGGATTAAATGAATAACGAAGTGTCGCGTTTGAAGAAAAAAAAAACTTAACATTAATTATCCAAAAAATCTGGGGCAATCCAAGACAAAGTTTCATATACACATACATTTACCTGGTCCACTCTTGATGTCGCATTAATCACTTCTATTAAATACACCGGCAACTGTTTCACATTTAAATAATCCAGTTCTTTTTTCAACCAGGTAATGGCTTTAAATATAACAGCAAGGAGAGGCCAAAACAAATGTAGGCCTGTACTTTTATTTTTAATGAGCCATTTGACCTGACTGCCAGGTGGTACACAAAGGTCGTAGTATAATTTTTTTTTCGTTAGGAATAAAGAAAACAACCACAAGTACACTTCGGGGTCCGATTTTGAGTTTGTGTTTCCACACAAACTGTCTTTGTAACCTTGTTTTATTAATTTTCTTTTCAATTAGATTATGTACTATAATGTATTAATAATCACTGAATGAACAAATAAACATGCACTATTATGTGTATTATTATTGAAGACAGGCGCAGAAAACGAAAAGAAAAATTAAATAGACCGCCGGCGGACAACAGCTTTGTCTGTACGAGATGAGGAAAATATGCAGGTCGCAACGGGGTAATGTGAAACACTACACTCGCCCTTAATCTTTGGAATCCAAGACATTGCCATTAATATTGTTCAACGTATTGTTTAGGTATTGGTGTTGACGATATGTTTCTTTTAATGGGCACCTGGAGTGAAATCACTGCAATAAAAGATATTAGCATCGAGGAGAGAATTGGTCTAGTTTTCAAAAAGGCTGGAGTTGGCATCACTATCACATCATGTAAGTAGCTGATCACGTGATATAGTGCTGAGTAATCATATCAGGAAATAAACACATTAGTCCATTTGTTATTTCCCTTTAAATGATATTTTAACAAATATATATATTGCAATGACATGTACTCTCTATTTGCTTCCAGTGACTGATTTCTTGGCATTTGTTGTTGGCTCTTTGAGTGTCTTCAAGAGTGTGAAGAACTTTTGTATTTATACAGGTGACTTGACTCTTCATAGCATATAAGCATCTATGTAATTGTGAGTTTAAAGTTTAAAATTGTGTTACTCGAGTGCCCAACAACTAGCAAATGAATAAATTTTAAATGAAAGGAAAAGAGAAGGACAAAGTACACGCAGATGGTCCTTCCATATATCAGACAGTCAATCATCCATCCATCCCAGTGGCGCTACAGCTCATGGAGGGCTCTGGTCTGCTTCAAAACATCACTCAATTCAGATCTCTCCTGAGCCTTTGGTCTCCACGCCCTAACCCCAAGCTGTTGTAGGTCTGAAACAATCAAACTGTTCTGCATAATTCTGCCAGCCGTAATTAATGTTTCTGTTTGGCCTGTTAGCAAATATTAAAGTAATGAAAAACATGATGAGTGTAAATTAAAAACGTTAATTGCACACATATAAAATACGAATGTTTCATTGTAAAAATACTACGTTGTAATATTTCACAAAACATGTAGATCTCTAATACTCTAACTCTATTATCTTATCTTATCTTATATAATACAGACGTTACTGCAAAAAAGAAGATGATTACGTCCTACGCGTCATGCATTTAGTCATGCATATTAACCAATGACTTAAATTCTGCCAAGTCACTGGTTTTCCTGGCTAGCTCAGGCAACCCTTTCCATGGTTTAATAGCACTAGGGAACAAGGAGCATTTGTACAAATTTGTCCCAGCATATGAAACGAGGAACATGTCTTTATCTTTGTGTTTTTCTGAGAATTTTGTTAAATTTTGTTTTTGTATTTGAAGATTATGGTTCAGTGTTTTATGTATAGTTGCTACTTTACTTTAGAGTCTTCTGTCCTGAAGGCTTTCTAAATTAAGTGATTTCACTAGAGGTGTTACTCTAGTCAAATGGGAATATTCGTTTGTTATGAATCTCATCTCCCTATTTTGTGTCTGTTCCAGTTTCTTAATGTTTTCTTGAGTTGAGGGGTCCTAAACACAGAATGCATATTCTATTATTGGCTTAACTAAGGTGACTAAGTATTACGTATTTGTTTAGAAGGCTGATGCATATTTCACAGATATAGGTCTATATGTTAAATATGAGAACTGCATTATGTCACATGTGTATGATTATAGCATGATACATATGTTGATTTCAATGTGCTGCAGATCCAATGTATCTTATCTTATATAATACAGACGTTACTTCAAAAAAGATGATTACGTCATACGCGTCATGCATTTAGTCATGCATATTAACCAGTGACTTAAATTCTGCCAAGTCACTGGTTTTCCTGGCTAGCTCAGGCAACCCATTCCATTCTCTAATAGCACTAGGGAAGAAGGAATATTTGTACAAATTTGTCCTAGCATATGGGACGAGGAATATGCCTTTATCTTTGTGTCTTTCAGAGTTTTTTATTAAATTTTGTTTTTGTATTTGAAGATTATGGTTCAGTGTTTTATGTATAATTGCTACTTTACTTTTGTGTCTTCTGTCCTGAAGGCTTTCTACATTTAGTGATTTTACTAAAGGTGTTACTCTGGTTAAGTGTGAATATTCGTTTGTTATGAATCTCACTGCTCTATTTTGTGTCTGTTCCAGTTTCTCAATGTTATCTTGAGTTGAGGGGTCCCAAACGGAGGATGCATATTCTATTATTGGCCTAACCAAGGTTAAATAACATTTTAGTTGTATGTAAACACACAGTTATAGATGTAAGAAATGCTAAATATGTTAATTGCAATAAATCACTAATGTATGTTGGTGGCGCGGCTGTTAGCTTCCAAACCTAAGGTCCTGTGTTCGAATCTCAGTGAAGACTGAGATTTTATATTTCGGGAGTTGTAGGGCGCCCCTGATTCCAGCAAACTCTAATAAGTATTTGACTTAAGTAGTGGGAAGTAAAGGCAGTTGGTCGTTGTGCTGGCCACATGACACCCTACGTTTTAACCGTGGGCCATAGAAACAGATATCTTTTATATATGTATATGTTGCAAATTACATCGCAAGGTCTGAAAAGAGAAGTTTACTTTACTAATGTTTGTTAAATATTTGGTTGTACTATTCCGCATATGTTCTTTAGCTATTTTGTATGCACTTTAACAGGTGTGTTTATATTTTAGTTGTATTCTAAACACAGATGTACAGTCAAAGCGTTCAGATATATTATCCCACTGTCTTACCTCAAGGTGTTGGCGTCTTATTGTGTTACGTCTGCAATGCGACCTTCTTCGCGGCCTGCCTCACTTACCACGGCCGGCGGGTCTACTCTGGTCGGCACACGATCACGTGTAAGAAAGTGGGCAAGTCCAGGGCCGAGCTGAGCAGAGAGGGGCACTGTTGCTGCCATGTTTGCTTGTTTGGGGGTGCAGTGCCCAGAGGTCCTAACGATGACCAAAGCTTGTGCGAAAAAGCGCCAAAGTATTTTCTTACAAAGTAAGCATGTATTTTTTTAATTTTAAAGTTTACATCAACTCCCTCTGTCTGTCTGTCTGTCTGGTAAAATGTACACGTTATTTCTCCCACACCCAATCTCGGATTAAACAGACATTTCGCACAATTATTTCTTTTTACCTGACAACACAAGAATCGATTTAAAAATATAAAAAATAATAATTTTTATTAACTATTGGTAATTATTTATTTTGTTTAATATCTCGATCAAGGGAAAGAAATAGTACTTGACTGAAGTGGTGGTATAAACTAAATTAGTCCCCTTCATAGGTCCCGGCTCTAAATTGAACTAAACAATACATAACTAAATAATGTTCTTTCTTTCTCGTTTCTTTCTCTCCCCCCCCCCTCCCACGTCCAGAGAAGTGATAGGATCCTAGGGTACTGAGAAAGCTAAAAGCATGAAATAGCGCTTAAACAAAAACAATCGGTACAAATATTATTATTCGCACACATTTATTGTTGTGGTCTAGATCTATTACAAATTTAATTACATGACTGATCCAAACTAATTGATATATTTGCGATTCGTATAAGTTTTAAAAAAAGTATTTTTTAAAAATGTTTTTCTTGTTTTGATTTCGCTTCTCTAAATGAAAGCTTTATTTAGTCACATGTATTTAGTTCCACCTCTTGTGCTTATTAATATCGATAGAAAACCCACATCGGTACAAAGGTCTGCGTCAAAGTGCTGTTGCGTGTAATTGAATTCTTTTTCTAAAGCGAAGCCAATGGATAGATGTTCTACTACACAGAAATAATGCCACGCTTTACAATGATGGGAAGTTTCGTTCTATATACTTACACGTTTCGGATGTTCCTACAGATGTGAAGGTCATTACTTCCTAGTCTAAGCCTCCCGCAGGACAACCGGAAGGGGCGCTGGGCAGGGTTCGAATCCGGGACCACTGAAACGACACTACATAGCGCACGACCAGGCAACCATTAGTAATCATGTTAAAAAATTGGGTCGAGGAATCTATATAATTTTAGGAATTAAAAAAGAAGAAAGGTCGGTAAAAAGAAAAAAATAACGCCGTCTGCAAGCCTCCTTTTTTTTCAGTTTACGCCGTCTGCTGACACGTTGAAAAGAGGATGCTCACTATCACGAGTTGGACCTGCCGAGTTGCCGAGTCGCTAATTTAACAGCTTCATTAACCATGTATGTTACCAAATCTTATTCTTGATCTGCAGCTTTATTCTGTACAAACCAGTTCGTTTTGTCATCCTCCTTTTGTTTGCTGGTTACCTGGGCGTCTCCTTATGGGGGTGCACAAAACTGAAGCAGGGACTAGACCTTAAGAATCTTGTGCTGGAGTCCTCCTATTTCCACAAGTACCAGGTAGGTAACAAACGGGCATTCATCCTATTACATATACATACACCACTGTGTTTAGACCTGTGTGTGTGTGTTAAGACGATTCTGATGGCCTAAGTCAATTCTATTTTTCATCTAGTACTTTATACACTAATGGCTACTGACTGTCAATGTCTACATCGATATGCTAGAAAGTGTTGGACTGCACCACACTAAGCTGTTAGGAAAAGTGAATATTCTGGGAAAAGTAAAAAGAATACGTACTTTTACATATGTCTGGAGAAGCGATGAAACAAATACACTCATGAGAATATTGTTGTACTAAATTTATTAATATGTTTCAATGACCTTAAAATAGTTTACATTTTATTTAACAGGTGTGGGATACAGAGAATTTTGGAGTCAAAGTTCCGATTGCCTTTGTTACAACCAGTGAGAAAGATTATACAAACATATCAACGTTAATGGTCAGTGCACGTACAATGTTCAGGCTATTTGTTTTTTTTCTTGTTACCAGGTTACTAGATGTCCGTTATTTTTGGAAACGAAGGAATGGTTTATCTTGTGACTGAAGAAAATAAATAATTAATAAAATATTAAGCATACTACCTATCCTAGCTCATACAAAACTGTCGCATGTTTAGAAATGTAGTATCATTTGATGCATTACGTTTGATTGAAATTAGATCAAAATAAGAACACAATTATTGTTCCTAATGCTAAACGTTACACTACACAAATCGAAACGTCTTCCAGCTGTATTTAAAGTTGTACATTTTGTATCCCATAGAATGTTGATTACGGAACAATGATAACATTGTTATAATAAATGAAAAGTTATCTTGGAATCCCCAGATTGATGAAATTATGTAAAAAATCAAATAAAAAATGAGTGTTTATTAAAAGAAATAAAAAAAAAAACAACAACAGAAAAATAAAATGGTACTTTACTTTATTTAGGCCAATATTAAAATATGCATCCTCTGTTTAGAATCCCTCAACTCAAGAAAACATAAAGAAACTAGAACAGACACAAAATATAACAGTGAGATTTATAACATACGAATATTCCAATTTGATTAGAGTAACACCATTAGTAAAATCACTAAACTTAGAGACACTTCAGGACAGAAAAATAAAAAGTAAAGTTATGATACATAAAACACTTAACCACAATTGACAAATAGAAAAACAAAACCTAATGAAATACTGAGAAAGACGCAAAGATAGACATATTTTTTTTATTCCTTACGCTAGAACAAATTCGTACAAATACTACTTCTTCCCTTAGGCCATTAGAGAATGACATGAGTTGTCTGAATCAATCAGAAAAACCAACGACTTAGCAGAGTTTAAGTCATTGATTAACATGGATGACTAGATTGACACATAAAATGCGTAGGACGTAATTATCTCCTTTTTTGAAGTAACGTCCGTATTTTATAAGATATGATAAATCAATCCAGTGAAGTGCGAATGAAATAAAGTGCAAATGAAATAAAGTGCGAATGAAATAAAGTGCTACTTAGGTTTCGTTTTTCCTTGAAGAACATGTACGAGCTTTTGACCAAGTCCAAGGACGATCCATACATTGACAAAACTGTTGACAACTGCTGGTTGACGTCATTCTACAAGACTTCCTACTACAACAGCACGGATGATGACGTGTTCTTCGATGGTCTCAAAACATTTCTTGCCTTGCGCCCGAGCTTCCAGAACGACCTTGTTTTTGGAGCGGACAACCGATCCATAGTAGCGTCCAGATGTCATGCTTACTCTATTAAAGTAAGTCAGTAACAATACGTAGGCCTACATATTGTGTTTCAGTGTAAACTCCAATTCTTATTACAATGTAATCATTGCAAAGAGTGAACCACAATGCTATGATTATAACGTGTGAGTAGGAGTTCAATAATCAATGATACTTTCTAATGGTCACAAAGAGTCTAAAATTTTATTTGTATTTATTCCTTATATACTTTAAGTAAACTCTGTTTAAGGTATGCTATGTCATCAAAGCGCCATGTGCTTGCAGTGTACATGTAAAAACTGCTAGATTAATTAAATTAATATTTTTCTTCTTCTTCTTCTTCTTTTTTTTTTTTGCTTGGCTTGGTGTTCAATTGTGTGGTGTAATTTTCCATCTAATAACCTGATAGTCAGATTAGATTTAAAAATGGTAAACATGACGCATTCTTTTAGATTTAGACCTAGTAGATATAGGCGGCTCCGTTAGGGATCTAATGGTGGCCGCCTCTGAGTTTGTGTGATAACACAAACTCTCATTGTAATCTTGTTTTTTCTAGAAATGTTTACTTCATGTATTTTACGTTTGTCTTTTAGTCTCAAAGCCACATCAACATTAAGCCTGTGTTGTTCAAATCCTGTTTTATCGTATCCAGGTTGTAGACTCCAATGATCAGGCCAACTTAATGACACGGATGAGGGACCTGGCAGACGCTTCGCCGGCCGACGTCTTTGCTTATCATCCAGCCTTTGTCTATTTTGAACAGTACCTGTCTATCCTGCCCGGTACTTTACAGACGGTTGGGGTCACTCTAGCCGGTATTTCTCTTGTCTCTTTATAGTAAAGAAGGCTAGTTGCATGAGCATTTGATTCACAATTTTGAGACCTCACTTTTAAACATCAACCGTCCAGTATATCCCTTATTCACCATGAACTTTGACCTTTTAAACTTTTAAAGATATAAATAGTTTAAGTTTTAATTTGAGTTTGTTTTCTAGAGCAGTGATGGGCACATTTTTTGAGTAGCGGAGTAAAAACTGAAAGCAACTTTTTTGGGGACCGAAATATTTTTATGCTTGAAAAATACAGAAATTTAGTATTTTAACTATTAATATAAAAATTTAGCGAAAGCGATACATGAAGATGTAATAACAGTTGTCATAGTTTGGTTCAAATTGGGACGTATTTATTCTTAAGAGTGCATTGAGCTGTCCATCTGTTAATCACAGCCTTTTCTAAGCATGTGAAAACTAGATTTTGTCAGCAAATTGACTCTTCATAACTCCTAAGCTTGTTTCCCTTAACACCAGTCAGTGACTTTATCCTCGTGGATTAGCTGTTTGGAAAAGGAAATTGTTGCTTGAAACATTAAATGGAACATTCTCAACAAAGTGCTATTTTGTTCCTGTGACAGATCTGTGAAAAATGCTAAATTCAAAACCCTTGATAGATCTTCTCATGGAAGAAAGATACTTTTGTCGTCTTTCAGTACCAAAATTCTCTCACAAAGACTCCTCCTGCACTGTCATCCTACTTATGTAGTACATATAAGTACTCATGTTGCATGGAATTATGGAACTTTTGAATTGTCTGTGCGTAAGCCCATGGAACTATTTGCAAGTATCACTGTTACATAGAGGACTGTTTTTATGTATAAGATTCTTACAGATAATCAATGCTAGTTCATAGGCATCAGAAAAAATGTTTATAAATGCGTGCATGCTCTGTCACAGCTTTTAAAAATGTATCCTTCTTATAAATAATACCAATCCAAATAAACTACTAGCACAGAGAAATAAGAAAAACAAGCAAAAAAAAAAAGCAAAAGAACTCTAAAGCCCTAAAACACCATCTACCCAATAAAAATTTACCAGTTTCTCAAACATAACTCCTGACTCCTGGACTTAACTACAAACAACCACCCATTACAACACATTTAGTAAATAATACTCTAACGAATCAAATCCACTGGAGCTTAAAGTAGGCATGCTCGAAACCATTGAAAGCTATCAAAAAACAGCCATCAATGTATACACCGACGGATCAGCCTTCAAAGCCACCATCAATGCTGGTTTTGGTGCCTTCCTGGTCTTCCCTAAAAATAACCACTTTTAAATAAGTGCACCCTGTGGCAATTACCATAGCTTTACAGACAGCCCAAAACAAATTATATGAAGGGATACAATCACCATCAGATATTGTTGTCTATACAGACTCCAATCCACTCTTTAACCACTTAACAGCGGCACCTCAAAAAGCCCAAGAGAGTAGACAACACTAATTGTGATAATACATCAGATGATGACAAAATTAAACATCAACATCACATTAAAGTGGATCCCTGGACATATTGGCGTCATAGGGAATGATAAGCTGTCAACGGCAGGATCATCTATGGAACAATCAGATAGACCTGTTAACTACCTGACCCTAAGGTCAATGTTAATCAACAACCCCAAAGAGGAGTGGCTCAACCAATGGGCAACAGGAAACACAGGCAGAGCATTGTGCAAAGAAATGAACATGCCTAACAAACTGGACAGTATTAACTTCCTCCCCCGCAAAGAGCAATCTACAATCTTCCAACTAAGAACAGGACACACACCTCTGTTAAATTACCATCTCAATAAAATAAATTCCCCACAACTCCCCCTTTGCAGACACTGCGCCCACCCCTTTGAAACCGTAAACCATATCCTCTTTGAATGCCCCTTTCTAATCCACCTTAGGCAGACCCTACTTCCACTACATCCCAACATAACTAACACCCTGTGAGGCAGTGCTGAAGAAAACAGCCCACTATTTTTCCTTGGCACAGTCTGCAAAAGAGCTCACAGCTCAGCAGCAAAAGGCTGGCTGGAAGAAGAAGAAATAATACGAATTGTGGATAAACATAGTCATAGTCTAGTTCATGGCAATCTAGCGGAACCTAAAGTTACTTTGAGGTTAACTGCGATGTTAATTTAAACGTTATCTTCTGATTCTCCAATTCGTATCTTGATGTTTAAGTTATTCGAGATAAATTAGCATTTTCATAATCCTTTTGTTATCCAGACATAAAACGTACCAAACTTGATTCATACATTCTTAACAATTCTCCATAAAGAAGTTTTTAGCAACAAATTATAAATATAATACGCCACAATAGAACATCCTTATGTATCAGTTTAATGAGCACTATATATCGCCATGCGCACCACCATCCAAGCTAGTGCAGAAGATGCGCACTGTTAGAGACTGGACTGAAAAGGATGTCAACATTAGGAAGAAGAGAACGATCTCCGCCCAAGTCTAGAGCCGCTATGACGAGACTGTGCTAAAGATAGATGTTGTTTTATTTACTTGTGATGGCCGGTGAATAAACATCGTTGCCTCGTTGAGTTGCCTCCCTTAAATTTTTACAATTGTATACGCTACAGTAGAACTTCCTTATGTAGCAGTTTAATGAGCACTATATATTTTTGGAAACGACTTTGCTGGCACAATCATTCTTTTCGCCTTTCTGTTTTCTTTTGTCATCGGTCAAGGATGAATAAATGTGACACAGCGAGTTGCCTTCAATGTTTATACAAAACTATTTCTACATGTACTATTTTTTGAAAAAACAAACAAACTCGACGTTCTAAATCAATTTGATGTTTTAGAATTGACATTGTAGAATTTCACAGTGAAATAAAGAAACACTAGACATCAGATAAACAAGTCGTTTGTTTGAAGATCAATTAACGTTCACTCAAATTGGTTTACTGCTTGCGCGAATTTTAAATCAGCTGACGCATTGTTAGGGTAACATATTTACTAGTAATTTGTGAAGTAATCTCGGGACAAAAGTGTAGATAGAAATATGAAATACGCCATGTTTAGAATGACAATAGAGGCGCTTAGAGTAAAAAAACTCGACGACCATTCTCCCCATAAAACTAAACGTTTTAATGGTGTACTAAAACTTTATCCAGCCTGAAAAGCCGATCTGCTGTGCGGGCTAGCATGTGTGTTATAAGTCTTGATTGGAGTATAATAGCATCAAATGTTGAACCATTTAATTTTTACATACTTGGGGGGGGGGGGTTATGTTAATCATTTTTACAAAACTTTTGGCAGACGGTCTTTGGTCTAGATGGCGGCCTGGTCTCGTGGTTTGCGCTGCGAACTGTTGTGGCTATTATCCCCAGCTTGAACCTCACCCGCTATCATCCCTTGCGGTCTGGCAGAGGTCTGGACTGGAGTGTAAAAATGTTCTTTTCTGAAACACACAAAACAAAACACAACATATGAGATTATTAATTGTGGATTTTCATTTCAGAACTAATATGTTTTGTCTTAAAAACCATCACGCTTACGTATGTAAGCTTTTTTTTTTTGTTTGTTTTTTAAACCTTTTTGAATTCATTCAGATACAATAATAGCTTTTTAGTTTCTAAATAGGGAAAAATGCAATCCTAATAAAAATCATTTATTATGATACATATGTACATAGTTGAATGAAAAAACATTAGCCAATTTGTCAGGAACATTAAATCTCTCAGTCTATTCTTGATTTTGTCTCCCCTACAGTGATGTTCGTGGTGACCTGCATCTTCATCCCGCAACCAATGATTGTGGTCATTGTTATGGTCCAGGTGATCATGATAGTCACTGGAATATTTGGCTTCATGGCCCACTGGGGTCTGACCCTCAGCTCTGTCACCATGATCCACCTCATCATGAGTGTTGGCTTCTCAGTGGACTTTTGGTCAGTTGAAACATTTAGAGGAAAACTATCTTGAGATTTATTGTAACGTTATATGTACTCGCTATACTAGTGTGAAACTACACACAACAACACAGCAATACTTTGTGTCCGAAGAAGATTTCAGACATAAGTCAGGCGAATTAGTTTAATGTGAAGTGTACATGAGATTTTGGCGTTCATTGTTAGCTATATTAAACAAGATAATACAATAGACAACACTAAACATTGTAATCCATATATTCACATACTAACGTTACACATATAACAGATAACATAAGTGTTAACTCCCTTTCCAAGGGGAATAACTTTAAAAATGTGACAACATACACGTTTACGCAATATTAACTTTGTACAGCCACACTATTGCTTTGACCTGGAAGTATTACCATTCTTTAGTTAGTGTGTATTAGTGTGCGCCATATGTATTCACCGGTTTACTTTCATAGTCCTATTCTAATAGCGTGGTCGAGAGGCTAAGTATGCTTGAACTTGGCTTGGCTACCTATGAGTGGGGTTTGACACCCGACTCGAGCAGAGTTGTGTTTACTGAGCGCCTAAAGGCAGCACGGAAAATCTTCACCCATTTCCCCCTCCCCGCACTGGTCCACGGATGAGATTCGACCATAGCGCTCTGAGCATGCCATAAGCATGAAATAGCGCTTTATAAAAGCTATAATTTATTTTTGTATTCCAAAGCTTCTCTTAACTGACTGTCTGTCTGGTAACAATTCGGAACATTTTATTTCCCCCACTTCCTAGTCTCGGATCAAGTTGAAACTTTGCACACAATTATTCATTGCACCTAACAACACCATGAACCAATCCAAAAACTAACCAATTAGCTAATTAAACAGGGATAATTTATTAGTATTGTTTGATATTTTAAAAAAGGAAATAAATCTTACAGTACTGAGATACATTTGCTGTATGTGTTGAGTTCTTCTCATTGGATAAGTTTTTTTCTTAAACTATTATGTATGGTTTGCTTGTTTCTTTATACATGTGTGTCTTATTGTTGCTGTAAATGTGAAGTTCTTCTCATTAGATACGTGTTCGTTTGTTTTTAAATCAATGTGTATGTTTTGCTTGTTTCTTTATACATTTGTCTTTTTCGAAGTGGTAATTTCTAATGTTTTTATTTCTAGCGCCCATGTCTGTACAGCTTACATTGTATCAGAGAAACAGTCCAGGGAAGACCGCGCCAAGGACGCTATTGTTCACGCCTCAGGCCCGATTTTCAACGGGGGATTGTCCTCCATTATCGGCGTGGTCGTGCTGCTCTTCACCGAGTCCTACATTTTCCAGTCTTTCTTCAAAATCATGGTGCTGGTTATCGGCTTCGGAGTCCTGCACGCTGTGTTCCTCATCCCCGTAGTTCTGTCTTTCATAGGCCCCACCACCTACGTGGACCTGGAGGAGGATTCCGCCACTCCCCACTTTGCGAGCAAGACGTCGGGCGGATCAAAGCAGAAGAACGGAGAGGCCTCCTTGACGAAGATCTCCAGTATAAATGCCGCGACTCTAACGAATGAGAGACCGCTGAGCGATCATGACTTACAGCTAGGTTACCTTCCTCGCGAAAAGTCACGGTAGATCTTGACAGCTCGTACATACACTACATTCATTACATATTTATTGCCGCTAGGAATTGTAGCTGAAATCTAGCGAAGTAAGCCTTTATCTCTTTTATTAGCTTTTGACATAAAAAAAAATAATATCCCCCTTTGTTTTAAGTTGTTTATTAACAATTGGGTTAGCAATATGATTCTTATTAGGATTTTCTCCATACATTTTAACTACATATGCAGTTATCTGCTCTTTGTTAGCATCTCGATTTGTAAGTTCATGTTTAGATTTTCAACAATAAAATACAGGAAGAGAGATCAAAGAATAGAAAGCGCTAAAGGGAAATGCGGAGGATGGCTGCCTGGTCGCGCGGTTTGCGCGCTGGACTGTCGTTCAGATTTATCGATGGTCCCGGGTTCATTCCCTGCCTGCTGCCATCCCCCGTCGTCCTGCATGAGGTTTGAACTAGGAAGTAGATTATCTTCAACTCTGAAGGAACATCCGAAATATATAAAACAAACAAACTTACAGAAAAACTTAAGAAAAAAAAAAGTTGAAAATTGAGAGAGATTTTGAAACACACAAAGTAAACAATGTCAAGGACGCTCTATGGAAAGAGCTTGGAAGTTAAATTTTACAGCGCTACAAAAAAAGTGCATGCATATTATCGTAAACCATTTAAAGTACATAGATTATCACACGTCGTATAATGTTTACCAAATAGCTTTTAGTCCTATAAATGTCAGGGCAAACTTTTTTTTAACTGATTAAGCAAGTGTTTATGACTTTACTTCTTTATGTATGCCATTGAATGCATATGTTAAAGTTTTTAGTATCACCGTCAAATACATATTAATGGCTGCTGTGAAGTCATTTTATAATCTTGTAAGTGCACTAAAAAAGTTAAATTAATTACTAAAAGTGTGGACAACTAAGTCCTGTTTAGCAATTAAAAATTTACATTTTATTAGTTTTAAACATTCATTTTCTCCTTGTAGGGCACTGTCACTCATATACCATGCTCATCCAGGCCTTTTCACTACATTAATACGTCATGCAATCTAGTTGTTGATGTATCTTATCTTATAAAATACAGACGTTACTTCAAAAAAAAAAAAGAAGATGATTACGTCTTACGCATGCATCTAGTAATGCATGTTAACCAATGACTCAAATTCTGCCAAGTCATTTGTTTTCGTGGCTGACTCAGGCAGCCCATTCCATGCTCTATTAGCACTGTCCTAGCATATGGAACAAGGAATGTAGGAAGTGTTACGTTCATTATTTTGAGTTTATTATGTAACAATCACTGTGTTTATAGTCTACGGTAGGTTATAGCCCTGTTGTTGTTGTACACAAGAATGATGACTTAATATCAAAGATATTTATTGCCGATTAGAAAGACTCAGGAGTGCATGGCTAGTATATTTTGTTCATGTATAAATAAATATATCTCGTCATGTCAATTTTCATACATTACAATATTCCAGACAATATGGCATTAGTATCACAAAGTAAAGATAGACACTTTGTGTTCTCTTGTGACATCGCTGCTAGATTAGATTTGTCTAGTAATAATAAGTTTGTAGCAGGCTAGATTTGTCTAGTAATAAATACGTTTGTAGCAGGCTAGATTTGTATGCCTTCAAGTACCTGGTCAAAATAAAAGTAAAATGATCTATTCACTTCGTTGTATTGTTGTTTTTTTGTTTTTGTTTTTTTACAATACATCTATTCAAGTCACTCAGTCATGGAGAAGCCTGGAGGGTGGGTGGGCGGATGCTGATCTCGAAAACTGCTCTAACGATTTTCCTAGAAATTTAACAGTTAATGTATATCGCTGAGAAAAGAATTGCTAGTTCGTCAGCCACACGGACAAAACTCTAGTTTGACCGTTATAATTTTTCAAAAATAAAAAATAAATAAATGTTAATTTGGCTAGAGACTAAATCTAGGTCTAGAGCCTGTCGTGCGCGCGTGAAGTTTTCTTTGTATTTAATAGTTGTGTTTTAGCGAATAGGAAGTAGTTTATATTAGGTGCGTTTTGTTGTCTAGAATAGTGTGTATGTGAGTGTATACGTTATCCTTAGTTCCCGCAGTGGAGAGTATGGTCACTATGTTAGCTGGTTATAACGGTAGGCCTACTTAAGTACATAGTCTTAGTAAGTAGGCTAAGCTTTCGGTACGGGTGTCGCTAATGAAAAGTTCCTTATTGTAGCGGCATCGCTAGATCTAGGTTGTCTTTCGTTTCAGGGTGTTAGGCTGGGGGGGGGGGGGCTATGAGAAAGTGTGTCGCCTTTCCGCCCTTGGAGCCGTATCGTTAACTATCGTTGTTGGAAGTGTACGAAGTTGATGTTCTGTAGGGCGCCAAGATGGAGTGTGTGTGTGGAAGGTGTGTTATTGGTGTGCTATTTGAACAATTATTAATGTACTGTTTATCCACCATGAAATTGATACTTAGGGAAATACCTTGTTAAGTTATAATTATGTATTATTAACCCTAACCCTCTTTAACAATTGTTGGCTAATCGATGATGTTTTAATTTTATCTTGTCTTCGATGACCTTTATTCGTTGTTACTTCGCTGTTCATTTGCGAGCATTCTTTGTTTTGGTTTACACTGATCAGGAGGGGGAGTCCGGGCAACTACATTATACCCTAGGTGAGTCCGAAAACAACCCCACCTGACAGAGCCAACATGGCGTAGTCAGCCATATTACAGTAATTATGCGATAACTAAGCGAAATAAAGTGGCTTCAATTTTATTGAAGTTTATATAAGCGTTGCTTAAATGTTTAGGTAAATCTGATATAGATTACGTCTAGATTCTAAATCTGAAAGTAGGCTTAGATCTAGACTAGATCTTAGATCTAGATGTCCATATAATGAACAATAAATAATCGCACACAGATCTATATGCCTTCCCCGCTGGCCGAATCAGAAAATGTCACGGCTCACGGGTTGGATATCCGAATGGAATCAAAGTTTTTTAAATTAGATTTTATATTTGAAGTTTAATACTGGAGGTATTGTATTATCTTTTAAAAAATATATATTCTAAAAATGTTTTTCTTGTTTGAAATCCTGTTGATTAACTCATGCTGGATAGACTGAGACGAAACAAGGTTACAAAGACAGTTTATGGAAACACAAACTGAAAATCGCCCCCCGAAGTGGTCAACCCAGGCAGGTAAAAAGGCAGGTTTCAATATTATCACAATGAAATTCTAACAAAGACAAATTACAGAGAAGAATGGAGAAAAAAGGTTACCAGATCTTATGTGGTGCCCCAGCGGTCCAGCAGACCAAATGATAGGTGAAAGTGAATGTGAAGTTAGATGTGAACCTGGCCTAACTGTCTTATAATGAATATCTAATTGATCTAATTGTTTTGTAAAGGGACAATCTCTTTCCTCAAGAAAAAAATCTTTCTGGAATAAAACAATTCCTTTGGTTAATTGCTATTTACATCTGGTACGACTATAGCGTTCTCTAACGGGGGCCATACGCGCTGTGATGGACCCTCGCACGGGTTCGGTGGGACATTATAGGCATACGAAGGGCCCCCACGCGGCTCGGCCTCTGGCCTCGTACGGGAGAGGAAACTCGTGCGGGGCTCAGGGGGTCGTGACTAGCGACACACGGTTGTGAATATATGATCAATTCGGATAAGGCGGGACTTCGGACAGAGGGATTGGTGAAGAGCCGATGCCTCATCCTGGCCATGGATAAAAACCTTTCCTTGGTCAAGAGGTCCTATAATAGGGAACTGGACGTTCTCGGACCTTAAAGACACCTGATTCAGGTACATGATTGTGCTACCGCTGCAGTTCAGTCGATAATATGAAAAACTACTTATTAATTGTTGTTTTAAATTATATCCAACTTATATGCATACTAAATTTTTTTTTCTTTAAAAAAAAAACAACAAAACATTTCTGTGTATGTAAATACAGCACTTAATATAACCAAACGTACATAATTGAACAACACAAATGTAAAAAAATATTTTTTTTTCATAATAAATCTAAGACCGTTGCATAAATGTGTTAAAAATATGAAAAATAGTTATCTCCCCTAATAAAGAGCCTCCTGTATTTGTTACTATCAATTGTGAATAGTTGTAAAAGTGTTGTTTTTTTTTAGGAAAAAATTGCTTGCATAAATGATTTAAAAAATTAGATTTTTCGCTTTCAGAAAAGAAAAAAAGTAGCCGTTGCATCAGAACTTTGAATGGTCTAAAATGGGACGGACGGACGGACAGATAGGCTTCACAAAACTAATAGCGTCTTTTCCCCTTTCGGGGGTCGCTAAAAATTAAACGGAGAATTGACACTCAACGGCCAAGTTTGGGTTGTCACAGAGGATTTACGGGAACTTAATGACCCAGCGCGGTCTGTGAAAAACAATTTATGGGCCTGTGAAGGTTCTTATCAAGGATGACCATGATGAGTAGACACCAAGTTTTTTAAATTTTTTAAACAATTTATATAGAACGCAAACACAGCGAAAAAACTCAGTTACTGAAAATACCTATCTTCTTATCTTATCTTATATGATACAGCTAATAGCTGTCATTTTATTTCTATTTTAACAACGAATTTTAAACCACATGGATGGCTGCCTGGTCGTGCTGTTTGCGCGCTGGATTGTCGTTTGGATTTATCGATGGTCCCGGGTTCAAACCCTTCCCGCTCCCATCCCCCGTCGTCCTGCGGGAGGTTTGGACTAGGAAATAAACTATTTTCAACTCTGAAGGAACATCCGAAATATGTAAAACATTTTACAAACAAACATTGTTTACATTTTTTGGACGAACACGATGCAAGTTAAAATATAAAACTGTCGAACATTTTGTAATTGAGCGTTGGACTAGAACTTTCAAAACAAATGGTATTTTTTCAACAGCTGCTATATATGCCCCCACCGTTTTGTTTTGTTACAAAGCTTATGTGTCAACTCCGTGTGCGTCTGTTTGGTCAAAAGTTATTATACGTTATTTCTCCCACACCCACTTGGATCAGGCTGAATTTTTGCACAAAGATTTCTTTTACCTGACAAATCAAGAATCAATTTAAAAAAAAGAACAATTAACCAATTAGTTAATTATAAATATTGGTCATTAATTAGTTAGTTAGGTATCAAACAAGGGAAAGAAAGTGTACTTGACTGGTGTAGGTGAGCGTAAGGTGCACTCACTGTTTCACCCTCGTGGGAGCATTTCCAAGAGGAAATAGACAAACATGATAAAGTAAGCTACCAGAAACATTTCACCTAGTCCCAGGCACCATGCTTTTCCTCAAAGGCATCGCCAAGGTCTCGCAAAGACCACAGTTTCAGGGGAAAGAAGAGGCGGAGCAAGGTATGGGAACATAACATAAAAGAATGGATGATCCCGATTCTGTCCAAGACAAAAGACAGGAGTGGAGAAAGACGGTCGACAGTTTTCATTTTCTTATCCTAGATAGTTCTGATCGAGAAAAATCTGCTTCAGAGTGTAACAAAGAGGCCATGACTCCAATTATCTCCACTAATGTATCATAAATTAAGAGGAATTATTCCCTCTATTGGGCATGGAGTTACAGATAACAATCTCATTACAGATAACAATCTCATTACAGATAACAATCTCATGCCGTCAACTAGGCTGGGCGTGTGCGGTAGGAGTCTTTTATATAAAAAATTAATAAATTTCTTTTTTTTATTCAACAAATTATTTTGTAAAATAATTCTTTTTCCTAAAATGTTCCAGCAAGATTCCGATAGGCCTATGGACATAAATACTACGACAACGATCTCACGTTGGATATTTTAGATAATTTGACTTAGTGGTGAAGTTTAAGAAAACAAACGTAACTAACCAATCACCGGAGTGCAACCAACATTCAAATGGAGGGCTGAGAGACGAAATCCGCTTGGCTACGCTTAGCCACATATCATGGAGGCTCTAGTTCGAACCCGACCTGAACAGAGTAGTTTGCTGAGCGCCTAAAGGCAGCATGGAAACCTTTTCCTCCAAATTTTCCCTCCAACCACTGGCCCATAAAAGAGATTGGACCATAGCGCGCTGAGCATGCTATAAGCATATATAAAAGCAGTTTAAAAAATGCAATATACATAGTCCGGGTCGCATCGACACACTCAATGATCGTCTTGTGACCCGCGAGCAGAGTAATTGCCATACCTGTTGTATAACAATAACACACATACACATGTACAACCCCCCCCCCCCCCAAAAAAAAAAGACATATAGCAGGAACGTCTCATGGTTAACCTTGACCCACAAATCCCAAGACGAGACTAATGTTATGGAAACATAATTGGGTTAAGGAAAACCTTGGAAGATTAGTAGAGTACAGGACATGATGTACAGCTAGCAATTTAGATGAACTGTTGGCCAAAAATAGTAAAGGTTACAGCTGCGAACTTTGAAGGGCATTCTTCGCATGTAGTACTAGCACGTGAAGTGACCTGAAGGGGTGTCGCAGATTTGAAAAAAAAAAAGTGGAGAGGAGTGTATATGTTAATATTTCAGGAAAGTAGAATTAAAAAATTAGTCTTTTTCAACCTAATAGCTTGACGGTAGTTTTGGACCCTCATTTCTGGGGAGTTAATTAGCATTCTTAGCACTCAGACATAAATTTGTTAAAACTTGAGGTTAATGGCGCATGCGCGGGTGTGAATTTCTTCAGTCAGAAAATGCAACCATGTTAAGATTTCGCCGACTGTATAAGTACTTTTTTTGTCGGGTAGGAACTGTCCGTGATTAACGGTATATACCGGCTGTGCTTGTTCGATTTCAAAATCATCTATAAAAGTAATCAATTCAAACTAATCCTTGTTGCAATTTTACAATTGCTGGTACCAATTGAGATTTCCTCTAGTCGCTATGTCTATCTTGTCTAGATGTTAAAATATAATACGTATAACCCTTGTTTCAATGCGTTCAGGTTTCGTGTTATTACGATTAAAATGATGACAAGTATATCCTAAGACTCGATATTGTTGACAAATGCCGAAACTTCGGATATGCGGGTGAGTCAGTTGTGCACCTAATTGCGGCAAAGTCAGCTTTATGAGAATCTGTTTACCTAGGTCGCCATAACCAAGTTGCAAAATTAATACATCAGCACTTGGCCTTGCTACATAATCTGATTAAGTAAGATACGCCAAATACTCACCACAAGAGTTTCTTGAGTCAGCCGATGTACTATTATTCTGGACTAGATCTATTTGGACGAATAAAACGGGGAATTTTGATAGCCTTGATTTGCTATTTATAGATTTAAAAAAAAACATCTATCATCATTGCCATCGCCAAACCATATCCAATAATATAAGGAAAACTGAAATGGCAAAACAAAGAAACTAAAGAAAATGTAATATAAGTTCGTTTCTAACATAACAGTAATCATCGTCTTTCTCATCCATTTTCTGACCTTTTTACAAGTTCTATTTGGGGATGATGTAGTTTAACCGGTTTCCACAAATTTTCCTTACAACATTAGACAGTCTAATATTGTAAGGAATGACCGCAACTTAAAATAACTTTTAAATAAGCAAATGCAAACATTAAACAAATGGTCAACGATGGTCATATCAACAAACATTTAACAAACAGATAAATACGTACATACATGTGTACGTAGCAGCAGGGCAGACTTTGCATTTTTTCTGTAAAAATGTTCTGTTTGTTTTATATATTTAGGATGTTCTTTCAAAGTTGAAGATAATCTACTTCCTAGTTGTGAAAAGTCAAAAGTTTGCTGCCAGAGTCACTCAAACTTATCACAGCATTAAGTATTATTTGTCATTATTTAATTATTTTATTTGTCATCATCTCCCCTTTGTGCTCAAGAGCAATTTTACCAATCTGACGAATGCACCTCAGTCGAGGGCATCGATAAGATGCATGAGAGACATGTCCTACCTTGTCTTTATTTATCCGCAGCCTCCATCAGGTGTCTGCCTTTGTGCTTAGTGCTATTCAGCACTGCCCTTGCCTATTTATCGGATCACTCACCTGCCTATTTATTTGGCATTGTCTGCCTAGTCAACTGCCTATCTGCAATTGAGTATCATCTCCCGCTTACGTGGATCTACTCAACTCTACTACTTGGCGCTATCGGATCTACTTGCCCGCCTATTCGACAGCCCACCTGTCAACTTATTAGGTGCGACGTCCCTATAGACCCAGATCTGTGCGAGACGTCATAGCTACGCCAAACCCTCTGCAACTCACTGGACTTATCCTGTCAACTACGCTGCCCACGGCAGATCAGCTCTGCCCGCAGTAACCTTGTGCCCACGGTAGCCGGCCACCCGCCCTACTGTGCCCACTACAGATATCAGAACTTTGGATTGAGACTCCACAAGAACTATATCACCGCGTCCCTCTACCCGCTAGAGCGCCACCTCCAGCTGCAGAACCTCAAGCCAGGATCACAGCCAGCCGCGACATCAACAGGACAACCAGCTAAGTTCAGAAGACAAAGTGACATACTCTCTTATTAAGTGCAAGAGTGATGATTAAACATAGTATTGCTTAGAGATAGATGCAAACCCTCCCCCTTTTTATTCTTCTATGTAAATATTTATGTAAATAAATATTCTTCATTTTTAACTTTGTATCTTTCTTTCATTGCTTGTATCGAAGCAAGGTATCTTTTTAAAAAGCTACGTAAATAAATAATACGATAAGCCAAACAAAATAGTTGAAGAACAGAAGTCGATTAGAAATTGATAAAATTCATTCTAATGAGGCCACTCTGAATGTTCATAATTTATTCATCATCTTTCAAATCAACTGCATCAACTACATCAACTACAACTTCACAGTCTACATCAACTACAACTTCACAGTATACACCAACTACAACTTCACAGTCTACATCAACTACATCAACTACAACTTCACAGTCTACATCAACTACAAATTCACCGTCTACATCAAAAACAACTTCACAGTCTACATCAACTACATTAACTACAACTTCACAGTCTACATCAACTACAACTTCACAGTATACATCAACTACAACTTCACAGTATACACCAATTACAACTTCACAGTCTACATCAACTACATCAACTACAACTTCACAATCCTAGATCAACTACATCAACTACAACTTCACAATCCTAGATCAATTACAAATTCACAGTCTACATCAACTACAACTTCACTTCACTACAACTTCACAGTCTACATCAACTACATCAACTACAACTTCACAGTATACACCAACTACAACGTCACAATCCTAGATCAACTACAACTTCACAGTCTACATCAACTACAACTTCACACAATTATTTGATTTGGAAGTTCATAAACACTTGGTCATTTATTTGATCATTATGAGTGGGTGAAATAATAGTCAATGTTAAAGAAATCTTCAGAGATACTGACCATCATTGGAATCATTCTCATTATTAAGCTACTCTTATTATTAGGCCGTCTGATCAGTAGATAATATGATTGTACATAGCAGGGCCGGATTTAAATATTTAGAGGCCCCGGGGCTGTAGCCTCGCCTGCCATTCCTTAAATCCGGCCCTGTACATAGTAGAGATTCCAGCATGCTACTCTCACCCCCCCCTCCCCAAATCCTTCCTTCATAAAACACGTTTCCAGGACACTGACACCTCTGACAATTTTATTACCTTTATTTTTTTTTCCTTACTTACATTTTAGTCGAGTTCATTTTTTAAGATAAAACAAGCAACTAAGCCAATAGAAGTCCCCGCCTTCTCGGTGATAGACAGTCTGCCACTAAGGTTGTGACGTTGGACTGTCAAATCATTTCGGGTCACGTTGAAAAAAGCTGCACTATTTAAAGAAAAAGTTTTGGCCCTGAAAAGTCTTGAAGAGACATCGCTATATCTGACTACATTGTATCTCTCTCTCTCTCTCTCTCTGTTTCACTGGCACCAATAAAAAGAGTTCTGTTTTGTTACAAACCTCTGGAGGTAATTATATAGAATTTACATAGATACATAGAGATCTTTACAGATTATTGGTATGCATTCCTTTTTGACTTTTGGATATTTTTAATATTGGTTGGAACTAAACCTATACTGAAAGTCACCCTAAATGATTTTTTTTACCCCTTACAAAGGCTATTAAATTAAATGGGGGCCTTCAGTCATAGTGGCAGATTGTTCTTAATCCAGCTAGCCAGAGGTCAAGGGTCACTCTGCTATATTGCAATATTTTATAGCTGCTTTTATATGTTGAGTCTTTCATGTTAAGCTTGTTCATATTGAGTCTTTCATGTTAAGCTTGTTCATATTGAGTCTTTCATGTTAAGCTTGTTCATATTGAGTCTTTCATGTTGAAGCCTGTTCATTGCGCTCCGGTGCAATATTTTTTGTGGACATGTGTGGAATATGTGCTAAGAATTTTCGTAGTGCCATAAAGCGCTCAATAATCAGTCGGGTGGGACTCGAGTCGGTAGCCAAGCGGTTTATGCTTCTCCTTCACGCATTCAGAAAAGAAAACAAAATGTTTACAGTTTTTGGTAAACAATGTAAACGGTAAAAGTGTACAGTTATTGTTAAAAATGTGTACAGCAGTGCTTTTTTTGTGACGGTACGCACCGGTACGGCGTATAGGCGCCATTTTGAATGTGGGGAAAAATTAATTACTTTTCTTGTATTTTAATGTTTAACTTTTATGATTAATTTATGAGTAGTTACAAGTTAGGCAATCCAGCACTCAGTACCAGCACTGAGTACCATCACTGAGTACCAGCACCTATTTTTTTTTTACGAAAAAAAAAACAAAAAAAAAACAAAAAAAAAACATTGGTGTATAGTAAAAGTGTACAGTAAATGATAAACAATGTGTACAGTAAAAGAAACTGGAAAATATTACATTTATATGAATTTACACAACTACTCTATCTAATGATCTAACCGTTGACAAAATCTTTCGCTCAAAAAAAAAAGCATTGCTTACACATACAAATATTTTTTTAAATGTAGCCTACTTTAGAACGGATAGAACATTCCATTAGTCTATAAATATAAATATTTACAATGTGTAATTACATTAAAATTTTTGTAGCTTTAATTATATAAACCATATATGTCAGCTAATTTGAAAAAGTCATATCGCTTTAATCTTTCCACTATCACAAAAAATCAAACATTGAATACTTCTACCACCCATTAAAATGTCAATAGCTATTTCATTTCTCGTATTTCAGCAATTAGGCGTTTCATAATCATAATTGAGACCCCCCCCCCCCCCAAAAAAAAAATAAAAAAAATAAAAAGGCTTATCTAATGGGAAGAAGTGTGCATTTATAGCCACATGCATTAATACTGTAAGATTTATTTCCCTTAATCAATATCAAACTTAATAAATTAATTCTTTCTTTTTTTTTTGATGGATTCATAACGTGCTTGGAACAATGATTGTGCAAATATTTCCCTTAATCTGACAATAGGAGATGAATGAAATAACTACACAAATGTTACCAGACAGACAGACAGAGTAAGTTGACATAAGCTTTTATAATAAAGTGTTCGCCGTTTTAAATATATTTTAAACTTTTTTTTTGGGGGGGGGGGGGGGCTTTTGTAAGTAGAAATTGCAATATTGTTTTCAATTTGTGATGTTTCTCTTAGAGTTAGACCAGTAGCCTATATTAATGTACAATCAACTAGAGAACTAGTGTTTGGGACTTTAGGTAATAGTTTTGAGGTAAAGTCGATAGGCTCATTATTCAGCTTGTGCTCTTCTATAAGAACACATGAATAATTACCTTAAAATATTACAACCACCACATTCAAAGATGGCTGCCCTTTCGTGTGGTATGCGCCTGGGACTGTTGTCTCCGTTGCCACAAGTTTAAACCTGACCGCTACCATTCCCTGCCATCCTGCAGGTGGTTTGGTCTTGTACTTAACAATTTTCATTTCTGAAGGAATGACCAAAACCTATTTAATAAAACACACACACACACACACACACACACACACACACACACACACACACACACACACACACACACACACACACACACACACACACACACACACACACACACACACACACACACACACACACACACACATATATATATACACATACACACATACATACATACATACATACATACATATATATATACATACATATATAAATATATATATATATATATATATATATATATATATATATATATATATATATATATATATATATATATATATATATATATATATATATATATATATATATGATGGAACATTAGGAAACATAAAATTAGCTTCTCTTATGTTCATGTACACATTGTTACTTATGCCTCGAGAAAATCAGTGCTAACAATCACGTTATCTAAACCTATAGATAGAGATATAAAGAAATGAACATCCATTTGTGTACTGTCTTTGTTCTGCACAGCGGCCTGAAGCTTTTGTTGGCTGACGCTCCTAGAGTAGTCTCCCAACCGAAGAATGAGCTTCCCGAGAGAACAGATCGCCATTGTGGGCATCAGCTGCAAAGTGCCAGGGGCTGACAATGTAGAGCAGTACTGGAAGCTGTTGGAGAATGGGGAGAACCACGTCATAGACATCCCGAAAGAGCGCTGGAACAACGATGCCTTCTATGACCCAGACCCTCACGCTATTGGCAAATCATACGTTCGTCGTGCTGGACTGCTTAAGGAGTAAGTACCTAAAACAATGACAACTAGGATTGCAGCAGCCCACACAAATAAATACCCATACACTAAACAAGACATAGTTTCAGTGCATTTCTACATTCAGTATCTTATCAGTGCAGCATCGTTTGATCTTTACCTTTCATCGTTGTGATGATTGCGCTGAAAATATTCACCACTTATAGCCGCCCTCACAAAAACATATAAGGGATCCCGATGTTATGGAATGTGTGTGTGTGTGTTTATATAGTGATGTTAAGAAGTTTGCATTGGTTAGTGGCTATGCAATGTGAATGATGCAAGATAAGCAGCATTGTGGTAAACTGTCTTGGGTAGGCCAGACAACTCCAGAATGCAAGAATAAAAAGACAAGTTTTGTAGTCAGTTAGATTTTGTTCAAAATACCATTTTATAATATTACTAATGTTTAGTACATTAATTTCATCTCAAGTTAAATTTCTCCTTATTGTTATAAAAGTTATATTTATTATTGTTCACAAAGAAGTTATTTCATTGTGCTCCTGAAATAGTTTTTGATGAACTTGAGCTTTGAGAATGACGTAATGGAAGTGGCCTGAGTTAGCGGTTGTCGGAGGAGGTTTGAGCACACGTAATTACCATATAAAGCCTGTTTCCTCAATATGTCTATTGGTGATTGTATTACTGGTTTGTTGATGAAAAGTGCTCGTGCATCAATGACATCAATTGAAAAAGCGATTTCATATTTATTTCATCATACAAACAGGAAAAGTAGCACAGTTTGTCATAAGCGTGTCTTCATCTAATAGGTGCCTTAATTCAAGAAGAAACCCAAAGGTATCCATTTTCTTTCCAGCCTTTGGAATCTGCCGTTCATCTCCATATGAAATATGCCCAGCACTTCTGTCGCAAAACGTTTGAATTGTAGTTCTATTGACAGTCCTACATTAGAACTCATCTTTCCATTAAGTCTTTTCTTTCTTCTGGTTGTTTTGATTACAGGGAATCCATAGTATTCACTACCTTCTTTTGCTTTTTCGATGGATTGGGTTTTTGTCAGTTTCTCATCATTTTGCAGAAAGCATGAAAGGGTACTAATTTCTTTAGCAGCTTCCCGTTTATGCAGTCCAGACTTTTGTAGTTTCTTCAGAATTATATTAATTGGGCGCAGGAGCTTTGACCAGAATTCCAGATAGGCAAAAATTCTTAATTTTCCACTGCATGAAGAAGATTCTGTGCTAATATTATATGATATTACGTCATTGTTGGTTGTTTATGTTTTGTGCGAAAGTAAAATTATTCAAAACATACAAAAGTGGGAAAGATCAATATCTCGTTATGCTCGAGTATAGAAATACTCCGATAAGCGGACTGCCGTATTCACTATCACAACTGCTGACGAGTAGAAGACTCAGGGAATCAATCCAACTGATCCCAAACTATTGAAACCACCGGTAGCTGAAAATGCAGAGACATTACTCAACGAACGACAGATGAAAAGCAAAGTGAAATACGATGCAAAAGCAAGACTACCTTAAAGATTATACTGTCAGAGGAGAGTTCGTCTAGTTCAGAAAGTAGTTGTCATAACAAAAAACATTCAGTCCCAGATCTTACATCGTAAAGACAAACGATGAAAAAACATACAGAAGAAATGATGAAGACATCTCTGGGTACTATGATACCAATGAAGACAATGAACAGCAAACTGTTGGAACAAACGAAACAGACAGTTATAGACCAACGTCTAGAGAACTTGTTGTGCCAGTCAAGACAACCCAGAAGTGGTCGAATTGTTAAAGTTCCTAGTAGATATCACTTTAAAAGGAAGGGTGTGATAATAACTTCAAAAGGAAGGATGTGCTAATATTATATGATATTACGTCATTGTTTGTTGTTTATGTTTTGTGCGAAAGCAAATGGATTCGATGGAAATAAAAAGAGAGTTTCCATTGGATTGAGGAACGATGAATAGAGGGGTAATAACTCGAGCATGACGCGTAGGACGTAATCATCTTCTTTTTTTGAAGTAACGTCTGTATTATATAAGATAAGATAAGTGTGAAGTTTAATTTTGAAATTATAGACGCCAAACCCGAATAATGGACTATTCTAGCATTATTAAGATAAACTTTTGGATCTGTTATACTCGATTCTGTAAATTTTGCTTCAAGGTTAATTAGTGTAGCCATAAAATACTCGCCATTTAGATCTATTATTAGTAAAGGCAGGGGCGGAATGGGTGTTAAAACTGGCACAGGCATTTCTATATAATCCGGCCCTTAAATTGTATATTAAATGAAGGACATCCATTTCTAGATTACCTGTCCTCAAGGTCATTCTGTTAAGTTTGATAGTGTATCGATAACTGATCGCATGCATACAATGAACTCTTTTTTTTAAAATATAGTAGACCTTATGTTGCTTTTTAATCGCTAAAAGTGGGGGCCCTAAAAGGATGAAGGCTACTGTTAGCACTGTCTACAGATCTACCGATCTATTACAGTATTTTGGAAAATGTGTTAGATTAAATTAGCCTATACTGTTGAGTCTGTAAAAAAACACGACGCAAGAAAATATTATTATTATTAAAATTTTAATACGTTCTAAAGTGGCATTCATGAGGCCCTTTTGGTGGCCCACCGGGCGTTTGCCCGATTGCCCATATTGCCAATCCGCCCCTGAGAGTAAAGATACCTGGAATTCGCAGTATATCATGCAGTTTTATTTATAGCAACAAAGTTTAAAATGTAAAACTAACTTTAAAAAAAAATGTTGATCTCTTTGGGAAAAAATATTTTTAAATGTCAACAAAGTCAACGTACTGATAGACCTAGTTCTAGGTTTAGTCTTTGTTATAAATTTAATCCATAAATGTTGAAAAAAAAAGACACCCGTTGACATTATTTTTCAATCAAATATATTAATATATTATTTACAAATAAATTTCAGACACCCATTTGGGGACCCCCTCCCAGGTGGGGGCCCGGGGGGATCTTAAAATTCTCTTCCCCTCCCCCCCTTAGTTACGCCACTGTTTGTGAGCGTCTTACAAGATTTCTTTACTTATAGCAAAATACGGAAAACAGCAAAGGTCAAACATTGATTCTACCAGCTGTTTTACACAAACCTACATCTGTTATTATTAAAAGAATTTTTTTAAGCAACAGTTCAAAGTCGCCTCAGTGGCAAGAGTTATACAATTAATAGCTTCTTATGTAAATCTTTGCAAACGACATAAATACAGTGTGGCCTGGCAAGGTGTAGCGCTAATGGTCGCTGTCTCCTTATATTTCCTTAGGGTTGACCCACGAGACCTTTCCCATGTTTGGGTATAATTGCAAGCAGCAGAGTATTGAAGTACGTTCTCCTTCTGCTAGGTGGGTAGCCAGCCAAGGTTAATGAGCCCTTCCTGCTTGAAGCTTACATGTTTAGGCGAAAGTTACTCGCCTTCGCCCCTTCTCCTGCTAATGAAAACAGTTCCGCAGATTTAATATCTGAGCCTCACGTGAAAGATAAAAAAAAATACACAAGAAACAGCTCTTTGCGAAACCTTTTACAATGATACTTAAGGCATGTTAATTAATTAATTAATGTTGAATGTTGAAAAGACTACTTCATAGAACAACAAATTCGTATATGTAACGTAATATCCGTTGTTGTGTAGTTTAAAATTACATTTTCACTCTTCAATTCATTACAGTTAAAAATTTGTTTAAAAAAATGTTGATGAATTTGCAAAAATTTGCGTGTTGAGCAGGGGGTCTACCGAAAACCAGAAAACATGGCAAGGGGTCTACGAGACAAAAAATTTTGGGAACCACTGGTTTAGATCATTAATAATAGATTTAAATCAAGATATCAAAAACCAAGATTCCGAAGTGTAAATCAAAGCACTAAAACTATGAAAAGACTAGAAGAGAATAAAAAAGGAAAATGCCAATAATTTCTTTTTCAAGTTTAAAAGAGTATAACAAAACATCTTAGGGCTAAAAGAGAATAACAAGGATTTTCTAGATCAAAAGAGACTAAAAAACTGAAGACTAAAATGGAATAACAAAATCTCTCAAGATTAAAAGAGCACACATATATATATAGTGCATGTGACTTGACGTCATCAGTCACATTTCCAAAGCCTTAAGTGGTGACATTTTTGACGTTGAGACGACTGTATTGTTCTTAACGGACCCATTTAGTCAGCGATCCAAAGATCAGGAAATCTCCATTCGGACAGACAGGAAAGAATGGCATATCTTCACTGCCCATTCCTGCCTGGTGACAAACAGCTAATGCAGACATTGGTTACACCTAATTACACGAGCTGCCCTTATTAGTGAAGATTTTAATGACTTTCTCAGCCCACACATGTCCGTGAGTGACTAGTTGCAGCCCCCACTGCATAATAAATATGATATCCGTGTGCAGAACTATAGATGTCATTTGCCTGTACATAAGGACAAAATTCTGCTACGTGGAGGTCAGGGCTGTCTATTTTAAGCTATGTACTTTATTCTAGACAGGGGTCTCACGTTCATTTCTCTAAGTAAGAACGTAGGCTGAACCACTAGCGGATCTAGTACTTTGGAAGGAGGGGCGATTTATTTTTCCAATCACTAACCCTAACACCCAGGAAACCCTAACCCTATGCATAAACGTGCACACACACACACGCGTAGCCGGGATTTTTTTTTGGGGGGGTGGGGTTTGGGGGGGATTACAAAAAAAAAGAATGGATGGGTGTGTGTGTGTGTGTGTACATAATTAATCTCTATTACATTCTGACCCTTCATTCTTTTGGAAGACGTTTATTGTGCCCTTGAATAGGTTCTTCCTGGAGTTAGTGAAAAAATTCTAGACTCCTAGCCCTTGCAAGCAAGGGTCTGGGGGAGCGCTGAGAGCTCTACTAGCGCGGGTCGGAGCCCCGCCGCCAAGCACTATTTCTGGTATTGAAAGCCAACTAAATGCATATTCTGAGGTACCTACAGTGCAAACCTCATGCGACGCTCTGTCACAACCTTACTAAGGGGTCGACTCCCACTTCGGCCTAGGATTTCCTTGATTTAGACCCGATCTCTATAACTGACTCCTAAAATCTGTCTTAGCCATCTTTGTAGAGCCACATTTAGTGCTTTTCAATTTCGGCAGATGACTATTCATTGCACTTTATTAACGGAGCTCATCCACTGGTAGACATGTGTAACTTCTCTTGACTACGATCTTGGAATAAGGTGACTAGTTTGCTTTAGATGTTATATCGAAAAGGGAAGTTTAATCCTCTCTGAAGGGAAATTTAAACTCAAAACACCCAATAGGCTTGGCTACGCTCATAGCATTTTGAATGCGAAATTTTTTATTTTTTTTTAATTTTGAAGATTTATTTTTTAGTTTCAACCCCCCTGGCGGGGGATTGAAACTAAAAACCCCTTTGGCTATGCTCATAGTATTTTGAGTGCGTAAATTGCTTTTTTATATTGAAGAGGGGTTTATCGTTATTTTGGAGAGGGGTTTAAAATCAAAATCTTTCTTAGATGTGCTCTTGGAATTTGGGGATTGTCGTTTGCATTTTTTTTTTATAGAAGAGGGTTATTTAAATGCAAACCCCCCTGGTATGGGGTTTCAAACTCAAAACCCCCTGGTAGGAGGTTTTAAACTCAAAACCCCCTAGTAGTAGGTTTTAAACTCCAAACCCCCTGGTATGGGGTTTAAAACTCAAAACCCCCTGGTATGGGGTTTCAAACTCAAAACCCCCTTGGCTGTGCTAGGGCAAGTGATAGTTTAGTATTATTCAAATTTTAACTAAAATAAACAAAAGTTAAGCAAAAGATCAGTCACTAAACTCCGACATTTGGGGGGGGGGGGGTTGAACCCCCAACCCCCCCTGGCTACGCCCATGCTATATATATATATATATATATATATATATATATATATATATATATATATATATATATATATATATATATGATAATTTAAAAAAAGCAGTGTTTCTCAACGAAAAGAAAAAAAAACAGTCATGCTGGGGCTTTCTCTTGATAGCCACCCCCCACTCGAAATTTTATGGGGGGGGGGGGCGAGATTGATGCCATCGCCCCCTCTGGACCTCACCAAACATCGCCAGCAGACGGCGCTGCTGTTGAGAGATATGAAGAGAGACGGACAAGTTGGAGAGAACATTGGAGACAAGAACAAGGGAAGAATAGCGCTGTCCAAATGCTAGAAACAATGTATATCATTTTAGATATAAGCTACTAACAGCAAGATACTTCAACTGTATCTGGCATATTTCATCAGGGGGTTGACTGTGATCTAGCATTATCAACAACCAAAGAAATTATTTTCTTTTTAACAAACACATGTTAGCCAATAGAGTTTAGTTTGGCTCTGGGACCAACTAAAGAATCTTTTTGTAATTAAAATCACAACATGCGAAGATGATACTCTAGCATAATTTGTTTATATATATTTCATCTCGTATACAATGCGGAACAAAATCAATGCCGCATATTATGATGTTTAATCTTGCAAAACAAAAAAAGGTACAGTGGATACACCCCTAACTCAATCAAGATGTGCTTGATGCCTACACAGAAAACTTTATGTGGATAAAATTACAACATGATGAAATGTAAATGTATAAAACTCAAATTACTGCCAGTTTATTAGTCTAAAAGCTACATCTGTCCTAGACAAGTAATGCCGCTTGATTTCATTAGGGAACGATTAAAAAAGTGTATTATCAACTCTGTGTCAAGCTGTTCACTTTTTTTTTGGTACAAATGTTAGGTCACAATCTTATAGTTGCTCTTCTTTGGAAGAACGTCTGTAATATAAAACACTACCAACGGGTACCAGGCGATACATTGTCGAAATAAAAAGTTGTGTAGGTTAGGCTAAGACTAATATTAGAATATACACAAATAATGAAGTGGCGAACTCGATATTGAGAAATCTAACCGACAGCTTCTCCTATTCAGAACTCACATAAGATCTACATTGTAGAAGTTTGGAGTCTCCGTCTATATCATCATTGTTTTCATTTGAGACTCTAATAATAAAACAATATTTATTTAAAATTCGGTGCAGTGCTTGATGAATGAGATTATCATATGAGATGTTCTTTATGTTGTGTTTGGAACTCGTCAGTGAGAATGTATTTGAACATGCTAGAGATGTGTACTTTGTAGCCATACAGGCCTAATTATTCACTGGATTGAAGTAACACAAGACGAAATATAAAAAAAAGTTGTATTTTTTTCTATAAGTAGTACTTTTTTTTTAACACTGTTAATTTAAGTCTATAAAAAAAGTGTGGGGGGAGGGTTCCGTGAGCCAGGGGGGTAGATAGGCCTATTTAGGGTCCAGGGATACCTATCAACTCGACTAACAATCTGTGGTGGGGGAACTATGGATCCTCTTGTTTAAAATATTAAAATACCATTGTGTTTCTTTCTACAGTCCTATAGCTTTTGACAACAAACTGTTCAATATCAATGATTTCGAGGCCGATCAAATGGATCCACAACAGCGATACGTTCTGGAGTGTAGTTTCCGAGCAATGGAGGATGCTGGGATAACACGAGAGAAGCTGGCAGGCTCTAATACTGGGGTTTATATTGGTACGTTTTCTTATACTGCAGTACAAGTTCATCGAGTATTGTGCCCCTTTTCAGACCTTGCGATCTATAGGGCAGATTTTGTAAAGATCATGTCTCTGTGGTGCACGGTTAACGAGGGTGTCATGTGGCCAGCACAACGACCAACCGACTTTTGCTTTTTCCCAACTAATGTAAGATACAAATTAGAGCTGGGTGGTCTCACGGGCGCCCTAAAGATAAAAAAATTAATAGGATTCGAACCCGCACTGTATTACCTACAAGGCTTGCCTGATTACTGGCATATTGGTATCTTATTACAAGCACAATAAGATAATAAAGAACAACACTTTTTTCTTTCCTTTTGTTTGCATAAATTGGAATCCAAGGCCTAAAATAAAATAAGATAAGATAGATAACTTTTATTGATGCAATCAAATGGAAATTCGATTTGACTACAATTGACAACCTCACCGTATCTACTGTACAATAACAATATAGATGCACAATATAGATGCACATACGAACGAAATTCACACACGAAAAACACATACACACTCATTACCAGCGCTTTATAAATAGACTTCTATGTACTTCTCGATGACGACAGAATGTTAACTTATAATGTTGGTCATCCAGAGTCTATTATTACTGAATGTTTTAATTTTTTTCTTTGGTACAATCATGTTTTCACAGAACTGGATGTACGAATTAACAGTTGTGATAAGTTTATCTGTCTGGGCAGTTGTTTACAAACATGTCCCAATCTGTTTGCTCCAGACAACTTTGTAGCTGTATAACAGCGTCGTGAGACCATGACCTGATGGACTGTACTTCGGGTTTTGTTGTTTTTAAAACCGCTTTGTACGTGGGTGTAAGATGTATCATTGTGTGGTCCGACTCTCCGAGAGGAAATAACGATCGAGATGTGTAGGCCTTTTGTTATGTTGCTATAACACATGTCCAAGGTTTTATCGTGCCGTGTGGGACAATTAACAAATTGAGTATAGCAAGTGTTGAGCTAACGAAAGATAATTGAAATTTTGTCTTCAATACATAGACAATGTCTAGTATACATTTCAAAATCTACTTTGTGTTGGCTGTGGGTGGTATATGCACAAGTATGACGTGAAATTGTGTAAACTCTCTCGGCAGGTAGTATTTTTTATTATTATTTTTGCTAGCATACTGGTCATCGAGGCTACGGTTTCATTTTGCTATAGCATACTCAGAGCGCTTTGGTCCAATCTCATTTGTGTACCAGTGGGGTGGGGGGGGGGGGGGAGGGTGTATCTGGGAATTTTTTTTCCGTGCTGTCGAACCTCGAGCCCCCTTCAAGGTAGCCATGACAAGCCAAGTTCAAGCGCACTTAGCCTCTCGACCACGCTTCCCATAATTCTTCACTATATGTATATTTAGGACAGTTAACAGAAATGTCCAGTTTTCTAGAACATACTGATGCTATTCTTTTAATTCAGGGGCCATGAATGGAGACTACAGGGGTCTGTTTACAGCCAAGTCTCCAATCGTAGGAAACTACACTGTAACAGGCATCTCCAACAGCATTATAGCTGCTAGAATCTCCTTTGTCTTTGACTTACGAGGTCCCTCAATGACTCTTGACACAGCCTGCTCGTCTGCTCTGCTGGCCATACACATCGGGGCCCAGGCCTTACGAACAGGTTAGTTCACATCAGGCTTATCTTTTTTTTTTTCATAGTGGAACTCCCCCCCCCCTTTTTTTTGTGTGACTTATAAGACAAACTCATATAAATAAACGTCTTCTGTAAATTCCATTGTTACCTATAATTGTCTCTTAATTTGACCTAGTGACCTATACAAGTCTTATAAAAAGCCTTCAGAAACAAAACATTCAACGTTTGAATTGTCTGAATAAAGTGATTAGATCAGATCAAACGACTGTTTATACTCCGAAAATATTGAATTTAAATTAATTTAATTAATTATTTTTGATCAGCATTTGACTTTTTGTTTGTCTCACT
Source organism: Biomphalaria sudanica (assembly GCA_036873155.1). Lineage (NCBI taxonomy): Eukaryota > Metazoa > Mollusca > Gastropoda > Planorbidae > Biomphalaria > Biomphalaria sudanica. The sequence goes on along the minus strand of JAZGLO010002262.1, from coordinate 2,491,921 downwards.
TATTCTCAATATTAAATTTAGACAATATTTACTTTTCTAGTCCAAATCATTAGTTAGATTGTCACGCTTGATACAATATGATAATTTGTCAATTTTAACATTTCTTTCCCCTATATCCAATGCCAGGTGATTGTGACATGGCTCTGTGTGGAGGCACTAACTTCCTCATGTCACCAGACGTCTTTGTCCACTTAAGTAAAGCTCATATGGTCTCTCCCACTGGTCAGTGTTTTGCTTTCTCCGACAGCGCAGATGGTTACACCAGGGGAGAAGGGTGTGGAATGGTCATTCTCAAAAGATTAAAAGATGTAAGATTTTAACGTATTATAATTAGCGAATGTTTGACATGGTGGTAAAAAGATCATTATTTAAACACCTAAATTTGTGTGAATATTATTAACTTCGTCAAATTAATCTGTTCTTAAGTACTTAATATAAATAATGATAATAATTATAAAAAACTTTTACTCAATGCCTTCAACAATCAAATGTCCTTAACTATTTATACATTTTGGTAGAATGTATCAGGCGTTGGAAGGGCGACTCGAGACTATAAAGCAAAAAAATAATAATAAAAAAATTTCTCTGATGGCAATGTCAAAATTTAATAAGGTGTTACTCTCTTTGTCTATCTATTAGTTTATTGGAACGTAGGGGCACCACACAAGATTTGTCGACCGTCTTTCTCCATTCCTCTCAGTCTTTTGCCTTGAATAGAACCTCTTACAATGGCAGGCCCGTCCGTTCCTTTATAATGTCTTCCCATCACTTTCTCTTCTTTTTCCTGGTACTGTTTCCTGAAGGAAGGTCTTTGCAAGTCCAGAATACCTTGTAATATGGCCGTAGCAGGTCATCGTGGGGTCCAAGCGCTGTAATAACCCTGTCTCTAATCTCTTCGTTTGTGATGCGGGCTTTAATGTGATACTTAGGGTCTTTCTGTAGCATTTCAATTCCATTGCTAGGATCCTCCCCTCTAGCTCTGCAGTCAGCGTACAAGACTCGAAAACATATAAGAATGTGACCATCACCAGGGAGCGTATCAGTCTGATTTTAGTGTCGAGGGCTTTGTCTTTGTCATTCTATAATGTTTTTATATGGAAAAACAAACAATATGTTTATAATAACAATTTACAATTTCTTTCTTTTTTTAAAATTAAATTGGAAAGGCTTGTAAACATTGTTTGATTAGGCTTAAAAACTGCAGTAAATAATGTGACAATGACCACTAAGTTATAGAATGTTCAGATAATCTGATTAATTGTTGATAATACATTAATACTATAACATTCCAAGGATAGCTTTGGTCAGGGCCGGTCCTACAGCTTGCGGGGCCCTATGCGAAACGGATTGCGCGGGGCCCAGTCTGGGTAGAGAAAAAGATAATGCGTCAAAATTAAGATTTCGTAATAGAAAATAAATTCGTCTTTTAATTTTATTCATAATTTACTAAGTCAAATCACTGTCAAATTTACTTTACGGGCCATCTACAGTAGATAGTAGTTTTCCGCTAAAAGCCAATTAATATTCAGATCTTCCTTTTAGATTGACTAGCAAAATATCGCTTTTTTTTAAGAGGTCTAGATGACTTTGAATATATATTTGTATGCCAGTGACTACTAAAGTAAATTAATTCTTGGAACTTCTTTTGGTCAAGATTCGCCTTATTATTACATTTTTATTAAATGAAAGCTGACACTGCCTTTTTAAATCCGAGTAGGATTGGGGTTGTCCGAAGTGAATGACACTCCGAAATGACAAGTTTGTTTGTTCTTAAGGAGATGTGCATAATTTTTCGAAGAGTTTAATAATTTCAGAAGATTTTCATGACTTTTTCGTATGTTTTGTACTTTCAGGAGAATTCCAGGTACCCTTAAATGATAAGTCAAAATGGTTTAATTTAATAATTTACACATAGAATTCGCGCGGGGCCTATGAAAGTGCGGGGCCCACTGCGGCCGCATAGGTTGCAGTAGCCTAAGACCGGCCCTGGCTTTGGTCTATTTTGATTGAAACACAAATACTTTTACATTGAAAACAAAACTATTTATACTTTTTTTTTTGTTTAAGTTTACTTTGCTTCATTTTCTAAAAACTTTTTTTTTTCTAATTTAATATACTATCACAGGCCCTTCGCGATGGAGACAGAATCTGGGCAACCATTGAAACAGGCTCCAATCAAGACGGGCACACTGTGACACCGATATCGGCGCCATCTGGCGACCAACAAATTAAACTCCTTGATCAAGTCTACAAGAATTCGGGAGTTGATGTTGGAAAAATTGACTACATCGAAGCTCATGGTAACTGATTTCAATGAATCATATAATTGCATCTATAATTTTTAATGAAAGTAAAATAATTATATTTAGCTCAGAAAGCAATTTATTTATAATATACTTCTTCAAAGTATAGAAAGGAGAATGTGTAAAAAAAACAAAACAAACTATTTTCGTAGACCTTATTTTACCTTTCTAACCAAATTAGTGGCTTATAAAATCTATTTGTGTTTCTGTGTCGTATAACCTAGAATTACATATTGATTGGCATTTTCTTTAATATAATGACTATTTTTAAAACTAAGATTAAACATAATATCCACATGTAAAAAAAAGAGATTGAGACAGTAGTAAATTACTAGTGAAATGTTATAATGTTATGATGTATGTTATGTTCATCTTCTCTCTAGGTACTGGAACATCAGCAGGAGACCCCGTGGAAGCCAATGCTCTTGGAAAGTTTTTTCAAGAGTGTGGAGCAGTGCGCCATAGATATATTGGATCTGTGAAGACCAATCTAGGTCATCTGGAATCAGCGGCAGGTACTGCTGGACTTATCAAAGTACTGCTTATGATGAAACATTCCAAAATTGTACCGTCACTTTTTTTCGACAGGCCGAATCCCAAAATTAACTTTCCAGATATGAACCTTAGTGTTCCGACTCAGGTGGTCAACTGGCAGAGCCAGAACAAGGTGGCTTGCGTCAACTCATTTGGTTTTGGGGGCACGAACTGCCACGCTGTGGTGATGGAGTATGAAGATCACATGTCTAGACAAAACAGTATGGTGGAACAGAAGAACATCCCATGTGTCGTCTGCTTCTCAGCCAAGCACGAGAAATCTCTAAAAGGAAGCATCGAAGACTTTGTGAACCATCCAGATGTTAGCACGCTAGATGTCCATGACGTGTCGTACACATCAACTGTTCGAAGGGACCACTACAACGTTCGTTTCTCCACCGTCGTTGAAGACATGGCAGAGTTGATCTCCAAGCTGAACGATCACCTGCACAAAGGTGCCAAGGGAGCAAACATTGTGCGCAAGGCAAGAGTGATATTTGTCTTTGGTGGCATGGGGACATCTTGGAAAGGAATGTGCAAAGACATGTTGGAAATGAGCAACGACTTTCGAAACGCCATTCAAGAAATCGACAGCTACCTTTCAGATTACGTTGCCTGGTCACTCATAAGCAAGTTCGAGAAGGAAGATGACTTAGACGATCCTGAAGTTTCACCTATAGCTATTTTCGCTTGCCAAGTTGCTCTTGCTAGATTATGGAGCAGCCTTGGCGTTGCTCCAGCCTGTGTGGTTGGGCAGTCAGTTGGAGAGGTAGCTGGCGCCCACTTTGCAGGGGTTCTAACTCTGAAAGATGCAGTTAAGATCATTTTCTATCGTACATCTTTAATGGCTGTCGTTAAAGGTGGTAAAATGTTTGTAGTGAGGAACTTGCCAGTAGACAGGGTGAAGGATATTGTCAAAAATTATTCTGGACTAGCCAACGTTTCATTGGAGTACAGCCCCATTGCTTGTTCTGTTAGTGGGAATGCAGACACAATCACAAAAATCAAGCAAGATATTCAGGCCAAAGCAAGAGCCCTTAATACTCAAGTACAAATGATAGATTTACAGGTTCCCGTCGCCTATCATACCCACCACGTTGAAAGCTGCAAAATACCTCTTCGAGAGGCTATTGTGGACATCAAACCCAAATCTCCAGAGGTAGACATGTACTCCAGTGTAACTAGTGATCTGGTTAATGGACCACTGGGGCCTGATTACTGGGTGAACAACATGAGAGAGCCTGTCAGATTTTATGAGGCCGTGCAGAAAAGCTTTGCCAAAGGTTACAAAAATGTGTACATTGAGATAGGCCCAAAGCCAGTAATGAGAGCTCATGCTAATGACATATTCCCAAAGGACGAAGTCGCAACAGTGGTCTCCATGTCAAAACCACCAGCATGGAAAATCTTTTTGCAAGCACTGTGCAGTGCGTACGATCTGGGCTGTAAAGTAGAATGGGCAAACATTCCACACGAGGGAAATATTGTAACGCCTATCCCTCGCTACAGCTTTAATGTGAGAAGAAACCTTCAGCTGTGTGAGTCTGCACACATGGTGCTTGCGGGGGTTCACTACATGAGAAAAGAACACCCATTTCTAAACAAAGTGGACACAACAGATGACTACAAAATCATGGTGACACAGATGACATTCCCTTCCGTTTATGACCATATCGTGTCAGGAATGTTGATCATCCCTGGTGCATTCTATGCAGAAACTGGTTTCGCTGTGGCTTTGCACAGCAGCACAATGGATGCTCCGTTGTACTCAGTAGCAGTCAGGTTTGAACAGCCATGTTCATTTACACGGGACGTCGCGGTTGAGCTTGATCTTCTGATTTCAAAAGCCCCTCCCAAAGGTTATGGCGTGGACAAGTTTGAAAGCTACAACATCGCCGTTGTAAAAGGAAACAAAACTTTTGCCAACATTCACCTGCAGGCTCACAACATGAGAGGTCATCCATCCATCATCAATATTCGACACATTCAAGGTCGATGCCAACAGATAGTAGACAGAGAAGAAATTTACGGCACTCTGAAGAGTTTTGGATTCACTTATGGACCTGGGTATTCTCTTCTCATGTACGCGCAGAGAAGCTCTCAGGAGTGTCTCGCTAAAATATTTGTCCCCAAAGCCATGTTTATTGAAATAGCAGGCACTACTATCCACCCTTCTATCTTGGATGGAATGATTCAGACGTCGGTTATTTTGATGGACGGCGTGGACGACGCCAGAGATTTGCTCCCAAGATCAATTGGCAAGCTGACATCTTACAGGAAAACCGAGGATGAGATGTACATCTACACCACACTCAAAAGCACTGACCGTAAGGTGACTCTTTATGACATAAAACTGACCACTCTGTGTGGTGAGATTATTGCTGACCTGGAAGACCTGGCCATCAAGTCCTTAACAGATAAATCTGGTGGTGTCGAGAATATGTACACATGTATATGGAAACCAGTCGGCACCAAATTTCCACATCACGAAACAAAGAAACCCAACGTGCTATTCATAACTGATAATATCCCAGAGAACACACCAGCGTCTCTTCTGAAGAAATGCATCCAATACGAAGTAATGGGTGATCCTGGGGCAACTGTAGTCAAAGACATGGACCTGCTACTGAAGAACAAAATGAAGGAATTTGAGTTTATCGTACTAACCAGCAACACCTCTATCAGTGACTCTCAAGACGCATTTAATGTCCAGACAAAAACTTTAAACCTATGCATGCTTCTGAAAGATATTTATACATACGCCGTGGAAAAGACACTGACGCTTCCAATTTACTTTTTCACAAAAAGGGCTTTTCCATTTGAAAATGGGCCCCCTGAACCTGAAAGCGTAAACCCAATAATGACAGCTTTATGGGGAATGACTAGGTGCGCCCTCAGGGAGCAGGTTTACACGGACCTTGTAACAATCGACCTTCACCTCCCAGAGGAAACAAGTACACATTTGATATATCTCTCCTCTATAGCCGAAATCATCAACAGTGACCAGACTCTAAGGAACTATCCGGAATGGATGGTAACGTCAGACACAATGTATGTTAATCAGTTTGTTCAAGTGGAGTCGGAAACACCAGTGCCAACTTTTAGACACAACTTTGCTGACAAGTCTCAGAATGTGATATTGCTAAGCAAGGAGCCGATGGTTTTAACGGATACTTTTCCAGTCTACCATGAAACTCAGATAAAAGACGAGACTCATCCACATGTACAGATTGACGTCTCAGCCACAGCTTTTCAAAACCCTCTTCTCTACAACATGTCCATGCTCTACAGCGTGATGGAGAAACGCAGAACTATGAAAGGCAATGGTTATCCTCTGTTCGCTCTGGAAAATATAGGACCTGCTCAAGGAAAGGCATTAAGCAAAAAACTAAAAAGGTACAGCATCCCTGCAATATCTTGTTACCCTGCCCCAGTTGGTTCTAAAATTAAAGTGCCCGTTGGTGCAACTATTCCTGCCAACTTGATTGCAGATTATGTACCTGGAGACCTAACTAGATTCGTTTTGTTGTGGTCTCTTAAAGATTTGGTTGTCACAAAAAGCGCTACTATTCTCGCATCATCTGCTACTGCTAGACTAGGTGAGATCTTGATGTGCTTGCTCATGAGTAGAAAGAAGCCGAAGCCTTTGAACATAAATATTGTCGTGGTTGAAGAGTTGAACAACGTTGAGTCTTTAAATGAAACAGTTCTCTCTCTTGTCTTAATGGACGAGACTATAGTCTCGTTAGTTGCAAGAAGGTGGATGCAGCCTAAATACTACATTTCCTTGGTATCTCTTCTCCAGCCAGTAGCAAGGGCTCCCCTCTCGTTCTTCCTACCAACGGTGGAAATTCAACTTCTGGACACGGCTGACGTCTTCCACCCTCAGAATTTGACAAAAATTGTTCCAAAAATGAAAAAATGGATGAGACAACACTCAGCATTGATGCCTAGGGTGTCAGAATGTCTTCACAAAAATCCAATCACTACAGGTGTGTTCAAAGACGCTGCAGCTGACTTGGACGAACTTTTAGAAGTTCAAATAACAAAGATGAACAGCTCTGTGGTGAGAGTGGAGAAATCTGAACTTTTCAGAAAGGATGCGGTTTACATAGTTGTTGGAGGTCTCACGGGACTTGGTTGGCTTTTTGTGAAGTTCTTGACACAAAATGGAGCCGGAAACATTGCAATACTTAACAGACGACAGGCTACAGATGAGAAAATGAGTGAAATATCTCAACTGGCTGCATCACAGAACTGCACTATAAAAGCATTTCAAGCTGACGTAACACATATGGAGTCTCTTAAAAGCTTCATGTCTTTGTTACAACAAGCGTTTCAAGATTTAGTCATTAAAGGCGTTTTCTTTGGGGCAGCAGTTGTTGATGATCAATTATTGGTGCAAGTTGACCCGAATAGTTTTGCCAAAGTGATGTCTCCAAAAGTAATGGGTGCTTGGAATTTTCACCAACTAACAAAAGAACTTCCTCTGGATTATTTTGTTTTGCATTCATCCGTTACTTCAGTTATTGGCAATGCTGGGCAGGCTAGTTACGGGGTTGGAAATGCTTTTATGGACGGCCTCTCTCATTACCGTAGAAACCTGAAGCTTTCGGGTCAAAGCATTAACTGGGGAGCTCTAGATCTAGGAATGCTCAACGATTATAGTGAAGCTAAAAAGATCTTAGAATCTCAGGGATTCATTCTTCTCAGTGAAGAGGACATTGCGTCTGTCATATTTATCATACTTCTTCTTGACTGGGGTCAGATACTGCCTTGCAAGTTCGATAATGAAGTACTTCTCAAGAGGTTGAAAAGAGACATGCTGGTACCATTTCAATATCGCCTCAAGACCATGCTTGGCTCTGCGGCCGAGGAAGTCAAGATAGAGCAGGATATTCTTCTGGCATTGCAAACAGCACGCGACCTCCCTCCTGAACAGAGAGTTGAAATTTATGAACGTTACGTGATAGCCCTAGCCAGCCAGGTTCTAAGCGCTGAAGACGGATCATTCAAATCTGACACAAACCTCGTGGACCAGGGGATGGATTCCATAGTAGCCATGACAATGATCAATCAGATTTACAAAGAGGTTCACTGTCGCCTACCTGCTATAGTCTTTATCAGTGGAGACCCAACAGTTAGGACCATTGCTCAAGCAATCGATGATGTTCTCTCAGGCAAGCTTGCTGAAGGTTCAGAATTTGGTCCAGATTATGAGCAACCGGCAATAGAAAATGGTTCAAATGAAGAAAAGAAAGATTTAAAAATGATGGAAACGCAACCACCAAAGAAAAAGATCAGCTTTACCGCATCAATAATAGAATCGAGCCAGCTGGCCATATACAAGAGACACCCTAGAAAACAAAGTCTGCATGGGGTGGTGGATGTAGACATTCAAGCAGATAAAAAAGACCCTGAAACTGTTAAAAACGTTATTCTCAAAGTTTTGCCAATGCACCCTACAGCGTGTACAGTGTTCAAAGAAGGTATGTCAAAGCGAAGCAGTCTGATGAATTTTGAGAAGCAGATCTTAGCAGCAGAGGAAGTCATTGATTTCAGAATCGCCAGGATAGAGGCTGACGAGCTGCAAACATTTTCTGAGGAGGCTTTTGATGTAAAAGAGAAAGGCCCGCTTCGATTTGTTCTTCATTTAGGACAAAAAACGTTTTTAAGAATCGTATATCATAAGGCAAGTTTTGATTTTAAAGCTATGATGCAGTTCCTTCAGGACTTTGTCGCAGCATTCGATCTTAAAATGAAACCACCAATAATCGAGAATGAGAAACACGATAAAATTTTGATGCAATCGGAAAAGTTGAATATTGAATTGGACAAAGTGTATAAATCAAAATCAGAGACATTCGCCCAGTTCTGGTCCAAAGCTCTCAGCCAGGACGTGGCCAACACGTCTCTTCATGGACCACGGAGCCAGTTCCCGCCAAAACCAATGGTAGCTACAAACGCAGTCTTGAGAGCCGTCTTAACTTCAGAGCTAACACAGAAAATAACCAACTTCATCCGTTTCCATCATGTTTCTCTTCTCGGTTTAGTCACTGGTGCTTACCAGGCTTTATTGCACATCGTAACTGGAAAGTCAACAGTCAGCCTTATGTTTCCCGTTGACCTCCGCAGATTCATCTCAGACCTGGACAGTGACGTGGCAAACTTTTGCAACGAGATTCCTTTAATTGCCAAGTTTGACGAGGACAGCAAGATGACCACACAAGAATTTATCATCGAGAACAACAAACGTGTACAACAGAGCATCGATAATGGCGTTATTCCATTCACTTCTTTTCAAGGCCTGGCTGAAAGAACAATGGAGATGTTTGATCTTAGTCCGCACGGGATAAGCATTGATATGATTTCCGACTCAGACATGGCAAGGAATGGTCCGGTCAGATCAATTCCTGCCATGTTGCCAATGGGGCTAGAGACCAACCTACTAGTTCAGCACAACCTCTTTCAAGGTGTCATCATCTTGAACCTGGGCTATAAAGAGTGTGTTATGAGCGGAGCAAGAGCAGATGTCTTACTCAAAAACATGATCAGTTTGCTCACAAGTATATTGACCAATCCAGGACTTCAGTTGCGGCAAATAAAAAAGTATACCAAAGGCATCAGCTTTAAAGCAGAGAAAAGGTCTCCATGTGCTGTACAGTAAGAGGGAGTCTGTCAAGCCTTTCACCTTTTCTTCACTTAAACATGAACATCGTAATATTTTCAACACGAAAAGATTGCATTGGTCTCCCTTGTCTGTAGGACACTAGGACTTGTAAAATGTATTCCAGTGAGATATTTGTTATTTATTGCTTATAAAACAAAAAGTGTATTAACACAACTTGTATATTTGAATGTAAAATTTATGCCAAGATGTTTAAAACATCTCAAATCACTTCAATTGTATGTGGCTTTTTACGTCTCGTGCATAGTAGCCCCCCCCCCCCCCCCCCCCATTGGCCACTTCACGTGTGACTAAAGAGGTCAATTCTTGCTACACCCCTGCGGTCACAGGTCGAGCATTAGACGCCACTTTTCTTTCTACTTCTCTGCTGTGTCCAGGACACACTTCTGATCTTAGCTTCTTTGTATCCACCTCAATATATGTAACCACTTTATAATATACAGACAGCCAGCTCTAAAGTTTGGGCAAGGAGTTGTACGAAGTAGTTGTCTAGCTTCATACACTTATACAGGCCTTACCTGCGCTAGTTCTAATGATCAGTACACTCATTCTTGTTATAGCTCATGATTGCTTTGTAGCAATTAAATGTGAACACACTTTCGAAGACGGCTGGAACTGTAGAATGAGACTTTGATACAAACACCTGTATGAGACTGATATAAACACCTACAACTGTATCAATATAGCTCTAGAAAGAACTTAATATACAAACATTAATTTACTGAATATCTGATCATTTTGAACAAACAAAAATAAACCAGGGAGGTTAGTTCAGCCATTCCTGAAGCCAGTGGTTTGAACGATTGTTCTTTCTACTTATATTCATATTTTATATAAATGCTAATATTACAATGTAATACTTTTGATAAATGGTTGCTAGAAACAAAATATGATTTATGTATGCATTTTTTGTTTCTATTTCTGTATTACTATTGAAATTGTATTCATATTATTTTCTAAAATGTTTAAAATTACATTACTATTTATAGAAAAAGTAACTCTACCATTACATTCAGAATATAGTATTGTGTGATGTATTTCATTTACTATCACGCAAACAGATATTATAGTCGCTAATAAATAATTATGTTATAATCAACATTGAATTTTTTACTTTCTTTACATTATTGTATAATATTTTGTTGTATTGAGTGTTAAGACAAAAATGTAAAAGTATGAAAAAATTTTTGTTTTACAAATTTTTTAAAAGGTTTTCTAAAAATTGATTTAACTATTTAGGTAGAATATTTTAGAAATATCAAACATGAATTAATATATTTTAATAATCTTTAGGACTTAAAAAGTGTACATTTTGTATCAAAAATTGAAGCAAACATTCTGACATGTGAAAATATAGTTTTATTCTGAAATATAAGTGAAAAATAAAAAAATAAAAAAACTAATAATTACCCTTCCAATAAAGTTTAAATGCACAACTGTTAACATACTACTAGAAACAATAATTCTAAGTAAAAAAAAAAAAGTTTATTCTGTTGGACTGATTTGAAGGTAAATAATGTAAATGAGATCAGATATAGTTAAAAACAATTATCAGTTGTAATGGTGATGCAAATAACAGTCTAGACCCTAAACAGTTTTCATAAAGGATTTTAATTCTCTTTGTTTCATAAAAACAAATAAAGTATTAAGTAATAAGCTAGGGTTAACTTAGGACAATTATGAAGAAGAAGATGTGTTTTTATCTGAAAGAATATGAAACTATTTACCTAAGAAGTATTTAATAAACATCTGGACTCAATTTCCTTGAAGTGTTGACAATGGATGCAAAATTTTGCATTGAAAGATAGAGCTTTTTAAAATGTTTCTGTTATACAATTGTTGTGAAACTAAATCAAGACCATTTTCATAATCTTTCCTTTCCTAGATAACTAGTGACCTACTTTGATGCATAAAATAACAACTGAACTAAGTTGAAACAGTCATATCTTATTTGCAACCAAGTGTCAGATGCTCAAAAACATGCATAGACTTTGTTCACAGGCAATAATGAGCTCTAGATGCTTGAGTAAAAAACATACAACAGTCATAAAACAAAAAAAAAATTATATTAGTAAATGTAGATAAAATATTCATAAAATTTAGTTAGATTAATAATTACATTTAAAATTTATGAATTTTAGATATTTAAAAAAATTAACACAATAAATAAAGAATATCTCAGCATAACTGGAAGATCACAGAGTATGTATATTTATAGAAAGATAAAAAATTGTAAACAATAGTTATACATTTAAAAACTACATTAAAGAAACATGTAAATTTCCCCCAAAAATATCCATTTCCATTTAGAAATTTGAAAATATTGAAATAAATAGTTACACAAAAGATTACAGAGTTTTGAACTAGAAGAACTAAGTCCAAGAGACAAAAGAGGGTAGAATAAAATCTCAAATTAAGCACCTTAAAAAAGAAAAAAAAGGCATTAATGCAGCAATTACAAAAATTTTTTAGTAATGATTTTATATTACAAAGGAAGGAGAAGATTGCAGCAGCTGATCCAAATATTTTCCAGCTAAATAAATGTCATTATTGAAATAAACTTAACACACAGTCTATCTAATCAAAGAAGATTTTTTTTTTAAATAGTGAATTTTGTTTTCATGCTGGCAATGACCATACAAGATTTTTATCTTTCAGAAAAAAAAACAACCTGCCATTTGAATTTGGCTACAACAATCTCATGAAGCTTAACAGAATATTCTATGAGTATTGTATATGAAATGACAAGATGAAATTGAGCAAGACCCAAATTTAAAGATATATCTATCTACATGGAAGTATTTCATCCATAAAACTTTTATTTATAATAAAAAATTCAACAAAATGAAATATTATTACAAGGGTAAAAGAGTTAAATTTGATGTGGTATATTTTATACTTCCATATTATATTATACTTCAATAAAAACAAAGAAATAAACTCCATTTCTCACTAAAAACAAAACCACTGAAATTAACCTAAGTTTAAATATACAATGATTAAGTACTCTAAAACAATTTTAAATCTTCAAGTCTCAAATGTAACGAGGAGTTTCTAAATGTTAGTAGTTTATAAATCTTACTTTTTACATGGATTGTTTATTCTAAATATGACACTAACTTTGTATCAATGGAAATGGCAAGAGTGAAAGTAAAAACTGAAATACCAAATATCACATGCAGGTGTCCTTTAAATAGAAACAATGACCTCAACACTATATCTTTTCTGAATTCCAGATAACAAAAATGATTGCCATTCATGTTTTGGGAACCATTGCATTACTTAAGATTTTCATTGCACTGAATATTAACCACAAAATTAAAAAAAAAAAATTACAGAAATGATCAGAATATAACAAGAAGTTTAAACATAACTGCCTAAATGCTATTATTTATTACCAATTTCGTTTTTTAGCGTAAGTCTCCATGCGAGCTGCAGCAATATATGCTGTGCCGAGCTTTCGCTGCCTACCAAAACTATGGACAGTCAGTTCCACCTCATACTCGCCTATCTTTATATCTGCCTTCCCATCTCTGTCCAGAAGGAGACAAATAGTGTATGCTGCTACTTCAAACTCAGGACTTGATCCTATAAAGACACTGCAAAAAGGCTTTGCTTTGATACCTTTCCAGGTAAACTGCACAGCCAGAAGGCGAATTACTGAGTCATCTTTAACCTGAACAAAAAACAAAACAAAAACAATAATTAGCAAGTAACATAAAAGAAGTTAAACAAAGATTCCTTCTTTACAAAACTGATAACTTTTGTGTAAGAGTGATAACTCTACTCCTAACAACTTATGAATGATAGATAAATAGAATGGAATATTTTTACCCTATCCCAATGCCCGAATAAAGTCCTGGTCAAGTGCCTGTATAAATCTACTAAGAGTATATATATACAATTCTAGTTTGTTGATACAGATCCAGCCATGGCAACATTAAAAGACAGTAGTCTAGACTAAAAATCTAGATATATGGTATAGAAGATTCTAGTTTGGTGATAGGCCTACAGATCTTGACTTAAAGACAGTGCACAAAATGTTCTTGAACTTCTATTTATTTATTTTTAACTCTTTATTGAAGACGCACTAATACCTGCTGACATTTGTCTGTTCAAGATAAAGATTGTTTAGACAAAATTTAATTTTAGAAAATATTTCAAAACATTATAAGCATCAAAAAGGGTTTCCAGTGTAGCCAATTATCTAGTAATACTTTTCTCAAAGATATACATCAACTGTCAAATTTTTAGGGAAATAGAGACATTTTCGAGAACTATGTCCAGTGTCTACCCACCCAAGGAGAATTTTCAAGCTGCAATGAGGAATTGTAAAACAGCATTGAAATAGCTTTCCCAAAATAGCCAAATTTTTTCAAGACCAAAATGCCCTTTGACTAGATGAAGTATTAAAAAAACACCTTTACATTCTCTAACAGAGTATGCTTACCGTCTCTTTACGGAAATGACCGTTGTAATTAATATTGCCTGCTTTTTCCTGAAGATAAAACTGTATCCAGTTATGAAGACCTATCATTTCTGTATCACGACCTTCACCAACAAAAACATGCTCAAAACTACAAGAGTCAGCTCCTCTGGAAAAAAAAAAGTTTAAAACTGAAAGGAGATATTCTTATTACAATAGTAATAATAATTTTAAAACCAACAGCATCTCATGGTTACAATAACTAGGAAATATCAATATTTAAAAAAAAAAATATCCATTATTATTATTTCTTTTATCTAGCACATCATCCATGCATATCTTGCATGCTGAGTGCAGTGTAATTCAATTTCTCAATAATAATTCAATAATTTCTCCTCGGCTTTCAATACCATACAGCCACATCTAATGATAAACAAACTGAGTAACTTAAATGTAAGCCCTTACTTACAAGCTTGGGTTCTAAACTTTTTAACCCAACGGCCCCAGTATGTTAAAGTCAACAACACCAAATCGTCAACTCGAGTACTATGTACGGGTGCTCCACAAGGTTGCGTACTTTCTCCTGTACTATACACTCTTTACACTAATGACATAAGAAGCATCTATGACTCAGTTAAACTCATTAAATTCGCTGATGATACTGCCATAGTCGGTCTTATTTCAGGAGACGAAACTCAGTATCGAAGCTCGATAGAAGAGTTTACAAACTGGTGCACCGACAACTTTCTAGAACTGAATGTAACAAAAACTAAAGAACTTATAATAGATTTTAGAAAGAAAAAACATACTATACGTGAACTGCAAATAAACACTACATCTATAGAGCAAGTAAAGGCATATAAATATCTAGGTGTTATCATCAAGAACAAGCTTTCATGGGAAGACCACCTTGGAACTCTGGCAAAGAAGGCAGCCCAGCGACTCTTTTTTCTATACAAACTCAATAGCTTTAAATTAAGCAAGAAGATCCTTGAGACATTTTACCGCGCGACTATGCAGAGTCTGCTAACATAAGGAATAACTTGTTGGCAAGGCAACGCCTCATCTAAACTGTTGCGACGTCTAGAAAAAATCATTAAAAAAGCATCTAAAATTACACTTACAACATTGCCACATTTAAAGGAGCTTTTTGAACAAAAGTGCCTAAGAAAAATCGAAAAAATCTTGGAAGACAACGGCCACCCGCTCCATCAGAACTACGACAGGTCGTCGCGAAGTGGACGACTGCTGTCAATCAAAACAAGAACAGAGCGGTACAAAAACTCGTTCGTACCTCACTCGGTCAGACTCTATCACCGCCACTCATTGATCAGGGAACATGAAATGCACCAAGATACCTGTCTGTAGTCGCTGAATGAACTCTTTATGTTGTCTGTTGTATTTGTGTGTATTTTTCTGTTGTGTTGTCTTTATATGAGAAAAGAGTCCTTGTAATCACAACAAATTTCCGTAAGGATCAATAAAGCAGTCTTAGTCTTAGTCTTTAGAAAACACAGCTCGAGTCAAATATTGAATTATAAATTCTTTGACTACATCAGGATTCAATCTTGAGCCTCCTTAGATAGCAAAGCAGTTTAAGCCATACAGCCACATATTGCACACAAATTTAGTTACAATTACTAATTCAGTAAATATTAATACACCTCCAAGTTCAGAACTTTGTCAAATTAATTACAATGGCAATATTTTTAATTAATTCTTTAAATATATGCCATTTACTTGTAAAATGCCCAACTAAAATATATGCCAAATTTGGTTCAATGCTTATTTACAAACATATAATTCTAAAGATGACAAGAACAATTATTATCAAGTACAAACCTTGATGCCTGGCGCTTGAACATTTTAAACCAGATATCATTGAGCATTGCTTTGAACTGCTGCTTGCCCTCAGGAGCAACTCTTTTGGAAACTAAATATTTGTGAGCTTCCTTCATGACTTTGGTGGCCAGAATGGCATTCAGAAAATCTTGATTCTCTTTCAGCTCTTCTCTGGTAACCACTTCCTCTTGACCCAGTTCCATTTCATAATTGTCTAAGAGTGCTCTAAAAGCTGACAAAAAGCAAAAAACTTGTGATTCTTAAACAATAGAAGTATTAAGTTTTTACACAAGTATCATGTGCATTAAACTTGAGAAGCAAAAATATACATAATAACAGTTTTACAATTAATATTAAAACATGTAAGCATAAACACGAAAAAGTAAATAATTTTTGCAAAATGAATGAAAAAAAATCTTATAAATAACTTAAATATTACCTTTGCAATCATTGTGAAAATAAATGGAATTAATATGTTTAAAATAAAAGTCGGATGCATCTTTGTAACCTGTTAAACATTTTCTACAATTTTGATAAGCAAATGTATACTAAAGATAAAAGACAACAAAAAATACAATGCTCTCTATCGAAGTTAATCTCAATACTACCTTTATATGTTGGTCTGCTGAATACTTTATCTTCATTGACCCATTTAAAGAGGGAATTTTTGGCATGATCTTCACTCACATCTCTGGTGCTGTACACAGAACCTAGTCCATGAAAATCGTATTTAAATGCACTTAATATAAGATTTGTTTTTTTTAATAAAGTATTTTCAATGTTTTTCTTGTTATTCATGAATTCCAATAGCCCTGTGAATTTTGGAGAGGAAGTTTTTAGTTACATGGTTTGCGTGAAAAACTGTTTGGACAAGTTGTTTTAGAAAACCTATTCTAATTGGTTGTCTTCCCCTTTTAGTGGGTCACTTTGCTCAGAGAAGTAGGCCTATGTAGGAGCCTAAGTAATAAAGTGCTGGTTGTGTGTGTGTGTGTGCTAGTTTATTGCTACTGTTATAGTAGTAATGCGGTAGTAAAGTTCCCCTTTCAGACCTTGTAATCTATACGGCAGATGATGTAAAGGTCATCTGTTTCTGTAGCCCACGTTTTACTAGAGTGTCATGTGGCCAGCACAAAGACCAACTGCACTTACTTTTTCCCAACTAATGCCAGGTACCCATTAGAGCTGGGTAGACTCAGAGGCACCCAAGGATCCCGAAATTTAAAGTCCCAGTTTTCACCAGGATTCAAACCCGGGTACCCCTGTACGGAAGCCAAGCGCTTTACCGCCCAGCCAACACGCCTCCGTAGTAATGCAGTAGTGAACAACTATAATTAAAACAAGTTTCCATTTCTTTAGACAAATATAGTTATCTTATAAATCAGTTATAAATAGTTGCAGTGTTCTTAGGTCACTAAATTGTACTGCTATTTTAATTTATTAATTATTATATCCATATAATTAAATATTAATTATTAAATCTTTATACCCGTGTAAACTGTTGAAGAGTATCAAATTTAATTCTTATTATTAATTTATAGTGATTATCAATAAATGTTATAACAAACTCACCTTGTAAATCTATTTCATAATCCACATCAGGAAAACATTTATTGTCATCTAATTCCCAAAGCTTATTGATTATCTGTGACAGCTCTGCATCTTCTGCAAAACTAAACACATTATTTTATTAAATAGCAAAATTTGTTAGAAGTTTGTTTATAAATTTCTTCGATGTGTAGCCTTCTTATCTTATCTTATCTTATCTTATATAATACAGACGTTACTTCAAAAAAGAAGATGATTACGTCCTTTGGTCATGCATATTAACCAATGACTTAAATTCTGCCAAGTCACTGGTTTTTCTGGCTAGCTCAGGCAACCCATTCCATGCTCTAATAGCACTAGGGAAGAAGGAGTATTTGTACAAATTTGTCCTAGCATATGGGACGAGGGATGTGCCTTTATTTTTGTGTCTTTCAGAGTATTTTATTAAATTTTGTTTTTGTATTTGAAGATTATGGTTCAGTGTTTTATGTATAATTGCTACTTTACTTTTGAGTCTTCTGTCCTGAAGGCTTTCTAAATTTAGTGATTTTACTAATGATGTTACCCTAGTCAAATGTGAATATTCGTTTGTTATGAATCTCACTGCTCTATTTTGTGTTTGTTCCAGTTTCTTAATGTTTTCTTGAGTTGAGGGGTCCCACACGGTGGATGCATATTCTATTATTGACCTAACCAAGGTTAAATAACATTTTAGTTTTAAGTTCTTATTTGATTTATAGAAATTTCTTTTAATAAACCCTAATGCTTTGTTTGATTTTTTTTATAGTTTCATCAATATGTG
This sequence comes from Biomphalaria sudanica, assembly GCA_036873155.1. Classification (NCBI taxonomy): domain Eukaryota; kingdom Metazoa; phylum Mollusca; class Gastropoda; family Planorbidae; genus Biomphalaria; species Biomphalaria sudanica. The sequence goes on along the minus strand of JAZGLO010002262.1, from coordinate 2,473,781 downwards.
GATTCCATGCCAGTTTTTCATTTATTATATCACCTAGGTATTTTGCATTTTTAGTCTGTGTTACTGGTTTGCCATGAATAAGATAAGTGGAATTAATTCGTTTTAGTTTTTTTGTTACTCTTAACAACTGACATTTTTCTGGGTGGAAAGACATGCTCCAATTTGATTCCCATTTCTGTAATTCATCTAATTCTCTTTGTAAAATATCTGTGTCTTGTGTTGTTTTTATTGTTCTATATATTATGCAATCGTCTGCAAATAATCTGACTTTTGTTCCTGAACTAATGCAATTTGGTAAATCATTTATGTAAATTAAAAATAGTAGTGGACCAAGACTGTTCCTTGAGGTACACCTGAGTTTACTGTTATTGGTGTTGATTTAGAGCCATTTATTATTACAGTTTGTTCTCTCCCTATCAGAAAATCTTTAATCCACTGATGCAGTGGACCATTAATGCCGAAATATTTTAATTTTTTAAGCAAACTATGGTGGTGAACTTTGTCAAAAGCCTTGGAAAAATCTAGTAAGATAGCATCTATTTGTTCACTATTATCTAAACCTTTTGAAAAATCATCAATTAGTCCTATTAGTTGTGTTTCACATGATCTATATTTCCTAAAGCCATGTTGGTATGGGGTGAGGACATTATGTTTGTCTAAGTGGTTTATGATGTTGCTACATATTATGTGTTCTAGCATTTTACATGTGATGCTGGTAAGTGATACTGGTCTGTAGTTTCCTGGATCAGATTTTTCTCCTTTTTTAAATAGGGGGGTGACATTAGCTTCTTTCCAGTCCTTCGGTACTCTGCCCTGGTTAAGCAATGCCTGAAAGAGTATTTTGAACACTGGGGCTAGCTCATTGCTTAGTTCTTTGAGTAATCTAGCTGGAATACCATCAGGTCCAGACGCTTTATTTGGTTTGGTGTTGGCTAATAGTTTTTTAATTCCATTTTCTTGTACAACTAAATCTTCTATGTTGTCTACTTGGTTCAAATTAAGAAATATGTCTTTGTCTCCTGATGCTGAGAATGCTGATGCAAAGTATTTGTTTAGGATGTTTGCTTTAGTTTCATTATCATTATGTATTATGTTATGTTCATCTTTTAATGGCGCTATGCCTGTTGTTTCCATTTTCTTAGACTTAATGTATGACCATAGGTTTTTGTTGCTATCATTAGATATTACATTGTTTATGTATTCACTCTGCAGCTGTCTGCTTACTTTTTGGGTTAGGTGTTTAATTTTTATATACTTTTTGTAAACTCTTTCTGCCTTGGTTTCTTTAAATTTTCTATATAGGTTTTCCTTATATTTACAAAGCTTCTTTAGTCTATTATTAAACCAGCATTTATTTATTTTGTTTGATGTGTATTTAGTTGGTATATGATTTTCTATAATGTTTTCAAGATGGTTTTTAATGAAATTCCAGATGTCATCGACTGGTTGGTTAATGTCTTTTTCTAATAAGAATGTTTGTTGAAAGTTTAATGCAGCTTGGTGTAATTGTGTTAGGTTACATTTATTCCAAAGTAAGATTTTTCTTTTGGGTTTTGTATTGGCCACTGCTTTTATCTGACTGTTTATTTTTATGATCTCATGGTCTGATAGACCAGGGATAATATCATAATCAACTACTAATCCAGGTCTGTTGGTTAAGAAGAGATCTAATGTGTTGTTTAATCTAGTTGGCTTTTTAATGATTTGATCTAAACTTAGGTTGTGTAGAGTTTCTATGAAAAGCTCATTTATGTCCTTAAGGTTTTGGTGTTTATCTATGGTTAGTGTTTTCCAATTTATATCAGGTAGGTTGAAGTCACCCATAATCCAAAAAACTGCATTTTTATTTGTCTCTTTAAGTGTAGTAATCTGATTACATAGTTCCTGCATGTATTCTAAACTAGAATTTGGTGGTCTGTAAATGCTGCCTATTATAAGGGATGTTGAGGTGGTATTAATTTTACAAAATGTAGATTCTATATTTTTTGAGTTAGGTAAGGTAATTTCTTCTGCTATAAGAGTGTTTTTTATTGCTAAAAGAACTCCTCCATGATTATCAGCCCTATCTTTTCTAAAAATTTCATAATTACTATTGAAAATTTCTGCATTATAAATTTCAATAGATAAATCTAACTTTTTAATCATTTGGCAAGAAAACCTAGACTATAGCCTAGGCCTAGATTGCCCTAGTCTAGCCTAGATTCGCTAGATCTATGAAGAATATTGCTCTGACTCTGCCAAACTCTGGTTAAGAATGCTGCTACATAATCATTATGCTATATTAGTATATTATAGTAAATAAGTAATTATACTATTATTATTATATTATTTTAGTACACTTTTATAGGCCTGCCTATAGTTATAATTATATAATAAATTATAATAGTAGTATAACTAAGACAGTCGTCTAATAAGTATACTAATAATACTATGTCTATGGTCTAGAGTCTACTCTAGATAAGATTTTTTTATCTAGACTCTAGATGTGTAGATCTAGAAGTTTAGAAGTAGAAGATCAAGATCTACCTACTTGCTTGCCATTTTTTGCTGCCTATATCGTGCAATGTGCAGCCTGTAATAGTTGACTTTTTTAAAAATTAGTATTAGATCAAGTAAGTATTACAAATATACGGTCTACGGTGTTACGCTCCAGTAGATCTATTTAGATTTATAGCTAGATCTACAGAGTGAACCTCAGTATCATTTTTTTTTAGCCTACCTTGTACGAACGCATACACGGTGTTCAGGTAAAATAAGTGTTCATTATTATATACTTCATATGTAGAGAAACTAGATCTAGATCTACTACTTACTAGATCTAGACACTAGTACTACTAGTGTCTAGATCTAGTAGTAGATGATCTAGGTTCTAGGATTCCTAAATAATCTTTTTAACTTATGTAATACAGTCGTTACTTCAAAAAAGAAGATAATTACGTCCAACGCGTCATGCATTCAGTCATGCATATTAACCACTGACTTAAATTCTGCCAAGTCACTGGTTTTCCTGGCTTAGGCTAGGCTAGCTCAGGCAACCCATTCCATGGTCTAATTAGTCAATTAGTTGAATTAGTCTAATAATTACTATTTGTACAAGAAAACGAACAATTTAACTCATCTGTGATAACTGTAAACACAAAGCTGGATTAGTCTGAGTTTATTTGCAAATTACATCTTATAGATAGTTTAAATAATAAATCTAGGCCATTTATATCTATACAATCTTAAATCTTTTACTCTTTGGCCCGGGCATGCAAAATAAACAAGAGCAACTTGAAAACGAAAGTGAAAGTTGGCCAATGTAAAAGTCTGGACACTGAGGATAAAGACGAAAGAAATTTAAGTCGGGCCAAGAGTAGATCTTCTATATTAATCTATATAACTAATATAAGTCTAGATTCTAGATCTATATTCTGTAATAGATTTAGATTAGATTAGATATGGGAATCTAGACTGACTCCAGAACTAGATCTGTCATTATAGACAAGTCATTAGTGACTAGATTTAAATTTAGATCTATCTTTAGTCATTAGACATTAGTCATTAGTAGATGATTAGATTATTTAATAGTATCAGACATGGTGAGTAAAAATAAATAAATTCTTATACTTAGATCTATTTATATTACTAACTTAACTAACTTAGAATATATATTAAGTTATATTATACTTATAGAGTCTAGTAATTATAGTTATAGTATAGTTACTAGTAGATCTATCTAATTATAGACTATATAATATAGTAGATCTAATATTATACTCACCGTCCATAGGAATAAAAAATCGATCTAGATTCTACTACTAGACTCTAGATGTATAAATAAATTAAATAATTTATAATATTATAACTCTAGACTCTAGATATCTAGATGATAATTATCCTAAATAGTAGTAGTAGTACTAGACAACTAGTAGATGTTAATAATTAGATCTAGCTAGATATATAGTTATATTACATATATAATAGATTCTATTATAAAATCTAGTTAGGTCTAGAGAGTCTAGATTTTAGATCTATATTCTATATAGATCTACATAATCAAATTATGATGATAATCATGATATAGATATATTCTAATGTACACAAGTTTATTAGACTTTATAATTTATATAGAAATCTATGTATGATCTAGATTCTACTTACATTAATGATTATAAGACAAATTCTAGATCTTGATCAATAATACTTTAATAAAGTTAATAACTTATTGAATCCAGATTAGGTACGGTGACAAAATGTTTAAATTTAATCCTTTAATGATTGTAAATCTTGTAGTTCTCTTTTTCTATACTTAGAAAACAGCCCTTCAAATCAGTGCACAATTGGAAAATCTAAAGGAGTTTTATACGATTGGAGAAGACTTTCGGTGGTACATCAAGGTAATGCAATAGGATATCAATCTATATTATAATACCTTTGACTGACTCATTCATCAATCAAGAAATCTCATAATCTGTCATATGGGTATGCATGACATTTTGTACACAGGTTCTGTTTACCTCCTAGACACTTGCAAAGAACTGGTTTTGACATTCATTATCTGTAACTCAAAACACATCAAATCCAAGAGAGTTTCCATTAAAGCAGTTGGTCTCTGTCTTTTGGTCATTTGGACTGAAGGTTACTCTGTGACCTAAAACCAAAACTTGCTAATTGATTGAGGCACCACAGGGGATAACTTTAATTTGACATTGAATTTCATTTAAAATACCATTTTGTTGATGCTTGACACAGATGTAATGTAATGCAAATTAGTTATGCTTGTAATTCAAAATAAAAGCAAACTTGTTTACTAATAAATATTTATACCAATTTAACTTAAATTGCATACATATTCTATTTACAGTTAAAATGCTGTAACTGTGGTGAAGAGACTCCAGAGTTTGTGTACTGTTCACTTGGTGTAAGAGTTTAACAAATCATACTACTAACCAAATTGGAGTATGTCTTTCCACCCAGAAACATGCTTGTTATTAAGAGTAAAAAAAAAAACTAAAGCAAATAGAAACTACTTACTTTATTCATGGTAAACTAGTCACACAGACTAAAAACTCAAAATATCTAGGTGTAATAATGATTGAAAAGTTATCATGGCATCTTCATATTAATGAAATTATTACAAAATCAAGCAAAACATTAGGGTTTATTTAAAGATATTTTTACAAATCAAACAAGAACATAATACTAAAATGCTATTTAACTTTAGTTAGGCCAATATTAGAATATGCATCCTCTGTTTGGGATCCCCCAAGTCAAGAAAACATAAAGAAACTAAAAGAAATACAAAATAGAGCAGTAAGATTTATAACAAACGAATATTCCAATTTGATTAAAGTAACACCAATTGTAAAATCACTAAATTTAGAAAGCCTTCAGGATAGAAGACTTAAAACTTAGTGACACTACAGGACAGAAGATTGCAAGTAAAGTAGCTATAATACATAAAACACTAAACCATAATTTACAAAGAGAAAAATTAAACTATTGAAATACTCAAAAAGACACAAAGCTGGAGGCACATTTCTTATTCCTTATGCTAGAACTAATTTGTACAAGTGTTCCTTCTTCCCTAGTGCTATTTGAGGATGGAATGGGTTGCCTGAATCAGCCAGGAAAACCAATGACTTAGCAGAGTTTTTAACTTGTATGACTAGTTTGACATGAAATTCATAGGATGTAGTTATTTTCTTTTTTGATGTAATAATAATTATAATAATAATAATAATGTGATATATAAAATAAGATACTTAATGACAGTCTTCATGAGGAGTAATTTATTTTTAACTCATTTTCAATTAATTTTATTTCTTTTTTAGCTTAACTCTCTTAGTTTAATTTTTTTTTTGTTCCCAGGAAACTTATCCTGCTCCTCATGGTAAAAGTAGTTGCAGTTTGATTCTGAAGTGTAAATTATGCAAAAGGGAAAACTCTCTAGGTATAAATGCTTTAATTATTAGTTAATTTTTTTTTGGCACGAGATGTATTCTGAATACCCAATAATTGATTGCAATCAATGCTCTTAACACTAAGATGACCACATTTGATCAGTATTATAGAGTTGTTTACTTTTTTTATATGGCTAAGAAAAGACACACACAGATTGCTTTGTTAAGCAAGATATCAATTCCTTGACTTAATGTTTTTGACTCACAGTGGGGCATAGGGGCTACAGCAGTACTTTGTCCATGTGCAAATTGTGCATCTTGCCACCTTTGCGTCTTGGTCTACTGATCTCCTCTTTGGTCTCCCAGCCTTTCTATTTCCCTGTGGGTTCCAGTATAGTGTCTATGTTACAATGTTTTTGCTATTATTTCCAGTGTGTGTCCTATCCAGCTCATTTGATTTCTTGTTTATTGGTGTTTGCTGAGTTATTTCCCTTTTGCTGTGGTTTGAAATTTTGTTCTGACATCTGAAAGCAATTATATGTTGTAAGCATTTCTAGGGGAGTTCCTGGAGCTTGTCTGTTTTCTTAGTTGTTATGTTCTAAGTCTCTGCGCAATAATAAAGAATTGATTTTACATTTGAGCTGTAGATGCTAATTTCATTATGTTGGAACAGTGCTATTAGATTGCCAGATCAGCAGCAGGCTGTTTAAAACATACCTAGTATTGTCTGCTCTCCTTCTTTGTTTAAGATGCTTCCCAGGTAGAAGAACCTGTCAGTTTCTCCTTGGTCCATCAGGTGAAGTACTGGTTAGTTTGTGGATTGTTTTGTGTGAAAATACTGTGGGACCAATGACAAGGTCATTAAAGGCACTTAAGTCCACAAAGAAAACTCCCTTATCATTGCAGGTGCCTACTCCTTCTTTTCCCATAACCAGTTCTCTGTTCCTTTTTCTTACTCTACTTTGACGTTTAAGTTGCCCATTACATTTTTTTGTCTCTTATCAGCAAACATCAACCTAGATGATGAATTAGACTTCCGTGTTTTATGGGCCAGTTCTGCTTTTGGCAGACTTAAAGAATCAGAATGGCAATGGAGTAGACCCAGCATATCAACAAAACAGAAAGTCTATTGTGCTGTAGGCCTCCCTTCACTCTTATATGCACAAGTTAAAATTACATTTTTTTGTCTCTTATCAGCAAACATCAACCTAGATGATGAATTAGACTTCCGTGTTTTATGGGCCAGTTCTGCTTTTGGCAGACTTAAAGAATCAGAATGGCAATGGAGTAGACCCAGCATATCAACAAAACAGAAAGTCTATTGTGCTGTAGTCCTCCCTTCACTCTTATATGCACGAGTTATGTGTCATGCGCGCGTGAAGTTTTCTTTGCATTTAATATTGGTGTTTTAGCGCATAGGAGGTAGTTTCTTTTAGGTGCATTTTGTTGCCTAGAATATTGTGTATATGTGTGTTTACGTCATCCTTAGTTTCTACAAGAGAGAGAGAGCTTCTTTTGTTGTAAGGGTACGTAAGTACATATTTTATTAAGGATGATGATTTTTTGGTACGGGTGTCGCTATTGAAAAGTTTTTTGTTGTAGCGGCATCACTAGATCTAGGTTTTCTTTTCATTTCAGGGTGTTAGGCTGTTGGCTATGAGAAAGTGTGTCACCTTTTCGCCCTTGTAGTCGTATAGTAACCATCATTGTTGAGGTGTTGGGAGGTAATGTTCTGTAGGGCGCAGAGTGTATTATTGAAACAAATTGGTGTGATATTCAACTAATTATTAATCAAATGCTAACATCAATGATATTGATGTATATGTAAATATGTTGTTAACTTACAATTAAGTATTATTAAATATTGTTCCTGTTGACAACTGTTGTTATTCACTAAATGTTCAGTTGAATAACTTTTATTCAATGTTCGTACCTGTTACCTTTAGGTTCTTGCTCTACTCTGTTCAGGCTGGGGATACGGGACTGTAACATCAAGCCCTAGTTAATCAGTTATCCCACCCATTATGGAGCTATTCCCTCCACATCTAAAAGCTTAACTCCTTCCACCTACTCTTTCTAAGAAAAATTCATCAGGTGAACTGGTTTGACCACATATCAGACATTGAAATCCTAGTGTTGACACATATTAGCATTATTCATGCCACAGCAAACAAAAAGTCCAGATTTCGAAGGGTGGGGCATGTTGTCCATATGCCAGAAAATCGCTTTGCCAAATGACTTCTTATGGGGAGCTGTGTGTAGGAAGGCGCTCTCAGGGGGGTAAACACAAGCATTACATAGACACACTTAAGAGGTCCCTCAAGGAGTGTGATATTGACAATATTGGGAAACACTAGCTCTCAGTTCTCCACGTGGGATGAAGCCATGTCAGAGTCTTAAGATATGAGACAATGAGAGCTACCAGCATGAAAGAAGAAAGAGTCAACAAAAGGCTGAGAGAAGAAGAAGGCTTATCTGCGGTAGAGCCAACTTACCCATGCCATCCGTATGGCCAGCTTTTTAAAGCAAGGATTGGATTTTATAGCTTCTTTGAGTTCATAGGAAATGAGAAATGTGTACTTCTTTTACCAAAGGAGTAGCTATATAGTGCTAATTTTGTTACTCTTGTAAAGAACTTTCTATTATTTTGTTGTTGCTTTTGTCAGTGCAGATTAGTGAATGATAGTTTTCCTTCCTTTTCTATTACATCTGTCTGACTTGAGGTGTGGTGAGGCTGGTTCCCACTCATCATTGCACTTGTTGTTTCTGATGCTATCATTAGGGCAGCACTTTGTGTATGTTGTGTCAAAGGTCTCTAAGACCATAGTAGATAAAGATCTTTCCTGTTGCCATTCTTGTATTCCATCTTGTTTTTGCTAGTCCAAGAACCTTAATATTATATCTCATCATCTCCTTTGTGACTTAATGAACTTTTTTGCATTCAAGTAGGGTTCTAATAGTCCAGGTCCCTATTCTGGTTTCTGTTTTGGTTATCTGGTTATCGATTTGTCAGCACACAAGCTTCCCATTGGTGTGCATCACTTGGGACAGGCAAGATGGTTCCCAAAGGTTCCTGAAGGTTGCCTCTTGGCAGAGTTCAATTTATCAAGTCATTGGTAAACATTTTTACTAATATTATAAAACAGCATGTGCCAATGTCACACCGACTGAGTCAAAAACTAAAATGCAACAACAACTGTTCAGTTTTTAACTTTTTCAGACTGCACCAACAAAGCTTCTTATTCATTGTTGAGCATAGACTTAACAAGTTGACATATAAAAAAATATATGTTTGTGTGTTGTCATTGTTCTTGTAAATGAATTTTTTTATGAAACGTTTTTGTTTTTCATTGAATTATACTATTTGATTATTATTAATTTTTTTAAAAATACATGAAGAGAGAGAAAGATTTTTTTTTTTTTTTGCTTTCTAAATCTGTGATGTAAAATGAAACACTTTGTAAGACTTTTAATCTTCTGTATATTTGATTGCCTTCTCAGATATTATTAAGGACTCATTGTGCAGTTACACCAGTGAGGATTCTGGGAAATTTAAAACTATTCTGGTATTTGATTGCAGAGGTGTCACTCCCATAGATTTTTCACCCAGAGTAAGCTAATTGCAGTTATCCTTTTTTCTATACAGAATCAAGATCAATATAAATATAAAGAGTACAATTTTTTTAATTATACATAGTTCTAAATTTAAAAAAAAAAAGAACTAGTTTATTTCACAGTATTTGCAAAGCTTAATAAATATTTGTTACGAACCTGTACAACTTTTGTGTGCCCAACATTTGAAACTTTACTGTATTGTTCTACCACATTTACTTTGAACCACTTCATCTCAACATTATTTTCTATCAGCAATTTTAATAGTATTAACAGTATTATTATCTTATCTTATAATGATCATTTATGTATTTTACAATGACATGTAGATTTTGTCTTACTTTATAACATAGGTTGGGTGGGAAGCTGTTGGTTTGGAATCAGACACTAGCTTCACTGACATAGACCTAAGTAGTAGTGTAAGTAGTTAGCTTTCTCACTTTTTTAAATATTTATTTACTTTAAAGTACATGTCATCAAAGCTAGAAAAATTAATCTAAATTTTATAATATTTCTAATATTACTTTGAATAGTTATTCAATAACTTCTTAAAATTCAATAGAATACCAATGAAGGGAACAGCTCAGGCTTAGAAAACAATTTTCAAATTAGAGAGATGTGGACACAGAAAACATACATAAAAAACACATATAGTGCTTGTCATGCTAATATAAAGCATTTATTCTCATTTCTCAACAAAAACAATTTGTTAACATAATGTTTTGTTAGAATTTATTTCACTGTATTTATTGAAAGCAGCTAGCTTATGAACTGATATAAGTAAAGTAAATGTTGTTTCCTTTCTGGTTATGTTTATTTATTTGTCAAACAAAAGTTCTATAGAACAATTTGTACTTACTAGAATTTTTTTTCACATTAAATTTCATTTTTATTACATATATGAATACTAATTTACCTGTCAAAATATAGCTTTAAACAGGTTTACTTATTGTGAAAAGCATTTTTTTTTGTTAGACTGAAAATGAAATTGATAATTTTCTGTTATGGAACTAGTGCATTTTGAAAAGTAATTGTTTACTAGATTTAACTTATATGTCAACAATAATTAGAATAGGTTTCATTTGAGTATATATAAAATGAATGTGAGTATAAATATATAGTTACATATATACACACACACACATATATATACATATGACTAATGATCATAAGGCAATTGGTCTAATCAAACTTTTTTTTTATTCAGGAATGGTACGACTATGATGAAAAGGCTGGTAACTCAGTTAGCATAACAGAGCTCAAATTTCAATTTGTAACAGTTAAATGAGTTTCATGTCTAAATATTTGCACAAAGTCACATTGAGGGAAATGTTTTATTAGCTATAAATGAAATATTTTGTTTATGCTATTTAAAATATCTAACTTTATTTTATATTGATAGTGATATTGTCAGCAGAGAAATATTAATTTTTTGGTCACTTGAGAAATAAAAATAGTTGTATTGAGGCTGCAAAGTTTTGATAATTTCTTTAATTATTTTTAAGAATAATTATTATTGATGTCGCTAGTTTCATTTCATGTATGACATCATTGTAAAATTTATTTGATAAGTGACCAATTAAGAAATTGTTGCAAAAGCACTGAGCAGACTAGACAGCATGGGAAAATTACTTAAACCTTTGTCACAATGCAATTAGGCATTCATCATTAATGCTTCTTCCTAAACTCTCTATGGATTGCCTGAGATAAGTGCATGCTATTAAAAAAAGACAAGCTTTCCATGTTGCCTTTTCAAAAGAAAGTTTAAAAAAAAAGTTGCTTGAATCTGAACTTGACCCTCCCTAACCCTAACCAAGTAGTTATAAAAAGAGGTTTTATAGTCTATTGTTAGTTTGAAAATTGTAGCAAAATTTATCCTCCCTTAGCTTAGTAAACTTTCTAGATAAAAACAAATATTATTAATCTATGAGTAAATGTTTAAATAATTGGTTGATTTTTTTTTATTGATTCATGTGTTGTCATTTTGAGCATGAGCTTGTATGCAAAATTTGATGAAGATTGAATGAGTAGAGTGGTTGAAAAATTAATTGTGAAAATCCAAACAACATACAAGAAAGATACAGAGTGCTTAATATAAGCGATGTAAAAAAAACAAAACGATATGAAGTTCTTGGAAATGTATTCTTCAAATTATATCACATCAAAAATAATCTAAACCTATAGAATAGTTTCAAAACAAAGGTTTACACACAAATGTTTGGCACAACACAATTTTAGATTGTTCATAACATTCAAATAACATCTCTAACTAGTCATACATCTGCTCTTGTAACATATTTTATAATCATTAATGCCTTTTACAATAATGAAAGATAAACAGTGAACAATTTCAGAATTATAGAAATCATTGGTTTTTATGATATGCATTTGTAACATTTGATTCTTGCAATGAATTAGCTTTTCAAGTAGATCTTATCTTAAGAATTAATTCATTAACATTAATATGCCTGTATATTTAAACACAGTGGCCTATTAGAAATAAGCCAAGGCACTTAAAGCAACAATGAAAAAGATTTTACAATAATCTTAAAGAAATTGTGAGCCTAATAACAAAATTTAATTCATTTTTTTTAGTCATTAAATTCTGATAGAAATAAAAATATATGATTGATAAAGTAAATGGTTGAAAACATGTTTGGTTCAAAGATTTAAAAAAATATTACATTAAATTAGTTTAGGGAAATCAATGAACTGAGAAAATAATTTAGTCAAACTAATATATACAGAGTTACAGAAATGAGATCTAGCATTCCTTCTATAGAGATCCAAAATTCATCAAAGTAATAATGTGCAAGGTAAAGTTCACTTGTTTCTATAAGCAATATTACACAAATACAATTCACCTTTTAAAAAAAAATATTGTCACAAAATTAATATAAAAAAGATTGATTCCTTACTCTATGTGCTTTCAAATCCAATTATAATATAACTTGAACCATTTTTTAGTTCACATTCTGTAAAAGAAAATAACATTCAATTTGCAAAAAAATTGTTTTTCTTAACTATAAAAATATTTCAAGCAATTTAATTGCTGAGCAAACATATTAGGATATAGCCATGAATTTTTATACAATTGTTCTTTTTTATATTTTTTAAAAAATTAAATGACTTTTATTATCATTTGGTAGTAATAAATTTACTTATGAAAAATTGAGGATTTTTGTGGAACTTTATTGAGATTTTGTCCAGTTTTAGAAGCTAACAATGCATTTTCGATGTCTTGTGATATTATTTTAAAACAATCTCTTGGGTCTTTATCTGGCAATGCTGGGCATTTCATTTCCTTTCTCCACTCTTCAGCCTTTTGAAAATAAAAAGAAGAAAATTATAGCTAAAACAAATGTTTAACAAAATTTAAAACTAAGATTTCATTGATTCAAAAAAGTTCTTTTCCTTTCGAATGAGAGATTAACACACATTAAAGAAAATGTTGGAATATCTTTGATGTAACCACAAACAATTTTTCCCTTAAAGCAATAAGATAATGAACAAAATTCAGATAAGTATTCCACTTTTAATAACATCCACAAACTGACAAATAAGTTGAACCATAAGGTATTTGCAGATCAACAGAAAGTTTTCAGACTAAGCTTTTATCAGACTTAGGTAAATAGTTTTTTTTTTTTTCAAACATGAAAAAATATAATCATTATCTTATATATAGTTAAAATTTTTTTTTAAAAAGAGATTTCTGGTAGCGTCACAACTTCATGATGAAGAAATGAAAGCATTTAGGAATGAAACAGTTCTAATCAAATTACCTGGGGAAGAAGGAAGTCTAAATGTCTTGCTCTTTTTAAACTGTCAGGATGAGTCTGGATCCATTCAGGCAGTTTATCTTCAAAATTGTTTTCCAGAAGTTTCTGATTATAGTCCATCTTCTGCCACAGTACAGAGCCTTCACGAACATCATAGCAAGCCTAAAAAAGGAAAGAAATACAAAGTGAAAACATTAACAAATGACCAATATTTCTAAAACTGTCAAAGAAAAATAAACAGTTTGCATTTGCAATTATTTTTACAAGCTGCCATTTATTTGTGCATGAAAATTAGGCTATGACAATTTTTACAATGTAAAATGGACAGGATTATACAGATTTATCTGGATGTGCACAAAAGCAATCATTATAATTTTATGCTTGTAAATCTTAGGCCAAGGCTAGTGTTGATAGGATAAATAGTAAAAAAAATGCCCCTTTCAGACCATGTGATCTTTGGGGAAGATGATGTATTTATTTCTATGGCCTATGGCTCAAATAGGCTTCATATGGCTAGCACAACAACAAATCGCCTTTGCTTTTCCCAACTAATGTCAGGTACTCATTAGAGATGGGTGGACTAAAAAGTGTCCTAAAAATCCCCAAATTGAAAATCCCAAGATTTGAGCCCAAATACCCTTGGTTTGGAAGCCAAGAGCTTTATCACTCATCCACGCCTATGATTTGATAAATACTTCATCCTTAATCATTTGACACAAGATAATTAGAGTTAGAATTTCTCAGGCTAACTAGTAACCAAAGTAAACCAATGATGATAGATGGAATGGCATTTAAGGTTGCAATACATCATAATTAATTAATGCATGTGCTCTTATGCTATTTCAGCAACCAAATTATGGATGAAAACTAATTTAATTTAACACTAGGTAATTAGGTCAAAGGTTGACAGTAATTAATGAGGAAATTCAGAATAAGAGCATGTTTTTAGTTGTTTTTTTTTCTTTAAAATCTACATACAAATTGGTCAAAGTATATAAATATTTTTAATAGCTTTAGATCAGGCATGTCAAACACGGCGTTCGGGGGCCGCATGCAGCTTGCCACCACCTTGCATGCGGCCCGCTTGGACACCTAAAAAGTTATCAAAATAATGTTAAATTATTACGCTGGAAAATAAAAGAAGACAAGCTACTTGAATTGAAAAAGAATATTTGTTAAACTGAACAACGAGATTGAGACTGCAGTGAAAGCTAGCTACATTTTTCAAACTTAATTGCAAGCCAAAGCAAATCATTTAGAGAAAGGGATTTATGAAGGAGTGTATCGTTAAAGCTGCCGAAGTAATTTGTCCAGAAAAGGTGAAAGTATTCAAAGTAATAGATAGAATAAATGACATGTCAATCAGTTCACATGAAAAATTAAAGAAAAATAGATTTTGAATTATTTTCATTGGCGCTCGATGAGTCAACTGATGTAACACAGTTGGCTATATTCATAAGGACCTGTGACAGGAATTTTGAAATACATGAGGAGCTACTTGTTCTATGCATAATGCCACAACAAGCGAGGATGTTTTAGAGAAATGACAGGTGATATTGCAGTACAATTTACCTTTGGTAAAGCTAGCTAGTCTAACAACGGATGGCGCACTAACCATTATGAAACGGTTTTGATGCAAAGCTACTTGCAAAAATAAGAGAGACTAATGCTAATTTTAAATTTGCTCATTTTCAGTGCATCATTCACCAAGAAACATAACGTGCAAAGCAATTATAATTCCAACATGTCATAAACTGGTTTCAGTCAATATCAATTTTATTCTTATTATCGCCAATTTTCAATGTTTCTGAATGACATTGGACACGAAATTTGCTGGCTCTCCTGTCATAAAGAATTGAAGAGATTTGTTGTACGGCATAAAGAAATTGTATTGTTTCTGAACATGAAAGGTGAACCTCTTGAACATTTCCATACTAACGAATGGTTGATCTCACTAGTCACCTGCAAGACTTGAATTTAAAACTGCAAAGTAAAGACTAAATTGTCACAACTGCGTGTGACCATGGGAAAGTGCTTTCAAGCAAAATTACGACTGTGGATAAACCAAATGTAAAGTGAAAATCTTGTTCACTTCTCAATGTGTCAGGAATTAAAAAGGTTAAATACGGCTACAACATTTGGTAAATACGTCTTACACCTGGAATCGTTAGTAGATGCTTCCACTGGCCGTTTTCATGACTTCGTTTCATACCAGCAAGAATTTTTGTTGTTTTTATAACCACTTTCATTTGCTTCTGAAAAAGCTGCTGCTAATGTGCAACTAGAGCTGATAGAATTGCGTCAGATTCTTTGTTGAAAGCAAAGTATAAAGAAGTGGCTGCGCCAAAATTTAGTTATTTACCTAAACGGTACGGTACCTTGAATTGCGGAAATTTGCTGCCAGAATTCTAGCTATTTTTGCAAGCACTGATCTCTATGAGCATTTCTTTTCTAGAATGAAATCTACAAATCACCTCACCCTTCGAGATTATCTGATCAAAATTTGTCAGTGATGATAAGGTCAGTGGCAAACAAACTTCCACCCGATATTAATAAACTTGTATCCCAGAAAGATGTCCAGCATCAGGACAAATAACGAAATTTAATTTTTTATTACCGAATTGTACTACAAATAAAGCTAACTAAGGGACAGGTATGCCATTAATTATTGTATTCTATTGTATTGTTTCTAATTTTGCAACTGATTTTTGGGTGCAGCCCCTGAGGCCATAGTAAGTTTTTTATGCGGCCCATACACCTTAACGAGTTTGACATACCTGCTTTAGATCAACATAACGATTTAATATTACATGGCATGATTTTTTTCTTCACATTATTTAACTAGAATTCCACAGGCTATAAGACACAAATAGAATGCTAATGTTTCTAGAACCTGCTTTAGAAAACCTTTCTACTGCTAATGAACGGTTTTTAAACCTAGATGAAATAAACAAAATGTAAACAAAGTAACAGGAAAAAAGGTTCCTAAATAATTTCAAATAGCTTCTCGTGTGCTCAAAGTGCCAAAACTCTAGCCTTTGAGAAAACTTTACACTTTACAACATGGCAAGAGCATCCTTCTTTATTATGGAAGAATAACATCAGCTATCAAATAAAATTAAAAACTGTATTCTGTGTTAAAAATTACCAAAAGACATATGGTTATGAATGTTGGACACTGAATGCTGAGGCTGAAAGAGGAATTAAATGAAATGCTACAGAAAACTGCTGGGTATCAGATACCAGGTAAAGAAAACAAATGAGTTTATACTTTTACAAGTCAACACTCTGGCTGGCAAAAAGGAGGAACTCATCAATACTGTGAAGAGACGAAAGCTGAGCTGGTTTGGCCATATTGTAAGACATGACTCACTGTCAATAGACATTCTTCAAGGTACATTGAAGGGAGCAAGAAGAAAGGATTGTTACAAGTCAAGCTAGCTGGACAACATGAAAGGATGGATCAGCTTTTCTCTTGATTTATAAGGACCATTAGAGCACCCCTACGACAAAAGTCAAGGTGAAAATGAGATGAGAGACCACTCAACAAGTTTCATCAAGAAAATACATACATTAATACAAATGAACAGGATTTAGTTAGCTACTTACTCTGGATGCAAATTTCAAACCCACTTTGTCTGCTTCTTTCTCCATCTGTCGACTGTGTGGTAGTTTTGTGGTTATCTAGTATGGGTGAAAGAAGAATAAATGTTTAGGCTAGCCCTATACTTGTATCTCTATTAAATTTTTCTATTTCTCTAGTTTAGTATGTCTCTATAAAGATTATAACAAGTTCTGCATTAATTTTGTTTTTATTAAATACTCCAAAAAAATCTATATAAAACAATACATTTGTGTTGTATCTTTCAACCAAGTGCAGAAATTTAAGTAGGCTAAATCTTATTTAAATGACTAATCCATGTGTGATGTGTGGCTGAGTGGTATAAATTGCTTGATTAATGAACTGAAATGGGCTCAAGTTGGAGGGATTTTTAGGAATTTTTATTTAACATGACTTTACCTGAGATGCGTAGGGATTGAATCAGATCAGCATGTTGTTAGTACATCTAGATGCATTATTAATAAACAATAATCTTTCAAAATCTATTCATGTTCCCAACAATCTTTAAAATTTACTTGTAAAAAAGGTTCAATTAGATAACAAAATAGATTTTTCAAGAGCTGCAGTCAATAGTTATAGTCAATGTTAACATGAAATGAATTTTAAATTCTATTAATGCCAAGGTAGGCAAGGTGGCAGTGTGGTAAAGCTCTTGCCTTACAAACCCAGAGGTCTCTGGCTCAAGTCTTGGGTTTTGAATTTCTGGATTTTTAGGAAGCCCCGGGTCCCCACCCAATCTGACAAGTGTTGGGGAAAGTAAAGTCAGTTGGTTGTGGTGCTGGCCACATAACACCTTCATTAACTGCTGGCCAGAGAAACAGATGACCTTTACATCATCTGCCCTATAGATTGCAAGGTGTGAAAAAGGTAGTATAAAGGTATTTTCAATTTATGCCAATATTCTAAATATATATATTTGTACTTGTAAGGGATCAAATCAATTCTGAAAGAGTAACAGGATTATTATTGGAACAACTCACTTGGATAACTTTACCCGAAAGCCAGTGTGATATAACAGCTATAGAGTCAATTGGTATAACAAACCACAATGCAGCTATGCAGGAAATTATAAACACATCTAAAATTCTACCATAGCTCAGCTCTTCAATCTTAAGAAATAAAAAAGTATACGAATCAAATTTTAACAAATAAAATAAAAGGAGAACACATTGACATCAACTAGTGTATAATCTAGTTCAGCAAATGTACATTGAATCTAAAAGAATTTAAAACAAGTGTACCAAAGCAGACTAAGGTTTTATAGTGGTTACTTACTCCATGACCCAAAACGTTGTGAGCCATCTCATGTCCTAGAATAATAGCTAATTGATCTTGTGTGTTTGCCAGCTGTAATATACCATCAAATACAAACATATGACCATTCTGAAACCAGAAAGTGTAATTCCAAGTTAGATTTTAAAAAAGCAATGTTTTAGAAACTAGAAATACATTACTCTGATACAATTTTTTTAAAAGTCTTTTTTGTGCTGTCAACATTCTGTTCACAGTAGCATATTAAGATATTTACATCATAATGATTTAAATAAATGATTGGCATTTAGCCATTTGCTTGACTTTTCTCACTAATGTTACTTTTTTAAACTTGGAATTCAAAACAATTAAAACTGTCTATTTGTATTATTATATCAAAGTATCTTTAAATTTAACACCAAAAAACCCAAACATTTGGGCCTATTGGCATACCTAGTTACAGAAAATAATTTAAGAGTGTAAGAATGCAGTTACTGGCAATACAAAGGCATTTACAAGTGGGTCCTTAACAACATTTATGGTCCATTTATCAAATGGCTGAAGTTCTGGATTGGCTTCTACTAGTCTTTTAGCCACATGCAGAACACGCAGGTATGGAGCATCTGTTTTTGTATAGTATTTTTCCTGATAAACTTCTTCTATCTGAAGCAAAAAAATAAAAGTGAAATTAGCTATCAATTAATAAAATGTATAATGGTACAACCAACCACAATGTGGTTATGCAGGGATTTATAAAAACAAATAAAATAATTCCATAACTTAGCTATTGACAGCATGCATAAGATAAGTTGGCCAAAGTAGATCTGTATGGTTGTAAATAATTATTCTATAATTTAATGGTTGCAAATTAATATTCTATAATTTAATGTAAGTTGAACACTGGTTTTAGATGGTATGTTGTAAATTGTAAGCAAATGTTTCCACTTTTATTTTTTTCCTTAAAGCTAAGAGAAAAGAAAACACAATAACAACATTCTTTTAACATTAATTTTTCGTGCCATTATATTTTTCTTACTTCTTATCACAGATATATTCTTCATGAGAAAGATCTACGGGGAAATAATATTTTGTACACTTATTGCATAGATTTAAACAAATAAAGCTCAAGATAAAAATAACGAAGTCTTGTTTTCAACCTACCATTTTAGCTTCGGAATCAGAAATTTTGTTGATCTGCTCTTGTGTAAAGATTATAAATCTCTGGCGTCCTGTGACAGGTGTTTCTTCTAAATGACTCACATAGAAAAATATAGATCCTCCAACCAACGCAGCTCCACATCCTGCAAAAATATACCACCTGCGTTTTATATTTGATGTTATTCTACTCTTTTGTTCAGGGCTGAGCCGTCGGAACCAAAGTCTAACAGATCTGTTGTAAATAAAGAATAGATATATTTTAAACATTAAAAAACTTAATACTGCAGGTAATTAGGTAGTAATTTATAAAACAATTAATAGAAATATGAGTACTCTAAACCAAAAAATACAATTAAAAATTTAATGATTCGTTTCAAGTTCTTGGGGGAGCTACCACCTTCTACCAAGCGCGTCCCCAGGTGGCGGATAGGGGAAAGACCCTTAGATATAAGGGTTAGCTGTGAATAGCAAATAAACAGCCGCGGACCAACTGGTTTGCAGTCATGGAGGATGAGGTGAAGTATTCCAGTGGTTAGAAATCCAGGAAAATGATTGCAAAAAGGGAGTATAGGGCGCTCTAACTCTAAACCCGGGTAGATGAAACTCGTTAGCTAGGGATAGCAGTTCATCAAGGAGAAAACTCCGAAAATAAACATCTGCTGCCTTGCAGATGATCTTGGATGATCAAAGGCTATGGGAGCACACCCAGAAAGAAAAGCAGGCTGAAGTCGGAGTCAATGGGCCTCCTGGCGCAAAACACATTGACACGCAACCTCATCTATGTTGGAGTTCAGTAACGATTCTAATAGATGTGGCGTCCTGCCTGTGGAATCCCGACGCGCAGGTAGGGAGCCGGGCTCTCCGTCTCGAAGGCGCCCACACAAGCGAGCTGGTGGTTCTTCTATCTCTGCCTGTGGAGCCAGGAGCAGTGACAAGAAAGTAAATACTACTGGCCAACACTCCAAGACCAAAAGTTTAAAAATCCTACAATGGAACGCAGAGGGCATCCAAAAGAAAAAAGAAGCTCTAAAAATATTTTTGCATGAGAAAGAAATAGATGTAGCTTGCATCCAAGAAACTCATTTGAACAGTAATCTTCGTTTCTCCATTAGAGGCTACACCTGCATCAGACAAGATAGAGAAATCAGACCCAAAGGAGGAATCCTCACCCTCATTAAAAATGACATCCCTACCACAGACATAACTATGGCCAACTCCTCAGAATAAAAAAAAATAGGAACTAAGCTAATTCTTCCAGATGGAAATATTAATCTTTTTTAACTGCTACTTCCCACCAGACAAGGAAATAGAGATTGATCACATACAAATACCTGACCAAGAAGACTGTCTTGTCTTAGGAGATATGAATAGTCACTCTCAGAGCTGGGGATACATAGACCTAAATGCCAAGGGAGAAGAAATTGAAGAATGGCAAGCAGAGAACAGACTTATCCTACTTAACAAACCTGAGGATAAACCAACATTTTTCTCAAGAGCCTGGCTAACATCAACCACTCCAGATCTAGCCTTTGCAACTGACAACTTATCCAAAAAGTGCACCAGAGAAGTTGCAGACCAGCTAGCCACCAGTGACCACAGACCCATATTGATCAGTATGGATAGCTCCATCAAAATATCAGAAAACTCCACCATCCCCAGATGGAACTACAAAAAAGCCAACTGGCACCTATTCTCAAAGCTCACAGACCTATACACAACTTCAATAAACTGCAAATCAAATTAGGTTAATAAGTCATGCTCAGCTTTCTCCAAAGCAATCCTCCTAGCAGCTAAGGAATCAATTCCTAGAGGAGCAAGAAAAGATTATATCCCCAACTGGTCTGATCACCTTCAACAACTCCACAATGCCACTATTGAAGCCAGAAACACAGTAGAAAATAACCCTTGTACAGAAAATAACATAAATCTAAAAGCAGCTAACGCAGTTTTCAGGAAAAATTACCTTTCCCCCATGAGAAAAAGTTGGCATGAAAAAACAGAACGGCTAAACGTAGATAGAGACAGCCACAAACTCTGGCGCATAGCCAAATGTCTCAACCAGGAAGAAAACAGAACAACTCCTATAGTAATATAAAAGGACAACAAACCCCTGAAAGGCCAAGAAGCAGCAAATGAATTCATTAAGTTTTTCCAAAGCGTAGGAAAAATACAAATCAGTGAAAGTAGAAATAAAGATGTAAACTCAGAAATCCAGGATAGAATCAAAGAAAACAATCCAGCTTACTCCTTGGGAATGACCACTAATCTTAAAATGAAGGAACTTGATGAATCCCTAAAAGTCCTCAAACCAAAACAAGCCCCGGGCCCAGACAAAATATCTAATGACATGCTTCTTCATTTGGGTCCTCAAGCCAAAAGAAAACTGCTACAAATATTCAATGCTAGCTGGAAATCTGGCAGAATTCCAAACATCTGGAAAAAAGCCATTATGATCCCTATACTAAAGCACGGCAAACCAAGAAACAAGCTGGATAGCTACCGTCCCATCAGCCTCACTAGCTGTTCCTGCAAACTGATGGAAAGAATGATAAATAGAAGGCTGACATGGATCCTTGAGTCAAATAACCTACTCACTGAAGCCCAGGCTGGCTTTAGAAAAGGCAGATCAACAGAAGATCAAATTGCCTTTATCACACAAGAAATAGAAGATGGCTTTCAAGAAAAGAAACCAACAACAATTGTGTGGGTTGACTTAGAAAAAGCATTTGACAAAGTCTGGGAACAAGGTCTCTTGCTCAAACTAATCCAGCATCACATATCCCACAGAATGTACAACTGGATAAAGGAATAATATTGGTCTAAGGATAATGACAGGAGCAATCAAAACAACACCCATAAGAGCTATGGAGGAAACCGCTGCCCTGATCTCTCTGGATGAAAGAAGAGAAATAAAAATCCTTTCCCAATTCACTAAATTGAAAAGCCCTCTTCCTACTATAAGGGACCATATTGAAAGCATTAAAAGAAAATCTGATTACAGACCAACAGAGCTCAAGTAAATAGTGAACTGTTTTCTACATACCAATTATCCTACCAATCAGTGGATCAGAGTTTACACAGATGGCTCAACCCATAAAACCACCACAAATGGAGGAGCTGGAATACTTATCGAATGGCCAGATGGAGGAAAACTAGAAAAATCTATTGCAACTGGAGAGCTCTCTGACAGTCACAGAGCAGAAAGGGAAGCACTAGCACTAGCTGCTACCATCCTAGCAAATCATCCAAATTCCCCACACAGTCAGATCGTCTTACTAACCGATGCAAAAACAACCCTCCAAAGCCTGCAAAACTCTGATTCCTCATATATTAATAACCTCAAAACAGCACTTACAAAGCTCAACAACAGCAAAAAAACTGTAATTCAATGGATCCCAGCTCATATAGAACTAGAAGGAAATGAGAAGGCTGACACACTCGCCAAGAGTGGGAGAACTAACACACTAATAAACTCTGCACTCTATCCAGAAGAATTGAAGAAATTAATAGTAAATAAAATAAATGAGAAATGGACGAGCTCTCATCCAAATCACAAGAAAGATGACGCTTACTATAAGCTATCCCAACAAGACCAACGTCTAATCTTTCGACTCAGGACCGGACACAACAGAATGCGACAACACATGTACCGGAAGCTCAAAATTGGAACCAGTGAAATCTGCCCATGTGGAGAATCACCAGAGAATACAGACCACGTCCTCCAAAACTGCTCTCTATACCAAGAGGCCCGTATAAGACATTGGCCCCAAATCACCCCACTAGAAAGGAAACTATATGGAGAGCTCCCTGATCTGGAAACCACTGCGCATTTCATCTCATGTATTGGTCTACTCATCTGAACACTCCAACATAACAATGAGAACAAGGAAGAAGAAGAATTTCAAGTTTAATGTAAAAATAAGAAAACAAAAAAAGGTATTTTTAGTGCAATATTCACACTCATCACTATTGATATTTAAAAAGAATTCTTAATAAGAATGGAATTTGAACTTGATTGGGAAGTAGACCAACATGTAACACTTACCTTCCAGTAACAGCTGCTCCAATTTTAGCAAGAGGTTTAATAAGCAGTACTAAAACAGGTGGGAGAGGCATGCGTTGTCTGCTGCTGGTATGAAACCAATTCTGGAAGATGTGGCCATTTCTCTTGCATTTGAGATCCAGGAAGTCAGTGAAGTTTGCATTATGAAAAGACTTGGTTGTTAATGATTTAAAATTGCAAACCTCTTTAAGGCATGGCTGACATATATGATTGAATATCTGAGTACATTCAATACTTGCATGCTTGGTGGAAAATTTTGTGAAATTTGAGGTTGAAATGAAAATTCGTCTGATCATTTTATCATTCAGAGCATTAAAAAATAGTATTTGATGTCAAGAGTATATGGTATATCTTAGAATAATGAAACCTGCAATAGAAATGTTTTAATACATTAATAAAAAATATGAGTGCCCCATTGAGATGGTCCAAAATTAAACATATTTGAAAACAAAAAAAAATATTGTACTGGTATCAGTGATGTGTGGCAGAATTCCTAACTTAAAATAAGAAAACTTGTCAACCAAAAGAGTCAAATTAAAAAAAATTACAGGAATGATGATTCAAAGAGCCATTTGTTAAACTTTAGCTTTGCTTTAATAGAGACATTTTAAAAGAAATACTTAGGATTAAAATTACAATCTCTAGATTATTTTTTTGCTAAATCTGCCTTAGTTTAACTAACAGTATATCAAATATAACTTAGTACCATTCTTATAAATATAAATATATTTATTTTGAAAATATATAACAAGTCAAATAGCATAAAATGTATCTTTAAAAAAGAACTTCAAATTGTTTACTAATGTGAACACTAGCCTTGTGTTTGCTTGGAAAGTAAGTCAGTTTTTTTTGTTCTAACAGGGAGGGGTGTTGGAGGCAAGTGTCTTTTTTGGGCATTCAGTATATATGCAACTTTGTAGGACATGGTTGGCATTCTCTTGTGATGCTCCACAAAGGCAAATCTCACTAGACCCTATTTTAAGCTTTGCTTCCAGATATTACAAATCAACATATTTTCCCTCTTCAGATCTTTCAGACCAATCTTGCTGTAAATTTAATCCACATTTTTTCTCCAATATCTTTTAGTCGGAACAAAGATGCTCGATTTTTGAATCCACAATTCTTTATTGAGCAATTCAATTTTAAAGCTGCTCTGCCAATATCATTATTAAAAAGCCCAAAATTTAATACTGTTACAATGGCATTTAAAATTTTTTAACAAAGGCTAACTCCGCCTTGCTGCTTCTTTGGACCTGCTGAGAAAGGATTTCTACATATTTAACTGTGATGTTCTGAGATAGCGAATGTTAATATAAGAACTTTTTTCTCAACAATATTTCATTAGGAAAGAAAGAGAAATAGAGTTTCTCTTTCATAATCTTTGGAATAAAGTGATAATTTGTTTTCAAATGAAATCACTTCAACAATAGAAAAAAAATGTTATAACTCTGCTGGTGCCGATAGGAGTAGTAGTAGTAGTAGTAGTGTGTGCGTGTGTAGTCAGCCAATGCAAATTGACCCAGGCCAGCACTAGATGAGCCGTCAACCGTGATGAGTTTTATCGGCCCACAGCAATGACAGGCAAAGTTTCAAGAAACATCCGTGTTGTAAATAGTACTCAGGCCAGTCAGTGTGGTTGAGCGATGTTCCGTTAGTTTCTGTAAGTGTAAGACCTGCAGGGACCCTATATTTATTATTATATACAGAGCAGAAGTGTCACAGTCAAGACGGTTCACTTCAGTCCGGTCTACAAGAGACGACTTGTTTCAGTGTGGTTCTGTGCGGGGTGTTATGACGGTTCAGCGCAGAGTTTAACTTTTAGTAGATCTATTATTATCTTCTTATCTTATATAATACAGACGTTACTTCAAAAAAGATGATTACGTCATACGCGTCATGCATTTAGTCATGCATATTAACCAATGACTTAAATTCTGCCAAGTCACTGGTTTTCCTGGCTAGATCAGGCAACCCATTCGATGCTATAATAGCACTATGGAAGGAGTATTTGTACAAATTTGTCCTAGCATATGGGATGAGGAATGTGCCTTTATCTTTGTGTCTTTCAGAGTATTTTATTAAATTTTGTTTTTGTACTTGAAGATTATGGTTCAGTGTTTTATGTATAATTGCTACATTACTTTTGAGTCTTCTGTCCTGAAGGCTTTCTAAATTTAGTGATTTTACTATAGGTGTTACTCTAGTCAAATGTGAATATTCATTTGTTATGAATCTCACTGCTCTATTTTGTGTCTGTTCCAGTTTCTTAATGTTTTCTTGAGTTGAGGGGTCCCAAATGGAGGATGCATATTCTATTATTGGCCTAACCAAGGTTAAATAACATTATAGTTTTATGTTCTTATTTGATTTATAGAAATTTCTTTTAATAAATCCTAATGCTTTGTTTGATTTTTTAATAGTTTCATTAATATGTGGATTCCATGTGTTTTTCATTTATTATAAGTTTATTATAACACCTAGGTATTTTGCATTTCTAGTCTGTGTTACTGGTTTGCCATGAATATAATTATTCAATATAAAAAATATAGATCTAGACTCTAGTTATAGAATTAAAGAATATATTATAATATATACTAGATCTACTAATACTGTAATACTAGATCTCTATTATATAGAATCTAGACCTAGATTCTAATATTAATAATATAGAATATAGATTATTATTTTATACTTATAGTCTTATAGTTTATATACTATTATTATTTATTATAGATCTAAAGACTAAATTGTCTAAATCTAGTATAGATCGGTAAATTATAAATACTAAAAACAGAGCTATATCTAGATATAATCTAGATAAAGATTTAGATCTAAACTCTAACAGTAGAATCTAGTTTCGGTATGGCATTCATGATGATTCAACAATAGACCTGTCCTAGACTCTAGACTTTAAGTCTTTATCTATAATATATAATATATTATGATGTGTCTAGATCTGTCTTGATTTGTTTACATTTCAGAATGCTCTCTACCCTTGCTCTTTCAGAAATCTCTCGCTCACTCTCTCCTTCACTCTTTATGCCATTCGCTAAACTATAATCTAAAATTATTATTCATTCGTAAAAAGAAGAAGAAAAAAACGCTCAAGGCAAAACGTCTCTTATCTTATCTTATCGTATACAATACAGACGTTACTTCAAAAAAGAAGAAGATTACGTCCTACGCGTCATGCATTTAGTCATGCATATTAACCAATGACTTCAATCTTGCGAAGTTACTGGTTACATATTGTAGTGTTTTATACGAGCAGAAACCTTAAATCATGTATGGTGTTTGCATGGATGTTTTTTTTTAATGGACATTAACATCGATAGATCAATCTTTCTGATTTACATAAATATTCAGGAACAAAAGTTAGCTTATTTTGTATCTAGATTTTAGATGATTGCATGGACCCCATAGACCTATTAATAATAATAATAATACTAATAACAATAATGCTGATGTTAATGTCGGTTTGGACGACTTAGGACACGAGATTCGCCAATGAGAAGAGAAAACACTCCACTGAAAATTCCGGGCTTTATTAGATGTGGGACAACATTGACAAGGCTGCTTCTTTATTAGCATGGCTCAAAGCAGGTCATCTCTACCCTGAAACTGAAGGCTTTGTTACAGCAACACAGGACAGAGTAATTAGGGCAAAATTACGAGAAGCATATCCTAAAACTCAATATTGTTGACAAATGCAGGAAATGTGGGTGAGTCAATTGAACACCTAATGGCAGGATGTTCAGCCCTATCAGAATCTGCATACCTAGGTCGCCATAACCAAGTTGCAAAGTTAATACTCCAGCACTTGGCTTTGACACATAATTTGATCGGTAAGGATACTCCTTCTTTTTAGAAATGCTCATAACAAGACGTTCTCGAGTCTACTGATCATCTGCTGTACTGGGATAGGCCTATTTTTGACCGACAAAACGTTAGATTTTAATCGCTCTAATCTGCTGCTCATCGATAAAAAATGAAAAAGCCGCTACCTTTATTGACATCGCCGTACCACTATCTCATAATTTAAGAAAAACTGAGTTGGAAAGACAACGAAAATATGGGAACCTAGGCTTGGAGATTAAGCGTTTATGAAAGTTATCTTAAACAACACTATATACCCCATTGTTATATCAACCGAGGGGATAATAACAACTGACCTCACAGATGCCTTCACGGCCCTTAACATTCCTAGGAACATCCTCGTTGCCTGTCAGAGGGCGGTACTGCTGCAGACCTGCCACATCACCAGAAAATTCCTCAGTGGAAACTGATAAAGGGACTACGATGAATTTTGTTTCCCTTTAACGAAACTCGATTCTGGCAGCGCCAGAGAATGACTACTCGTTCGTTTCTAACATATTAATAATAATAATAATAATGATAAGGGAACAATGGCTTGGAGATTAAGCGTTTATGAACGTTATCCAAAATAACAATTTACGTAGACCTACCCCATTGTTATATCAAACGAGGGGATAATGACAACTGGTCGTGCTGTTTGCGCGCTGGACTGTCATTCGGACTTATCGATGGTCCCGGGTTCAAACCCTGCCCGCTCCCATCCCCCGTCGTCCTGCGGGAGGTTAGGACTAGGAAGTAATTATCTTCAACTCTGAAGAAACATCCGAAACATGTAAAACATTGTACAAACAAACTGACCTCACAGCCTACATTCAAGGCTTTAACATTCATAGGAAGATTCTCGTTGCCTGTCAGAGGACGGTACTGCTTCAGTGGAAACTGATAAAAGGACTACAATGAATTTTGTTTCTCTTTAATTAACGAAACTCGACCCCGGAGAATGAATACATAATAGTAACCTGTACAAACATAATAGTAATAATTTGATTTTATCAATAGTTACTCCTTCTTATTTTAAAGACTCGCCACAAGAGGTTCTCTAGTCTACTGATCACTTATATACTGGGATAGGCCTATTTAGACTGACAAAACGGTAGATTAAGTTAAGAAATCATACATATTCTTACATAAAACAATTAGCATAATTTACAAATACAAAAAGAAAACGTACTGAAATACTCAGACACAAAGATATTCGATATGCTAGGACAAACTTATACACGTGCTCCTTCTTCCCTAGTATTACTGCTACTACTAGAGCATGCAATGGGTTGTCAGAGTCAGCCAGGAAAACCAACGACTTAAATTGGCAGATTTTAAGCCACTGGTTATCATGCATAACTAGATTGACACGAAACGTGTAGGACATAATTATATTCTCTTTTAAAGCGCAGACTGTAATTTATAAGATAAGTATCATTATGAAAATTGGCATGAATGTTCTTTACATCAATGCGACTCCTCCTCCCCACTAGCTGTCCATCATGTCTAGGGTTACCAGAAAACCGGACGTCGGCATAATAGAGATATGTCCTCCTTTAAGCCACCCGCCTTGCACGTATCGAGCAAATGTCAAAATGTTCGTTGTTCATGCCTAAATATTTGGTGTACAAAAACTTTGTGTGCCTGTGATGTTGTGTGATTAAATCTAGTAGACTGTAGACTTATCATTTTTTAGTAATTGATATTTATAACAAGTGTAAAAGGCTGTACTAGTATATTGATTATGCATATTAATTTCATTTAATATTTTTGATGCGCTAATTAGCCTATCAATTGGTCAGACAGGTTTGTGTTCTTTTCATTTTCTTTTATTTCTTCTTTAGAATCCTATCTTCAGAGAGAATTGTTCCTGATAGCATGAAACATATTTGTGCTCTTAACCAGGATTTCCAACCCATAAATATTCACGAAATTTACTCTCAAAAATTTGGTTTCGTCTTCCAAATTACCTGAATTAATGCACTGGACTACCAGCCTTTGTATTCATATTATAGCATTAATAAAAAGGGGTAAAAATCGTGTCACAAACGAATGAAGCTAAAGGAGAGTTAGTTAAATAAAATCATTAGTAAAAGGATAGGTTCAGTGAAAACAAAACAAGCATTAAATGTTTGGTATTGAATTTTATGATCCATTGATGGAAGGGATTGGGCAAATTTATACAACTGACACTTTAGCGTAAAGTTCATTACTCCTCGGTTGGAGGTTTGGAATGACCGTGCGTATCCTTAGAATCCTTATCAGTGCCCACAGAGAGATCCTTCTTTGAACTGCTCTTATACCAGCCATACTTCTCTGCGAAGGGTAGTCTGATCTTCTTATTTCTTGGGTCTGCCTCTGGAAGTGCTGGACAATTCTTTTCTTTTCTCCACTGCTCAGCCTATAAACAGATAAGACAAAATCGTAATTCTAAGCACCTGGCAACGCTCTATGATGTTCTTATTTTGAAAATCTAATGCAAAAAATGTTTGAGCGAAAATAACACAACATTTGTAACCTATATACTCACACCAACTTAAAATATCATTTTTTTAGTGTCTATCAGAGCACATAAGCGCCACAAAATTTACATGGTGACACTCATAAAGTAAAAAATATTAGAAACAACTAATTTTTGAAAAGTCGATGCACATTTAAAAATTGCATATACCATCATATGAATCATGTAGGTAATGAGCTCTTTCAAAAGGAACATTATTACCGAAAACGAATACACCAAAGAAAGATTGTATAGAGAAACTATTACTATTTTGGGAGTGGGTGATTAGGCGGAGATGACACCAATCGCACTGGGTGACACCAATCTTAGCAACGCTTCTGCTTAAACATAGTCGTTATAATTGATTGATAAGCTAGCACTATATATTGATTAAATGGCATAACAATGTAGTCTGCATGAACTTAGAAATGATCAAAGTTTTTGAGAAAACAAAGCAAGTTTAAATAGTTAACCTCTTCTAGAACATTCTCAATATGAGCAGCTCTTTCTATGCTATCAGGATGTGTCCAGGTCCACTCTGCATTTGCTTCTGATGGCTCGGATGTTTTCTGATACTTTGCCATTTTGCGCCAAAACATCACACCTTCTCGGATGTCGTAGCAAGCCTGTTATGTACCGGAATTTTGGTTTGTTATACACAAGATTTAACACGAGTAAGCGTTATCAGAAACAGAAATCTATTTTCTAAAAATAAATATTATTAACCTCGAAAGCTTCAACATGAGAAGAAGAAGAATATATGAGAATATACCAGTCATAATAGATACAATTCCACGAAGATTATTTATGATATATTATTTAATGTTTCTTTGTTTGTCGAATGGCTTGGGCATATTCAGCAATTGTCACAGACTTAATAAATAAATAATTTTCTTTTTTTAAACACTAAAAAAAACAATATCAGGAAAATTACATTTTGACAGGCTTTTAGATCTACTGGAGGGTAGTGGCCTCCACAAAAAGTCAAGCCCAGGGCCACCACTAGCTACCACTTTTTACGAAGTTTACTCTGTCTGTCTTTCTGTATGGTAAAAACTTTGTACATGTTATTTCTCCCACACCCAATTTCTGATTAAGCTGAAATTTCGCACACTTATTTTTTTTTTACTTTGCAACACAATAATCATTTTAAAAAATATATTAACCAATTATTTAATTAACTAATGAGAATTAATTATTTTGTTTGGTATCTTGAACAAGGGAAAGAAATCGTACTTGACAGATGTCGTTGTATAAGTTAGAGGACTCTTGAGCCCTGAGTGAACAGTTTTTGTCCAGACAAGTGATAGGATCATAGCGCATTGAGAAAGATAAAAGCTAACAAAAAACAAATGGTAAAAATATTTCTAATTGCGTAGATTTATTATGTCTAGGTTAATTGCAAGTATAATTTCACGACTTATCCAAACTAATCGATACAATTACACTTAATGTAAACTTTGTTTTCTTTTTTAAAACTATTTTTTATGTTTTTTTTCTAAATGGAAACGTACAAGATTGTCAGGTTGATCTAGGCATTAAGTAAAAGTATTTACATTAGCTGCCAACCGTACACCAACTCTATCTGCCTCTTTCTCCATTTCATGCGTGTAGGGCCTTTGAAGTTGCATCTAAAACAAAACATCTCTATATATTCTTGTGTAGGCAGGCTTACATTATTTATTTCATTACTATAATCTAAGTTTTTAGAAGTGAACGCTCAATATAAAGTATTAATAAGAGAAACACATTTGAACTTAGGAACAGAAACATTAGAAACATACTCTGACAACTCTGCCTCGCAAATATTTTGATATTTCTCCCTTTGGTAAAATGTAGCCGAGCAGACCTAACACCGATATGATCACGTCCTCTGCAATAGTTCCGTGGTTTAGCTTTTCGATCTAAAATACATTTTAAACATCCTTTTAGAAGCACTTCATGAAATCTATTATCTGAAAGACAAAGTTTATTGGCAAGGCATATAATGAACTCATTTTTGGAATGAACATGTTTGTAGGTACCGCTACATCTATAAGAAATTAATGGATGCGCTCTGGACTGTTGTCTCGATGGACTCGAGTTGGAACCGTGCCCAGTATCATCCCCTCCCCCACCCACCGTCCTGAGAAATGTTTAGATAATCACGTAAAAATGAACTCTAAAGGAACGAAACATGTAAACAAAATATACACAACAAAAAAAAATATATAAAAAAAATAGGCAGATAAACTAAGCGTCATCTGGTGTAGATGATCTGGTGTATTTTTATTATTAAATTCACTTAATAGGAACATTTCTTAACATTGGTAAATTTTCCTTTTGACAAATTAAACTTGTAGAAAGAAAAAAATAAAAGAAGTGGTGCACTGATAAAATAAAAGAATGGACCGGACTCTCTCTTTATATCCTGCTAAGAACAGCTGCTGGCCGGGAAAAGTGGAGGGATTTGTTACGCGAACTGTAACAGCGCCCCCCTACGTCAGAAGTGAAGAGAAAGATGAGATCCCTCCCCTCCTTCATCCTCTCTTCAAGGTTCTTTTGATCTCGGTTCATTTCTCTTCCTACCGCCTGACACCTTTTGTTCATGTCCGTTACTTCACCTTGACTAATGGCATTAGAAACAAGATTTAGGAGGGGAGGTGCTAGTGACATTACGTGGCTAGCAAAGACTGCTCTAGTGCCAATATGCTACCGCACTAAGCTTCAAATCAAGGGCTAGCATTAAGAGAAAAAAAAGTCTTACTCCATGATCCAGCAATGCGTGCGCTAATTCATGTCCAAGCAACATTGCTATCTGATCTGGATTGCTGGCGAGTTTGAGAATAGAAGCACTGACAAAGACATGCCCATCCTGTAATGACAACGTGGTACAATGTATTAAACAAAAGTAGTCTAAGCCGCCGACTAAAAGTCAACTCGAAAACCACCTCAACCCCGCCTCTCAAAGAGCAGAAATAGAACAAACTTTTCTGTTCAGTCAATAAGAAAATTTGAGATTAAATCAATTAGGGTTTCCTTTACAGTGACAGTGTGACAGTCTTTCTGTTGTTGTCGAATGGGCAAACTAATTGTATTTTATAAAATCCTTTTTTTTTTTTTAAATAGCGCTCCAAATATATTTACAATGTTGTTAGAAGTTGTTCCTGTGGACCTGTTTGTATAAAGCTTTTTAAGAAATTGTTCCCGTGAGGCTGTGTAGAAGCTGTTCTTGAAGCTGTATAAAACCTGTTCTTGTGAACTGTTCCTGTGAAGTTGTATAAAAGCTGTTCCTCTGAAGTTGTATAAAAGCTGTTCGTGTGAAGCTGTTTAAAAGCTGTTTGTGTCAGGCTGTATAGAGGCGGTTTACATGAAGCTGTTCACGTGAGGTTGTTTGTGGAAAGCTGTTCATGTAAAGTTATTCTATAGAAGTTTTAAAAATGTTTTGCAAATGTGTGAGTTTTATAATTCTTTCATTTCTATGATTTCTATTAGGATTTCTTTTCCTTTTTTTTTCACATATTCTAATACTCTATGGAATCTCTGGACCTAAAAGTCAGAAATACAGATAATAAGCACTATCCAACTTCAGCACCACAATAGATACTTTTAGGGAGTATCTGGAGTAGCCTACACATTAGGTATAGATATTTATGTAGGTATCTTTATAAGTTGTTATATTTTTTTGTGTGCACTTTTAGCCCTGCAAAATCAAAGTTCTAAACTCTTTCGTTTGTAGCAGAAATATGACTAATATGGAAGAAGTATTAGAGGCATGCTAAACACTATGCTCTATAACGTATATATAACAAATGGACAATCATTGAGCACTGCCATGTAAGCCTAACAGTGTGATTAACTGCTACTCTTAAGATGTTTAGATGTTTAGTTGGCAACATTTATCTTTCACTTTAACATCCCTGACATTGTATTTATAAAGCTTATATCAACTCACTCTGTCTGTCAGTCTGTGTATCTGTCTGTCTGGCCATAAGTTTGTACACGTTATTTCTCCGACACCCAATCTCGTATCAAGCTGAAAATTTCTACAATTATTTCTTTTCCTTGACAACACAAGAATCAAAAAAAAAATTACCTATCAGTTTATTAACCTTTGGTAATAAACTATTATCTTTGGTATCTCAAACCACGGAAAGAAATAGTACTTGACTGAAGTGGTGGTATAAGCTGAATTAGTCCCCTTTATTTTAGACTGCAGTCTGAAGCTTAGTGAACATAAAACATGAAATAGAAACAATAGATAACTATATATATACCATCTTCAATGTTCATAGACTCTTGGCTAGCAGAGTGGTTACCGCGTTGGCTTGAAAAGCCTAAGAAGGCTTTAGCTCAAAAGTTCCATTTCAGGTGATTCGCTTTTTTTTTTTTTTTTAAATGCATTTAAAAAGCGATCAATCAGATAGCCCGTTCTTTCTCCCCCTTTTCCAACTGGTCCAGACAAGTGATAGGATCATAGCGTATTGAGATCTAGATCTATTACAAATATAATTACATGACTAATACTAATTGATACACATTAATATAACTCTTTTTTAAAAAGTAATTTAAAAAATATTTATATCAAAATTTCGCCCCAATCTTCATCATTTCATAAGTTTACATTTTCCCGTAAGATCGCCAATCATACACCGCCCTTACCCCAATATTTCCCTACATCGCTTTCTCTTCCCTTCTCCCCCACCCCATTTTGTTGTAGACCTGATTGTCAAACTTAAAGTGTAACCAACGAGCAGATGATTCACCCCACAGGTTGAACCTTCTTTAACATTGGACTTACGTGCAAAACGTGAGCGTTAAGTATTGGATCCTTAATGACAAAAACTCTGAACTGCTCAATGTGCTTGAGCTCGGGGTTGGCAGCAAGAAGTTTGTCCGCCACGTCCTGGACCATCCTGTGCTTGCTGTGTGTGCTGGGGTAGATGCTCTGAGGGTTCAGCTTGAAGTGCTTTCTCAGCTGCAATGTGGAAAGGTTAGAGCTACCCTTTAAAATAACACTATTCAAAGCTAGAAAACACTCAAGGATTCCGGGTTTGTCTAGCAAAATGGAACATTAAAATCATTCATTAAAAAGCGTATATCAACTCACTCCATCTGTCTGTCTGGTGCAAATGTACGTTAACATTATTTCTCCCACTTCCCAGTTTCGGATCAAGTTGAAACTTTGCACAATTTTTAATTTTCCACAATAAAAATGGATCAATAAAAAAATTAACCAATTAAATAATTAATTAGTTATTATTAATTATTTTTTATACAGAAAAGAGAAACATATATGGCTGTAAATGTGCCGTTCTTTCCGTCACTTTCTCCCACTTTTTAAAAAAGTAGTTTTTAAATTTGGCTTTTTTTATTGTATCTAAAAGGCTTGTTGTCATGGGGGTGTTCAGAACTCTTATACAAAATGACACGCATACTTGAGATTAATCAAAATAACTTTAATAAGCCTAATGCATTGTCATCAAGTCCAAAGATAGAGTGCCACAACGCTTTCTATCAGTTGCTTTTTTTTTTTCCAACGATAGATTTTTACATAATCTTACCGATCAGTGTCGAGCTCAATAATCCACGGCTAAAAATAACAATTCCTTTTCTAAACACTTGTATAAAATAGTTGGTAACAAATCAAGACACGTTTGGCCAGGTATGCCAAACCCTTGGTCCATGCAGGACCGGATTTACTTCTAGGCAACCCAGGCTGTAGTTTAGGGCCACCAAGAAATATTGAACACTGACATATAGATCGATCTTAACATATGAAGGACCCCATATCTCAAAGAGCTTAGCACCATTTCAAGTCTAAATATGGCTTTGGGTCCAGGTAGGCTTACTGGGAAAAGGCTTTCTAGCCGTATTAAAAGAAAAGCGGGGGAAAACAAATTGAGATGATTCTAGTTGTATTTTATTTAGTGCAGGTTTTTTTGTTGTTGTTGTTGCGAAATATGATGCTATCAGAATTTTTATTCTAGTTTTATCCTTTCATTTAAGCATTGAATATGAAACGTTGCCAGCTTAATTAAATAGTATATAGTGACGGACTACGAGATTTGGAAATCTCTTGAGCTACGTGATTTTACAAGATATACGGCGGTGAGATGGAATCGAATTATCTTGGTCCTTACATGTAGTCGGATGTGATATATTTGTAGGAAATGTTTTGCCTCTCTGTATTTCTCAGCATGGCTGAGCTAGATGTCTGTTAGACCGACAGGGCATCAGGACCGTTTTTCGGGGCGTTTTCTCCGTCTCTTCTTTAAGATAAGATAAAATAATTTTTATTCATCCCATCAAATGGATCATCCGTTCCTTAATGCTATCCTCCCATAACTTCCTTTGCCTGCCTCTTCTTCTTTTCCTTGGTACTGTTCCCTGCGTCTTTGTGTGCTCTAAGGTTACCTGACATAGGGCGTTAGTCGTAACTCTGGTAAAACTAACAGATAAACGTAGCCTTTTGGCCATCCAGATATCACAAGAAAACCCAAGCTGGACCTATACTTAACTTGCTTAGTCTACTTGTACTAATTATCACAACTTTCTGTATATCAATACCGCCTTTTAATTCTTGTATCAGTCAAACAAATTAACAAGAAACTATAGAAAGGTTTAAAATATCATACATTTACCATAGTCAATATAGCCAGACTTACCATTTCCGATTGTGTTTTGGCCATATCTGCTCTCTGTTGTTTATTGAAGATCATAAAACGCTTTCGCCCTGTAATGGGCGTCTTATCTGTACAATAATTATAGTAGGATGTCCCTGATATCACTGAGCTGCCCCCTAGAAGTAAGTACCAGTACTTTTTGGCAGCCTCAAAAAACTTAATTCTGTTGCTCTCATTCAAGCGTGTGTACACAATTCTGAACAATCTGTTGGAATAAAACAATTCTGAACAATTTGTTGGAATATAACAATTCTGAACAATCTATTGGAATAAAACAATTCTGAACAATCTTGTTGGAATAAAACAATTCTAAGCAATCTGTTGGAATAAAACAATTCTGAGAAATCTGTTGGAATAAAACAGTTCTGAGCAATCTGTTGGAATAAAACAATTCTGAGCAATCTGTTGGAATAAAACAATTCTGAGAAATCTGTTGGAATAAAACAGTTCTGAGCAATCTGTTGGAATAAAACAGTTCTGAGCAATCAGTTGGAATAAAACAATTCTGAGCAATCTGATGAAGATGAAAACAATGCTAGCAAGTTAATAATATATTTATATTGTATTTATATCTAATATTAAGCACTCTCCCTCTTTATAGTTATATTTCATTCTTAATAAAGGAAATGATGTTGATCCATTGATCCGTGTTATTGATGACTCTACACCCATCCTTCCCCTACCCACCACCCTATTCCCCCCTTTATATCGTGAAACAAATGAACATTTATGTACACTGTGTAAACAAACTTCTTGGAACAGGCTGGCCATAAACATTTGTTTTAAAGTTCATATGAAATTAAAACTATAAGCTCCACACATTTGATCTGCCAAAGTCCCATTGACGAGCTCCCCATCAGAATTACAAAACTTCCTAATTCTCCAGTAAACTGACTTGTCTATATGGCCTAAACAAGTAACATATTACAAAATTGTTGCTTTTCAAAAATTAATTCCTTCTTCCTAAAGCTAATGGTGATCTAAAAAGACATAAGGCAGATTCAATTTTAAAATGATTTAGGGAGGCTAGTTATTTTTTCCCTTTAATTAGGGGACTATAAATCTGAAAGAAAATTATTAGAGCCTTTTTCAAAATACCCATGCAGTGTCCACCCATACAGGAAGAGTTTTCAAGCTAATAGAAGGAATTGAACATAAGAAAAAGAAAAAAAAACCATACAAAATACTTTTACAAACAACAACACAAAGCTTATACGAACTCTAACTGTATCAATTAGTTTGGTTCAGTCATGTAATTATATTTTTAATAGATCTAGACTATTCTATCAATAATTATTCTGTGTGATTACTAATATATTTTACCAATTGCTTTTGTTTAGCGCTTTTAGCTTTCTCAATAGTAACTCAATACGCTATGATTCTATCACTTATCTAGACCAGATTTGAGTGGGGGAGAGTTTTTTTTTTTTTACCGTAAATGGTTTTTAAAAGCATTTACAAAAAAAAAAGTGTGGGAACGACCTGAATTAAAACTTGTGAATTACGCCTCCTCGGGTTGACATGCTAACCACTTTGTTAGTGAGGTACTAATGATAAAAAAGATTTGAAGATTTTATAGTAATATATTGTTTTATTTGTTTATTACAATTTAGAGAGTCGACCTATAAAGGGGACTTATATACCTTCAATGCCCTTAACATTCCCAAGAAGATTCACATTGCCTGTCAGAGGTCGGTAGGCTACTGCTGTTAGACCTGCCACATCACCAGAAAATGCTTCAGTGGTAGCGGACACTGATAAAGGGACTGGCAGTGCCGGAGAATAACAATAATACCCAGGTAGTAATAATAATAATAATAAAAAAATAATAATAATATCTCTCTAATAAAGAGGGTACATTTAGTGCAAAATGTATTGAGTAAAAAAAACAAGCCCCCCTTTTTTTTTGCTGATCACTAGACAGAGTAAAACTTCATTTTTAAACATCACTTGAGCATCATGCAACCTAATCTTTGGATTATATCTGTTGCTAGACTTTTGAAATCAATTTAAAAATTCTTAAAGCATAAAAATGTCAATGATCTCTGCATTATGGCACTTAAAAATATCTTTAAAGACGCCACAGCCCTGGGATGCGTAGTGATCATTCAAAGCTGTAGAAGATATACATAAGTCATACAACTGTTTGCGAGGTCTTTGTAAAATCAACCATCTCAAATAAAATAGACTATTTACTTTAACGCTACTCACCCTAACGAAATTGCGGCACCTACTTTTGTCACAGAGCCTAAAAGTATCAGTAGAAAAGGGGGGACCAATCTTCTGGTGCTAGTATGGAAAGACAGCCAGGTAAGTCTATATGAGGCGCTGTGGGGCCCCCGAGCGCCAGGCATGTGTTTAGTACATAATGGTTGCATTAAAGTGCTGCTAATGTGCAAGTCCATCCTACAGCTGTGTTCCTTGACAGAATTCTTGTGGTGATGAGCTATTAGGCTTTGAAATTTGTTCCAATTTCTGCTTAGCATCCGAGAGAACTCGAAATGCACAAGTCTACTCATTTCTATCTAAGTATTCAGCTCTAAAACAATGTTATGTTGGAATAGATGATACAAAGTGTATACATTTACTAGCTGAAACGAATAGAGTCGATCTATCTATCTATCTATCTATCTATCTATCTATCTATCTATCTATCTATCTATCTAATCTATAGAATTTTTCACGCTTCTAAAAGTCTTATTTATTTATTTTAATGAACTTTTTTATCTTTTTCTATGACTAATTAGAAACAGGTTTAGTTTAGTGCAGCTTTTAGACTTCTCGGGAAATGCCATGTGAATTGCATCACTGTTTTAAATTTAGATTTTTCTATCGATTTTCATTCGGTCTACTTGTTGTTTACTGAACCCAATATAAGTAATGACCAACCAGGTTATCTGCGTGTAGCCTAGAGATACACATTTGAGACCAAAAGAAAATCCACTGCCGAGGACAGACGAAGACGGCGAAAAGAAAATCTAAATCTGAACAATCTTGTTGGAGTAAAACAATTCTGAGCAATCTGTTGGAATAAAACAATTCTGAGCAATCTGTTGGAATAAAACAATTCTGAGAAATCTGTTGGAATAAAACAGTTCTGAGCAATCTGTTGGAATAAAACAGTTCTGAGCAATCTGTTGGAATAAAACAATTCTGAGCAATCAGTTGGAATAAAACAATTCTGAGCAATCTGATGAAGATGAAAACAATGCTAGCAAGTTAATAATATATTTGTTTGTTTGTTTTACATGTTTCGGATGTTCCTTCAGAGTTGAAGATAATTACTTCCTAGTCCAAACCTCCCGCAGGACGACGGGGGATGGGAGCGGGCAGGGTTTGAACCCGGGACCATCGATAAATCTGAACGACAGTCCAGCGTGCAAACCGCACGACCATTTATATCTAATATTAAGCACTCTCCCTCTTTATAGTTATATTTCATTCTTAATAAAGGAAATGATGTTGATCCATTGATCCGTGTTATTGATGACTCTACACCCATCCTTCCCCTACCCACCACCCTATTCCCCCCTTTATATCGTGAAACAAATGAACATTTATGTACACTGTGTAAACAAACTTCTTGGAACAGGCTGGCCATAAACATTTGTTTTAAAGTTCATATGAAATTAAAACTATAAGCTCCACACATTTCATCTGCCAAAGTCCCATTGACGAGCTCCCCATCAGAATTACAAAACTTCCTAATTCTCCAGTAAACTGACTTGTCTATATGGCCTAAACAAGTAACATATTACAAAATTGTTGCTTTTCAAAAATTAATTCCTTCTTCCTAAAGCTAATGGTGATCTAAAAAGACATAAGGCAGATTCAATTTTAAAATGATTTAGGGAGGCTAGTTATTTTTTCCCTTTAATTAGGGGACTATAAATCTGAAAGAAAATTATTAGAGCCTTTTTCAAAATACCCATGCAGTGTCCACCCATACAGGAAGAGTTTTCAAGCTAATAGAAGGAATTGAACATAAGAAAAAGAAAAAAAAAACATACAAAATACTTTTACAAACAACAACACAAAGCTTATACGAACTCTAACTGTATCAATTAGTTTGGTTCAGTCATGTAATTATATTTTTAATAGATCTAGACTATTCTATCAATAATTATTCTGTGTGATTACTAATATATTTTACCAATTGATTTTGTTTAGCGCTTTTAGCTTTCTCAATAGTAACTCAATACGCTATGATTCTATCACTTATCTAGACCAGATTTGAGTGGGGGAGAGATTTTTTTTTTTTACCGTAAATGGTTTTTAAAAGCATTTACAAAAAAAAAAGTGTGGGAACGACCTGAATTAAAACTTGTGAATTACGCCTCCTCGGGTTGACATGCTAACCACTTTGTTAGTGAGGTACTAATGATAAAAAAGATTTGAAGATTTTATAGTAATATATTGTTTTATTTGTTTATTACAATTTAGAGAGTCGACCTATAAAGGGGACTTATATACCTTCAATGCCCTTAACATTCCCAAGAAGATTCACATTGCCTGTCAGAGGTCGGTAGGCTACTGCTGTTAGACCTGCCACATCACCAGAAAATGCTTCAGTGGTAGCGGACACTGATAAAGGGACTGGCAGTGCCGGAGAATAACAATAATACCCAGGTAGTAATAATAATAATAATAAAAAAAAAATAATAATATCTCTCTAATAAAGAGGGTACATTTAGTGCAAAATGTATTGAGTAAAAAAAACAAGCCCCCCTTTTTTTTTTGCTGATCACTAGACAGAGTAAAACTTCATTTTTAAACATCACTTGAGCATCATGCAACCTAATCTTTGGATTATATCTGTTGCTAGACTTTTGAAATCAATTTAAAAATTCTTAAAGCATAAAAATGTCAATGATCTCTGCATTATGGCACTTAAAAATATCTTTAAAGACGCCACAGCCCTGGGATGCGTAGTGATCATTCAAAGCTGTAGAAGATATACATAAGTCATACAACTGTTTGCGAGGTCTTTGTAAAATCAACCATCTCAAATAAAATAGACTATTTACTCCAACGCTACTCACCCTAACGAAATTGCGGCACCTACTTTTGTCACAGAGCCTAAAAGTATCAGTAGAAAAGGGGGGACCAATCTTCTGGTGCTAGTATGGAAAGACAGCCAGGTAAGTCTATATGAGGCGCTGTGGGGCCCCCGAGCGCCAGGCATGTGTTTAGTACATAATGGTTGCATTAAAGTGCTGCTAATGTGCAAGTCCATCCTACAGCTGTGTTCCTTGACAGAATTCTTGTGGTGATGAGCTATTAGGCTTTGAAATTTGTTCCAATTTCTGCTTAGCATCCGAGAGAACTCGAAATGCACAAGTCTACTCATTTCTATCTAAGTATTCAGCTCTAAAACAATGTTATGTTGGAATAGATGATACAAAGTGTATACATTTACTAGCTGAAACGAATAGAGTCGATCTATCTATCTATCTATCTATCTATCTATCTATCTATCTATCTATCTATCTATCTATCTATCTATCTAATCTATAGAATTTTTCACGCTTCTAAAAGTCTTATTTATTTATTTTAATGAACTTTTTTATCTTTTTCTATGACTAATTAGAAACAGGTTTAGTTTAGTGCAGCTTTTAGACTTCTCGGGAAATGCCATGTGAATTGCATCACTGTTTTAAATTTAGATTTTTCTATCGATTTTCATTCGGTCTACTTGTTGTTTACTGAACCCAATATAAGTAATGACCAACCAGGTTATCTGCGTGTAGCCTAGAGATACACATTTGAGACCAAAAGAAAATCCACTGCCGAGGACAGACGAAGACGGCGAAAAGAAAATCTAAATCGACCACCGGCGGACAATGGTTATGCTTGCGCAAGTTGTGGGAAAATATGTAGGTCGTAGCTGGGGTTGCGTAGCTACGGGAAATACTGCATTCCTCATTAATCTTCGGACTGAAAGACAAGCCCTATTTTTATCAACTCACCCTGTCTGTCTAGTAAAATGTGTGTACACGCAGTGGCGTAGCAAGGTACCCGTGAGCCCGGGTTCATGAAAATCTTGGTGGGCCCCTCTCCAGCCAATAAATTTAGTGTGTAACAAAAAATGAGTAATCTAAATGCAAAGACACTCCAATGCAAAGATCGCACCTTTTTTTTTTTAAATACGTAATTAGAATGGATAGTTTTATGGTCATACAATATGAATGTGTGGGCATTGCATCGTATTGGTTTCAAAATCAACCACCATTCGTCCTTGATAAAAAACTGGTTATTATGAGGATCGAACCCAAGACTTGCGTGTCATTAGCGAGACGCTCAACAACCAGTCATTCTAATATGTGCAGCATTTTGTTTTTAAATGAATGATTCGGTCTTTTACAATAGGCTAGATCTGCATGTGTCTGACATGTTGGTTCAAGAATCTATTTTATTTCTTTTCTGTTCTGAAACAAATATTGTTAAATCTGAGTTAGTGCTTTTGGAGATTTTGGAGATTATGGGCTAATGACCCTCTACCCACTGTCTCGCGCCCCCAGCCCTCTCCCCACCTCCGAGGTGCTGTCGGTGATAACGTTTAGAAGCTTAACATGTAGGATAAAAGGTTGGTTGCCACCTAAAGCTAACGAGATACTCCTGCCCGAGGGATAAGGAAAACTCAGAATTCAAACCTCTGCTGCCTCCAGATAAATATGATTTTTAGATCAAGGCATATTTGATATTAAATACAGTCCGCACTTTTTTTTTCCTCGGCGCTATTTTAAAGACACCATTTTGTCAGTGCTACTTTGTTGTACGAAATTTTGACATGTAACCCAATATCAGTTATGTGTGCTTCTTAAAACGAGATTAATTCTAGGCAGTTCTATTTATTATTCAAGTCTATCTTTGTTCGTCCAGCCTCGGTATGAGCGTGAACACGTAATGTTGCTGTCTCTTTGTTTAAAGTCTAAAACTATACAATCATAGGGGAGGTAATGTTCACGTCGGATCTATTCAGATAAAGGTTAGCAGGCAGGACCTTTTGCTTTGATTGTGAGCTATCGCAGCAGTGCCGGATTTAAGGGAGAGCAGAATAGAGACTCTTTGAGTAGAAGACTCGACGACCATTTTCTCTGTAAATAAACGTTTTAACTGTTTACTAAAGCGATATCCAGTTCTTTCAAGAGCGTCTGAAAAGCTGTGCGGACTCGCATGTGTGTTATAATTTGTTTGGAGCATGACAATTTATCTAGTGTGACAGTAGTCTGGGTGAAAGCACAAACAGTAGAGACTGAATTAGACATAGATTAAGGGACTATAATATAAAGACAGGCTTGAGCTAAATGGGAGATAACATAAACACGGCTTGGTCTTGGACCGAATTGATGTTGGAAATCAAGGGCCAGTGCTTCTTGTGACTGAATGAGAGACGCTATTATAAGCGCACATTCTTAAAAGCACGGGATGAAACGATATTATTATTTAATATCTATTCGTTTTAAGACACATTAGGAAGTAAGATGTAAGCGTGTAATTTAAATATTGGACTATTAGTGTTACGTTAAATTTTAATTTAGGTGAAGGCCAGACACGGCAGATCTATGCGGCGTAACCACTGCCTGCTACACAACTAAATATCGGTATCACACTAGTAGCAGTGGCGTAGCAAGGTAGCCGTGGGTCCGGGTTGAAGAACATCTTGGTGGTCCCCCCTCTAGCCAATAAGACAAATTTAGTGTGTGACAATAAATGAGTAATCTAAATGTAAAGATCGTACCTTTTTTTAAAAAAATAAGTAATTATGTCATAACGTTTGATTCGGTTAGGACTGCATATACGTAATAGTACGGTAATAGTGTCTTAAAAGTCAATATTTTTACAACTTCTTAACAGAGTTAAACTATGTTGTCCATGTTCTTATCAAATAGTGCATTTTTTATATTTCGCCAATTTATTTCCAGACACGTCTTTTTTCTTTCCATTACCTACATCTTTAGCTTTTTCTATTGACAACTTTTCCTTCTCTATTGCTAACCTTTCTTTCTCCATAGCTAGC
The DNA here is from genome assembly GCA_036873155.1 of Biomphalaria sudanica. Taxonomy (NCBI): domain Eukaryota; kingdom Metazoa; phylum Mollusca; class Gastropoda; family Planorbidae; genus Biomphalaria; species Biomphalaria sudanica. The sequence continues at coordinate 2,429,368 of JAZGLO010002262.1, read as the reverse complement.
TTCTCTTTCTCTATTTCCTTATCCGTAGTTTATGTATAGGTATAACTTCTCTTTCTCTATTTCTTTATCCATAGATAGTTTCTCTTTATCGATAGCCAACTTCTCTTTCTCTAATTCTTTACCCATGGCTATCTTCTCTTTCTCTCTTTCCTTTTCCATGGCTAACTTCTCTTTCTCTCTTTCCATTTCCATGGTTAGCTTCTCTTTCTCTCTTTCCTTTTCCATGGCTATCTTCTCTTTCTTGTTTTCCGTTTCCATGGCTATCTTCTCTTTCTCTCTTTCCATTTCCATGGTTAGCTTCTCTTTCTCTTTTTCCTTTTCCATGGCTAAATTCTCTTTCTTTCCTTTTCCATGGCTAACTTCTCTTTCTCTCTTTCCTTTTCCATGGCTAGTTTCTCTTTCTCTTCTTTTATATGGCTAGCTTCTCTTTCTTTCTTTCCTTTTCCATGGCTAGCTTCGCTTTCTCTCTTTCCTTTTCCATGGCTAGCTTCTCTCTCTTTCATTTTCCATGGCTATCTTCTCTTTCTCTCTTTCCTTTTCCATGGCTAACTTCTCTTTCTTTCCTTTTTCATGACTAGCTTTTCTTTCTCTCTTTCCTTTTCCATGGCTAGCTTCTCTCTTTCTTTCATTTTCCATGGCTAACTTCTCTTTCTTTCCTTTTTCATGACTAGCTTTTCTTTCTCTCTTTCCTTTTCCATGGCTAGCTTCTCTCTTTCTTTCATTTTCCATGGCTATCTTCTCTTTCTCTCTTTCCTTTTCCATGGCTATCTTCTCTATCTCTCTTTCATTTTCCATGGCTATCTTCTCTCTTTCTTTCATTTTCTATGGCTATCTTCTCTTTCTCTTTCCTTTTCCATGACTAACTTCTCTTTCTCTCTTTCCTTTTCCATGGCTAACTTCTTTTTCTCTCCTTTTCCATGGCTTGCTTCTCTTTCTCTCTTACCTTTTCCATGGCTAGCTTCTCTTTCTCTTCTTTTCCATGGCTATCTTCTCTTTCTCTCTTTCCTTTTACATGGCTAACTTCTCTTTCTCTCTTTCCTTTTCCATGGCTAGCTTCTCTTTCTCTTCTTTTCCATGGCTAGCTTCTCTTTCTTTCTTTCCTTTTACATGGCTAGCTTCGCTTTCTCTCTTTCCTTTTCCATGGCTAGCTTCTCTCTCTCTTTCATTTTCCATGGCTAGCTTCTCTCTCTCTCTTTCATTTTCCATGGCTATCTTCTCTTTCTCTCTTTCCTTTTCCATGGCTAACTTCTCTCTCTTTCCTTTTCTCTGACTAGCTTCTCTTTATCTCTTTCCTTTTCCATGGCTAGCTTCTCTTTCTCTCTTTCCTTTTCCATGGCTAGCTTCTCTTTCTCTCTTTCCTTTTCCATGGCTATCTTCTCTTTCTCTCTTTCCTTTTCCATGACTAACTTCTCTTTCTCTCTTTCCTTTTCCATGGCTAACTTCTCTTTCTCTTCTTTTCCATGGCTATCTTCTCATTCTCTCTTTCCTTTTCCATGGCTAGCTTCTCTTTCTCTCTTTCCATTTCAATGGCTAACTTCTCTTTCTCTCTTTCTTATATAAGATTAGAAGAAACCAATGACTTGGAGGAAATTAAGTCATAGTTAACATGCATGACTAGTATGACCTAGGAACACGCGCCGGTCGTAATCATATTCTTTTTGAAGTATCGTCTGTATATAATATAAGATATTTCACCGAATTAGAGTTATACAGATTTAGGCCTATAGGCCTACATTGGCGTAACCAGGATTTTTGTTTCGAGAGGGAATGGAATAAGGGCGGGGTAAAACATGTTTCTTTTTTATTTATTTATCTTTCGTTTGGTATTAAGAGCGAAGCAATCGCTTTTAGTAGAGCCTAAAATTCATCGTCTTCATAATAGAGAAATAATCTTTTTAAAAGTTTTTATTTTTATTTTTACTTGTTGATTATTATTTTGTTCCTCGCACGAGCGCACAAGATCTAAACTTGCAATTCTAGACTTTCTAGATAAATATAGATCTATATAAATAAAATGCCTATGGCGTAATTATCTTCTTTTTGAAATAGCGTCTGTAATCTTTAAGATAAGATGAAGAAGATAATGTGTACGATTATCGACAAAGGTGATAAAATTATGAAAAAGGCGAAAGAAAATGAAAATTATCTTTGCCAGGTAACACGACTATATCTATAATAAGGGTTGTGTATGATTAATACTGCAATAATAAATATAATATTTAAAAAAATATTTTAAATCTTACAAAACCTTTTACATTGCTTTAAAATTTAAAAGAAAACTGAAATATAGTTATCATATAAGTTAAGATGTAGATCTATTTCTAGATATAGATCTAGATCTAGCTTTCAAGTCTAGGTTTTAACCATTATAAAATATTATTCTTTCTTGTAACTGTGCTGTCTTAAACCGGATGTAGATGATATAAATAGAGTAGTAAACATTGACTTTTTACAGTAAAGCATGGATTTATTAGCTGGAGACTCTGACGAAGAAGATCAAGTTGAATTTAAGATAAATGAAAATTATGCAAAAAATTATGAAAAGTGGCGTAAAAAAGAAGAAAAACAAAAACGTAAGATAATGAAATGTTCCATTTTTAATGTCCTTTATGTGTAAGTTGTGTAAGCATTCATTCACAATTCTTTTTTGACTGACAAGTGACAGAAGTACACTGATACACTTACAGTCACTTACAGTGCACACACGTCCCTCGCCGTCTGGCGTCTTGGTTCTGACAGTTCTGTCACATCAATATGATCAATCACTGAATCAGACATCTGATTCTGACTCAAGACTCAACTTCTTAAGCCCAACTCAAAGTGTAACTTAGATCTCAGTCTAGATATCTATAATCATTATGACATAACAACTGTCTTAAGTCATCATAAGACTAAGTTATCATAAGTGTGTCTTACAGTCTGTGTCACTGTGACTGTGTAAAATCTTGTCTTATAAAAATACTTTTAAATTACAGTCATTACTGCCTGAGATTACTCATTATTACTACTACTTCAAAAGAGAATAAAACTACTTCATTTATAAATTAGATCTAGTCTTTCGCATTTCATGTGTCATGCATGTTACTCAGTTCTTCACTTCTTGTCTTTAAGAGGATAATTTCTTGATATTAGCATGATATTGGAAAGTGGAATTCTAACATAGATCTATATCAAGCCTGTTTCTATACTTTAACCTTGTTGCAACACATAAGAAAATCCTGCTTTGCACTAATGTTTCAAATAGATTAAAGAAACTGAAATAAAATAGCGATGGCTTATTTTGAAATAATGTGGTACTCTTCAGATAAACTTAACGAAAAATTCATTTTTAACTTTAGAATTATCCTCTTAATGGCAAGATGCAGAGGAAGACCAAAAAGAATGTGGTGATGCAGTATACTAGATGAAGGCAAGAAGACAGGAAAAATCAGGGCAGGCACTGAAACCAAATAAGAGTCTCTCACATCAACGCGTCTTTTAGCTCTTTATTTTTATCAAGTACTAAAATTTATAGTGGTAATTAGGATGTCATAGTCAAGGAAAAAAAAGAAATTGATGGCTTCAAAGTTCAGATGATTTAATTACAGGGCTAACTAACTAATTAACCAAAACATATAGATACTAAAAAAAAATCAAGTTTATTAGCTATTCTTTGTAATAGAAAAAAAAAATTACAGCATCACAATGAACTTTGAACCCATCAATTTCTTACACCTGACTTGGCAAAAAGTAAATGCAGATGGTCATTATGCTGGCAACATGATTCCCTTGTTAACTGTGGGCCACAGAAACATTTGACCTTTTTTTTACATCATCTTCCCCAGAGAGTGGCAAGGTCTGAAAGGGGTACTTTTGTTGACAAATAACAAAAAAATAAAGTAATAAAAATATTATCTCCCTTGCCTATTATGCTCTCCCCTGCCTTTACTAAATCTGTTATTAGCATTCAACAGGCCCAAATAGAAATATCCAGTGACTATGCGTTAGGAGAAATAGTCCTTCTTTCCTTGTCTCTAGTTCATCTGGTGTCTGAAAAGAAAATGACTTTCATGAAGGAATTAGTTAATTTTAAAAATACAAAACATTCAATTTGAATTAAAAGTTTTCAGTCTGGTTGTCAGGGGAAAAAAACTTGTGATAGTAGACCATATCTCTTTGACATCAGATTTTATTTTAACTAGATGTCTAGGGATACTTTACAACATATCTCTGTATCTCTTTAAGAAATTTAAATGCTATTTTTCTTTTATTTTCAGTTTTAGACAGGTATGGAGATGCAGATTTTTCTGATTCATCTTCAGAGGATGAAATTGTGAGTATTGTATAATAAAATATCAGACAAATTCTTCTTTATAAATATATTTACATTTTATTTTTAGAAGTATATTGAATGTGATTAACATGTTATCTGGAGAATAGCAGAGATTTAATACTATCAATTTCGGTAGTGATCTTTTTGGACAATAAAATATTACTCAATAATGGCATTCTTTTTTTTTCTAGATTCTATAGATCTACAATTTAATATTCCATAAATTACTTCTTCTTTTCCAGCGCTCCACTCCTCAGATGGATAAAGACTGGCTTCGAGCTTATGCTGTTGTTAGATTCCAGCAATCTAGATTATACAAAGAAGGAGAAAAATTCTTCAAAGGTAAGTTTTTGATGAAAAGTGTCTTGTATAGTGTTTTTTTTCTTTCTGTTGTTGCTAGGATAAAAATAGTGACAAAATCTCATTCATGGAAGTCTCAATTTTTAATTTTTAGCCTCAAAATTCAATAATTATAACATTGTAATTACAGAGGAGGCCAAGCCAGTCAGTAAAAAAAAAGAAAAAGCTACAACACTGAAAGATCATGAAAGACAATTCTTGCTTGAAAAGGCAGGGTTAGTCATTTATCACTTAACCTCTGAATGCCTCATTGATGTAATAAAGCATAATTACATCTTTTTTGTTTTTGTTATATCAATTCACTCAAAGATATCATATTATAAATTAACAGAATTGAAAGTGATGAAGAATCAAAACCTAAGCAGCCAGTAGGGAAGAGTTATTTTGAAGAACAAGAGGAAATAAAACAAAGGTAATAAAAGAGACTACTAAATATCATTATACTAAGTTACAAACATTTGATTGCATGCACTTCATTTCATGGCTCATGATGTCAGTCTTGTAATTGAGATCCCACAATGGTGTAAAGTAATTGGTTTTATACTTAGCTCTTTTGATTAGTCAATAATTTGTTATTTACAGATCTTTTCACCAAAAAAACCCCATAAATACAACATATAGCAATAAAAATATTTTAAGGAATTGCCGACACTAGACTAATCCAAATTTTGTTTTTCAAATTTATGCTTTTATTATTGAAGATAATTGTGCTTATCACCTTTATATTTCTGTTTACATTTATCCTACATTGTTTTTTTATTCTATTTAATGCGTTTTCTTGCTAGAAGATGAAGGTGTACAAATTGATTTTTTTTTAATATTTAAAAAAAATAATTTTATGCTGTGTCACAAAAGTTGTTTAAATAAAGTTTATTTGAATGATAGTGTAAATTAAAATGGAGTATTTCATAAATATTCTGTTGACCATGTCTATTAAAAGTTGAATCTTTAATATAATTTGTTTAAAGGTGCTGTTGATGCTTTGTTTTATTCTGGCCTGTCCTTCTAACGTATAAAGTAATCTAAGTTTTACAATTGTTATATCAAACTGTTCTATTTTCAGTTTCAAAGAAATTCTCAATGATTCTAGTGACGAGGAAGAAGGTCTTCTTGTGAGGAAAGAAAAAACGTTAGAAGAGAAGGTACCAAACGTACAAAATATCTATTGAAGCATTTTGCAATTTCCCTTAATTTCTTTTATGTCTGTTGAGTTTGCTTGTTAAATTTTAACTAGCCTCAGCATTGTCACTCTCCTGTCTCTTGGTTGGCATACAACAGTCCATTTCAATCTATGATGTCTTCGGCTCATTTTCATTTTATCTGCTTTTGTATTTATTTCTATATTAAGCAAAATTATTACCATACCAAATATTTTGATTGAGCAATTGGTGTTTGTGTAGTTTGTGATGTAATGTTTCAATTTATTCAAACTATTGTTTTGTTCTTTTCTGTGAAGATTTGTGCAGTTTTGTTTAAAATTTTGTGGATATTTGTATGTGTACTACTTATTTTCTTAGAAAAAAGAAGAAAATGATTACCTTGAATGGATTAAAGGAATGAAGGATGAACTTGATGATAAAGAAGCAGCATCTGAACTTGTAAGTAATATTTCTATCTACAATTTTTGACTACTGTGGTTTTGAAACATTTTATAGAGATTTATTTATTGCTAGTTCATATTCAGAAATCACATAAATTATTCTGTACATCTTAAACATTTCTTAAATTTAGGCTCCATTAAAAGCTTACTGGAATGATCCTAACTTAAGTGAAAAAGAAAAAGTCTTGAGAGATTATATCTTAAATAATGGCTACATTGACCAGGAAGACAGGTAGGTAAAAAGCTACTTGTGTCATCAAAGTACTAACAACAGGGTTCATAGTGTTCCTAAAATCTCCAAAAAATGAAAAGTATCCTAAAATTCTCCTAAAAATTACCAGAACTCTCCTAAAGTTTTGTCCACTCTCCTAAAATTTTTACCCAATATTTTTTAAAAATAATTGTGCTTATTTCTTGCTAAAATGTGTGGGGGATAGAAAAAACAGCGTAACTAGGCATTCTGATCACATGACCTTATGGGCTGGCTGTGTTAATAAGCTGACCAGTGAAGCATCTACATCGCATTTCACCCACTTGTGAAGGACCTCGTGATTGAAGATGGCCTTGGCTCAAACTAGCATTTCACCTGGCATTATTTTTCTGAAGGCAGCTCAGAAATGGTTGTTTCTTTTCAATGTTACGGCTGAAGGCGCACTAGATCTAGTCTGTAGTGACTATTGTTTATAATTATAGAAATTACCAGCCTAAAGTGTAGGCTACACACCTCTGGCCCTTCCTTAAGATGTCAGTAAGACATCTAGCTAGTAACAGTATCTAGATTTATATCTAAGTAGATCTAGTGAAGATAATTTGCACCTAACCTGAAAACGCCATGAATTTTAGTGAATTTAATGATCTCGTGTGATGATGCCTATTTGTCTTGTAGTTAATTGATGCCTGTCTCATTCCGACAGATTACTCTGATTAACCTACAAGCAAACAGACACATCTAGTCTTAACAATTGAAGAGATCAATCCAAACACTGTTGAACAATTTATACTAAGTTTAATCCAACATAAGGCCACAGTCAATGTCTGTCGATAAAATACGTCCTACCCTTATGAAATCCTATCACCAACTCCTTTTCTGTCTCTAGGTAGCCTCTAATCCAACTAAGTCCTAATGTCACCTACGCGTTCAAAGTCTGTCAATTATGGTGCGTCTTTATACAAACTAAAAATACTAACTTAGTGTTTAACACTCGATACATATAATGTCTAGATTACTCTAGAAATACGCTAGATTCTAAATTTATGCTAAATCACTAGAATCTAGTGAAGATAATTCGTACACAGCCGTGAAAAGTCTGCGAATTTTAGTGACTTAGATCTAAACTTTAGATTTACTGTAGATTTAACAAAAATATTTCGCAAAAAGCCGTGAATAGTGACTTAGTTTTAGTCACAATCTATAGAGTCTAGATCTAGATTTACGGTAGATTCAGTGAAGATAATTCTCTCACAGCCGTGAAAAAGTCCTCGAATTTTAGTGAATTAGCTTTATAGTGTAGATCTACTGTAAATTCAGTGAAGATAATTCTCACGCAGCCGTGAAAAGTCCGAGAATTTTAGTGACTTAGATCAAGAGTTTAGATCCGCTGTAGATGTAACAAAAATATTTCGCATACAGCTGTGAAAAGTCATTAGAAATTATTTCAGTCGTAAAAGCCAGAGAAACTACATGGTTGAAAAAGATTCTGTTAGGAAAAAAAAAACGCTAATAGGTCTAATCCCCACCCCCCTCCCAAAGCCATTTTTTAGTAAGCAAATGTCAACTAAACATTCAAATAAGCTTATATTGCCCTATATATTACAGGCTCTGTTTATGAGAAGAATTTAAGTTAGCTAATGAAAGAATAAAACATTACCTCAAATGCACACCATAACTCTAGTATCTATAAGATACACATAGTAACTAAAAATGTAAATTTCCATCACAGAGAACACACATTATGAAGGCATGTTTCTTATTTTAAAAAATGGAAAAGCAAACATTTGTAATGTTCTTTACTAAATCTTTGACAAAAAATGGTTGTTTGAGGTTTTGGGATGACAGTCAAGTTGATACTTCATTAAAAGATAACTTTCATTACATTTTCTGTGGACATACCACAGCTGATAACATTGATTCTTTGGCATATTGGCAAGGTATTAATTATTTTAAAAATCAAATAACAATAATTGATTTGATAAATGCTTAGTTTTGTGTATGTTTTTCTATGTATCACACAAACAGATGGGAAACACTTATCATACGTTTCATCCTTAAAAAACCTTATAAAATCTTGTCATGGAAAAGTGCTACTAACCCTGTAACAAGTGTTTTGCTCATTAGCTCACATTTTGACTTATCATAATCACTTGCTATTTACAGTAGCGAAGAAAGTGATGAAGAGGACAGGGTAGCTAACCTACCAAACTTTGAAGCAGAAGAAGAGTTCCTTGAAAAGGCAGAAGTGTATGAGCATAAATATAATTTTCGTCATGAAGAGCCTGGTGGTGATGAGGTTTTCACACTTTTTTTAAAAATGCATTTGTTTTCCTTTAAGTTATATATCTACACTTGCAAGACATATCTGATAAGTTATATATGTACAGTTGAGAGATATATCTGATATTTTAAAGTTATTTGAAGCTTTAATATGTTTTATACCTTTGTTGGCAGATTAAAAGTTACCCTCGTGTTATTGAAACTTCAGTGCGGACAAAGGATACACGAAGAGCAGATAAGCGTCAGAGAAAGCTGGACAAAAAGAGATTGGTAAACAAATTTTTTTTTATAAAACAGTTCATTGGTTCTGTACAGTTTTTAGTTGATCTGACTTTCATACAGGATAAGTTGTCTACTTCAACCTCAGCCAAATACTGGACGAATATTTTAATTTTATTTCAGTCCAACATAGGCATCAAAAGTAAAATCTAATTTTTGGTTTTATGTTTGTAATTACATATGCAAACTATTTGTTTTGTCAAGCTTAAAGAGCAGAGAAAGGAAGAGATTCGTCTTTTACAAAAGATTCAAATAGAAGAAAGGAAAGAAAAACTTGAGAAACTCAGACAGATTGCTGATAGACCTGACCTGGATTATGATCTTGAGGCAGATTTTGATCCTGATGAACACAATAAACTCATGCAGGTTAGCAGAGATTGTAATAAATCTGTCAGCTTTTCTAATCTTATAAACCTTGTGTTATCTTTTCATGCCCAAAAATGGTGCTCAGGCACCATCTGGTGAAATTCTTGTTTAATTTTAGCTATTACAGAAAATGGAAAGTTGTTTTTGTATATATAAAAAAAACAACTTCAAATCAGTATTTCATTTTTTTATCATGTTATAGTTGACAAAACAAAGTATTAGGGCATATCCCACATTTCTTAAACTTACTTTAAATTGTATTTCTGCTTTTTTTTTTTCCAAGAAATATTTTGATGAAGATTATTATGGTGAGGATGGTGCTGAAGCCAAGAAACCTGAGTTTGAATATGATGCTGCTGTGGATGATGAACCAGGTATGTGTCTTGCACTTACATTTATTTGTGCAAAAGTTTTGATTTTGTTTATAGTTTCACATCATATGGTGCAAGAAGATCCCATTTGAAATAGTGCTATTAGAGCATGGAATGGGTTGCCTGAGCTAGCCAGAAAAACCAGTGACTTGGCAGAATTTAAGTCATTGGTTAATATGCATGACTAAATGCATGACGCGTAGGACGTAATCATCTTCTTTTTTGAAGTAACGTCTGTATTATATAAGATAAGATCATATTGACATTCCCGCCTTCAAACTGAATTTCTTATTTCTTAACATAAAATCTCTTTCTACAGACTTGTCTTCTTTGCAAAATTTTTTAAAGAAATAGTTTTAGATCTATGGATCTTTGTATAGATGTATCTACATAAAATGTCTCTAAAGAGACTTTTTGAAAAAAAAGTATACTTTCTCTAATATTGTTGGCTTGTTTTTGTTAACATGTTTTGAATGTTCTTTCAGAATAGAACATTATGATATTCTAGCCCAAACCTCTAGCATGACAGTGAGGATTTGAACCATGCACCATTGAGGTGACAGTCCAGTGCGCATACCATACAACCAGTATAAATAGTACTAAAATAAGCATATTTTAACATAAAACATTAAAATACGCATACAGATTCTAAAAGACACATTCTTGTTGGTGAATGTAGGGATCTCTCCATGATGTAAAATTACATTGACAATAATTATTCATTCAAAATTATTTGGTTTGTAGATGACTGGTGGAAGGAAAGAATAAATGAGGAACAACAAGGTGATGGAGAGAATGAAGAAGCCTTTCAAGAAGGTTATGAAGAAGGCTATGAGCCAGGAGTTGATGATCCTGATTTTGTTGTAAGTTGTTTTTTTTTCTGTTTGTTTGCTTAGTTATACATTGGCATTTTCTATTCCTAAAGTAAATTTTCAAAAGCTTAAAATAATTTGCTCTTTTTTTAGGTCTTTGCACAATTCTTAAACAACATAGGAAAAATTAAAATGCTGGAAATACTTTTTTACTATTGATAGCCACTAATAATTAAAATTCAATTATGATCTTTTGTATTGACTGCAGATGGATGCTGATTATGACCCCACACGTGATTACAAAGCTGAAAAGAAAAAAAAGAAGAAAGGATTGGTTGAAAAGCTACCTGTTTTTGATCCAAGTAAGTCTTTCTATTTATTATAGAGGCCTAATGCAATTTATTTCATTTTGATATTCAACACTTAACATTTTTTTGTGTGGAAAAAAGATTACAGTCAAATCAAGTTAATCTGATCATATCTAGACATAGTCATTTTTATTCTTATAACCAACTTGTCTGATTAAACCAATCTTCCTTATCCTACAAGACAGGTTGTGTTATAATTTATATCAAATGTTTATTAAACTTTAACTGTGTGATTGACATGTTTAGCCAATATACAAACAAGACCTACAAACTTTGTTCATTGTAGAATTGCCAACAAGTTTTGAGAAAGGACACAGTATAGGTATGCGAAGCATAGAGAAAGTATCTGCTTAATTCTAGTCAATGCTTGAAGATCTGATCCATTGGGATCTGACACATTCTCTTGACAGACTGGACTTGAACCTAATCACCACCACCATCTAACCCAGCAATGGGGCTGCTCTTGTTTTCCTTCTTCATGAAATACTGCTGCAAAGTTTCTATGTCTCTCTTAGTATCCTGTGCTGTCATTTGCACCACCTCAACAGGGCATCATCTTCATTTTCTTGATCTTTTAATGTTGTCATTGCAGTGTCACAATCTTCATTCATTTTTGCATCATTGGTTTTGATGGTTAAAAAATGTATTTTTCTGAAGTGCCACATTTCCGACATGTGGCTTATTTTTTGTATTTGCTCTTTTGTTCTTTGGTCTCCTTCAGTAGAATTTCAGTCCAAATGAACAGATAACATGACATATATAATACAGGTAGTCCTCGGGTTACGACGGTCTTGACTTACGTCGTTTCATGGTTATGATGCTGTTTACGACGGCTCAGTCCGACTTATGCAGGGCTTGGCAGGAGGTTTTGCCCTGATAGAGGAAGGGTTGTCAAGGTTTGAGGCTGAATATCCCAACATGGAGAGGTTGCCAGAGGAGTCATGGATTCCCTTAGGTGCTACAAGGAGATATTGGAGGAGAAGAAGATGGTCTCCTTCCAAAGTAACCTGCAGCAGTACTTCAAGAAGGTAGACAGGCCTGCAACAGAGCCTGCAGCAGAGCCTCCAACAGAACCTCACCTGCCCCAGTATCTCCAGCAAGTTCTGTAGCTTCCTCCCAATAAGCTTTTTCTTTCTTTGGCATTATTATTTTTGTTTATTACAGTACACTGTTTATTACTGTTACAGCACTTACAGTACAGTATTTCATTATTAAAATTACTTTTCTGCACAATATTTTACTGTTTTTATTGATAATTATTATTGATAAAGTGTATGGATAGGCTAAGTGTTTGCAGTACAGTACAGTACTGTTATTGTGCTACAGTACTCTGTATGAATGTATGATCCGACTTATGTTGAAATTCGGTTTACGCCGCCGCGTAGGAACGGAACATCGTCGTAAGTCGAGGACTACCTGTAATAGAAATTGTTTTGATACTTTAGGATTTTGACAGATAAACCTTAGGTCTAATTAACAGGGTTTGACTGTAATATTTATGTATTTACTTATTCATTTCTAAATTTGTTAGTACTTGTACTAATAATTAAACAATTTTCTATTTTTTTATTTATTTTAATTTTTGTTAACATGTTGCTATTGTTATTGTTTCTATTGTTATTTTTTGTTGATTAGTTTTATGTTACATCCTTGTAGGAGGTTTAATACTGTAACCAATGAAATTGTTTAATTATTTGCCCAGCCAAGAAAACATTTGATGAATACATTGAAGAATATCTAAAAGACAAAATTGATTCTCTGCCATTTACCTATAGAGAAGTGGTCCCCAATGATTATGGACTCTCAACAGAAGAAGTGAGTGTAAAGCTACAATACATTGTCTATTGAGCTTCAGTTCATTGTATACAAGTGGTACATGTTGTCAAAGAAGATTTCATTATTTTTTTTATTTTTAAAGCACCAACTTTAGGTCATAGGTCATGTCATCATCTAGAGATGAGTTAGTGAGGAACATGTTCCCCTTGTCCTTTGGGTCCTAGTGGAAGAATATGTAGGTCACAGCTGGGTCTCATATTTACATAAACACCTGCATTCTGACTTGATTGATATTTTGGGCAGTCAAAAAACATTACTCAGACTGACCTTTGTTATCCTCAAGTCCAAGATAGCTAATATCATCAAAAATTGTATTATGCTAATTCTTTCTTTGTTAAAGTAATATCTTGTAATATTAGGTTTTTATCATATGCAAGATTTAAATAATGTAAATATCATCTTAGAATAGTTAAAGTCTTAGAAATAGTTTATAAATATAATGCAGTCATTTGTATTTATATTCTGTTGTCCAAAATGTGTACATGCAATGTTAGTTTTAATCTAAACACTTTAATGTTAAGACATTCATCTGAAGATCCATGAAGCAGGAACAAAAGCTTGAAGTGCATCTTATATAGTGGCTAATATCAGGTGACCGAGCCTGGCTCGGATGAATAATTTGTTAAAGAAGGATATATACAATAACTCATTTTGGGAATATTGTTGTAATTACGAAAATGAACGATAAAGACTATCAATCCGAAGAGTTGATTTTTCGTTCTGTCAGTTCTTAATGTAAATGTGCATGGCGATTAGAATAGAAAGTCTACTCAACAGTAGGCCTTAACGTTTAACATTGCTTCTTTCTCATAAAACTATTGGGCTATTATAGGCTTGGAAGAAAGTCTTTGCAGTGTAACTTCTAAAATGGTTACTTTCTGACATTTAATATTGCAATTAATATATTCATTATGGCTCTGAGACATGGACACTTTACAGAAAACAGCTAAGACTTTTTGAGTGCTTTCACCAAAGATGTTTGCGCTCTATCATGGACATATGGTGGCAGGACCGCACTACAAACAGGCATGACTTGCCAACGCCGGTATGGACAATATAGAGGGACTTCTTATGGTCCGATAGTTGCACTGGGAGACGAACGTATGCCAAAGGCAGTCTTTCTTTTGTGAGCTTAAAGGTGGTCGATGTAACAGAGGCGCCTCACGAAACCGCTTTAAAGACCAGCTTAGGCGTCAACTTTCCTGCGCAATCCATTTCACATAGGGCCCCGCAAATGTTAGGCCCGGCCCTGGTTGTGCAAGTAAGGCATAGACCATTTCCTATGTTTTACTATGGGACAGTAGACTTCGAAACTTGAACACATTGCAATAATTCACCAGCAAAATAATAACAAAGTAAAAGCTACCTACGGGTGTACGCAATTAAAGTGTAAACAATTTATAAAGCCTACATACATAGATAGACCTAAAGATATTTAATTTCATTATTTTTCTTCCATAGTTTCATAATGGAGCAATGTACAATAAGATGGTGCGCAAATGTTTAAGTACGCCAATTTAATCGTTAAAACTTTTTCTAGTTTGCGAGGAAATGTTTTAGTGTACTGCTGTGAGCCTAGTGACGTAGCGGTGTCAAGTTTTTTTCCCATTGACGTCATATAGAAAATTTCATTCATAAAACATGCTAGCCAAAATTAATTTTTCGATAATGAGCCATTTTCAAACCGATATAACGGTCGACCTCGAGTTTTCCCGATGTGGCCAATGAGTTGAGAATTTTTTTTTTCACTAATATGCACATACCTTGAAATTTTAAAGAAAATCATTACAGCCGTTTTCAAAATAAAATTTATATATATATATATAAATATATATACATACATACATACAAGAATTGCTCGCTTAAGAGTATAGGATCAGGGTATTTTTAATTTACTTACCCTTTTCATTTAAAAAAATTTGTTTTAACCAGTTCTTTAAAATTTTCAAATTTTAGGATGCGCAGGTATAAATCTAAAAATATTACATCAATTTATAGACTTGGCCAAATGTTAACGGTCTTGCTTTGAACCTGAGATGTTTAATTAAGTTGTCCTGATTCCATTCATCTCCAGTGTGAATATTTGTGAGAAAGGTTCATTGGTATTTGTGCCGGACATAGGATTCCATAACATCTATTGGCTGTAGAAACACAAAGATAGTTTAATTTTACATCATCTGCTAACACTCGAAGAGAAAAACATACTTTTACTTTTTATGTATCATAATATTAAGTGTTTATATATTTAAAGTATGAACAGTTCAGTAGGTTTTCTATAATGCAGTTTGATTTCTTCAACAGATTCTGAAGGCTCCAGAGAGAGAACTCAATTCCTGGGTTTCAGTGAAGAAGATGAGTCAGTACAAGTCCAAACAGGAAGAACTTGCTGAGCGACGAAAATTTCATTCCAGGGCTAAAAGTTTTGAGAAAAAGGTGAAAATATTGCCATCCCTGCTGGAACCAAAGTAAGTGTTTGAATTATAATTTAATTTTTTTATTATGATCATTCAGCGATGAATACCCACTCTCATCTTTGGACAGCTATACCATTATTTCAGCACACATTTGTTGTTGATGCATGTTGTGTATGAAGCCTGTTAAATGGAAGCTGTATAGTAATTGTATTTTGATATTTGATCCATGTGCTTTTTTACTTTACAACTTTTTGTTTTGTGTTTTCATCAATGTTAAAAACACTTTTCATTGTGTAGTTTGACTCAGAGGCCTAATAGTCTAAGTAAAATACCTGTATGTAAAATCATCCATTTCTGTTACAAAGGTTAAAATGATGGATGCTGAGCACTGTACAATAATCAGCTAATGTAGTTTAGTCCATTACCTTGTTTGTTGCCTGTGAACTGTAAGGAATGTGTTGACTGATTTATCCAATTCAAATTTACTGGTACTTTAAACCCAAGCAGTGAGATATGTTGGAAATATAGGTTGCATTCAACTCTAAGCATGTTGAATTAATTGAATCCAAGAATGGGCCTGACTCAAATGTACATATTTATGTCAGTTTTATTACACAAGGTATACAATACCTCTGATTTTATTGACTTGATTGCGCATTCAAATGTGACATATATCTTTGAAAAGCTTTTATCGTGAGATGTTTCTATTTTTTTCTTCACCAGAGAGGCTAAAAAAAAGAAGAAAAGGAAAAAGAAATCAGGGGCCAGTGAATCTACAGTTGAGACAGCAGGTGATCAAAGCCTGGAGAAATCTTTAGATGAAGAAAGGAGTTCAGAGCCAGAAAAGCAAACCAAAGAGACTGTTTCCAAGAATGAATCTGTTTCTAAGAATGAATCTGTTTCCAAGAATGAATCTGTTTCCAAGAAGCTGGTATCAACACAGAAAGAGAGGAAAAGAAAAGCCTGCTTAGAAGACTCTGACTTGGAAATAAAACGACAGAAACCATCTCAGGATCAGGATAGCTCAAATCATCCAGAAAAGAAAAAGAAGAAAAAGGGAGATAAAAATTTAACTGATGTATTTTTGACTGACAAACAGACTAATGCGAGAATGATGTCAATGGATGACTGTCAGGTCACACTTGATATAAGGAACAATAATGAAACATTAAAAAATAACAAGGATCCTTCTGAATGCAAAAACATTCAGCTGAAAAGTAAGATCAAGAAAAAAGTTAAACATCTTGATGTATTATCTCCCCATTGGAAAGATCATTCTGTAAGTAAGGATGAATCCCGAAATAAAATCAAGGAGAAAGTTGTGGAGTCTCCTGATGATGTATTATCTCCTTCGTCTAAAGCTCAGTCTTCAACTAAGCAGCTCAATCTGGCGATATCAACCAGTCCAGAAGTAAAGAAAACAATCAAAATGGAATCCGATGCAGTTCCAACTTTCAGTTCAAACAACACACAAAACCAAAGCACAGACCCAGCCAAGAAGAAAAAGAATAAAAGAAAGAAGAAACCCAATACCCAGAATGCCACTGAGGTCAAAAAGAAGAAAAAGAAAATTTCTATCAAAAATTTTAGTGCTGCAGACAAAATGGGAGAAAATAAAACACTGGACAGCAGACAGCTGGAACGTCAGTTGAGTAAGGTCATGTCTGCTGCTAGGTTGAGTAGGTATGGCTTAGGTCCCAATGCTGTGAAAATGAAGAAAAAGAAGAAGAAGCAGAAGCAATGATGCATTTTATGTAAAATAAAATATGTCAAAAGTTGTTTCTTACTCTCATAGTTTTTTAATTAGAAATAATTTTAAAATTGATTGTTTTGTTACAATGAAAAAAGAGATAAGTTTTTTTAACAACAAATATGTTTCTCTCAATAGTTCTATATTTTTCATATGATCAAAATACTAAGTATACCCAACGGCTACACCTATTGATTTGTTCCGATATATCACATTATACATATGGTTTGAAACTCCAAGATGTGACAAATGCTATTCCTTTAAGATTCGAACACAAGTCCATCTATCTCATGTCCTCTCTAAAGGTCAAGTGAACAGTTGGCCTAATTAAATTATATTTCATAAAACTTGCCTCGACACTGGCGTTATTGAATTGAAATAGTTGATAGACTATACATTGTTTGATTCAGCTTCTGAAAATAGTCATGTCTTTCACATGAATGTTAAGAGTCATCTAGAGTAAGCCAACATAAATATGTAATAAAAGTAACATATAACCATGTAATAATAAGCGGCAAGGTTGTTTTTAATTGTATAAACACTGTTAATACTAAAAGAAACATTGTAAATTTCAATAGTAGGCCTACTTAAAAATAGCCAAGGGAGTTAATTTTAAACTATTTCTAGTTCTTGTATTTTGGAGCAGCTAATTGTAGAGAAGATACAACTATAAGAGAAGACAATAATCAGATGGGGGGGGAGGGATCCTTCAGTCATTAAGTTTAAACCTACATGTCTATATTTGGTGGCTGTTAAAATGCATGGCTTCTAAACCGGGGGTCTCGGGTTTGAATCCTGATGAAAACTGGGATTTTTAACTTCCACTTGACTAACATAGTCTGAGCTATGGGTCGCAAGCTCTGAAAGGGGAACATAGTCTGAGCTATGGGTCGCAAGCTCTGAAAGGGGAACATAGTCTGAGCTATGGGTCGCAAGCTCTGAAAGGGGAACATAGTCTGAGCTATGGGTCGCAAGCTCTGAAAGGGGAACATAGTCTGAGCTATGGGGCACAAGCTCTGAAAGGGGAACTTAGTCTGAGCTATGGGTCGCAAGCTCTGAAAGGGGAACATAGTCTGAGCTATGGGTCGCAAGCTCTGAAAGGGGAACATAGTCTGAGCTATGGGTCGCAAGCTCTGAAAGGGGAACATAGTCTGAGCTATGGGTCGCAAGCTCTGAAAGGGGAACATAGTCTGAGCTATGGGTCGCAAGCTCTGAAAGGGGAACATAGTCTGAGCTATGGGTCACAAGCTCTGAAAGGGGAACATAGTCTGAGCTATGGGTCACAAGCTCTGAAAGGGGAACATAGTCTGAGCTATGGGTCGCAAGCTCTGAAAGGGGAACATAGTCTGAGCTATGGGTCGCAAGTTCTGAAAGGGGAACATAGTCTGAGCTATGGGTCGCAAGCTCTGAAAGGGGAACATAGTCTGAGCTATGGGTCGCAAGCTCTGAAAGGGGAACATAGTCTGAGCTATGGGTCGCAAGCTCTGAAAGGGGAACATAGTCTGAGCTATGGGTCACATGCTCTGAAAGGGGAACATAGTCTGAGCTATGGGTCGCAAGCTCTGAAAGGGGAACATAGTCTGAGGTATGGGTCACAAGCTCTGAAAGGGGAACATAGTCTGAGCTATTTGTCGTAAGCTCTGAAAGGGGAACATAGTCTGAGCTATGGGGCACAAGCTCTGATTGGGGAACTTTACTTTTTATTTATTATTGAATCTGGATAATATTGTGTGCTAATGGTATGTTTTCAATCTTTGCTTCATTTCTACTTGGAGTATCAAATTGTTTTATTTCCTAAAGAAGATTTCTACCCCTTACACCAGTAGCTCTGAGATACTTTGCTCACCAAAGTCCTCTGGCAATACTGGCAAATGTGTAAACCAACTAGTGCTTTTGTTACAAAAACCATTTCCAACTAAGACTACAAGAGTTGTGTTACAATCTCAGAAAAAAAAAACCAACAAGTCTCTCCCTACAAACTAGTTTTAAAAGTTTTTCATTTTCACACAACAACTGCCGCCTGGTTGTGATTTTGCGCACTGTTGTTCGGACATATCGATGGTCCCGGATTCAAACCCTGCCTGCTCCCATCCTGCGGGAGGTTTGAACTAGGAAGTAAATTATCTTCAACTCTGAAGGAACATCCGAAACTTGTAAAACATTAAACAATGTTTTTTTTTTTTTTCACAAAACAAGTTGCGACAGTGCTACCGACAAATTTGTATTTATTGATGTTAGATTTCTCAAAAGATTGTTATTTTATGTCAATTTAGTCAGAAATATATAACAAACATATTTGAAAAAAAATCTGAGAGAATTGAGATATATAATCATAACAGATCATCTTCTTTTTGAAGTAACGTCTGTATTCTATAAGATAAGATAAGATCTACTCGAGGGATACACTATTATACCATAATACACTTTATAAAAGTTAATATATCTAAGAACATATAGTTTCTATAAATTATAAGTAGTCATACGGCATAGTAAACTGCGTCCTTAAAGTCAAGGTACGTAAGTCACAGTTTTATTTGTCTAGTAACAATTTATTTCCTTATCATCTCCCTTATGTCGTGTGATGACCACATGCTGCACTAACGTCATATTAATTAGATCAATATAACTTGAGCGGGAGCAATCAAACTATAGCAAGTTGTGACAGTTGTTACACACTCAGTTTTCACGAAAAACTTGACCAGAAATACCGGTATCGTAGTTAGAGCATGTGATTGTCGAGTACTGCACACGTGTATCGATATCACTTGTTTCTTTTCTTTTTTTTTTCGAAACAACACATTGGTTGCTCTGAATTCACTGACCTAGATGCTTCCATCTATGTCTTGTATTATTTACATACATTTATAAATGCTAGTACTCAATTCAATCTTGAGAATCTTTTTAAGTTCTGGTATACATTTTTTAATAGTCCAAGTTCATATGGGAAGTACTCATATCCCGGTACCGGTACGTGACGTTTTGGCGCCAGATATAATTTGATGATAATTAAATAAGCACGTAGCTTTTATAACAATGTTTATGTCACTCTACCCTAATATTGTATGTATAGTAGGCATTCTAACACCGTTCAGCGAAAAAAAAGTGTCAATATCTTTGACTATTTCACGTCTTCTTATCTTATATAATACAGACGTTACTTCAAAAAAGAAGATGATTACGTCCTACGCGTCATGCATTTAGTCATGCATATTAACCAATGACTTAAATTCTGCCAAGTCACTGGTTTTTCTGGCTAGCTCAGGCAACCCATTCCATGCTCTAATAGCACTAGGGAAGAAGGAGTATTTGTACAAATTTGTCCTAGCATATGGGACGAGGAATGTGCCTTTATTTTTGTGTCTTTCAGAGTATTTTATTAAATTTTGTTTTTGTATTTGAAGATTATGGTTCAGTGTTTTATGTATAATTGCTACTTTACTTTTGAGTCTTCTGTCCTGAAGGCTTTCTAAATTTAGTGATTTTACTAATGGTGTTACCCTAGTCAAATGTGAATATTCGTTTGTTATGAATCTCACTGCTCTATTTTGTGTTTGTTCCAGTTTCTTAATGTTTTCTTGAGTTGAGGGGTCCCACACGGTGGATGCATATTCTATTATTGGCCTAACCAAGGTTAAATAACATTTTAGTTTTATGTTCTTATTTGATTTATAGAAATTTCTTTTAATAAACCCTAATGCTTTGTTGGATTTTTTTATAGTTTCATCAATATGTGGATTCCATGACAGTTTTTCATTTATTATAACACCTAGGTATTTTGAGTTTTTAGTCTGTGTTACTGGTTTGCCATGAATAAGATAAGTGGAATTAATTTGTTTAATTTTTTTTGTTACTCTTAACAACTGACATTTTTCTGGGTGGAAAGACATGCTCCAATTTGATTCCCATTTCTGTAATTCATCTAATTCTCTTTGTAAAATATATGTGTCTTGTTTTGTTTTTATTGTTCTATATATTATGCAATCGTCTGCAAATAATCTGACTTTTGTTCCTGAACTAATGCAATTTGGTAAATCATTTATGTAAATTAAAAATAGTAGTGGACCCAAGACTGTTCCTTGAGGTACACCTGAGTTTACTGTTATTGGTGTTGATTTAGAGCCATTTATTATTACAGTTTGTTCTCTCCCTATCAGAAAATCTTTAATCCACTGATGCAGTGGACCGTTAATGCCGAAATATTTTAATTTTTTAAGCAAACTATGGTGGTGAACTTTGTCAAAAGCCTTGGAAAAATCTAGTAAGGCATACTTTGAAGTATGGATGGCAGCCTGGTCTTGTATAATATTAGTGATTGAACAATAAATAAATAACAAACTTTAATACCAAAAAATAACGGAAAAAAGTAGCACTTGTTCTGTACATGGACAATACGTTCAACACAAACACAAAAACAGAGATATGTCTCATTCTTTTTCAAGAAATAATATTGCTGTCACTCTGCCTACAGCGAGCCCAAAGAACCTCAACGAAAGGGATAAATAAAAACAGCCATTTAATAATAGACATAGTCGGATAACAATTGCACATTCGAATAATAACAACACATGTTTACATCAGCCATCTTTTGACTTCCACACTTATTTCCTGTCTCTGTCCCGTGTCTCCTGGTGCGCAGTCTCACACCTAATAACAACGTGCAATGTACAGTCATAACAATACAATGAACGTAAATTACGTGACCAAAATATTTCGCGCCAAAACGGCGGCGCCAAAACGTCCTGCTTCGTTCATACCCTTATTGGCCCACATGTAGTCGACTCTGTTTTCTCTTACAGTTCTTAAAAAAAAATGGTAAGTTTTGAAACTGTAATTTTGAAAATTTTGAAATTTTCACATAAAAATGGAATCAAATTAATTTTGACATTAAGATTGTGTAATTACAATGTCATAAATGCCAACATCTTTTGAGGGCATCCCTGCAAGGTCATCTATAAAATATTAGATTGAGATTGCGTCATTTTTTTTTCTTTTTCAATAATGCAAGATGATTTTTAAATTACGAAATAACTTCAATTAATATATATAAAAAAAAACACGAATGTCAATGATTTATTACGAGATAAAAACAACAAAGCAGATACTTTGAACAATAAAGTTGTGTACTAAAAAAATTGAATGACATTTGAAATGTCGTGAAGTCATAGAATAGAACACAGGTTGTCGTTCCTGAGGCTATTAAATTACATTGTGCTTGTAATCCACTGACACAGTGGACAGGTTTGGAAACAGAGACGTCTTTAGTTATCCACTTCTAATTATAGTTGTGAGCGCCAAAAGAAATTCATACATTGAGAATGTCATTGTTTGGTCAAAACTTCCCACACAAGTGGATACAATAACACTGACCATAAATCTTTTTTTTTAACTTAAAAAGTTTTTTTTTGAAAATGCTTGAAAAGTGCGTGGTCGAGTGGTAGAGCTCTTAAGGTCCGAATCGAGAAATCACGGTTTCAAATTTCGGCTGGGATTTTTAGGACGCCCCTGAGTTCCCCTCCCCCCTCAGAATTACTTTGTCAAAATAACACCCTCGTTAACCTCGGGCATAGATCCCATGACTTTAATAAATCGCAAGATCTGAAATGGGTAATTTACTTTTGAAAGTGCGCGCATGTGTGTAAGGCCGATGTAATAGTGTGAATACGTTACTATTTTTAGAGAATAATGGATGACATCAACTCCATGCGATGCTTGGTCTGGTCTGATGAAAGAGGGGGCTAAATGACGACAGGAAGCAGAGTTGAGTTATGAGTTAAAGAATAAATGAACATATTGTGTTCAACTTTGTATTTTGACTCTTACTACACTGGTATTGAAAGCCCATGTGTTTTGTTTCATTTTAAATTATTTATACGACTACAAGGGACTGGAAGGGAGCATGAATGAAGTATCTAAATCTGCACCGTAACCATACTCAACCAAATTGTAACTATAAAATACAGGATTAGGATAAAATGGGTAAGTTTCCCCCCCCCCCCTTTCTAAAAAATCTGGATCCATCTATACCTAGCGACGCTACACGCCACTACACACTGCCACTGCACAATCGTTACAACATACTATCACGTCTAAATACTATCTAGCGACGCCACTACACTCTTCCACGTTTAACTAACATGTCTAAATACTCCCTAACGACGCCACTACGCACTGTCACATCTAAATACGCTGCCTAAAATATTTTTTATTTCTAGACTGTATTTGCACCGAGTCACCTATTTTTAAAGTCTTTATAAAAAAGTCCAACATGAATGGAATGCCTGCAGGCTACACTTTGACTAGTAAAGTCATACCAGAAGTGAAGATTGTTTATGACCGAGCCCAAAGCTTCTGTAGAAAGACAGGACATCTCAGCGGACAAGGTTTGAACTTCAGAACACCATGTACAGTCCTAAGCAAATACAACATGGCCACCGTCCTAGCGTCCAAACTTGATGATGAGGTAGATAATAAAAGAAATGTTAATTAACAACATTAATGTTACGTATTGAAAGATATTAGAACAACGCGGCTACATTGGTAAGGGTTGTGGTAATTGTATAGAAGTAAGTCTTTATACTAGTGGAATCCTGTATTAAGTCCCGGTACCTACATATTTTCTAAAGATGACCCCGATACCGCCGTAGCGCTTCTTGCTGTCGAAACTCAATAAATCATTTCCTTCGCACCCTCCCACACTCAAATGCTTGGGCACGCCCGTGGACATTTTTTTTTTCTGAACGTTTAGCAATAGAGCGTAGATGAAAGGTGACGATAAAGGGTTACACATTTCTTACTGGGGGCAAGGGGGGGGGGGCTCTTAAAATAACAGAGCAGTAGAGCTTAGGGGAGGGGGGTTGTTTATTTTTAGGTTATAGAGTTTTCTAGAGACACAGACTCGCACACCGACTGCTGCTGCCCGTGAAAGAAGGATGATAAAAGGAATTGAGATGAAGTCTAGGTCGTCTGCTGTTCTATTTTATTTGAGGGAAGGGCTGATGGAGTGCGCGGGAAGCTGTAGCCACACATAAAAGAATTATGGGATGGGGTATCCGATCGGCCTTTTTGTTTATTTCACGTTTCCTGGTAGATTTCAATAAACTATTTTTTTTAATGGGTTTAGGGAAGGGGGATAGTCAATACCAATAGGTTCAGCTGCATCAGGGGTTCCCATTTCGTTATCTGCGGACAAGAACCCAGCCATCTTCGTAGTTAGCGAGCTCAATTCAAATTTAGAATACATCCTTTTTATTTCTTGATAAAAACTATGGACCCGTTAAAAATCTGTATTTCATTTAAAGTTCGAGCGTTGGTAGATTTAGAGACTGTATATCTGGAATGTATCAAACTTTGTGTCATTTAGATCTTTATCTAATGTGGCTGCTACAGTTTACCGGTATAATCAGCGCCGGCCTTAGGCCATTGCACTTTCATAGGCCTCGCGCTAATTCTAGGTGTAAATAATTAAATTAAACCATTATAACTTAACATGGTTTCCGCTGCCACCTGATTTTCCAGGAACTCCTGGAAATATCTTAAAATTGTAAAATATAGCCTACGTAAAAGTGCTAAAATGATTAAAATCTCATGAAAACTCATAAAATCTCCTAAAATATAGACACAATTGTCATTTTGAAGAGTCATTCAATAGTAAAAAGTCAATCATGCTCGCGAAAAAACAAAACAAAAACGTCATTATGCAATGCCCGTAACATTGGCATCTGGTAAAATAAGCTTCTCGCGCCTCAAAGCAATCAATTACTTGTATGACTTCGCTACACGCAAGGCTCGTAAAGTTAAGTTAATTTGATCGTGATTTTGTACTTAGTAAAGAATGGATAAAATGCTAAGACGAATTTATTTTCTAATACAAAAGCTTAATTTTCACTTATTATCACTATTCCTACTCAGACTGGGCCCCAGGCAATCCGTTTCGTATTGGGTCCCGCAATTGTTAGGGCTGGCCCTGGGTATAATACGGTATCCCTTTTTAAAATAAGATTTACATCTGAGAATAGCGTGATGTTTTTATTTGTTAGTGTTTAGACTTTAAACTGCTCCTCTACAAATGCAATGGCGGATTTGACTAGATCTATATGATGACCATGGGCAGGACTTTTGTTGAGGCACCTCCACCAAAATAACATTTTCGAGCCAAGCAATTGGAATAATACTAATAAATGCATCCACGGTTCAAAAGCCAGGCGCGTTACCTTTCAGCCACAAGGCCACCCAACGTGACATATTTCTCAGAGAATGTTTGTAATGATAGTTGCACTGCTATTTACTTCTGACTTAGGACAAGGTGTGTGACTAGGATTAAACCCCACTTGCCATTTCAAGCTAGATCTAAGTCAGTTGAAGCAAAAGTGGGAGATTCAAATACATTGTCTTCTACTCATGACCCGGGCTCAAGCTTTTGGTGTGGGAAGTGGGATAAGCTGTGAAAAAAAAAAGTTGGGGGGGGGGGAACAATTAAGGAAGAAATGAAGTTGCAATGCTGAAGGTGGGCTCTTTGTTCTTAAATGTTTAAAAAGAGAAACTTGGGTGCAAAAGAAACTAGGTCGACACACATATTTGATCAAAAATGGTGGAAATGTGAAAATGGGCGGGCTTTATTGAAGACAGCACAATGGAAAGACACCACTCTATTATTAAGACACGAGACTCTCTATTAGTCAATCAACATACAACTAGAAACTTCTATCTTTATTATTACTTTCATCCTGTTTCGACAAATACGCAATGATTCTCAATATTTGCATATGTCCAAACAACTTTCTGGCATTTTCTCCTCTAACGTCAATACACGCATGCGCACCAACTTTCATTCGCACCCCTCTGCGCCCCGTCTATAACATATTTCACTGACATTTCTTATTCGTTTTTTTTTTTTTAAATTTAAGTCACTCCTTCGTGGAGGGTAGACTCTAATCTCGAATACTGCTATAAAGATCTTCCTAGAAATTTAACAGTTGATGTATATCTCTGAGACAAGAATTACTAGTTCGTGGCCACACGCGGAAAACTCTAGTTTGACCGTTCTAATTTTTCAAAGTAAAAAAAATAAATAAATATAAATTTGGCTAGAGAGTTACAATTCTATCTAGGTCTAGAGCCAACATGGTGTCAGCCGCATTACCGAAATTATGCGATTACAGTAAATTTAAAGTTCCTTCAATTTTATTGAAGTGTATAAGCTTTGCTTAAATTTACATCTACATTCTAGATCTAGAAATAGATCTTGACTGGACCTTAAGAGTTCTAAATCGGAAATTCAGGTCTAGTGTTAGACCTAGATGTCTGTATAATAAATATATCAATAAATAACCGCATAAATATGTCTTCCCGCTGGCCGATTCAGAAAATCAAGCAGCTGACGGTGTCACGTGTGTGATACCCCCCAAAAATGAGATATTTTTATACATTTTAAAAATTATTTTATTATATTAGGAGGCATGGGCGTAGCCAGGGGGGGGGGGGTTGGGGTTCACCCCCCCCCCCCCCCCCCGAAATGAGATCCCCCCCCCGAGCGGGGGGGGGGGAGATTAGAATTTAGTGACAGATTTTTTGCTTTGATTTTGTTTATTTTAGGTTAGATTTTAATACTAAACTATCACTTGCCCTAGCACAGCAAAGGAGGTTTTGAGTTTAAAACCCCCTACCAGGGGTTTTTGAGTTTAAAACCCCTACCAGGGGGGTTTTGAGTTTAAAACCCCCTACCAGGAATTTTCGCAGTTAAATTCCCCTCTTCTATAAAAAAAAAATAAAAAAATGCAAACGACGATCCCCCAAATTTCACGAGCACAGTTAAGGAAGATTTTGATTTTTACCCCCCCCCCCCCCCACCAAAATGTACGATAAACCCCCTCTTCAATATAAAAAAAGAAAATTACACACTCAAAATTCTATGAGCGTAGCCAAGACAATTAGGGGTTTTGAGTTTAAATCCCTCTCCTACAGATGGCTTTTTTAAAAGTTTAAAACCCCCGCCAGATGGTTTTGAGTTTAAAATCCCACTACAGAGCGTTTTGGGGTGGAAAACCTCTATCTTCAATATTATTCTAAAGCAAACTACAGTTACTAAATTCTATGACCGTAGCTAAATGGGGTTTTGAATTTTAAAAAAACAACATAACTACAGAGATTTTTATTTTAACCCCCCCCCCCCCAACTGATGATTTTGACGATAAAACTTCACCTTTCGATATAAAATCTAAAGCAAACTACAGTCACCTAATTCCAAGAGCGCATTCAAGAGAGGTTACACATTTCTACCAGTGGCGGGCTCAATTAATAAAGTGCAGTGAATAGTCATCTGCCGAAATTAAAAAACACTAAATGTGGCTCAACAAAGATGGCTAACTGGGAGTCGACCCCATAGTAAGATTGTGACAGAGCGTCGCATGAGGTTTGCGGGACATGTTCTCCGACAAAATGAATTAGGCATAAGAATAGTTGCTATGACATCCTAGTACAACTTGGCGCCACACATTCATGGAGGTCCTCAGAGCAGATGGGAAGAGGCTTCAGACATTACCAGTGACAGATTTTTGTGGAAACTGCTTGACGGCAATGCGCCGAACGGCGCGGGAGGGTCTAAGTCAGTAAGAATAGCACATTAGGTTTTTGAAATAAAACTTTTTTAATAGCAGGAAAATGCACTGTAGATACCTCAGGATATGCATTTTGTTGGCTTTCAATATCAGAAATAGTGCTTGGCGGCGGGGCCCCTTTGCTGGCAATGGCGAGAGGTCTACAATTTTTCCACTAACTCCAGGAAGAACATATTCTAGGGCACAATAAGCGTCTTCCGAAAGAATGGTGGGTCAGAATGTAATAAAGATTATACACACACACACACACATACATACATATAAATATATTTTTTCGCGGGGGGGGGGGGGTGACGGGGGGTGAGAAAAAAAATCCCCCCCCCCCCGAAAAAAGATCCTGGCTACGCCCATGTTAGGAGGTATTGTCTTTAAAAAAATCTTTTTACAATGTTTTTCCTGTTTTGAAATATGTTTTTTTTTGTCGTAAGTGAAAGTCTGTTTGAGGCGATGGATGTATATTATCTTATATAGTTTGAGTACAATGTAAATGTTAAAAGAATCTGACCGTAGAGCCACATCCCGTCCGTGGCACGGCTCTCTCCGCTACATTTATCTTGTTTCTAGCTTTTAAGTTTAGCTTTCGTTTTCAAAAAAGAAATTCTTAACATCCTTGTGCTATGAAATGTAAGACTATTATAAAACAAATATTCCTAGAATCGATCGGCATTGTCGTTACTTCTTAATTAAGTTTGCTAATATTATTGAGTTCTTGAGTTTCATTTTGCGTCTGATTCTCCTTATAAAGAAATTGTTTTGACGTCAAACGAATGGACAACTGTTAGTTGGCATGTAGGTGTTTGGGGTAACTACTATTTCGTAACATTTATGTAACATCTCAAATAAGTATTACAGATATCTATATACAGCAATGTATTGTATTGGTTGTACTGGTATATACTTCATTAAAATAAGGTTACAAAAGACAGTTTGTGTGGAACACAAAAACTGAAAATCGTCTCCGGCAGATACAAAGGCAAGTAAAAAGGCAAGCTTAGATATTGTCAGAAAGAATATAAGAAAATATGACTTACAAACTATTAACAACTACAAACCTACCTCCGTCGATACAAAGAGGGAAAAAGTCTATTCTGTTGTTGTTTTGTGTAATTATTCCTTTCTACTTGAAGTAGAGAATTGTCTTATAGTCAACAGTTTCTTTTGCCAGCGTTAAATAGCTGAGTGTCATGTGGCTATCACAACGACCAACCGCCTTTACTTTCCCCAACTAAAGCCAGGTACCCATTAGAGTCGGGTGGACTCAGGGGCGCCCTGAAAATCCCGAAATTCAAAAATACTAGTCATCATTGAGATTCGAACCCAGGGCCCCAGGTTCAGAAGCCAAGCGCCTAACCAATCAGCCACTGCTCCCCCATGTTTAGATCTAGTCAATATGTTAGGTCCATTAATTACTTTATTAATTAAAATTGGTTTTTATATCTCAGGGCTACTAGACCTCTGTCAAAATAAGGATATGCTCTCTTTTTTTTTTTGGGGGGGGGTTCCGACAAACATGGGCCTAACGTGTGATATTGTCCGCGGCTATTATTCTGTTTGTACTGCACTATGAATCTTTAAAGCACAAAACTCCTCATGCATTGCAGAAAAAAAGAGTGTGTATATTCTATATTCAAAAGAAACGCAGAGCTTCTGAAAGTCTGCGATGTATTTTCTTTTACATTCCCGGGCGTCATGGTAACGTCAAAATAGCATTTTAGCTCTAAAGAGAAATGGACTCTCCATTCTGACAGAGAGTTGTGTATTGAACAGATGGAAGGAAATGTCTTGCATGGAGCTCCTTCTCAATGCGAAATGCCGCTTTGTTTAAGAATTGTCCTTTAATATTCTAGTTGTACAGCCTTTGATTTACAATTCTCCTATGAAGGATCTATGTCAAAGTTTATTCTCATTTGTATCCCCCTCTGGGCGTGTTGGTGTCTGGTCACTGTAATATTCTGTTCAACATTTAACTAATATCTTTGCTTCTGGTAGTCTACGACAAACATTGAAAACGACAACAACAACAACAAAACAACAACAACATAAAATTGAGCTTTTTTCTTACAAAAACACAAAAGGCCTACTTCACATTTGAAAATACGACTATCTAAAAATTGGAATATACAGAAAAAAAAAATAATGCGTGGGATGAAGACAATTTGCCATTTGCTCAGATTGTAAGGAAATGATAGCGTCAATTTCTAACAGCCGGGAAATGACTAAACTCGGACAGTACATTTAGTCTCTCTAGGTGGCACTGATGAGGAATCTGACCCGGAAACAATCCTGCGACTGACTCTAGCAGACCAAGAAAAAAAGGTGTTCTAGAAAACTCTTTATTTATAATTTCTTTTTGTAAGGATTCAAAGAACTGAACCCTACGTAAGTAGGACGTGTTCATATTTTACAGCTGAAACATTTGGAGGGAACAGACGTAGGATTTAAAAAGAACAGACAGGCGTAGGATTTAAAAAGAACAGACAGGCGTAGGATTTAAAAAGAACAGACAGACGTAGGATTTAAAAAGAACAGACAGGCCTAGGATTTAAAAAGAACAGACAGACGTAGGATTTAAAAAGAACAGACAGGCGTATGACGTTGAAAGGACAGTTGTAAGATTTAAAAAGAACAGACAGTCGTAGGATTTAGAAAGAACAGACAGACGTAGGTTTTTGGAAAGAACAGACAGACGTAGGATTTAGAAAGGGACGACTTGAAACAATCTACTCCTAAAGTGGATATATAAACATACCTCAAGGAAACTATGACATAGAGCAAGTCTTGTAAAGAAAGCTGAACGATAACATCTCTATAGTGCGGCAACAGTGACAACTTTTTAACAAATTGTATTGTCCTAGATTTGATTGCTATCTAAAACTTGGTTTGCTCTCCACCTTGAATTCAAGGCTCAGTGTGTTTAATGGAGAGGAAACAAAGTAAGCCACCAGATATCACGCATACAGATTGGGGAGAGATTTGTTTCTATTTCTTTCATTATTGGCTCTTTATCATAAATTAAAAAAAAAATACGTTTGGAAAAGGGAAGGGGGGTTGATTGTGGGATGCAGAACTGTATTTAGCTCTTTTCGAAGACATCTACATTTTACTTTACTATCGTCTAACTCCAATTTTATAGTTCGAGCCTGAAAGAAAGTCATTAGTCAGTTACCATTTTTAGAAAGCGCATCACAAATTAAGTTCGCTACACAGCACACAAAGATTGGTCAACAGGAAGACCTCCAGAGTTTGTAGACCGCGGTCTACAATAATAAAAGAGGCTAGTCTGTCCATTGTCAAAGTAAAGGTGCACACAGTTTTCTACAGCACAGAACGTAACATTCATTAAGCTTTGTGATCAAGGCCAGATTAAAGCCGCTTGATGCCTTCGTCAAATAATAAATAAAAACAACAATAACAAATTATAGTGCTCTTTTCTCGTGAGACAAGCGGGCCAATAAATCTTGAGCTCCTCAATTTAAAAAAAAAGATTATGTTCGGAAAATCCCGACAGCCCGCGGCAAACGACTTGCGCTAATGATTTGGAATTAAGAGCGTTTCTGGTGAACTTGCTGAAGCCCAACCAAATTCTCCTAGATTGTTGTCTTGGGATCCAGGTAAGCAGGTCAAAAAAATATATTTTTTTTTTAGAAAGTGGAGATTTGAAATGAAACAATACGTCCCTTCCATTATATTTTAAAGAAGGAATTAATATCTGTATTTGTGTGCCTGTTGGTCATTGTACTAGTTAGCACCATTCAACATCACAGTTCCTTTGTGACAATAAATCTAATTACTGTGTTTAAATAAGCTTAAAATTCTTTAGTGTGTTTATCTTGTAGATCAGTTTTCTTTCTCTTCCAGAGCCCTATCCTGGAGAAGCATTCTCGTTCACAAACATCATAAGTAAGCTCAGCGCCTGCCCAGGACCTATTAGATCCCTTTTAATTACATCCAGATAACGGAGGTGAGGAGACCAGTATTCCTTTGACTGTTGTAAGTTGCCCATAGAAGAAAACTTTAGGATTTCGTTCGCTCATTCGTAGTCAAATACAAGGTAGTTGCAGCTACTTCCTTCAGAGCACAGTTCCAGGAAAACGAAAAGAGGAAAAAGGAAACACGATGAGATAATACAGGGGACAGGCTCGACCTCATCCATGATGAGATAATACAGGGGAAAGGCTCGACCTCATACATGATGAGATAATACAGGGGACAGGCTCGACCTCATCCATGATGAGATAATACAGGGGAAAGGCTCGACCTCATACATGATGAGATAATACAGGGGAAAGGCTCGACCTCATCCATGATGAGATAATACAGGGGACAGGCTCGACCTCATCCATGATGAGATAATACAGGGGAAAGGCTCGACCTCATCCATGATGAGATAATACAGGGGACAGGCTCGACCTCATCCATGATGAGATAATACAGGGGAAAGGCTCGACCTCATCCATGATGAGATAATACAGGGGACAGGCTCGACCTCATCCATGATGAGATAATACAGGGGAAAGGCTCGACCTCATACATGATGAGATAATACAGGGGACAGGCTCGACCTCATCCATGATGAGATAATACAGGGGACAGGCTCGACCTCATCCATGATGAGATAATACAGGGGAAAGGCTCGACCTCATCCATGATGAGATAATACAGGGGAAAGGCTCGACCTCATCCATGATGAGATAATACAGGGGAAAGGCTCGACCTCATCCATGATGAGATAATACAGGGGAAAGGCTCGACCTCATCCATGATGAGATAATACAGGGGAAAGGCTCGCCCTCATCCATGATGAGACGCTATGGAACAGGAATTGGTCGTTTGATCTTTCGATCTACTAGAGCACGACATTTCCAGAGACTGTTAAAGGCGACTTACATAACTGAAGACATAAATCAATATTGTTTTCCTAATCTTTTTAGCCTTCCTGATGTCTTTGGTTTTTAAAGAGAAGCTTTGCACTAATTCTGCTTCTCCATCTTGTATAGCTTGGTCGTCTGAAGATTAATACATAGCCTCCAGACTTTATTCTGAACCATTTGGTCAAGTTGAAGATTAAATTGATTTTGTTGATAAATTATGGCTTAAGCATAACAAAAGCAAACAAACTGGCCATTGTGTGTTTAAACATTTTTAAATGCGATATGCAATCACATTATGTAATGACTTTGTTTGAAGGTGTGTTTTTATTACTTTGTACGTGTGTTTGTGGTTACGTTGTTGGTGTGTTTGTGATTGTTTTTGGAGGTTCGTGTGTGCACACCTTCGATTGTTCTCTGCTAGAAACTCTCAGCCCCTAACCTGCTCAATTTAAAATGTGATAATTTTAAAGGTCCAAATGACAAGACAAAAAAAGACAAAAGAATTTTAAGGTTATTTAAAACACAGTAATTAGATTTATTGTCACAAAAGAACTGTGCTTGTTGAATGGTGCTAACTAGAACAATGACCAACAGGCACACAAATACAGATATTAATTCCTTCTTTAAAATATAATGGAAGGGACGTATTGTTTCATTTCAAATCTCCACTTTCTAAAAAAATATTTTTTTTTTTGACCTGCTTACCTGGATCCCAAGACAACAATCTAGGAGAATTTGGTTGGGCTTCAGCAAGTTCAACAGAAACGCTCTTAATTCCAAATCATTAGCGCAAGTCGTTTGCCGCGGGCTGTCGGGATTTTCCGACGCTTGCTAATTGATATACTGACGTCTTATCGCTTGCAAACCATTTCTAAAATTAGTAAAATTTCTCAATTTTCTTACTGTAAAGATAACCCTTTGAAAAATTTTACAGGCGTTTATATCCCGTCCTGGCTTTTGGTGCGGACCTATTTCTGTGGCGTCGGGCGAATGTTTGTTAATGCCAACATCACTTGTTGACAAAGGAATACCCATAGGAGTATAGAAGCAGCCTAAGCGTAACAGGGCAGGGGACAGGAAGTTGCCCGGAGATAGTTCAAAAAACAAAGTTTACAAAAGCAACACATCTGGTGGAACATAGTCTTAAATTTTATATTAAGAAATTTACCACATACATTTATTTTTGATTTATAGTTTACAGTGAACCAATATGAATCCAATACAATGTACAAAATAGTTTTGAAAACATACTTTCTTTAAAGGAAACAAAATGTCTAGCGGACTTAAATCATTCTATCTTGCCATACCTACTACCTTGGTGCTGCTTTGATGCACGTAACAGAAATGTGTAGTAGCAATACACACAAACATCAGGTAACAATGGGTTAACTTACATCACATGTATAGAGTTAGTATAATTAACTTGCTCCCTTTAGACCGACGTCTCTGAATTAGGTGACCTTACTTTAGACCGACGTCTCTGAATTAGGTGACCTTACTTTAGACCGACGTCTCTGAATTAGGTGACCTTACTTTAGAGCGACGTCTCTGAATTAGGTGACCTTACTTTAGACCGACGTCTCTGAATTATGTGACCTTACTTTAGACCGACGTCTCTGAATTATGTGACCTTACTTTAGACCGACGTCTCTGAATTAGGTGACCTTACTTTAGACCGACGTCTCTGAATTAGGTGACCTTACTTTAGACCGACGTCTCTGAATTAGGTGACCTTACTTTAGTCGTTATGCATAATTAAAGTAAAATTGATTATCGAAATTTGGCTTACCAAATGACTATGCATAAATTAAGTCCATAATTAACATGCACGATTACATTAACCCACAGTTACGTTTAATACTTATTTATTTTTTTGTTTGTTTTGAAGACACGTTTGTAATTCATAAGTCTTCATCTATCTTATCTTCTTATCTTTCTTATAAAATACAGACGTTACTTTAAAAAGAAAAAAAGATGATTACGTCCTACTCGTGTCACTAGGTCAATCTAGTCACACATATTAACCAATTACTTAAATTCTGCCAAGTCATTGGTTTTCCTGGCTGGCTCAGGCAACCCGTTCCATGCTCTAATAGCACTAGGGAATAAGGAGCACTTGTACAAATTTGTCCTAGCATATGGAACTACTCTTAAATAAAATAAAAATTAGCATACAATAGCATTGCCAAAATATAAATGCTTTTTAAAGAAAACAAATGTTACTACGAGACTTAGGCCTTATATCAATAAATCAGTTTTCGCTTACATTATTAAAGATAATTTCGTACACACAGATGGTCTGTTAGATTCCTAATTCATTCTTGTGAGAGTGTACTGTTAAGTGGTGACAAGTATACTACAGTAGAACGTCGTTTATCCGACTCAATTGGGACCGGACACCGTTCGGATACGCGATTGTTCGGATAACCGAAAACCGAAGCGATCCATGCAGTAATTTGCAGTATATGCAACCGGACACTACAATTGTAACGGGATATCCCTCACCTTGGGTTTTTCCGTCACTTTTCGCCTCGCGCGAAACAACTGTTGAGCATTGCCTGTTCGAAAACGTATTCATACAGTATATGTGCATTACAGTACATGTGGTTGATAAAAAAAAAAAAAAAAAAAAAACTGGTCCGGATATTTGACGCTCCGGATAATAAACGTTCGGATAAACGACGTTCTACTGTATTTTAGTTCTCTGTATCTTAGGTAGGTATTGAACGTTTATCATTGATAGTACAAAAGTAATCAAAGGTCGTGAGATGTTTGGCTGGAACCTGGTTTCTGCTAAGTGTGAGCAGACCAGGCAGGCGCGAGTGGGAGATACCTATTCTCTTCTGCTCAACATTAAAATTTACCAACAGTAGGCAGATGTTAGCGCTACTGTGTGGACTCAATCTGTGCACCTCGGTATGGTGACCAAGGGGCTAGAGTCGCCTAAGTAACCAGACAACTAGCTATAGCTAACCTAAAGTAAATGAAAGCAAGATAATGAA
Organism: Biomphalaria sudanica; assembly: GCA_036873155.1. Taxonomy (NCBI): domain Eukaryota; kingdom Metazoa; phylum Mollusca; class Gastropoda; family Planorbidae; genus Biomphalaria; species Biomphalaria sudanica. The sequence continues at coordinate 2,393,923 of JAZGLO010002262.1, read as the reverse complement.
ACTTTAGTTAGGATAAATAAACAAACGAAACTTTATTTACATATGCAAAAACAAATCAATAATAAAATATAATATATACACTAAAATGACTAACCACTACTACTGAACCCATCAACTAACTAAAACCCTCTAAATCTACACCACAACAAACACTAACAAACTAACCAACTATCTAACACAAACTGATCTACAACCAACTCATAACTAAAACTAAAACAAGAACACCTTAGTTAGTACCTTACTACAGTATTAGTAGATCTATTCACTAAGAACAGAAACAGACTATAACTAAGTTTACTAATAGAACTCTAAGGCAACACTACACTAGTATCTACAGAAACAAAATAAATCTACAACAGCAGCTTAGAACAGTTAAAATCAACAGTTAAAACAGCAGTTACTTTCAGCAGCTAACAGCAGTAACACAGCAGTAACAATAGCAAACTTACAGGCCGTCCCAGGTACAGGAATAAAAATAAGTACACGACAGACCACAAAGATCTTCGGCTGTCACACAGACATACTATACTGACCACTGGTCAACTGTACACTGAACTGTTTTTAAAACAGCGTGGCACACTTTTTATACACCCCACCCTAACTTACACAAAAAGCGGAAGTACAAATAATAAATTTGGCACTAGCCTATAAAAAAATAGAATACACAAAAATATAGCTTTGGGAGCGCAAGCTCACATTCATCCCGCCTAAATTTTTTTGCGTCCTCGCAAACAAAATACTAACAAATTACTAAAAATATAATACACACATAGTGTTCATACCTTCCATCAATTGGAAAAAAATAAATTACACAAAATATTAGAGCTTCAATAATATGACCAAAAAGTACTTAATAATAATGCATCATATTATATATAAGTATAGCAGCATAAAAAAATAAATTACGAATACAAGAATCCATAAGGTGAGGAAACAAACTTCATTTCCTCCTCCCTTACATATCTGTATGCACTGCCGTCTTCGGCTTCTACCATGTACCATCCTGAGGCGTATTTTGGCACAGCAGTAATTATGTAACATGAGGGTTCATACTGCATGAACTGTCTGCCCTGTCCTCTGACTTTACGTTCGACTAGCACTCGGCATCCAATGTTCAGAAGATCATTTCTTTTCCTCTGCAACTCAGGAACCTCATGAGAAAGCAAGGTGGACTCCGGTTGAACCGGATGTAACTGTAGGAAAGGATTTGTTTCCCTACCTCCTTCTGCATGATGACTAGAAGTGTCAGGTGAGGCAACTTCTGTATGAATTGACATCATTTCTGCCACTGCGGGTTGGCTTCTGCGAACAAAAGAATCAGGTGCAGCGTTGGATCGCTTAGGATTCTGTGGCACCTCAGCCGACAATTCTGTTGGCTTGGGGGCAGGTATAAGTTGTACTGCCTGTGGTTGTTCCACTGAGGCAACCTGAACGTGACTCACTGCTGCAGTGACATCAGGGCAAGCTCGGGTGAAGTGGTCCCGGCTTCCACAGTTAGAGCAGTTGCGTCTGTGGTGTTGGCGATTATCTCGGTTCCCATGTTTCCCTTGTTGGCCTTGGAACATGTTCTTCAGCCTGCAATTTCTTGCAAGATGGCCATGTTTGCCACAAGTGTAGCATTTCCTGTTCTTCATCAAAGGCCTCCTCTGGCTAAGGGTGCGCTTTGGTTGTGAGGCAATCTGTCTCACGCTACCGCTAATTTGATCAGGTTGATGGTGGTTGCAGTGGGGACAGTTAGAGTTCTGTGGCCCCGAAAGTTGTAAGCGCACAATCTGGGCTGCAAGCTCCTCCACTTGCTTGGAGAGAGTAGCTAGTTGGCCTTCAATCTTTATCTCACTGCATGTGAGATTGACTTGCGGTGCGACATCCTCGTCCTGTGCCCACCTAATGGCCATGTCTCTTAATGCCAGGAATTCAGTTTCTGGCCTATCAAGTAGTCTCTCTCGCAGGTCTCTCCTTAGGGTCCTGTCACTGAGGTTTTCTACGAACTGGTCCCTCAGGATAGACTCGCTGAAAGGAGTTTCCGATAGAGCTCTCTGCCTGTCTGTGAGTGCTTCAAATGCCTGAAGGAGACGGTGTGAGTAGGTGCGGACAGACTCATTCGGGTACTGGCTTATTCTGAACAGTTGCCCAATGAGGCAGTTGATGCTCCGCCTTTCTCCATAAGTGGAGCGTAGAACTTGTACCAGGGCATCTGGAAATGCCCTTGTTGTCTGAGGGTGACACCTAAGTTCGGCCTTCACTGCCTCACCTAGATGTGCAAAGAGGAAGTCACATTTTTCCTCTCGATGTACCATGTGTTGAGACTTCCAGGCTCTGTCAACACTTCAACTTCCCTGGCAGGACCATCGCCATGGAAGCGCCGGATACTCATCTCTGTCCTTGGCACCACAATCACTGCCTGAGACGGCTGCATTTTTGCTGCTGCTGCTGCCTCGCTGTTCATCTACGTAACTACTCAACAAAAAAAAACCCTACTAACCTCTCTAACAAACACTCAAGGAAAACTAAACTTCCACTATCACTACTTCCTATCACTGCCTAACTTAACTCGTACAAAATCCTAATCTATCCTAATCCCAAAAAAAACGTGTGTCTGGTCACTCAAGCACAGATCCCACTTCTGACACCAGAAAATGTGAGCAGGTCAGGCAGGCGCGAGTGGGAGATACCTATTCTCTTCTGCTCAACATTAAAATTTATCAACAGTAGGCAGATGTTAGCGCTACTGGGTGGGCTCAATCTGTGCACCTCGGCATGGTGACCAAGGGGCTAGAGTCGCCTAAGCTACCAGAGTCGCCTAAGCTACCAGACAACTAGCTATAGCTAACCTAAAGTAAATGAAAGCAAGATAATGAAATTTTAGTTAGGATAAATAAACAAACGAAACTTTATTTACATATGCAAAAACAAAAAAAAAAAAAATATAATATATACACTAAAATGACTAACCACTACTACTGAACCGATCAACTAACTAAAACCCTCTAAATCTACACCACTACAAACACTAACAAACTAACCAACTATCTAACACAAACTGATCAACCCAACTATCTAACTAAATCACTAAAACTAATACACTAGTCTAGACCTAGATCTACACTAACAAACTACAATAAACTAGTCTAGATCTACAATATTCTACTACTACAACCAACTCATAACTAAAACTAAAACAAGAACACCTTAGTCTTAGTACCTTACTATAGTATTGGTAGATCTATTCACTAAGAACAGAAACAGACTATAACTAAGTTTACTAATAGAACTCTAAGGCAACACTACACTAGTATCTACAGAAACAAAATAAATCTACAACAGCAGCTTAGAACAGTTAAAATCAACAGTTAAAACAGCAGTTACTTTCAGCAGCTAACAGCAGTAACACAGCAGTAACAATAGCAAACTTACAGGCCGTCCCAGGTACAGGAATAAAAATAAGTACACGACAGACCACAAAGATCTTCGGCTGTCACACAGACATACTATACTGACCACTGGTCAACTGTACACTGAACTGTTTTTAAAACAGCGTGGCACACTTTTTATACACCCCACCCTAACTTACACAAAAAGCGGAAGTACAAATAATAAATTTGGCACTAGCCTATAAAAAAATAGAATACACAAAAATATAGCTCTGGGAGCGCAAGCTCACATAAGTGAAAGGGTTGGTTCGGAGGTCAGCGGTTCGAGTCCTTCTCGGAGCTTCTATATGTTTCCCCATATTTCCTTTACATTTGTCTCCTTTTGTACTTTAGTGCTACTGACATCTCGATGTTACATGACATGTTTATTCACCATATGTTTCGCACTGAAGTTTCAAACGCAATTCATATTTCATTAGAGAACATGCTTCAAGTATGAACTAGTTCCATTGTATTTTGTTCAGATTTGAAGGTGCCTTTCATGTATCATCACAACTTGTCAACACGTCATCACAATGTGCCAGGCGGTAGGGGAGGGACGGAAATGGGAGGATACCCTAATACTTTACTACGGCGCCCTGACGAATGAAGGCCTGACGTTGTCAGAAGGACGCTTTAGTTGAGGCGGGGGGAAGTTAATTGAACTATTCTACACTTTTGTATGGCCTATCTCCCACACACTTCTCAGTGGATGGGCTTGTGCTACAGGTCAAATTGGGACATTGTGACGTTTTAATGGAAGTAGTTATAGAAGAGTTTATTAATGCCTGAAAGGAACGAAATAAAAATGCAATGAACTGTAATCACGTGACAGGTAGTTAAGTATGAGTACTAGTTTTACTCGTCATCTAGCTGCAGACATATACTTAGTAAATGAAGTCTGAAAATGATGTTAACTCTAATGTTGTCATTCGCAGGTCAGTGTTGAGGCCTGCTAAAACGATTGGTCTCGGTTGACCGCATTTGAAAGCTAGATTAGAGCATGGAATGGGTTGCCTGAGCCAGCCAGGAAAACCAGTGACTTGGCAGAATTTAAGTCATCGGTTAACATGCATGACTAGATGCATGACGCGTAGGACGTAATCATCTTCTTTTTTGTCTGTATTAGATCTATATAAGAAAAGATACAGTGTCGTATGAGATCGAAATGTTTTCAATTTCTTGGGTCGTAGTCGGTAAATGTAGATATCGCGACAAAGAAGTTAAGACATTATGAGTCGGAACCATTTTTATTTATTTCAATATAAAAGAATTAGTTCCACAGTTCTGACTCAGCAACAGACCTACAAATAATGAACATATGTACATCAAAGTAATCTATTTATTGAAAACAATATTTTCTTATCAATGAGTGTTTTGTTTGCTTACAGCCCTAATGCATATGCATGGAGATATTGTATAAATAGCTTTAAAATTTTTTGTTTTTTTGTACCCAAAGTCATTTGATGTCAGGCTATGGCAACAAAGACGACTTGACAGTGAGAAATAAAGTATTGAAAGTGCAGTCAATGAGCTTCCAAAGTAGAGTCTGTGGTAATATCGGCAGAGGTCATTCAAAGTAGAAAAAAATGACTTTGTAGAGTTCACCTTTTTGAAAAGACCTTGGTTTTTTTGTGTTCTCAAGCCATTAAAATATTTCACACAACAAGGGAGACCATTCACTAAACATCTATTGATAGAGTGTATTTATGTTTGTTACTTTTAAAGATGCTATCACTGAAACTTTACAAAATGTTTGTTTATGAATTTTATGCTTAGGTGCATCCAGACTAAGATTCTATCTAGATCTTTTTGTCCAGTCTTTCCAGTACCAAACACTTTTGTTCTTAAAATGTTTTGTTGATGTCACCACGTGCTCAGTCAGTGTATTATTGCAAAGCTTATATCAACTCACTCTGTCTGGTAAAAAGTTTGTAAAAGGGAAATAACTTCTACATTATTAAGAGTTATAGTTGTAAGTGGGTAATTCTACCCTTAGTTAAGCTTTGTTTTGTTTTTTAAAAAGATTTTAAAAACATATTTTGCTTGTTATGTTTGGGAGTGTGTTGTTATTGGTGTTATCCCTTTGTATTTGTGTTTGTTAGTCTTATTTCTCTGTTTTGTCTAACAAAGAAGTAGGATATCAAGATAAATGTGTAGTTTCAAGATGTATTTTATTATCCGACTTACAAATAAAGTAAATCTTAGTCTTCCGAAGTGAATGTCATTTTGTTAATGTCAAAAACATTGCTATATTTTAACAATTTTTCTTAAAACAACTTGCCCAGCATGACAAAAAAAAAAATTAAAAAAAAAAATGCTAAGTTATGCTCGTATATAAGGACCTGGGTTGAGCATTTCGGAAAACTTTAAAGAATTGAATGGAACAATCTATGTTTCACCAATTATATACTATTGCAACACTTAATATTGTAGTTAGAATGATAATAATCCGTCCATAAGAACTCTCAAAATGAAGGCTGCACTTTGTCCTAATATAACATCAAAAGTTAGTCAAGGAAATGTATTTTATACTATGTTGCGTGTTTTTTTTTCTGGGTGGGGGGGGGGGCAATTACAAAGAGTAGAAACACAAGTGTTCCTGGGGAGGGCATACGATCTCAGTCTTGGCTGTCTTTGAAGACGTTGTTTTTGTGGTCGACGGAACATGATGTCTTCGTGATGTCCTCATTGTTCTACACCAAAGGGTTGTCTCCCATCTAAAGAGATAAATTGATGTTCTCTTCAGGACACGAGAGTCTCAGAATGTGGGTCATTCTACTGAATGGAAAGAATACTGACCAGTCATCGCTCTAGGACTCCAGTACTAAAGGGAGGCTATCGTCAAAGTAACGGTGGAGACAGTTTTCTACAGCACAGAACGTAACATACATTAAGCTTTCTTTTTCTTTTAATTAAGCCCGGATTTAAGCCTCTTGATGCCTCAGTTGAAATAATAATAAAAAACATTTTAGTGCCGTCTCGTGAGCTGTGGTTTTCATTATGAAGATTTACTGTTTATGACAGTAGTTGTATACTATATTTGAGTAACAAATAATTATAATTATACTTTATATATTTAGATTTCTCTACTCCTGCTTGGATGTAATTGTCCCCGGTTCGAATACCGTTCTGGTTATATCCTGTCCTTCAGTTTGAGCCCCTCAATTCGTCAGGCAAGTGGGCCATTAAACCTTGGGCCCTCAATTCGTCAGGCAAGTGGGCCATAAAATCTTGAGCCTTTCAATTAGTCAGGCAAGTGGGCCAGTAAATTTTGAGCCCCTGAATTAGTCAGGCAAGTGGGCCAGTAAATCTTGAGCCCCTCAATTCGTCAGGCAAGTGGGCCAGTAAATCTTGAGCCCCTCTATTTGTCAGGCAAGTGGGCCATTAAATCTTGAGCCCCTCAATTCGTCAGGCGAGCGGGCCGCTAAATACATCAGGTGATTCTTTGTGTTTTTTAGACCAGAGTGATTCTATTATATCACAATAGGATTGAAAAGATCTATGATTATCCAAACAAAATAGTAACAATATAAACTGATCTAAATAACGCTATTTCTATTGCTTTCTTGGAGTAATAATCGAATTCGGCTTCTCTCTCTCTCTCTTGGTCTGTTTCACAGTCTCTGGTGTATCAAGTATTTAATAGAAGATTTAATAGAACGTCAGCAATGCTTGCTATACGAGTGATATCGTGTAGCCTTACAGTCGTACAGTGTCTGATTGATTATCTTCCAAGTATCAAGGGACATCATTGAGAAATAATTTCAGAACTATTCGAACAGAATTTTCGTTTTGTGAATTTATTTTCTGATGTACCTCTTGATATATATATATATATATATATATATATACATATGTGCGTGCGCGCGTGCGTGCTTTTAGTATATTGTGTTCATAGTGGTAGGCCTACTAGCAACAGTCTAGTGACAGACACACACACAATGGGAGGGGAGAGTATTCTAAGTGTTTTATGTTGTATATGTTCTCTATGCGATATGTTCTCAACCTTGTTCATCCCAGGAAGGACCACTTCACAAGTCCTATGATGTTAGCGAACCCCCGACACAGCCTGATTTGTCTGTTCCAAATCGCATATTTCTAAAGCCGCTGGAATATTCCAATTCTCCGCAACCCTGTGTGTGCTTTTTGTCTCTGCGCACTTCCAAATGTAAGAATATATGAAGCCTATTAGAGCTTTATCAGCCACTGTTGTCGCATTGTTAATCATTTCTGCTAACTTTCATACACTGTTCATTGAATTTTAAATAAATCTGAGGGTTTTCTTATAGTTCATTATGATTTGTTACTAGAACTTTCTATCGATAATGCATTGAATTATATGATGATATGGACACATTGTGGCTAATCACTGCTGCCTTTGTACGGTAGAAATCCGACTTGTAAATATTGAGGAGCAAACTGACGTAACATTGTGCGGCCTCTCTTACGGCATTGTGTCTCAGTTCATTGCCACTATTTCCATTACACTCTTCAGATATCTGCTCACGCTTTAAATATTTATCCCTAATCTAAGAGTAATGGGCGTGCGAAAAACAATTGAACAAATACGAGTTTACAGTGCATAACGAACTGACTAATCCTAAAATGTGAACGATCAATAACCAGACTTATGTGGGTGTGTCGTGGAGTCTCTGGGTCATTGGTTGGAACACCTTAAAATGAAGCTTGACCTGCTTCTTGGAATGGTGTGATAAGATAAAGGAATTGAAAGACCGATGTTGAAAAGCAGAGCAATTGAAAGTATGTAGTTAATTTGTTTGAAAAAAAAAAAAGAGTAAATTTTGATGTTCATGCTCAAAGTGTAATTCTATCCCAGGACTGTTATTAATCCAATGTTGTATTTGCCAAGCTCCGTCAACAATATTCATTGAACAATTCGAAATAGACAGCAACTTAAACAAGTAGTTGAGGGGCCACTAGACAACTTAAACAAGTAGTTGAGGGGCCACTAGACAACTTAAACAAGTAGTTGAGGGGCCACTAGACAACTTAAACAAGTAGTTGAGGGGCCACTAGACAACTTAAACAAGTAGTGAGGGGCCACTAGACAACTTAAACAAATAGTGAGGGGCCACTAGAAGACCATTCACATTCTCCGATCAGATGAAACTGGCTTTTAGCGAAAAAGTTATTATAAATGTATACAATTTTCATCATTCTGTGGCCCTCCCTCCCTTACGGTTGTGTCGGGCACCCCTTGGGGTCAGCGAACAACAGTTTGAGTAACTCCGCTTTATGTGACGAATTCCATTAGAGTTCATTATTTATTAGCGGGTCATAAGCTTTTATTGAAAGATATGTGAAGTTCGAGTTAAATCTATCAGGATTCGAACTTGAACTCGTAAGTTTGGTAGTCATTCATTTACTACTTGACCATAGAATATACGTTTATAATAATTGCATTGCTTCTATGTATGTAACAGAAATTAACGTTTTTTTTACAACAAAAGATAGTTTATCCCAATGTTAAAAGCAGTGGCGTAGCTTTAGTCGTTGGGGGGATTGGGGGCATGGGGGGGGATTGGGGCTCCCCAAAATGATTGTTCGAAGGTATTTTTTACGTTCAATATTAAATATTACGCTATTATCTCGTGTCGGGATGTCGAATGTCAAAATGCAGGGGGCCTTAAAGAGGTCAAGCCCCCAAATGATAGCAAAGACCTAGCTACTCCACTGGTTAATTGTTAGATTCAAATATATTTTAGGTTGATTGCTTTGTACTTCTATTTGAAGGTTCACTAGTTGTGATTGTCCGGAATTATTGCCAAGCATTTTATGTAATCATGTAATGTTATCCGCCCATGTGCCGCTTATGTCCATATAGCCGAGTTTTTTTTTTAGCCACGTATTTACACCGACAACTATGTCATTCTAATAGAATCAAATAGCTGGCGGTCCACATGATGTCGATTTGAAACAAATAAAAAATAAATTATCAAATTTCACTCACATTTACCTTTTTATGTCAGTTCATATTTTGAAATATTGTTTAAGTAATTCAATAATTTCAAGATTTATTGTTTATGTGCAATTGCCTTTTGTGTTAACTGATTCAATCTTAATTCTGACCATAATAAACCTGACCTTTAACTGACACTCTTACCCAATGTTGAATATAATAAATTTCTTGTTACATTCAAATTAGATGTTTGATACATAGCTTCAGTGCAGAAGAATATAGAGCTGCCCTTGCAAGAGATCTCGCCCAAGTTTTGTTGAACCAATAAAAGATGTGTGTTCAGAAAAATTTTTCAATTAGCTTTTTTATGTATTTATTTATTCACAAGGTTAGTACATTTATTGTTATATACAAAGAAAATATAAAAACAAGCAATAGAAAATGAAACGCTTAAAAAACAAAGGAGAAAGAACCGCTAATTACTGCCATGTACTGAAAATTACAGGGTTTAGCCCCCTTTTTGCTTTATAAAAAAATTAATTTATTAGTGCTAAATGATTAACTAATTGGTTAATTTTTGGATTGACTATGCATAATTATGCAAAATTTCAAATTGATCCGAAAATAGGAATTGAGAAAGTAAAAACATGACAAAACGTCCTTATATCATATGTCCATATATTTATCAACATCTCTCATTAAGTAGCATTTATGACCACTTGTTTCGATATCAGACAAAATAATTAATCACCTACAATTAATTAACTAATAGGTTTATTTCTTTTATTGATTCATGTGTTGTCAGGTTCAATTAATATTTGTGCAACGTTTTAACTTGATCTGAGAATGGGAAATAGGAGAAAAAAAACATGTTCAAACTTTTTATCAGACAGACAGACAGACAGAGTGAGTTGATATAAGCATTGTAATAATATGTTTCACTTCATGAGATGTCCAGAGTTCTGAAAGTCAGACAAAGGGGTAAACCCTTTCACTTTAAAAACTCGTATTCAATATAATAGACTGACTTCAGCAAGGGACTGAACTCTCCGCAACTAAAACCAGGTGGCGCCACAACAATTCCAAAGTTAACTTCCGCTTCCATGTGTATATTTTCGTCTGCTTTCAACCTAAGTTGTTTCTTTCAACAATATTGGCCACATAAACAATAGAGACAGCCCCGAAAGAGCAGACACCAGAAAACATTGAGCCAATCTCAGTTATACCACCTTCAACATCAAAAAAATACTTAGAACTTTCAGAATATTGATATATTTAAGTCATGTTTAAATCGAATAGATCCAAATGTTTGTCTCTAACTCATTGCCTTCACATACTAGATGTAGATATTTTTGTATCGATCTAGGACTCAATGTTTACCAGATATATTCCGAAACAGGCAGATTATTCTTTCGTCCGAGTCAGAAATAGGAACATTTTTTTTAAAGTTCTGATACGAACTTTTGAAATGTGTAAGAAACATTGATCACGTTTATTAAGTGATGTTAAGAAGAAAAGAAAACATTTGTTATCTCTATGTCCTAGCGGAATATTAAGCTCTGGGCTCCTTTTGCAAAGTGAAGCTTTGATAAGAATAGCATTCTAAAGACTCCATATGTTGGCTTGATTTTTAATAAGGACGCTGAGAATTTTATAATACTTTCAAAACAAAAGTAAAAAAAAAATAGCGTGAATAGAGCATTGTGTGTTACATAGTAACTAATATTAGGTCCAAATAAAGGTTATGTTTAAGTAGTGTAATTATTCCGGTTTTGTTGAGACACAGTATACAGAAATATCGTTTTAAAACTACAACTCCATTTTGAAGCCATATTATAATGTATGCTATTTTCCAGTGTAACCTCCCTTTCCCTTTCTTGACAGTGTCACAACGACTTCATGAAATTCTTCATTGTTGAAAGTGAAAGACATTTTAAATGTCGAATTTGTGTTTTACAAGCGTTTTACATTAATGGTACAACCTAGATTAATGTCCTTTTCTTTTTGTTCGTCTTCTGGTCATGTTTTCCCACACTTGTATGTGCAAGGGCCTGACAGTGTATCACGTTGTGACTGAACTGAATGACGTGGGTAGCTAGAAATCTGGATTCTTTTTTGCAGTAGGCCTACGTGTAGGTCAACAAGATGTCAACTGTACAATTAAAAGGGTAAAATAGATAGTGCTTCTATACTGTCCACACCAGTTTCCAGCAGAGCATGGTTATTTATAAGGTAGTCTAACCAGCGTGTGACCATTATGGAGTGAAAGTACCTTTGATAGAAGCGTTTGAGGAGCCTTAGATAACATCTATACTTACATTAGACATATCCAGCATGGGGGGACGACCACATGCCAAAGGCGATCTTTTTTTTTTTTGGCGATCTTAAAGGATGACGGCCAAACAGCGGTCTCCTCCCAAAGCACTATAAAGATCAACTCAGGAGGACGGCCAAACAGGGGTGCCCTCCTCTCAAAGCACTATAAAGATCAACTCAGGATGACGGCCAAACAGAGGTGCCCTCCTCCCAAAGCACTATAAAGATCAACTCCGGTACCACTTTTCCCTCACTGGCATAGAAGAAAGTAGCTGGCAGCAGATGACCTCTGAACTAGACAGTTGGAGAGCTCTAACGAAAGCCGCGGACCACATATTTGAGGCCCATCTTTAACCTTGCCACGGACAGGCGCAGAGCAAGAAAACTAGACTTAAATCAGCGGACAGAAGATTATATGCGACTAAATATGCATGTCGCAACTGGTTTTGCGTTGTCGTGTGAAACTGCACTACTCTTTAATCAACCTCTTTTAAAAGAAATTTTTTTAAAAATCTATTAAATCTGTCATTCTAAGAAGTTCATTTGGTGGCGCCCCCCCTCCCCCCACCGACCCATTGGGTACCGGTCCAGCGGATATTTGCCTAAATGCCCATATGGCTTGCCCGCCCCTAAATTTATGTCTTTCTTTACTTCTTTTTTTTTTTTTTTTGTTTGCGCTGGCGTGAAACACAAGTGTGTCCTTGTGATTTATAATCACCGCGAATGTCATAGTTCTGGTCAGTCAAACCTTCCCTCTGTGAACAAACGAGACCTCATCCCTCTTTTATTCTCCCCCCTCCCCCATTTCACTCAGTGTGCATGTCGATAGATCGTTGTAATCATGCATCATTAAATTCTTTATTTCTTCTCAAAGGGTTACCGGAGAAGAAAAGGTTGGGGCGGAAGGAGAGACCGAGGTGACAAAAGAACGATGAGGTGGGCGCCCTCCTTTGGTTAACACGTTAGAACTGAACAGGGGAAGGGGGGAAGACGACCACCCGCGTGTAGCCAGGCAATAACTTCATGATGACAGACTGGATGATTTCCCCTCCTCATTTTTCTCCCATTACAAGGGTTGGACTAAGGAGGGGGGGGGGGGGTTTGGCTTTTCTTAAGGATCATTCAGATACGACCTCCAAAATCAGAGCCTGGAATAGGATTCAATTTCAAATTAAAGTGTTAGTCTCATAAAATAAAATGAATCAACTAGCCAGCAAGACAATTAAACAAGGAGCTCGTTTGTACTGCCATCTTGGGATATCGTTTTCTTTTTTAAAATCATTTCTTTCCTTTCTTGTTTTCTTATTTGGCTTTGGACTTTCGCACGACTTTGTTATTTTATTCCTATTAATTTCACCGAATTATCTCTTCAGAATTGTATTGCCAACTTTCTATTCTCACATGCCCCTTCCTTTCACACATACTCTTCATCCCACACGACTCCTCTTAGCTCCACCCACCCCTACCTCTTTGTTCTCTCTATGCCTGTGTAGCGGAATGGGTGGGGAGGCCGCTCGTGTCCACCGTGACGGTGTTGACAGAGACAGCACGTCCTTAATGGCCAGGACTGGTCAAGCTGACCAACTGAGCGGATAATGGGGCTGCAGATTTATCTTCCTCTAACCAGACACCTGATACAAATGTACTGCCACGGCGAGATGGGGCCACAAATGGAAAGCCAACGAGACGGATGAACATATTTGTCGGCTGCTAATTTGTTGCATTTTGAGAGAACAATATGCCTGTTAGAACTTTTTTTTTGGAATTGAGATTTCATTTGTCTCAATGTTGGCATGAACAAGAATTTATCTGACATTTTGAAAAGTAATCAACTTATAGAAGAGATTAATTGTGCATTCTGTTTGATTTAATTTTTCTCGTTACAGACTTTAGAAAAAAGATGTGAAGATGTAATATTTTGAAATAACATTTTTTTTTTACTTCCTGATGGCTTCAACAATAAACCAGTAAAACACAAAATTTACTCATGTGCTCACTTGTGCGCTGACTGTCACTCGGTTGGTTCGTTAATCCAGGGTTCAAACCCTGCCCGCTTCCATCCCCCGTCGTACTGCGGGATGTTTGGACTACCGCATAAATCATTCTTATTTTTACTAATACTGTTTTAAATCATAAATAATTTTAAAATTCATATGCTTTTGCACATTTTGGAGACATTTTTTAAATAGTGCAGAAAAATGTGTAGATTTATCTTTTAAAAGACTATTTAACTCTTTCTCTCCTAAGTGACGATACCAACATTAATTTGCGTTGTGTAGAAAGAGCACGCACTCCTCTCTAATTCTTTACCAAAGATAACATTTTCTCAAAGCAACCAAAAAGTTACTGAAGTTTAATCCAAACAGGAGAGTGAAATACAAATGAGACAAATGAGTTATTCCATTGGAACGTGGACAATAATTACGCAGAGAAAACGTGACTTCAAAGTGTGTTTCTATTACCTCGATTTCACACATTCATATCGCCCTGTGGCATTTACGTTATATCTTGGCTTTATGATCCACAGTTACCGGGTTCAAATTCTCGACCTTTTTTTTCTTTTTCTAGTTTTATAATAAATAAAAATGTCTAGTACGTCTTTGTCTTATGTGCTGTTGCCAATGTCATCTCTTCTACTGAATAAACAAAAAAATATTACTTGCTAGAAGATTGCGATGCAATCATCTTTCTTATACTTTTGGCACACACTTTTAGCTGTCAAGGAACTTTTGCTGATGTCACTAGATTGTTTGGTGTATCAAGCTAAAAAAAAAAAGAAAGGGTGTTATGCTCATGAAACCCCAATAGGAAGCCAACTCATTTCCACAAATTATTGTGATTGGCTCTTCCTTAATTTTGTCCGACCACCGCAGCACAGTGTCCAAATGATGCGTCACTGTCTAGAGTTTAGAGAAACACAATACCGTCTCCCTAAGGCCAAAATCGCTTTTGGTTGCCTTCAATTAGGAGTAATTTGGTGCAATCAGTCTCTTCTACTAACAACAAAATTCAATGTTTATAAAGCAGTGGTTCTCAGCACACTTTTGTAGGGCTCTGTATGGTGAAGGCATCTAGGGCTCTTCGAACGCTTCCATCAAAGGCGCCTTCGCTCCAAAAGAAAATCTCTTGCCGAAGACAGGCGCAGAAGACGAAAAGAAAACTTCAAGAGACCCCCATCGCACAACGGTTTTGTCTGCATCAGTTGTGGTAAAATATTCAGGTCGCAACTGGGTTTACCCTCATTTTTTATTTTCGGAATCAGAGACATTGCGATTAGATTTAGTACTGAACAAAGCGACACTTACAAGGAATGTACTCTTGAAACGCTTGAAGAAGTATTCGGACCCAGCTTAAAATTATGATTCCTAGTAACAAGTACACAAATATCGAATCTCCCTATTGTCTCAGCAATGCCCAGCACACTTTACTGAAAAAAAAAAGCATGTTGGCATGAATATTGCAATTAACATTTCTAAAATAGAGTTCAGTAGTTGGTGTTTAGTGTTATTTACCTCGGTGGCTGGGGGTAAAGCGCTTAGCACCTGAACAGGAGGATCCTGGGTTCGAATCCTGGTCATGACTGGTATTTTTAATTTTGAAATCGTAAAGCGCCTCTGAGTTTACAAGCTCTAATCTGTACCGTTTTATTCTTAAAAGAGTTGAGCCGAAGGCTATGGGAATCGCTCTTTCTTGTAGAGGTCTAAGTCAATTTAAAACTGCTGTTTCCAATGTGTTGGACACTCTGAGCGTCGAAGGCCGAGCACACCGAGAATCCCAGCCATTTTCCTATAGTTTACCAAGCTAACCATGCAGAACGGTGCCTGAATAATCGACAAGGTCGTAGTAGCTCTCTTACAACTCCACACTGTGCAATGGTAAAGCTCTCGCACTCCCTTAGACATTCACACAGGAGTCTTGTGTTGCTACCCATTTAGCCTAATCGCTTCTTCTAGTGATCGTTCCCACCCGAGTGCCGCGTTGAGGCATAGCGTACCCGGGCTAACGGGTACCTGACATTAGTTGGCAAAAAGTAATGGCGGTTGGTCGTTATGCTGACCTCATGACTCCCTCGTTAAGCGTAGGCCACACAAACAGATGGACTTGACACCATCTGCCCTACAGACCGCATGGTCTGAAAGGGGAACTTTACTACTACTTACGATACCAAACTAAAGGGAAACCACTTCTTCCAGAGGCCATGAAAAACCATTCGACATTCACTTCCTTTGTCCGTCAGTCAACCACAAATGAGAAGATCATTTAATCCCATATGTTAGTCTCCGCTCCCAATGAAACCTATCTACATACCAATCAGTTCATTGAATACTAATGAATATTAACAATAGCATAAAAACAACGTCAACACGGTCTAACAAATACCACCATATCAAGTAGCACTTTCGGCCCTCCTATATCAATTTGTGTACGGATGCAGGCAAGATGTCTGCTGATAGCTTGTACTTCATAGCTTCTGAGTTTCGTACTAAAAATATTGAAACTTGATTGGCTACCTGCATTGCTTACCGACCAGGTGGACCCTTTGGGATGGGGGGCACATCTAAATTTGTGTGTAAACACAAACTATTTGTAATCTATTTTTAAACAGTTTATTGATTTCAAAATATTCGCAAATTTCGCTATTCTTATTTTTTTTAGAAGACCTAAATCTGTAGGCACTTACTGAGAGCTGTTTTTTTTTTTCTGTGGAGAGAGCTTGCTGCTCTATGCGCCGAACGGTAAACCTATGCTGGTAAGTATCGTTTTTAATGTATTTTATTTACTTACATAGAAGTCATTTCAATGTAAACCGTAACTATGACGATAAAATGTAAACAAAGAGCAAATTACTGTGATTAACTTACTTATTATAGTCTCTCTTTAGTTTTAAGATTCGTGAGTCCAAGAGAATACCATGAGCTTGTTCCAGTCGAAATCCTGTCCTCTGTATTGTTCCAGTCGGAATCCAGTCGAACGATTTGTTCCAATCGAAATCCAGTCCGCTTTGTTCCAGTTGAGTTATCTTTTTTACAAATCTTATGTCAGCTAACTCTATCTGTGTCTGTCTGCTAAACGTTATTTCTCCCACACCCAATCTCGGATCAAGCTGAAATTTTGCGCAATTATTTCTTTTGCTGACAATACAAGAATCAATGTAAAAAAACAACTATTGGTAATTAATTATTTTGTTTGGTATCTCGAAGGCAAAGAAGTACCTGACTGAAGTGGTTGTATATGTTGAATTGGTCCCCATTATAGGTCGCGGTCTGAGACTTAGTGAACACAAAAATAACTATTAAATATAAACAATAGATAACTATACAATCGTCCATGTTTATAAGCTCTTCGCTAGCAGAGTGGTTACTGTGTTGGCTTGATAAGCCGTGTGATTGTCAAAGTAGTTGAGCCGAAATTTTGAACTCTAGGCGTGTAAGCCTGCTTGAACAAACCGTTCTGTCTGGAAGAGGTCGAAGTCAATGTCTATGTAAAACATTGCTATTTTTTTATATATCCGGCTTTCTGGGCCGGAATGCATGGCCGAAGGCCGAGCACACCGGTAAACCCCGCCATTTTCCTATGTTGTACCAAGCTAACCGTGCAGAATTCGCCATCAGTGTAACTGTCCCTTGAGGAACGGCGCATGGATTATCGACAGAGACGTGGAAGCTCTCTTTCAACTCCGCACCGTGCTGTGGGAAAGCTCTCGGACATTCCCACAAGAGTTTT
Source organism: Biomphalaria sudanica (assembly GCA_036873155.1). Lineage (NCBI taxonomy): Eukaryota > Metazoa > Mollusca > Gastropoda > Planorbidae > Biomphalaria > Biomphalaria sudanica. The sequence continues at coordinate 2,376,550 of JAZGLO010002262.1, read as the reverse complement.
GTTTTGCTATTCATTTAGCCTAATCACTTCCTCTACCGATCGTTTCCACCCGAGTGCCACGTTGAGGCAGAATAGCGTACTCGGGGCTTGAGACGTCTGAGAAGCCTCTAGCCCACGAGTTCTAATTTAGTTCGTTCACCTTTTTAAAAATAAATACAGTTAAAAAGAGAACACCCAGATACCCCTTTATTTTATTCCCCCAACCCTTTTCCAACTGGTCCAGACAAGTGATAGGATCATAGCGTAGTGAGAAAGCTAATAGCTAATTGCGCTAAAAAAACATTTGTAAAAAATATTTCTAATCGCTCAGACTTATTATTATTGGTCTAGATCTATTACAAATTCAATTACATGACTGATCCAAACTAATTGATACACTCAATTTAAATTCTTTTTTTAGGATACCTCAGCTTTTTAGCTTTTGACTTCAGTTGTCGAGCTGTTTACATCCTAGGAATCCTTGGGCCTTTGCCTCTTTTCTTTGCCTCTTTTTTGGGCATTGCCTCTTTTTTGGACTATTGGCCTCTTTATTGGGCTTTTTTTTTTCTTCTTTTTTTTTTTAAATTTTATTAACACACAAGATTCATATTTTATTAGTAAGCGTACAAATTAAGTAGTTACATTTTAAAGTACAATGACTGCAAAACATAGCAATGCATATAGTTACATTAAGGTTGTCATAATATTTTAACGTTTTAAATTGCTTTGCATATGGCGTTATATTTTTTCCAATAGCATATAATGAATATTTTTGAAATATAAGGTTCTTAATAAATATTGTGGTGAGAATGTCAATAGGTAATTAAATGGAAACAATCAAGGAGTGAAAGTAGAAACTTAAATGATATTAAAACATTTTAAACATCGTAGTCACATTTTTCTCCACTATGTCTACATTGCTTATGGTTGTTTCTTTTGTGCTTTGCTACATTACCCCAGTTCTTTATATTAACTTCTATCAAACGTGCATACATCTATGTGTGTACACACTTATGCGAACATAGTCATTTAAACATTTATATTGTTTCTTTTGTTGTCTCCCTTTTAAATACAATTTTTGATTTCCTCCCTTGAGATTCGGAAAACTACTTCCTCATCATCAAGGTGGAAATCCTGTCTGCTAGAGTCAGTATATCGGGAGTTTCTGTTCAGAGACAATTTCTTTTTGGTCACAGGGGCCGATTAGAGTCGTACTGAAAGTTGTTTTACATGTATCTCTCTCTCTATATATATATACCTTTTTTTCTTGAATATTTCCCCCCCACTTTTTTTAAATTTTTCCTCTTCGCCTCTTTAATATATTATTCCTCTGTAGACTGCACAAGCATGCGCAATATTGACAATGGTGTAGGGGGGATTTTTTTAAAACAATAGTAAAAACTTTGACATATGTAATGAAACTAAATACTAATTTAGTAACAATTTGATGTATAAGCTTGTTGAGATATGAGGTTATGTTGATGCTCTATACTAGAACAACAGAAGAAGAATATCTGCATAGACTGTAAACGTCTGCAAGGTAGTAAAAAATAATATATTTGTATGTAGACTGCACAGGTATGCACAATACGGATAGTGGTGGTATTTTTCCATTATTCGTAAAGAAGTCACTATGGACATAATTGTTAAAAAGTACACATTTATACAAAGAATTGTTTGCTTAGATATCATGTGGTCATGCCTGATTCTCAATACAGGAACAACAGAGGAAATACAGTGTTTACATAAAACGTAAAGGTCTGCACTTGTTCCTGATTTCTTGGAGTTACTCTTCTTTCCCTTTTCTTGGGTTTTCACGTGTTCGCTCCTGGTTCCTTATTGTGTTTCCGTTCCTTGACTTGCCGGCCTAATGTTCCATTTCGATATGATTCTCTGTTTTAATCGAATGAGATCTCTCGTTTTCTCCTGTCTAACTCGCTCCTCGTTGTAGATAAAAACTTTGGTTTAAGTCTTTAAGTCACAAGGTCAAGGCGTGGCCTTCGTGATTGTGTACTGTCTTGAATTGTCTTAACCCTTGTCAATTTCAAGGGGCGATCACTGTTTTTTTTTTATTTGGAGTACTAGCTTTTTTAATTATATGGTTACAGGGTCTTTAAATATATAAAAAGGATCATTTGGGATATATATCTGCATACACACTCGCATACACATATTCATATATATATATATATATATATATATATATATATATATATATTCCTTTTTCTATAAGTTAATGGACAATCTTGGTATTTTTATTTAGCGCTATATTGTTTCACTTTGCGTTCACTAATCCTCTTAAAAATGTGATCTAATAATACTCAATCATAATGTGTACGGTAGACAATTTGTAGGTAGGTATTCTAAATAAGGTTTCTATATTCTGATAAAATAATTACATTGATGCCTCTTAGATTTTTATTTATGGCTTTAGGTACTTTATTAAAGAAAATAGCAGTATTTACATTTGCACAGGTTTGGCTGTTTGCGTCAATAATATCTTCTCAAGTTTTTTTTGCTTCCTCAACCAGCTCACATTCACTAAATAAGTGTTTCTCTGGATTTTGGTTTTCATTTTTATAAATTACACATGAATATTTGAACCCTGTTGTAGTTGAGAGTCTTCCTTTTATTAGGGTCATCCCGAAGAGCAATATGTAGGCCACTTCTCGTGCTTTGGGTGTTATGTATTTGTTGTGTAAATGCGTGAATGTGTCTGTCCAGTGGGTTGGTTTAACCCTTAACTCCCTGACCCACTTTATTCTAACTTCTAGGTTTTCTTTCAACTTGTCTCTGAGTATAGTGTATATTGTTTTTGAGTCGTGGTGTGTTATGTTTTCATTGCTGGGTAGGTGTTTTGTGAGTGATCTGTAGAATGGATGTGTATGGTTACCAAAATGATGGGGTGTGTTGTTTTGAATGGGAAGGAGTTTGTTTTGTCTAAGTCCAAAATAATATAATACTAAGGGGAAGTTATTGGGAGACCTTACTACTTTCCCTACACATTTTATCCTAAGCGTTTTGATTTTTGTGTGAATGTCTTGTAAGTCTATCCCTCCTTCTAATTTGTCTTGTATGAGTGTTGTATATTTTATGTTCCTTATTGTGTTTTTTGAAAATAAAATTTCTGATAGTGGTATTAATGTTATTTATGAAATTAGGAGGAGGTTCTACTATATTTGCTAAGTTGATTATCTTCGGGATAACCAAGTTGTTTATTAATATAGCTCTCCCAAATATGGTTGTCGCCATGTATTGAAACATTCTAATCACGTTCTTTGTGTGGGCCGGAATCTCCGCCCACTGTTCATGGCAATAGTGTGCTGGGTTTCTAGTCCACACGATGCCACATACTTTTATTTCTTTCTGTATTTTAATGTTAAAGGGAATGTTGGGGGGGGGGGGGAATTTATAAATGTTTATTTTGGACCCGCTCGCCCTCCCAAATAATGTAAATTTCTCTATAATTTTAGCTATGTCTTTTTCTGAGGTGGGGAAAAGTGTGGTATCGTCGGCATAAGCTTTAATTTTGATTACGGGGGTTGGACCGGGGATTTTTATTCCTACAATTTCTTTGTCTAACCTAATATTCTCTAACAGGGGTTCTTGGCAAAGGGTGTATAAAATGGGGGATAGGGGACAACCTTGCCTAACAGATCTTCTAATAGAAATCTTGTTGCTTAGTGTTTGATTTATTATAAGTTGACTTGTGGCATCAGTGTAGACTAGCTTTATGTATGTTATCAAAGTCTTGTCTATGTCTGTCTTGTCTAGTGTTTTGAATAAGTAGTCATGGTCAATTCTGTCGAAAGCTTTTTCTTGGTCAATGGACATGAGGGCTGCTTTCAAGTCTTTGTCTTTACAGTAATATATGATGTCTGGTAGAAAGTGGTTCAGTTCGTCTATATTTTTTTCCGGGTTGCTACAGTACTGGTCTTGTCCTAATAGGTGGGGTATAAGGGGCCTAACCCTTAAAAAAATCATTTTGGTCAGCAGTTTATAGTCAGCATTTAAAAGGGAAATGGGTCTCAATAAAAACTTTAGAAAAAACATTTTTTTGCATTTTGCTTGAATTTGTGTTACAGTCGAGATTTCCGGTTTCGTTCCAGTCGAAATATTCTCTGTTCTGTTTGCCTAATGGCTCCATACTAAATGATAAAATATGTGTGCTAAAGCCAGCCACCCAATTCCCAGGCTACAATTAGAAACATGTATATGTAAAAAAAATATATTGGTTTCTACTAAACTTAATGTAGAATCGCTAGATTGACAAACTTTAACTTCGCTAGGCAGACTCAAAATGGGACCGCTGAGGTACTACTCCTCTCTACTGTCCCCCCCCCTCCCATGTATTTTCCCTCCATTAAAGCGTTACTCCCCTTTCTTGAGTTACATTGGGTCCACACTTCCGACTTAACTCAATCACAGATAAGCGAAAGGATAAACACCCAGAGATATACACAAGAGAGCCCTGTTGACTTTAAGTACATGGGACTGGAACTTTCTTTTGTGTGTCAACTAGATGTCTTCATACCTGCTTGCACCAGTTGACAATATCAGAGCTTCATTCTCAGTTTACAGATAAAGACAAAATAAAAAACAAATCTTAGAAAACGGGAGAGTTACTTTTTTTAAACAATATTTTAAACTTGAATATGTCTTTAAAAAAATAACGTGAAAATCCTTTAATTTTTATCTAACATTAATATAGTAACTTAAAAAATGTAAAGTATAAAATGTATAAGTGTCACTCTCCCTCGTACTCTATTGTCCTCACTTTGCCTCTCATCCTCTCTCTCTTGTTCTCACTTTGTCTCTCTTTCTCCCTCTCTCTTCTTCTCACTTTGCCTCTCTCTCTTCCTCTCTCTCTTCCTCTCTCTCTTCTTCTCACTTTGCCTCTCTCTCTTCCTCTCTCTCTTGTGCTCACTTTGGCTCTCTCTCCCTCTATAACTTTTTTGAAAAACCTCTTTCATTCTCTATGTCTATTCATATGAATGTGTATGTAGGTATGTGTGTATGTAGGTATGTGTGTATGTAGGTATGTGTGTGTGTAGGTATGTGTGTATGTAGGTATATGTGTATGTAGGTATATGAAGATACACTGCTTCCCCAAACTAGTTTGTTGCAACTCAGAATATTTTTAACAATACCTGTAATAGTAACATCTGGTGAAAGCTTCTCGCGCCTCAAACTATTCAAGAATAGTTCAACAATTCACGAAGTTAGATTGAACAGTTGAACAGATTTGCCAGTTCTTGCTATTGAGAGTGATCTATGTAGGAAACAGAATGTAGGTGACATACTGAATGACTCCGCTATACGCAAGGCTCGTAAAGTAACGTTAATTTGATCGTGATTTTATACTTCGTAAAGAATGAATAAAAAAATAAAGACAAATTTATTTTCTAGTACAAATCGTAATTTTCACTTATTATCCTTATCCCTACCCAGACTGGGCTCCGCGTCATCCGTTTCGCAAAGTACCTTGGGTACTAACTTAGACCGTAGTGTATGTATAGTAGCCCTAAAACAAACTTAAGACCCTCAAAAAAATAAAGTTGTCCAACTCTATTACAGCTATAGTATTTTATGGATCTAGGCCATGGTTAACAATGTTGACATGAGAAAAGATCGAAAGGATTTAGGCCTAGATCTAATTTTAAGAAATACACTTTGCGCACATAGTTTTTTACTTTGAGACATGAAAATAAAAAAGAAGATCCATTAATTTCATTATGTAATAAAATTACCTTCAATTTTATGTTTCAAAAGCATTTTTTACATAAATTAGTTCCTGATATCTGTGACTACAGATTTCCTGGCGAACATTCTTTCATTAGACATTACCAAATGGTTACACATTAACACATCTCTCTACTGAGTATATTCCTAGGCCTAGGTCTAAAACTCTTATTGAACTCTAAGATGATAAAACTTCTTTTCGCAAAGATAGTTTTATGCTTTAACACATAAACATACTAATTATTGTCCATTCATTTCATATTTTAATCAATTTAACACTCAAATTTGTTTTTCTAAAGCATTTTTAATACATTCGTTCGCTGTTCGCTAAAGTTGCGTAGCCGTGTTGAGATAGGCCTAATATTCATTCATGAAAAAAGGTCACGCATGCGCAACACAGAATGAACTCTATAAAAGCCAATTTTAACTCTAGATTAGTGTAGATTTAGATCTATGTCTACCTCAAGATCTACGTTATACTTTAACACATGAACATACAAAATTAAGTCTATTCATCTCAAATTTTAATCAAATATATGTAGTCCTACAAGCAAATGTTTTAAGTTGAAAAAATGGATTTAAGCCTATTAGCTATTTTTATTTGATAGCTTCATTCACACTATTTTTACATTGACACATTCGCTTTACTTATTACATTATTATTTCGTTTAATTGTTTACAAAACACTCTCACTGACTATATCGACAGTAATGTGCAAATAAAGACCCGCGGGTCGCGGGTAACATATGTCTAGTATACTATAAGTAGAATGTGAGGTGTATGTATGTGACTTATAGACATCAAAACCGCTTGACCAATCTTGATAAAACTTGGCAGGAGTGTTTCTTGGGTACCAACTTAGACCTTAGTGTATGTATTGTAGCCCTAAAACAAACTTAAGACCCTAAAAAAAAATAAAGTTGTCCGACTCTATTACAGCTATAGTATTTTATGGATCTAGGCCATGGTTAACAATGTTGACATGAGAAAAGATCGAAAGGATTTAGACCTAGATCTAATTTTAAGAAATACACTTTGCGCACATAGTTTCTTACTTTGACACATGAAAATACAAAAGAAGATCCATTAATTTCATTATTTAATAAAATTAACCTTCAATTTTGTGTTTCAAAAGCATTTTTTACATAAATTAGTTCCTGATACCTGTGACTACAGATTTCCTGGCGAACATTCTTTCATTAGACATTACCAAATGGTTACACATTAACACATCTCTCTACTGAGTATATTCCTAGGCCTAGGTCTAAAACTCTTATTGAACTCTAAGATGATAAAACTTCTTTTCGCAAAGATAGTTTTATGCTTTAACACATAAACATACTAATTATTGTCCATTCATTTCATATTTTAATCAAATAAACATTCAAATTTGTTTTTCTAAAACATTTTTAATACATTCGTTCGCCTTTTGCTAAAGCTGCTTAGCCGTGTTGAGATAGGCCTAATATTCATTCATGAAAAAAGGTCACGCATGCGCAACACAGAATGAACTCTATAAAAGCCCATTTTTAACTCTAGATTAGTGTAGATTTAGATCTATGAATCATCTATGTCTACCTCAAGATCTACTTTATACTTTAACACATGAACATACAAAATGAAGTCTATTCATCTCAAATTTTAATCAAATATATGTAGGCCTACAAGCAAATGTTTTAATTTGAACAAATGGATTTAAGCCTATTAGCTATTTTTATTTGATAGCTTCATTCACACTATTTTTACATTGACACATTCGCTTTACTTATTACATTATTATTTCGTTTAATTGTTTACAAAACACTCTCAGTGACTATATCGACAGTAATGTGCAAATAAAGACCCGCGGGTCGCGGGTAACATATGCCTAGTATATATATATATATATATATATATATATATATATATATATATATATATATATATAAATATATATATATATATATTCGTGTGTGTTTGTGTGTGTGTGTGTGTTGGATTCATGTCTATATGACATTGAATGTAAGCCTTGTTGTGCTGTTCCAGTTTAGACGGCTGATCGTCCTATTTCGCTTGAACTTACTCTGGAAACGAACTTATCAGTCAGTGAGATGAAACCTTCAGTTTGACAAACTTGTCAATAAAGCCAGATAACAGACCCGTCTCGAGACCGACTCTAAACAACCTTGTAATTAGCAATCATTAGTTCAACTAACGTGGAGGTACGACTCAGTTTGAAAGTAGTGGCGTATCTTGCCAAAACTTAGTTCCCGAGACGGGTACTCATGTTTGGTCTCAACTCCATCATTTAATATATAAGCAATAAGTACAACAAATCTAGGCAATAAGACACAGCGTTGGTCCACATTTTCCCAGCCCACGGAGCAGACCGCATCTGTTTTCATGCCACGCCAGTGCCAAGGAAGTTATTTGACCTATAGATAAAATATTTTTCTACCTGGTATAACACCTTTTAAGTATTTTAAAAATTTAACTTATTTGGTAAATACCAAAAAAATTACGCACGTATCTCAGAGAAAGATTTTTTAAAAAAAAATTCCCCATATATATACCCTATCTATCTATCTATCTATCTATCTATCTATCTATCTATCTATCTATCTATCTATCTATCTATCTATCTATCTATCTATCTATCTATCTATCTATCTATCTATCTAATCTATCTATCTATCTATCTATCTATCTATCTATCTATCTATCTATCTAATCTATCTATCTATCTATCTATCTATCTATCTATCTATCTATCTATCTATCTATCTATCTATCTATCTATCTATCTAATCTATCTATCTATCTATCTATCTATCTATCTATCTATCTATCTATCTATCTATCTATCTATCTATCTATCTATCTATCTTAATATCTAAGTAACTAACTATCTCTAATAAATTATTATTATAATCCACAACATCCAAACTAATAAACTTTATTCCCATGCAATTCTGATACATTCAGTAAATACTTTTCAATCTTTTGATTTATTTTCGCACACTGACTTATTTGACTTTAAACTATCCTAATGGCAAAGGAACTATTCAACTGGTCACCGTGTGTCTCCTAAATGTACAACTATGCTCCAACATTAGAGTTATTGGAACATTTTCTGACCTAACAACACTTTAAAACTTGCTGTATTTTGAAAATGAGGCTATGCATCATAATAACGTCTTTCACATTTCATGTGTCAATCTAGTCATGCATGTTAATCAATGTTAATCAACTTTGCCAAATGGTTTGGTTTTCCTGGCTGATTCAGGCAACCCATTCTTTCTCTAAAGGCACTAGGAAGAAGGAGCACATGTACGAATTAGTTCTAGCGTATGGAATAAGACATGTACCTCTATACTTGTGTCTGTCTGAGTATTTCATTAGGTTTTGTTTTTCTATTTGTAAGTTATGGTTTGGTGTTTTATGTATTATAGCTATTTTACTTTTTATCTTCTTTTATTCTTCTGTCCTAAAGTGTCTCTAATACTCTCTAGGCTTAGTGATTTTACTAATGGTGTTACTCTAATCAAATTAGAGAGGCTACATACAATTTTTACTTTTAAGTCTTATTCTAATGCTGTTGATGGATGCGTTTTTATTTGTGTGTTCCTTATGAGTTGTGTAACCGAAGTTGTTTTTTATTTACTATCGTTGCAATGTTCTGTAATGTCTAACGCACATAGTGTAAGACAATAAAGACATTCTTATTATAATACATGAACTTAAAAATCTATGGACAACATGCGTGCTGAGCTATTTGTGTTGATCTGTTGCCCCTCATTCCTGGCATACCAAACATTCAAGTAGAAAGCAACGCACTCACTATTTCAGCACTGCTTTCAAAACTAACGGCTAGGCAACAAAACTAACGTGAAAAAAGAGACAAGGAATTCAGTTCATTTTTTTTTTCTGCCTTCTAATTTGTATAAACGGCCGGTTCATTCAAAGCCACTCATGTATTACTCTTTAGTTGAACACAGGCTATTGTACCGGCTAAATCTACAGCTATTGCACTAAATACATTCATTATTACAAGCTGTTGTCGCCGTAGACAGACGGATCATAAACTATATCCTCGTCTATCTGTGCATATCTTCGTGTCATCGATGAAACGAGACAAGTTTCTTACTGCCTGGGCTACGCATAGTGGGCGTTTAGAAACTCCCCCCCCCCCCAATCTTGCATTTGTTTTAATTCTCTAATAATAATAAGGCTTGTCTTCGAGTCCGAAGATTAATGAGGAATGCAGTATTTCCAGTGGCACGCTTCCCAAGCTGTGACCTACATATCTTACCACATCCAGGGCAAGAATAACCATTGTCCACCGGTGGTCGATTTAGATTTTCTTTTCGCTGTCTACGTCTTTCCTCGCCAGCGGATTTTCTTTTGGTCTCAAATGTGTATCCTGCTGTAATTGTATATAACCTCCAGCTGTCTCGTTCTGAGGCCACATGCAACCAGGTGCTTTATTCTATGTCAGCTAAGGCAAGTTGGCGCCTAAGCTGATCTTTAAAGCGTTTCCGTGAGGCACCTCTGTTACGTCGACCACCTTTTAGCTCACCAAAAGCATAGTGTCTAAAACATTTGAACGTGTTCCCCATAGATTCTTGCGCTCCATCATGGACATGCGGTGGGCAAGACCGCACTACAAACAGCGATGTCCTTGCGAACGCGGTATGGACAATATAGATGCCTTGCCTATGGTCCGACAGTTACGCTGGGCAGGGCACGTACACCGTATGGGGGACTTACGTATGCCAAAAGCAGTCTTTTAATTCTCTAATTATATATATATATATAATTATAATTCCGTTTATAAATGTGAAAACAAAAAAAAAGAACTTTTTAACATTTTAGTTAATCACTAGAATGTTCTGTGGCGTTTCATGAGATTTGATGTTTATATCTGAGAAGTGCTCATTTTAAGGAGCATGAACTGAAGCAAAGAACCGACAAGAGGGTGGGTCACAAACATAATGGTTTTTAGTTAGAGGGAAGGGGCACCATTAGAAAAAATTAAGGAATCAACAGTCTAGGCGACGTGTAAGATAGTCTGTTTTACTCTTATAGTTGGGGACATTTTCATAAATGTCGAGAAATCTAAAAATTGTTTTTTGGTGTATCCGGTATTTAGAATGAGGAAATATTGATAAGCTGTGTGTGCTCATTTCCTTAGCTAGCAGAGGCAAGGGATTTAAGGCTCATATCATTTAGGTAACAGCGAATGTATTATGATTAAAACAAAAAAACTGACAACTTTAAATTTAAAACAAATAATAATGAGACTGACTTGAGCAATAAATAGCTTCAGTTTGGGATTTTCTTCAAATCGTGTTCGGATTTCAGTCCTCAGACAAATGAATAGAAACAGACAGCCAAAGTAAAATACAAACAACTTAATTGAAATAGAAAAGTTGTCATTTCAGATCTTACAGGGCAGATATTGTAAAGCTCACATGTTTCTGTGGGATTCGGTAAACCAAGGCGCCATGTAACCAACACAAGCCAACTGCTTTTTCTTTCTCCAAGTAATGTCATGTACACAGCAGATGTCAGGTACCCAGTAGATGTCAGGAACACTAAGAATCCCGCAGATAAAAAATCTCAGCCATCACTGAGATTTGAACTCTACACACTTGTTTAGGGAATTAACGTTTTTACCAGTCAACCACCTCAATCTCCTCTTTTATTACGTTTGTATAGCACAACTTTCCTGCTTATAGCATTGCGCTTTGGGTCAATCTCTTTTGTGGACCAATGGATGGTGGGGGTATCTGGGAGAAGGTTGTCTTGTGCAGCCAATAGGCCATAGGCGCTCAGTAAACATAATTCTGCTCGAGTCGGGTGTCGAACTGGAGCCCCCTTGATAGGTTGCCAAGTGGTTTGAGCCTCTAGCCACATCCTTTGAGAAACAACATAACAAAAAAAGTTAGCCTTAGGGCAATTTAGAACTAAATGACTCCTTCAAAGAACTTTAACAAGAAACAAAAGTACATCAATTATAGCATCAAAAGAATCGCTTGTTGCACAAATTAGTAATAGAACCATACTATGAGAAACAGATGAGTTAAGCCGAAGAATTTCAATAACCACGGCACAAGGAACATGACGTTGTTTGATGACTTTAGTACCGGCTGAAGTAAGCACAATCAAAATGGATAACTTTATACAAACTAAAGACCACACGAGGAGAATGCAAATTTCCAAAACCATGGATACAATACAAGAATGTACCCGGACGATGTTTTTTAAAAAAAATCAAATGACAAAGGAACGAAACAAGAAACATCCAAGAGAGGAGTGTGTGGGAAGCCGCAGTTGATCCATCTCCGTCCATGACATTTACAAAAGGTCCTAATGGGTTCTTGACATTCAAGTAGCGGATGTGGCGGCCTTCCTCATCCTTCATTAGTAGGTGGGCGCCGTAGTGGAGGGAGGGGCGTCGCTAAGATGTGGTGAGAGGGGAATAGACGTGGGACAGAGTTGAGAGTGTTAGAGGTATACAATGAATTGGAGGCTAGACATCTTAGGTTTCGCCCAGTCGTGACGTACTGCCTGTTCCAGTGCTTAGCAGACGACACCAACGGGAAGAGGAAAAGAGACAGAAAGAGAGAGAGAGAGAGAGAGAAAGAAGATGAAAATGAAACAAAAATAAAAAAGAAGCTACACTTTGTTAGGATTTACTTTGTACTTTGTAAAAGTTGTAAAATAACATTTGTAAAAAAAAAATTTCCGTCGCGGTAGCTGAGTGAAACAGGAAGTAAGATCAACACAACCAGACACGAAGTGAGATCAACACAACCAGACACGAAGTGAGATCAACACAACCAGACACGAAGTGAGATCAACACAACCAGACACGAAGTGAGATCAACACAACCAGACACGAAGTGAGATCAACACAACCAGACACGAAGTGAGATCAACACAACCAGACATTTGAGTACCACTGAGGCGAAGATCTTCATTGTTACTGCTTTGACAGAGAATCTTGACAGACCAGACTACATGGATATATTGCAGGTCTCATCGTGGCAATCTGTAGAAAAGCACTTTAGGGCAGACGGATTGGCTAACTGGGATAGAATATTGCCTTCAGTGGTCTCCCACTGTACGTTCTAGCGAACAAACATTGTACGTGGAGAGGACTGAAGAAAGGCCCACTAACTCGTCCCATCCACCATGCTCTTACAGCTGCGGGTGGCGAGGACCCTCCCAAGGGCAGTGGCTGTACATTATAGGGACAAGGAGGAACCCCTCCTGGGCTCAGCTTCCGGCCTTTGGGTTAACTGATCAGACACCATCAAACCCGTGTGAGAGGATTAAAAAGAGAAAAAGAAGGACAGAAAATAAAAAATAAGACAAAGTGCAAAACGTGAGTAAAATGGTAAAATGACAGATTTGGCTTATCATATACTTCTGTGACGAAGTAACCATAAACAAAAAAGGCGTATGGAACTTCATGCCGGACATTTTCTCCCAAAAGTATTTAGTGGTAGAAACAAGCTTTTCTCTGTGGAACGTTATTATTTTTGTGAAAGTAATTTAGTTCCAACTAACAGCAAGAATTTATGAGATGAGGTGGTTGAGCGTTAAAGCGCTTGGCTTCCGAACTGGGGATCCCGGGTTCGAATCCTGGCGAAGACTTGGATTTTTAATTTCGGTATATTTGGGCGCCTCTGAGTCCACCCAGTTCTAATGGTACCTGACAATAGTTGGGGAAAAGTAAAGGTCGTTGTGCTCTCCACATGTCACCCTTGTTAACCGTAGGCCACAAAAACAGATGACCTTTATATCATCTGCCCTATAGACCACAAGGTCTGAAAGGGGAACTTTACTTCACAAACAGCAAGAAAAAAACTCATTTTATTTTCTACCATAACCCATAGAAGTTTCATTTCGAGACGAGTCATTGGTCATTGCATTTTGGTACAAGTTTTTTTGTTTTTTTGAAGGGCAATCTGTGTAAATATTACAGACAAAAAAAAAGGAATTGCACTGAAGCCTTTTTAAAATGACAAATCAACTTGAGTTTTAACGATCTTCAAAAAACAATGTTTTATCATGAGCCTCTAAATGAATATCTAGTCGACTGGCTCCTCTCTTAGTCACATTGTATTTGCATTGATTCTTTCCTTGTACTATTCATCCAACACATTAGGAAACATCCTTTGTGTCAACAATGCACCTAGCACAATTAAATAAACTACACACTTTAAAGCACAGGTAAATTATTTGGAGCACTGGTGAATAGAAATATTTGTTCTGAGAAACTAAGATGAGATATCTAGACTACATTAACAAGGGCCCTAACTGTGACTGACTGACCCACACACACACACATTCTCACACTTGAGATGATTGACAAAATATGAAAATGTAAACCTGTTATTACTTTATCTTGTGCCTAGAACTACAAAGCAACATTTACGATCGAGACGGACGCTGTTCATTTTCCCCCAAAGGATTTTTTATTCCCAGTTTCGTCCCAGTACATTTTTTATACAGTCAACTGACTAATTTTGAAAAGTAATTTTTTTTTTTTTTTACAAGAAAGATAGAGGTTATGACCATAGACATACATAAATATAGACTGGCCGATTAAAGAGTTTTATGAAATGAAAATTTGTGACTTGCAATTTTTTGTTTTTATTATACAGATTTAAGAGCAGTATAAAAGTTAAGTATTCATATCTATTTCAGCCACACACCTATATTTATTGTAAATAAGGAGGCAGTGTAGTTTTGCCATAGAGTTTAGTTTAATCTCTAAGAATGAAGATCATGAAATATTTCATAATTCGGAAATCCGAATACAATAGATATACATGTTTTCCAAGTTACATGAAGTTACTTCCTTCTGCCAGTCTATAGTTATTTATGTCTATGGTTATGAAATATTTCTAGAAGAACAAAGAAGCCCATTCACTATTCTCTCACTTAAGGGCAATTTAAAAAAAAGAAATTGAATCCAGTTTTTGGAAAAACTTGGCACTTTTAGAAATCAGGCTACGCACTATAAATGACACTAAGGTCAATTTTTCCTAGTCGATTCTTTTAGATTTCTTTCAATCCAATTTTAATGTTAATTCATGTTTTTAAATAACCTGAAAGTGTGTTCGAATTTTCTCTTCCTTTAATCTTACAAATTACAAAGTTCTATTACGATAAGGAGCAACAAAAATAGTTTCTAAAAGCAAACTCAGATTTCCTTTTTCCCTATCATGTTATTTCTATATTTCCATGTTGAATTAAAAAGTCGAAGAATAGTTAGACATTAATTATAGAGCTTTTTTTTTGGGGGGGGGGGGGGGCGATTTTAAGCGGCCTTCGAAAGGGGTAAAAACGCTATTAGTTTTGTGTGGTTTGTCTGTCCGTCCGTCCATCCCGTTTAGATCTCGTAAATAGAAAAGATACTGAAACTCCGTCATCATAATAGTGATGAGTCCATTCAAAGTTCTGATGCAACGGCTACTTTTTTTTTCTATAAGAGAAAAATTTTATTTTTTAAATCAACTATTTAAGCAGTTTTTTCATAAAAATACACCTTTTTACAACTATTGACTATTAATAGTAACAAACACAGGAGGCTATTTAGTAAGGGATATGACTATTTACCATATTTTGTACAAATGTATTGCTAAGTTTGATAAGTTCTGTCATACTAACTATTACATTTACACAAAATGTTTACTTTTTTTTTTAAGAGACAAAATCTATGAGGAACATAATTGAAAACAACAATTCATAAGTAGTTTGTTCATATGATCGCGTGAGGAGCAGCAGTAGCAGTAGCAGCAGCAGCAGCACAGTTCCACATCCGGTAGAGGACACACTTGATAACTAAAGGAATCATGTTTTTTTACGTTTTATTTTTGTTTTGTTGAGACGTTGACTAAGAGATTGACCCTTTGTAAAACAATAAGATCAAATAGATAATCATTAAATACAATTAGATCAATTAGATAATCACTATATGACATCAGTTAGGCCAAGTTCACATGTAACTTCACATTCACTTTCACCTATCCTTTGGTCTGCTGGACCGTTGCGGCACCACACAAGATCAGTCAACCTTTTTTCTCCATTCTTCTCTGACATTTTCGTTTGATAGAATTTCATTCTGATATTCTTTCTGAAAATATTGAAATCCTGAATTTTTACCTGCCTGGGTGAACCACTTCGGGGGGCCGATTTTTAGTTTGTGTTTCCACACAAACTGTCTTTGTAACCTTGTTATTATTACGTTAGTATCTAGCATCCATTCAACATATTCTCAAATGTGTAAGTATTTTAGATTGAATATTTTACGTACTATTTTATGACTAGAATTTGTTTTTTTTTTCATAGATGGTCACACGCCTTCTTAGGGTTTGTCTGTTTCATAATAAGAGAATCTTGTGCAACGTAGGACAATGACACTGAAGCCAATGTGATTAGCTTTCATTCAAATTGATGAACGGGCCTCCATTTGATTCATTGGGGGATAACATTGGGAGATGTTCTTGAACTTTTTTCTTTTTTTTTTTGTAGTAACATTTGAAGATTGATACATGGGATGATGAATGCATTGGAACTCTTGTATTTCTTCAACACCGCCGCCCCCGCTTTTAATATATTTTTTGTCTCGGCAATGATAAAGAAAATATATTTGAAAAATACATGATATTAATTATATGAATTCATTTTGTATACAGGCTCCATATTCTCTCAAGTCTTTTCCATTCTGTTTGTTTAATCGTGTCTTCATGTTGTCTTTCTTTGGCTTACATTCTCTTCGATACGTCTCTCTTCTGTTTGTCTTTTTTTGATCTCTCTAATTCTCCCTCTCTCTTTCTATTTCATTCCACTCTCTCTCTTCTCTTTATATCACCCATTTTATTTTGCCTTTCTTTTCTAGATGTCACTTCTCTGTTTTCTTTATATTTACCCCCTCCTCCCACACCCTTTGCCTTTCCTCTTTGCATTCTTTGTTTCATATCTCGTTGATACTTTCCATTGAATCTAGTTTAATTCCCTTGCTTCTCTTTCTCTCTCTTTGAGAAGGTTTGCTGTTTGATCCCATAAGAAAAGTGCCTAATTCATGTTGAAATTAGTCCGTCCCTATGTCTTGGGCAGTTAATTGCCCATTTAATTTACTCTGGAATTAATGTTCTCTAAATCCTCTCTTGAAATAAGCGAAAATTTAAACTGACAATGTTGTTAACTAAATCATTAGGTGAGAAAACGTGTCTTTGTCATCCTTTAACTCATTAGAACATAGAAGAAGTATCGATTTAAAGAGAGTGCATGAAAATAAAGTGTGTTGCTGACATTTGGGGTGAGTGAGTGTGCGCGTGAGACAGACAGACAAAAAGACAGAAGAACAGAAAAAAAGATGGAGACATTAACGGCTGCCTTCTCGTCCAACTGCAAACGGAAGTCTCATCAAATGAAACCGTATCGTTTCCTTCTATTCAATCTCATCTTCCCTTTGTGTTCCGGGATCGGGCCACATCAGGCAGGAAAGGCTGTACAAACTGACCAAGGAATCCTTCAGGTCGAAGATACACAATACCCAGGTGACACCGTTGGCCGGGGGGGGGGAGTCACTAGCTCCCCTGTTCCTTACGATGTTCACTTGTGTTCACCCTGTGGGGGCGTCACGTTCGTGGGGGTTCACCCGCCCTGCCATATTGTCAGAAAGCGTGGCCTCAAAGAACTGTGGGTCACGTAGGAAAGGGAAAGTTCGCGCCCTGGCTTTGTGATCGGTGGCTTCAGTAACAACTTTTTATCTTTGAGTTCACTCCCTTTTCATTCTCCGTCTTCACCACCGTCTGCCTACAGAGACCTGCCCCCCCCCCCCCCCATTCAAACAGTTACATTTTCCACAGTTCAAATTAAAGGGGCCCTTTTTTCTTTTTCTTTCTTACAAATCCAGATTCTGGTTACAGTAATTTTTTTTTAAATTTTGTGTGTCCACTTTATTGAATAAAGTAATATATATAATTGTCTAAAAGTGTTTACATTTTTAGTAAAATCTTATTATGACGTGCCCTTTCTGACGTCTTTCTATCTTAGAAAGCTATGGAAATTTAACATCGATAAAACAATGATTAAACTTTTTTATACAACAACCATCAGCAGTCTAATTAACTTTGCCATCACCTGCTGTTATGGTAATATTTCACTGGCACAAAGACTTAGAACAAATAGACTAATTTAAAAAGCATCGTATATCACTTGAACACAGCTACCATCTTCAGCTACCATCTTCAGCTACCATCTCTTGAAGAGCTTTTTTCATCAAAGATACCTTTCCAAAACATTCACGATTCTTAAAGACAACATGCACCCATTAATCCACTGTTACATAAGATCTGAACGAAGTGGTCTTCTCCTTTCCATTAGGACTAAAACAAAGATTTTAAAACTCCTTCATCCCACTTCCGGTCAGAGTGTTACAAAATCATCTGTCAGCATCGAGAAGTTCATAGAAGTCGAATTTATAAAGCGATGGCTATGTGTATGTATATATGTTTCATGTGTGAATGTTGTTCGTATTTGCATCTATATTGTTATTGTACAGTAGTTACGTTGAGGTTGTCAATTGTAGTCAAACTGAATTTCCATTTGATTGGATCAATAAAAATTATATCTTATCTTATTTCGGTACAAAAAATGAGATAGATAGTTAGTTCATTAGTTAATTGATTAATTCGATAGTTGCTAAATCTGTTAATTAATTTAATTAATTTAATTTAATTTTCACTAACTAATTGATTACGTATTTAAACTAACTAACCAATCAACTAACCAATCAAGTATATGTTACCAACTACTTTTTATTGTTTAACTTATCAACTTACTAATTAATTATCTATATTACAAAGTAAATAATGAACTGACTAATTAATTATTCATTCAACATACTAACTAAACAACCAATTGAGTATTTAATTAATTTAACAGTTAGTTAAGTATTTGTTTAGTTGGCTGCCTGACATCGCCCCTGTCAATTCGTCTGCCTGTATTTCTTACATTTTGCCTTCTTTGTAAGGTATCTATTTCAAAACTATTTCTTGACGTGTATAACAGAATAATACATGGGTTTAACAGAATTATACATGTGTTAAACAGAAATATACACATGTTTAACAGAATTGTACATGTATTTAACAGGATTGTACACGTGTTTAACAGAATTATACATGTGTTTAACAGAATTATACATGTGTTTAGCAGAATTCTAACAGAATTGTAGCCAAATATCTTTTGAATTATTCCAGGTGAGAGACATGAAGGGACTTCATAGGTCAGTCTTCTTTTTCTTCCTCGTTCTCTTTATAATTATGTTGAAGGGTTCAGAAGACTAGACCAATATATGAGATGAACTGTTGGAGCGTTCAAATGACTAGACAAATATACGAGATGAACTGTTGAAGGGTTCAGAAGACTAGACCAATATATGAGATGAACTGTTGGAGCGTTCAAACGACTAGACTAATATACGAGATGAACTGTTGTAGCGTTCAGATGACTAGACCAATATATGAGATAAACTGTTGGAACGTTCAGATGACTAGACCAATATATGAGATAAACTGTTGGAACGTTCAGATGACTAGACCAATATATGAGATGAACTGTTGGAGGGTTCAGATGACTAGACCAATATCTGAGATGAACAGCGCAGTGGTTTCCGAATCAAGCAGGTCTCCATATAGTTTTTCTTTCTATAAGTGTTTTGGGGCCAGTGTCTTGTTCGGGCCTATTGATAGAGAATGAAGTCAACATTCTTGGCGACACCTCACATAGGCAGATTTCGCTAGTTCCATTATTTAGCTTCCAGAGCATGTTTTGTCTTATTCTGTTCTGTACGATTGTGTCTGGTTCTCTAGTTATCTCACGGAATTTTTAATGAAGTTTTTAGGCCTAAAAGAAATGCTGTTTGTGTACTTAGTTCAGCTGGAGTGTAAAGTCTGTGCTACAGACGTAGTGGACATTTGTTTGTGTAACTAGTTCAGCTGGAGTGTAAAGTCTGTGCTACAGACGTAGTGGACATTCGTTTGTGTAACTAGTTCAGCTGGAGTGTAAAGTCTGTGCTACAGACGTAGTGGACATTTGTTTGTGTAACTAGTTCAGCTGGAGTGTAAAGTCTGTGCTACAGACGTAGTGGACATTTGTTTGTGTAACTAGTTCAGCTGAAGTGTAAAGTCTGTGCTACAGACGTAGTGAACATTTGTTTGTGTAACCAGTTCAGCTGGAGTGTAAAGTCTGTACTACAGACGTAGTGGACATTTGTTTGTGTAACTATTTCAGCTTTACTGTAAAGTCTGTGTTACAGACGTAGTGGACATTTGTTACCTGATTGAATTGAAAACTCGAACATTGCAATAAACGTATTAGCTACCATAGGTTTCAAAACATCAAATCAACTTTCGATATCAACCAACTTTTAATTTATCAACTTATTATTAACACGTGAACGCTACACCATGTGTTACATTTATTGTGATATCTATGAGCCTGAAGGAGGGCACATTTAGTAATAAGTAAAAAAAATATTATTTTTACACTGAGTGTACAGAAATCCTCATTGCATTAGTAAGAAATCAAGGGAGATAAGTGGCACATCACAACAACACTTTAAGGAATAGAAAACATTTTGAGGTAGGTCAATAAAATGAAATAACAGTAATAAAATAAAATGCGCATTACGGCTTGATTGGTATAAGTGACCAGCTACAACAAGCTGGTCGTTTCATATCTCGAAATGTGTAGTAATAAAAAGGGTCGGCTGAAAATGTTTAAAAATAGAATCCTGTGCTACTACACATAGAAACACCCACATGCATGCATATAAATAAAAAAAAAACAACAACATGGTTCTTCAATAATTCGTCAGCATGCACTACGCAAGCAGCCACACGCCACAATTCCACTCTGTTAATCCTTCTCTTTTGAAACGTGTGGCTCGAGAGCCGCACCAGCCTTCCACATTCCCCCCCCCCTTCTTTCGTTTTTCTCCACCCCAGTAGTCTTTCTCTCCTCTACGACTTTAGCCCCCTCCCCCCAATACTTGATATTCCGATGTGAACCACTTCAAAATCTATGTTGTTGTTTTTTAAGTCAACTAAGTCAGTCGTGTCCAACCCAGAGCACGGAGTGACGGCATTTCTCTCTCTCTCTCTCTCCCTATCATACTTATGTATTAGACCGTCTCTACTATTCATCCCCAGAACTTTGTCAAGTCACGGGTATAGATAAATAGCGTCACTGTTACGTCGAAGTGCAGAACCGCGATACCCCCTCCTCCCCCCCTCTCCCGCTAATACAAAATGTTTGCCCCTCTCAATAGCCTATTGCAATATGCAGTCATTCCTGACATATTTGTCGGGGCAGACATTTTTTCCCTCTTTTCTTCTCTAAATGTCAATTCAACAGGTGTTGCCCCGCCCTCTTTCCTATGGCTTGCAATTGTATCTTGTCCTGCACCTTTTCAAAGATTGCCAAGACTGTTAATATGTTGGTAAGGAATTAAAAAAAAACTATTTTGAAAAGCCACCGCTTTACTACTACAGCTTAAAAAGAAATAGAGAATACAATAGAATTTCTGATAGCAGCAGAATGGGGTCCTTACTTTCAGGGAGCGATGCCTTGTCAACATTCTGCTGTCGTGGGGATACTTTTGCTTATATTTGCAGCCTGGCTCAAACATTTTGAAGCAAAAATATTTATTTTAAGTCTGGCTTATTACACCACTAAAACACACGAAACTTAGACTCACAGATAGTACTATAACTTTGTCGAGTACAATAACTTTAATTAAGTTCCAGGAAACTGTAAGTTAAGATACGAACTTCAGTGAATTTAAATATTCCAAACATTCAAGGGTATTTAAAAGCATACTTTTTGTTGTACCTTATCTTCTATCAACTCACTTTGTCTGTGTGGTACAAGGCTTCTATCAAGTCACTTTGTCTGTGTGGTACAAGGCTTCTATCAAGTCACTTTGTCTGTGTGGTACAAGGCTTCTATCAAATCACTTTGTCTGTGTGGTACACGTCATTTCTACCACTTCCCATTCTTGGATCAAGTGGAAACTTGGCACACACTTAGTCATTGTCGTATACAATACTGGAATCAGTCACAAAATTAACCAGTTAATTAATTATAAAGTCGCTATTTTTTAAATTTTATATAGAAATGGAGATAAATATTGCAGTATTAAGAGAAGAGAGAGAGAGAGAGACAGATGTCGGTAATTTGCAGTTGTTTCCCTTATATGAGCTTTGTTTTCTTTTTGAAGTATTTAAAAAAAATATTTTGCTAGTTGAGCCTTTAGTATGTCCACAAGCATCGTCTATGGTCAGCACCAAATGTTGCGGTATCCTCAGTGGAGCTCTTTTAATCTTGCAGGTTAACCTCAACGTGATTAGAAATTCTACTGACCTCTTCCTTCAGCTCCAATTCACGTTCATGCTTATCCCGACATTGCGGTGTCTGTTTTCTTATATCGAGTGGAAATGTCTATGTCCCGTGAAATGTTTCCAATTTTCATGATTGCACGTTTTCAAGTAAATGTAGAGCTTGCAGTAAAATCAGCGAACATTTCGTGTAGATTAGGATGACATTCATGGACATTTCGTGTAGATTAGGATGACATTCATGGACATTTCATGTAGATTAGGATGACATTCATGGACATTTCATGTAGGTTAGGATGACATTCATGGACATTTCATGTAGATTAGGATGACATTCATGGACATTTCATGTAGATTAGGATGACATTCATGGACATTTCATGTAGATTAGGATGACATTCATGGACATTTCATGTAGATTATGATAACATTCATGGACATTTCATGTAGATTAGGATGACATCCATGGACATTTCATGTAGATTAGGATGACATTCATGGACATTTCATGTAGATTATGATGACATTCATGGACATTTCGTGTAGATTAGGATGACATTCATGGACATTTCATGTAGATTAGGATGACATTCATGGACATTTCATGTAGATAAGGATGACATTCATGGACATTTCGTGTAGATTAGGATGACATTCATGGACATTTCATGTAGATTAGGATGACATTCATGGATATTTCGTGTAGATTAGGATGACATTCATGGACATTTCATGTAGATTAGGATGACATTCATGGACATTTCATGTAGATTACGATGACATTCATAGAAATTTCGTGTAGATTAGGATGACATTCATGGACATTTCATGTAGATTAGGATGACATTCATGGACATTTCATGTAGATTAGGATGACATTCAAGGACATTTCGTGTAGATTAGGATGACATTCATGGACATTTCGTGTAGATTAGGATGACATTCATGGACATTTCATGTAGATTAGGATGACATTCATGGACATTTCATGTAGATTAGGATGACATTCGTGGACATTTCGTGTAGATTAGGATGACATTCATGGACATTTCGTGTAGATTAGGATGACATTCATGGACATTTCATGTAGATTACGATGACATTCATAGAAATTTCGTGTAGATTAGGATGACATTCATGGACATTTCATGTAGATTAGGATGACATTCATGGACATTTCATGTAGATTAGGATGACATTCAAGGACATTTCGTGTAGATTAGGATGACATTCATGGACATTTCGTGTAGATTAGGATGACATTCATGGACATTTCATGTAGATTAGGATGACATTCATGGACATTTCATGTAGATTAGGATGACATTCGTGGACATTTCGTGTAGATTAGGATGACATTCATGGACATTTCGTGTAGATTAGGATGACATTCATGGACATTTCGTGTAGATTAGGATGACATTCATGGACATTTTGTGTAGATTAGGATGACATTCATGGACATTTTGTGTAGATTAGGATGACATTCATGGACATTTCGTGTAGATTAGGATGACATTCATGGACATTTCATGTAGATTAGGTTGACATTCATGGACATTCAATGTAGATTATGATTAAATTAACGGACATTTCATGTAGATTAGGCTGATTTCAAGTCATTGTGTTCAAAATAGAATTCAGGACTTTAACCAAAACTATTAAAAGCTTATGAGAGTGATCGTCGAGCGGAGCCACGTAAGATTGGTTACAGCTGTACTAAACGCCGAGTTATTTTAAGCCACATCAACTAACAAGACAACAACATCTATTAACAAGACAACATCTATTTACAAGACAACATCTATTTACAAGACAACATCTATTTACAAGACAACATCTATTTACAAGACAACATCTATTTACAAGACAACATCTATTTACAAGACAACATCTATTTACAAGACAACATCTATTTACAAGACAACATCTATTTACAAGACAACATCTATTTACAAGACAACATCTATTTACAAGACAACATCTACATACTAAACAACATGTCAGCATTATCTTATAAAAAATATCAACTCACAAAACAACAACTGAGCAAACATCACACCATATATCCACGTTCTAAACTGCATTAACCTCTAAATCAATTCTACGACCAATATGCCTGGTATCACTCTATAGACAACATTTACCTACTAAACATTGATACCCACATGAATGCGATTAGGATTTAAGAAACTTAAATTACTATACGTAAGCAGAGTAGCTTCTTCAAACACAATAGTTCAATGTTATAAACTCTATTTAATGAAACTATTGAGTATTTGAGCTAACTTTTATTTCATAGCGTCTTTTCATTTTCAAATTCCTATAAGCTTTATGCCTAGCAACCACATACTTCCGGAATATATATGTAAATATGGTACCTTAAACTTGAATTGACGTGGGTTTAAATGTAGAAACTTAGCAGCAGTATATATCTAAATGTACTAACTCTACAAAATGTTATATAATGCTATGCAGTTATGATATTGATTACATCACCAGTTTGAGATCTGCGAAGTACAAACAACGAATACTTCAGAATGCACGAGATATCCTGGGCCTTACGGAATGTAGTAAATATACTGTATCAACAGGCTGTGCGTCCGTCATTTCCACCCACTGATAGTTTCAATTGAATGAACGGGTTGAAAATGTTTAGATTGGCTTTGAATAAAATAACTGAATCCTTGAAGTCTCCGTCCAATGCACCTTGAGGTCGATGTAGTGTGTCATCAGTAGATATATCGGGTCTGATGTAACTTAGAAAAGTCGATGTAAAATGTCATCATTAGAAATATTGGGTCTGGCGCCGATGGTAGTGTAAAATGTCGTCCCTAGACCATCATCATCTCTCTCTCTCTCTATGATTCTCTTCAGGGCTCAAGAGCTGGGACACCACGTAAAGGAAAGATCACTCTGTTATTTCTACAAGTCATACTAGAGTTACCTTACGAAAAAAAAAAAGAGGGGGGGAGAACAAGTTGTATTCACCCGTCACAAACTAGCGGGGCTGGTCTTAACCGTTGTGACCAAATCGTTGTGACGATTGGAGTTTTCCATATTGATTGACACCCCAAAATGACCATTTTTGTCTATATATTTCAGGAGATTTGTACGTTTTCAAAAGATTTTAAAAATTTTCTGAGATTTCCATGACTTAAGGCCGGTTCTACATGATCATACCACGTGCTACGCCGCCGTTTGACTAGTTAGATATAATTGTTCCAATGTAAACTTTTATTAGGTGATGCAGTATGTCGTCATTTGGTTTCTTTGATCCAGCGTAATGTTTTGATCAACTGAATATTTCTTTTGGCCCTGAATAAGTATTGACAGGACAATTGACCATTTTCTATATCACTACACAATTATGACTTATTAGTATGCAAACAAATAGTTCACTTGACTCATTGCTGAATGTTGGTTCAAGTCTAGTTTTTTATTTATCGTAAGAATATGGAAAATGTGTAGGCCAAAACCATAGCGATATCATATATAAAAAAATATTTACTAATGCTGGGATGTCTTGTTAGGTTATTCTTATAAACAATAGCAATGTGTGTGTGTTTGGAATTTATAAGCTAGGTGTTGAGTTCCAGCTTCCCACCGCGCTGGGCGCTATCAGAACGAAGCACTAACGCCACCCAACACGGACAATGCTATCTGCTAAATCCTTTAGGCGGCACTCAGGATCCCCCATTGAATGGCTTTTTTGTTTTTTCGTGGATCATAAGCGGGGACTAGGGCACGTCGAGAGAAAGGAAGAGGCGTTGGTCTGAGGGGGGTGTTTGCTGGGAGGTTGGGGGTGAAGGATAGCTTTGATGTCGTGCTGAGTCTTTTGTAAAGGACAATGGATGTGATGTTTGAGTAGACAGAGGAGACTGGGACACTCCACTTACCACCACCCGTCCCAGTAGTGAAGTATTATGGTTGTTGTGACGTAGAAATATATATAGACCATTCTCTGATACACCCTGGGACACTCCACACTTACCACCACCCGTCCCAGTAGTGGAGTAGTATGGTTGTTGTGACGTAGAAAAATATATAGACCATTCTCTGATACACCCTGGGACACTCCACACTTACCACCACCCGTCCTAGTAGTGGAGTAGTATGGTTGTTGTGACATAGAAGTATATATAGACCATTCTCTGATACACCCTGGGACACTCCACACTTACCACCACCCGTCCTAGTAGTGGAGTAGTATGGTTGTTGTGACAAAGAAGTATATATAGACCATTCTCTGATACACCCTGGGACACTCCACACTTACCACCACCCGTCCCAGTAGTGGAGTATTATGGTTGTTGTGACGTAGAAATATATATAGACCATTCTCTGATTCACCCTGGGACACTCCACACTTACCACCACCCGTCCCAGTAGTGGAGTATTATGGTTGTTGTGACGTAGAAATATATATAGACCATTGTCTGATTCACCCTGGGACACTCCACACTTACCACCACCCGTCCCAGTAGTGGAGTATTATGGTTGTTGTGACGTAGAAATATATATAGACCATTCTCTGATACACACTGGGACACTCCACACTTACCACCACCCGTCCCAGTAGTGGAGTAGTATGGTTGTTGTGACGTAGAAATATATATAGACCATTCTCTGATACACCCTGGGACACTCCACACTTACCACCACCCGTCCCAGTAGTGGAGTCTTATGGTTGTTGTGACGTAGAAATATATATAGACCATTGTCTGATACACCCTGGGACACTCCACACTTACCACCACCCGTCCCAGTAGTGGAGTCTTATGGTTGTTGTGACGTAGAAATATATATATATAGACCATTCTCTGATTTAAAAAAAAAGGCTTGAAATGTGTTGACCTTTCTTCTGGCATATTGAGATATGGATACGTCTAAGTGGGGTATTTACTTCCGGTAAAAATAATGATGCTCGGGTTATGACATAAATACATGTACACCCTGTGAACAAAATAAACTTTAAACAAAAAAAGAAAAAGATATTTTCATAAATGGAATTGAATCAATTAATAGCAAGCTTTCTTATGTTATCTTATAAAATACAGACGTTTCTTCAAAAAGAACCAAAGAAGATGATTACGTTCTACGCGTCTTCCTAGAATACTAGATCAATCTAGTCATGCTAATAAATGACTTAAATTCATTGGTTTTCCTAAGAGAAGAAGGAGCATTTGTACAAATTTGTCTTAGCAAATGGAACAAGGAATGTGCCTTTATCTTTTCTGTCTTTTTGAGTATTTTATTAGGTTTTGTTTTTGTATTTGAAGATTATGGTTCAGTGTTTTATGTATTATTACTACTTTACTTTAGAGTCTTCTATACTGAAGGCTTTCTAAATTTAGTGATTTTACAAAATGTGTTACTCTTGTCAAATGTGAATATTCGTTTGTTATGAATCTCACTGCTCTACTTTGTGTCTGTTCCAGTTTCTTAATGTTTTCTTGACTTTAGGGGTCACAAACAGAGGATGCATATTCTATTATTGACCTAACCAACGTTAAATAACATTTTAGTTTTATGTTATTATTTGATTTGTAGAAATAGCTTTCAATAAATCCTTATGCTTTGTTTGATTTTTTTAAAATAATTTCATCAAAGGGGATTCTATGACAGTTTTTCATTTATTATAACACCTAGGTATTTTGCGTTTTTAGTCTGTGTTACTGGTTTACCATGAATAAGTTAAGTGGAATTAATTTGTTTTAGTTTGTTTTTTTTCGTACAATTATTAAGTGACACTCTTGTAGGTGGAAAGACATGCTCCAATCTGATTCCCATTTCTGTAATTCATCTAATTATTGTTGTAGCGTATTGATGAGTATTTTAAAAACAAAATAATTATTTTTGCGCACTTTTCAGCACTTTTCTCAGCTCTTTCGCTTTTAGCACAAAGTAATATTTTGTTTTTTAGTTGGCAATAGAAAGCTCTTGACATTGCTTTATTATTACTATACTTATGTACAATTTTGCTTTTTGATAGTGCTATATTAGTAAGTTGTCTCTAATATAGCTCCTCCTTCGTGATCGAAGATGAGCACATTTCTTATATCCTATGGACTCGAAGATGACTATAAAGTCCAATCCTCGCTTGAAAAAGGTGGTGAATGTCATGGATGGGTTAGGTCAGTTGCAGATAGACCTGCTTCTTCTTTCAGGGTTTTGTTGGTTCGGCGCTCTTTCATCCTGGCCACTCTTCTTGCTTCAAATCTCGAGACTCCGAGACTCACAGCTTCACGCCATGAGGGGCGATCAAGAGCTAGTGCTTCCCAGTCATGAATGTCGATATTGCATTTCTTAAAGGAGCTCATGAGAGTGTCTTTATAGCGCTTGTATTGACTGTTGATGTGTGTTTTATATAGGTTGCACCAATCGGTGTTTGGGAGTAACATCCCTTGTAACTGTTGTGAAGATAGATAAAATAGAACGAAAGAAAACTGACAACAGAAACAACCTAATAGATTGCTGGTTTTGTGGAGGCAGACATGCAGTGAACAGAACATCATGTCCGGCTTGGGGAAAAATTTGCAATAAATGCAAAGGTAAAAATCATTTTGCAGTTAAGTGTAAAACTAAGAATAAAATACATATGCTATGGATTAATTTGACGGAGAGGAACACTTAAACTCAATAAATGTGTTGAACATCAATAAGGACAGAATGACAGCTCTATTCATGATAAATGGTCAACAAAAAAAAGATTTCAACTGGACACAGGAGCTGATGTTAACATTATATGTAAGAAATATGTTAAACAGACCCAAATTAAGAAGACTGTTCAAACATTAACAATGTGGAATAATTCCAAATTAAAAACAGAGGGCACTGCTAACTTAATACTAACGAATCCTAAAAACAAAAAGAATTATTTGGTAACATTCACAGTTGTAAAGAACTATTATTAATGTTTATTAGGCCGTAAAACATGCCAAAGTTTAAGTCTGATCACATTAAATGAAGATAGATTCATATCACAAGTAAACACTATGGATTGTCATCTGGGAGATTTAGGTGAAACATCATTAACTGTCAATGAGAACATAGCTCCGGTGGTATCACCTTGTCGTAATATACCATTTGCATTTCAAAAGAAAGTGGAAGCAGAAATAGAGACATTAGTAAAAAGGAAAATATTAATTCCTGTAAATGAACCAACAGATTGGGTCAGCCAGATGGCTGTGGTTCAAAAGCCAAATGGGGATTTAAGGATCTGCATTGACCCAAGACATCTTAACACTGCTTTAAAAAGAGAACATTATAAGTTACCAACTTTGGAAGCTGTAATGCCACAGTTCCTAAATGCTAAAATATTTTCTAAATTAGATGTAAAGGAGGCTTACTGGCATGTACGTCTAGATGAAAAGTCTAGTCTACTAACAACCATGATCACACCTTATGGGCGGTACAGATGGTCAAGACTTCCTTTTGGACTAAGTGTAAGTGGAGAAATATTCCAGAAGAAGTTAACAGAAGCATTGTTGGGATTAGAAGGATGCATTAATGTGGCTGATGATATCGTGATTGTGGGATGTGGTCAGTCCAAAGAAGAAGCAGAAAAAGATCACTCTGACAAACTGAAGAGATTAAGAGAGAGATGCAAAGAGCAGTGCATTAAATTAAATGAAACAAAAACAGTAGAGAAACAAGACCAGATAAGTTTCATGGGACACTGCATTTGTGTGCAAGGCATAAAGCCTGACATAAAGAAGATCAAAGCTATTCTGGAAATGAAGAAACCAGAAAATAGCCAGGAAGCAAGAAAATTATGTGGAATGGTGCAGTATTTGTCAAAATTTTTGAACAATCTAGCCGAAGTGTCTCAACCATTAAGAGAACTAACAAAGAAAGATTGCAAGTTTAGATGGACTGAAAAATGTGAAGAGGCATTCAACAAGATAAAAACAATGATTACAAATACTCCAGTCCTTATATTCTACAACCCTGACAAGAAACTTGAAATACAAGTGGAAAGTAGTCAACATGGACTTGGAGCTGTACTAATGCAAGAAGGACAACCATTAGAATTTGCCTCTAGAGCATTGACACCAACTGAAAAACGGTGGGCTCAGATTAAAAAAGGACTACTTGCCGTTGTTTTTGGGCTAGAAAGATTTAATCAATATACTTTTGGAAGACATGTCATAATAATAAATGGTCATAAGCCACTTGCAAACATCTTAAAGAAGCCTCTAAACCAGGCTCCAAGAAGATTACAAAACTTGATGTTGAGAAGCAATCGTTATGATTTCTCTTTTCAGTGGGTAGAAGGAAACAGTTTACACATTGCTGACACATTATCACGACTGTGCAATCAAGAGGAGAAGCAAGATGAAGTTTTTAACATATGCCAGACACAAGTTATGGACATACCAGATCCGTTATTAGAAAGAATAAAACAAGAAACAGACTTAGATGACACATTAAGTAAATTATCAAAGCAAATTATGAATGGATGGCCTCAAAGAAAACAAGATTTAGACAACAGGATAAAACCATATTTTGATTTTGCTGATACTTTGGGACTTAGTAATGGAGTAATTTTGAAAGGAGAAAGGGTAGTCATACCTTTCAGTATGCGTCAAGAAATGTAAAAAAAACCTGCACACAGCATACATTGCATTTGATGGAATGATGAGGAGGGCCCGACAGACGATGTTCTGGCCAGGCATGGCTGATGAAATAAAGCAGATGGCAGAGACATGCACTGCTTGTCAAGAAAGAAAACCTATGAACCAGAGAGAAACACTTATACAACATGATGAAGGAAATGTACCATGGGAAAAAGTTGGAGCTGACCTGATGGAAGTGGATGGAAGACAGTATCTAATTACTGTTGACTATTACTCTAATTTTATTGAGTATGATTATCTTTCAACAACAACATCACAAGATGTGATTAGAAAATTGAAAGGACAATTTGCTCGTTTTGGTGCTCCAAAAATGTTAATAACAGATGGCGGTCCACAATTTAGTTCAAATGAGTTTTTGAGATTCACTAGGCGATGGAACATCAATCACATCAGATCAGATCCTGGTTATCCGAGAACAAATGGGAAGGCGGAAGCTGCTGTAAAGATAATGAAGAATTTAATACTGAAAACTAAACACAATGGTGATGATCCATATGAAGCTTTACTGGAACTCAGAAATACACCTCGGCCCAGCTGAAATGTGTCTCAAAAGAAATCCTCGGACATTGATTCCCAGCACTTCAAAGTGTTTAAATGAACATGGTGTAGCTGAGAAGAAAGAGAATTACAAACAACAAGTAAAAAGACAATATGATAAGCAAGCTCGGGATTTACCAAAACTCCATCTAGGGCAAACTATTTATTACCAAAACCCAGGTCAAACAGGATGGTATCCTGGAATGATCAGGGAACAACTATCTCCAAGATCTTATGTGATCAAGGGAGATAATGGAGGACTATACATATGCAACAGATTTCATATTAGGCCAAGGAAAACTATTCTGAAAGACACTGACACTGATATCTATGATGGGAATGTCTTAGATGATAATGATGATAATGAAAGGCCAGATTTCTCTTATAACTGTTCTCAGCATGCATCACAGTCTGAAGTAGTTTCTCATGTACCAGACAATAATTGTGATAGAAATCTGTGGCATTTTACGTCTCGAGAGACGATCTTTTCCCTTTGCAGCTTCTTGTGTGACTAAAGAGGCCAATCCTTGATACACAGCTGCGATCGCAGGTTGGGCATATATAATCACCAGGCGCCGTTGCATTTTCACCCTTCTTTCTGCTTCTGTTGTGTATGGCATCTGCAATCTTTGACCCTTCCTTTATGCGGATCTGTCCAGTGCCACCTCTTTCCAGTTGCCAGTGTCGATTTTGAAGAGCTTCATGTCGCGTTTGCATACATTCGTATAACGTAAAAGTGGGCGACCAGCGGCTCTCCTGCCTTCTATTAGATCGCCATACAGGATGTCCTGTGGAAGTCGACCTTCTGGCATTCTACGAACGTGGCCAAGCCAGCCAAGGCGTCTGCTGCTGATAACAGAGCGGATGTCCTGGCACCCTGCTCTTTGTAGCACTTCCTCATTGGTTATCTTATCTTGCCACCTTATTTTAAAGATCCGCCTTAGGCATCGGAGGTGGAAAACATTCAGTTTTTTTTCCTGCCATGAGTAGGTTGACCATGTTTTACTTCCGTACAGCAAGGTGCTCAACACACAGGTCCGGTAGGCTAGGGCTTTAGTACTGTTAGTCAGCAATATATTGTCCCAGACTCTTTTCTGCAGCCGTGACATGGTGGCCATTGCCTTGGATATCCTGTTGTTTATGTCTTTACCCAGTAGAGTGTTGTTGGATATGATGGAGCCAAGGTAACAAAAGTGATCAACAATTTCTAGTGGTTGGCCATTAATGCTTACTTGAGGTGCAGTGTTTGTGTTTTGGACAAGTATCTTAGTCTTGCTTTGACTGATGTTTAAGCCGAACTTCTGGCAAGCAGCAGATAATTTGTCAACCAGGCACTGTAGCTGAATATCAGAATCAGCCACAATAGCTGCATCATCAGCATACAGGAGTTCCCTGACGAGTAGCTTCCTAACCTTGGTTTTTGCCCGCAGCCTTGATACATTAAATAGTTTTCCAGAGGATCTTGTATGGAGAAACACACCTTCGTTTATGTCGTTGTACGCATAATGCAGTAGACAGGAGAAGAATATGCCAAACAGAGTAGGTGCGAGTTCACATCCCTGCTTGACACCACTGCAAACCTCAAAAGGTGCTGATTGGGCTCCATTGAATTTGACAGTGCATTTAGTTTCCTCGTGAAAACACTCAATGAACTGCAGTAGTTTGGGAGGGCAACCTATTTTCCTCAGGAGTTTGAAAAGGCCACTTCTGCTGATCATGTCAAAAGCTTTAGTCAGATCAACAAAAACGATGTAAAGGGGTCTGTCTCTCTCTCTGAATTTCTCCTGCAGTAGTCGTAGAGAAGATATCATGTCTACAGTGGATCTACCACTCCTGAATCCACACTGAGACTCTGGGTAGACTCTAGAAGCTATCACTTGCAGCCTGGATAGTGCCACTCTAGCAAAGATCTTGCCCACTATACTGAGGAGAGAGATACCCCTGTAATTGTTGCAGTCACTCCGATCCCCTTTGTTCTTGTATATTGTGACTATAGTTGCGTCACGCATGTCCTGTGGGACATGACCTGTTTCCCAACAGCGGCAGAGGAGAATATAGAGTTCAGGGAGCAGGAGTGATTCGTTGACTTTCACTACTTCCACTGGGATACCATCACTCCCAGGAGATTTTTTATTTTTTATGCAGTTAATTGCTTTTTTAAGGTCACTGAGGCTCGGAAGATCATCTAGGCATTCCAGTACTGGAAGATCTGGTAGAGAAGCCAGGGCGACATC
Source organism: Biomphalaria sudanica (assembly GCA_036873155.1). Classification (NCBI taxonomy): domain Eukaryota; kingdom Metazoa; phylum Mollusca; class Gastropoda; family Planorbidae; genus Biomphalaria; species Biomphalaria sudanica. The sequence goes on along the minus strand of JAZGLO010002262.1, from coordinate 2,343,010 downwards.
GTCTACTGTGTTCTGTGTGGCATAGACTTCGAGGTAGTGTTCTGTCCAACGTTCTAGCTGCTTGGTTTGATCTGTAATTTTTTCTCCTGATTTGGATAGAAGAGGGGCAGGCTTAGACACTGTTGGACCCAGGGCCGCTTTAATGCCATCAAATATAGCTTTGCTATTTCCTGAGTGGAGACTGTCTTGGATTCTGTTGCAGGTATCCCTCCAAAAGTTGTTAGCACATTTTCTAGCCATTTGTTTCGCCTCTTTATTAGCACTTTTGAAGGCCTCCAAAGATCTTGGACTTGGCTTTGTCTTGAGAGCGAGGTGTGCAGATCGCTTTTTCTCGATGCAAGGTTCCATTTGTGCTAGATTCGCCTCAAACCAGTCTACATTTTTGTGTTTTTGAGGCCCAAAGGCGGTGATTGCCGAACTGTAGATTACATCTCTTAATTTCTCCCATCTGATAGAGATGTCTTCTTCATCACTTAACGAGGGGATTGAACTGTTCAATAGCTCGCCAAAGAGTGCACACTTCTCTGGTTCACCTACATGGTTGACGTTAATTCGCCTAGTTCTGGGTTGAGTGGAAGTATAAGCCTTCTTGAGAAGTAGTTTGATTTTGCTTAGCACTAGTGAATGGTCTGAGTTGCAGTCCGCACTATGTGATAGAAATAAGCCAGCAAGAATGAGCACTCGAGAAACAAATAGACCTGTGTGGCATAGGGATTATGATATGTACTAAGAATTTTTATGACAATATTAATATTCATGTTGAAATATTTATTCTATATGTGACACACTCTCACTTTGAAATTGATTGTTATTTTTAGTTGTTATAATATTCATAAAATAAGATGAGTTATTAATGTTTGTTTTTTTAATTGCAAATATTTCTGATATGTGTTTTGTTAGCTATAGAAAGGGAAGGATGTTGATGTGTGTTTTATATAGGTTGAACCAATCGGGGTTTGGGAGTAACATCCCTTGTAACTGTTGTTGTCAACCAAGATGGCGTTAGATTAAACAGCTTATTTCATGTCTTACAATTTATATCAAGAGTCTTGTTATTATTCGTTCATGATAATCAACATTGACCTCCTTGGGAGCGCTTTCCTGCACACAACTCCCCGTACAGAAGTTTCTTGGGAAGGCGATTGTCTGGCATGAGGACTACATGTCCCGCCCATTGAAGTTTGCAATCATTTTACTGTCACATTGATACTGTATATGTTGGACAGCTTTAAGAATTCTGTGTCTGGTATGTGGTCTGACAAACTCCTTAGAAAGCGTAGGTGGAAGGAGTTTAACTTTTTGATGTGGCGGGAATATAAGGTCCAGGTATAACTTTTTGATGTGGCCGGAATATAAGGACCATGTTTTACTTTTTGATGTGGCGGGAATATAAGGTCCAGGTATAACTTTTTGATGTGGCGGGAATATAAGGTCCAGGTTTAACTTTTTGATGTGGCCGGAATATAAGGTCCAGGTTTAACTTTTTGATGTGGTGAGAATATAAGGTCCAGGACTCTGATGGATATAAGAGTGACAGGAGCACTACAGCACAGTAGACTTTCAGTTTTGTGGATTTGCTGAGTCCTCTCCGTTGCCATACTTGTCCTTGAAGTCTGCCAAAAGCAGCACTGGCACGAGCAACATGGAAGTCTACCTCGTTATCTAGGTTGACGTTTGCTGATATGGTGCTTCCCAGATAGACAAACTTTTTGAAGTTTGATAGTTTCTAGCCTTCTATAAGAAGTTGTCTCTAATATGTCACTGCTCTAGAGTCTCTACTTACTTACTTAGATTTAGATCCTCCTGCGCCGTTCAGTGCACTGTTCCTGGGCGACAAGCTGTCTCCACAAACATCAGTCACATTCGCATCGGTCTCTACTGCTCTGAGTTATACGAGGACGTATAGTCTAATACTTATAAATTTATTTACAATTAGGCAGAGACATACTATTCTAGAAAATCAAACAAAAATAAGATAACTGGCCAACAAGAGCTCGTTGAGCCCGTTGTAGCACTACTTAGATTGGAGAAAATAGTCTTCGTTTGAGAGCTGCAGGGAAACCTATCTGTAGTGGCACTCGGCCTGTTTGGGGCTCTACGAGTTTCTGGCCAGGGCACTTCGGTAGGTGTAGACCTTCCTGTCCTGTTACCAATTGGACTATATCTCAGGTCATCGAGATCGAAGTGAATATTATTCGTATTTGCATCTATGTTGTTATTGTACAGTAGTAACGCTGAGATGGTCTCTTGTAGTCAAACTGAATTTCCATTGGATTGGACCAATAAAAATTGTCTTATCTTATCTTATATCATTCCCTGTGTTATTTTACACTCCATAATTCTGTATACACCTGTCTTGCCTCTCTCTAAATATCCTTCTACGTAAATATACTTCCCAGCTAAATTATATACCAGCAAGTATTATAAATATACTACCCAGCAAAATTATATACCAGCAAGTATTATAAATATACTACCCAGCAAAATTTTATACCAGCAAGTATTATAAATATACTACCCAGCAAAATTATATACCAGCAAGTATTATAAATATACTTCTTAGCAAAAATATATACCAGCAAGTATTATAAATATACTACCAAGCAAAATATATACCAGCAAGTATTATAAATATACTTCCCAGCTAACCTAATCCTAAACCAAAGAACACATTCCCTCAGGTTATTCACAGTTATTTCCAGACCAAAATATTTCTAAATGAAAATATTTTCCATCGAACATGTTGCCAGCCAACATAATCCTATCCACCATTATGTAATAATAGAAATAAATGATAGCTTTTAATTACATCATCTGCCATTCACTGTTTGTTCTGGAGCTTTCCTTAGCCTTTCAGAAAACAATATTTATTAATTAATAAAAAATAACATCAAAACAAGTTTTGTCTTTTAGTTAGCAACATGTTTATAGCACAGAACACATCAAAAGAATACAGCACGATCAATTTATATTGTTCTGCTTTTGGATAGCTGACTTCCTTAATAAAATTCACTCGATTGTTCGAGAGATAAGTCTAGGGAGTCAGCAGCCACGGACAACAGAGAAAAGCACTGTACTTATTCAATGATGACAAAAGTGCAAGTAACTTTATACACACACTATGAGATGGCCTTCAAACAGTTGAGAGAGGTATAAGACTTAAAGCTAAGGGTTCAGCAGCCATGGAGAAAAGTTGAGACGTCTTCACTCATTTAATCTGTAACATCGTACATCCCTGTATTAGTTAGGACATGGCTATCAAACAGTTGAGAGATGTCATGAGCTAATCTTTAAAAAAACAATCACACAATTATTTCGATTTTAGACAACAGGTATACGAGGAAACAATTGTCGTCAATCAAGAAAAACACAAATGCATTTTGACATAAACTTAACAATTATTTAATTGAATTTCAATTAGAATTATATTTTTAAAACGCATAAATTTGAATGTAATCACTCTGATTCATTTTAATCTATTGTCTCCCCTAAAAATAGTAATCTCGTGACTAAATTAATAGAAAGGACAATGCAAATACATTCATCCGGAAACGAATGAAAAATCATTTTGACAGTTAAGACATTTTCGAAGTTATCAGGATATGAGGAAAGAAATAATGTCCATTTCAAAGTGTGGGCATATATAGATCTAACGTGAAGACATTTGAATGAAGTATATATAGACCTAGCAGTCTCGTGGTCTCTTTCTTCTCTCTTGGAAAGTTTGTTTTTTTTAAGCTTACGGTTTCGAGCAGGGTTACTGGAGGACTGTAACAGTAGCCTACCTTTGACACCTGCATGTTAAAACAATAACCTGTTCGGTCGTATGTGGGCCACTGTAATTGTGGGATTAGTGCGGTTTCAACTTTATTGCAAGTTTTTTTCTTCTGTTGGTCACGGTGGAATACACGTAGCCCCTAAGGGCATGTGATGGGGGTCACGTCCTCAAGGGCTCTTACCAGTCATAGCTCAATTTATTTTAGCCTTTTTTTTCTCCCTCGTTCCTTTTTTCTTTTCAACTAATAATTAAATTTGATCCAAGAGTGAGCTACTCAACATGTAAAGACTTTGTTTCGAGTCCGAGGATTGAAGAGGAGGCGCGGTGGCTGAGCGGTAAAGCGCTTGGCTTCCAAACCGGGGTCCGGGTTCGAATCCTGGTGGATTTTTAATTTCGGCATCTTCGAGCATCTTCGGCATCACCCAGCTCTAATGGGTACCTGAGATTAGCTGGGAAAAAGTAAAGGCGGTTGGTCGTTGTGCTGGCCACATGACACCCTCGTCAACCATAGACCACAAGATGACCTTTACATTATCTGCCCTATAGACCACAGAAACAAATGACCTTTATATTATCTGCTCTATGTACCACATAAACAGATGACCTTTACATTATCCGCCCTAAAGACCACAGAAACAGATGACCTTTACATTATCTACCCCATAGACCATGAAGTCTGAAAGGTGAACTTTACTTTTTTTTTAAACTATGAAACAAAGCCATAAATAAACTATGGCTTCTATTATTTTAGTCTGTCTGGTCATTGTAGCCTGCAGATTAGAATTTCCCCCTTGAATTTGTTTGAAAGTATTTTTGTCGCTCTGAAGCTTTTTTAAAATTACCCAATGAATACGATATAAACAAGTTCATAGACATATAATCTTTAATGAAAGAGAGCATCAGTGTGGGTGCCCTTTTAATGACTTAATGCCCTTTAAATGACTTAAAATGTGGGTGCCTTTTTAATGACTTAATGCCCTTTAAATAACTTAAAAGTAAAATTCCCCTTTCAGACCTTGTGATCTATAAGGCAGATGATGATAAGGGCATATGTTTCTTTGGCCATGGCTAACGAGCAGGGTGTCATGTGGCCAGAACAAAAACCAACAGCTTTTACTTTTCTCAGGTACCCATTAGAGTTGAGTGTACTCAGGGGCGCCCTGAAAATACCGAAATTCAAAATGTCAGTCTTCACCAAGATTCGAAGCCAGGACCCTCTGTTCGGAAGCCAAGCGCTTAACCATTGAGCCACCGCGCTCATTTTTTATGACTTATGTCCTTTTAATGACTTGGTATTCTCTCAATGACTTGGTGTCCTTTTAATGACTTGGTATTCTCTCAATGACTTGGTGTCATTTTAATGACTTGGTATTCTCTCAATGACTTGTTGTCCTTTTAATGACTTGGTATTCTCTCAATCACTTGGTGTCCTTTTAATGACTTGGTATTCTCTCAATGACTTGTTGTCCTTTTAATGACTTGGTGTTCTCTCAATGTCTTGGTGTTCTCTCAATGACTTGGTATTCTCTCAATGACTTGGTATTCTCTCAATGACTTGGGTATTCTCTCAATGACTTGGTATTCTCTCAAGACTAAGACTAAGACTAAGACTAAGACTGCTTTATTGATCCTTACGGAAATTTGTTGTGATTACAAGGACTCTTTTCTCATATAAAGACAGCACAACAGAAAAATACACACAAATACAACAGACAACATTAAGAGTTCATTCAGCGAGGTACGAACGAGTTTTTGTACCGCTCTGTTCTTGTTTTGAATGACAGCAGTCGCCCACTTCGCGACGACCTGTCGTAGTTCTGATGGAGCGGGTGGCCGTTGTCTTCCAAGATTTTTTCGATTTTTCTTAGGCACTTTTGTTCAAAAAGCTCCTTTAAATGACTTGGTATTCTCTTAATTTGGTATTCTCTCAATGACTTGGTGTTCTCTCAATGACTTGGCATTCTCTCAATGACTTGGTATTCTCTCAATGACTTGGTATTCTCTCAATGACTTGGTATTCTCTCAATGACTTGGTATTCTCTCAATGACTTGGTATTCTCTCAATGACTTGGTATTCTCTCAATGACTTGGTATTCTCTCAATGACTGTGCACTCTCTTTATCTGCTCTTCTTTCTACCCACGCAATTTTTCCACTTTTCCCCCACGCCACCCCCACCCCCCATCTTTCTCTGCTTTTGTTGATCGTCTAGGATCACAGTTCTCCCAGCAATCATAACAGGCCGACTTAACAATCGCTTGATTGAATAAATCCAGGGACTTCATAATTACATCTTGATCAGCTGTGATTAACACTGGGCGCCTGTTTTCATAGAGAAAACTCAGTTGAAATAATTAGCACTGGGCCCTAACTCCCCCACACGCCCCCTTTCCGCCCACAGTTGTATCAAGACATCCAACTTTGTGGGCAGAAAGGCGTCTTGATAGACTCTACCTACGTATTGCCCTTTTTGAACCTTGACGCCTTTTCATATGTTTTGCTAATCTCTTTTGGACAGTCAAAATTGAAATTTAGCAAGAAATCAAGTTAATCAATAGACAGCTGGTTCGCGTAATTCTGCGTTTAAAATGCGGCCCTCGTTGTAGTAGTCAGTTGCCTAATTAACGCAGTTTACTTGCAACAGCTCGTGGGATCAACTTTTTTTTTTCCAACTATTTTTGATATTGTTGTTGTTGTTGTTGGCGGCGGTGGTGGTGGTGTACGTACATGACAACGATAACATCCAAAGGAGCTGGTATTTCCCTGGCAAACATCTCCCTACTATCACGTCACCGCCCCGACACCACGCGTTACAATTCTCAACACTCGAATCTTCTATTGTTTGCAAAGAGTAGAGCTAGGAGTATCGTCTGACGCCCTCTTTTCTAGCACCCTCCTGTCTAGCTTCATCCCGACCCCTAATGGTCCTCAAAAGTCGCTTACATTGCCTAATGATAAGTTAAAACAACTCCAGTAAAATTCTAAGTTTTATAGCATAGTATACTCTAAGTATACTCTATACATTATTTCTCGTTGCCTTTAATGACATGTTTCTATAATAGAGCATGAAAACAACAACAACAACAACAACTGAGATTTAAGTAAGTCTCGACACTGACCAGAATTTCTGTTCAGATATAAAGTAATTTCCATGTTTTGTGTTGCATTGCGAAATCCGGTTCAAAGATCATTAGCCAAAACCAGCATTATTCTCAGAACGAGGCTAATCATTTCAATGCAAAAAGGAAAACATACCTATAGGGAACTATTTTTTAACGGAAATATGCATGATGAAAAGACAGAAAAAGTAAGACAGACAAAGACAGAGACAGTATGAGAGAGAGAGAGACAGAGATAGAGGGAGAGATAGAGTCAAAGAGAACAAGTATAAATAAAAAGATTTGTTAAAAACATTAATTTCTAAAATAATGCTGCTTATAAAGAAAGCTACTTATTCACTGACCTAAAAATTATTTTTTTCAAAGCTTAGATCATTACTTCCAGTATAATGAACAATTTTTGGAGAGAAACTTTTGGAATCCTCCGCGTGGGCTTGTAAAAAAAAATGTACGCCAAAGTCTGCAGACGTCCGATGAATGTAATTTAGCGGCCATTGACGGGCGTCATCCAACTAGTGACTGGTAATCTACTGAGAAAATGGCGGGAAATCAATAGTCTTTCCTATTTAGAGCTACTTCGCAACTCTACACAATAAAATGTCAAGTCCGCTTTAGGTGTAAAGTCATTTTACAAGCGTCACTCAAGAAAATCAAATTGATAAGACAGCTATGGACTGAAAGATAAGGAATGTGAGTGCGTCTGTTTGTGTGTGTGTGTGTGTGTGTGTGCGGCGTGTGACTGAGTGACGGATGGCTATATGGTTACATGGACTTCAGTAAGTCACCAGATTAGAGAGATCTTCAGAAAGTACTCAGAATTGTGTTCTAGATATTTCCGGTATGTGGGCTATGGATGACAAGTGAATAAAAGATAACGGTGCCGGAACTACTAAAGTGAAACTCAAGTACGGGTATTTTTTTTTTTTTTTTTTTGCTGACAATATACTCGTAACTATTTTCTAACCTAGACTTAAAACAATGATTAGAAAGATTCTTAATTAGATCTTTAGTTGAAACACATGGAAACACAATCTGCGCCATTGTTAAAAATTAAGTTTTCTTTTATGTAATAGAAGCAAAGCAAATATTTTTTTTGTCTTTTTTTTTCTGAAGATAAATTGTACTAATATCTACTTTACTAGTTTGTACTTTGTCCAGTGGAAGGTGATGTTGTGTTGTAGCAGGTGGCCCCATATTGTACTAATATCTACTTTACTAGTTTCTACTTTGTCCAATGGAGGGTGATGTTGTGTTGTAGCAGGTGTCCCCATATTGTACTAATATCTACTTTACTAGTTTCTACTTTGTCCAATGGAGGGTGATGTTGTGTTGTAGCAGGTGTCCCCATATTGTACTAATATCTACTTTACTGGTTTGTACTTTGTCCAATGGAGGGTGATGTTGTGTTGTAGCAGGTGTCCCCATATTGTACTAATATCTACTTTACTAGTTTCTACTTTGTCCAATGGAGGGTGATGTTGTGTTGTAGCAGGTGTCCCCATATTGTACTAATATCTACTTTACTGGTTTGTACTTTGTCCAATGGAGGGTGATGTTGTGTTGTAGCAGGTGTCCCCATATTGTACTAATATCTACTTTACTGGTTTGTACTTTGTCCAATGGAGGGTGATGTTGTGTTCTAGCAGATGTCCCCATATTGTACTAATATCTACTTTACTGGTTTGTACTTTGTCCAATGGAGGGTGATGTTGTGTTGTAGCAGATGTCCCCATATTGTACTAATATCTACTTTACTGGATTGTACTTTGTCCAATGGAGGGTGATGTTGTGTTGTAGCAGATGTCCCCATATTGTACTAATATCTACTTTACTGGTTTCTTCTTTGTCCAATGGAGGTTGATGTTGTGTTGTAGCAGATGTCCCCATATTGTACTAATATATACTTTACTGGTTTGTACTTTGTCCAATGGAGGGTGATGTGTTGTAGCAGATGTCCCCATATTTTACTAATATCTACTTTACTGGTTTCTACTTTGTCCAATGGAGGGTGATGTTGTGTTGTAGCAGGTGTCCCCATATTGTACTAATATCTACTTTACTGGTTTGTACTTTGTCCAATGGAGGGTGATGTTGTGTTCTAGCAGATGTCCCCATATTGTACTAATATCTACTTTACTGGTTTGTACTTTGTCCAATGGAGGGTGATGTTGTGTTGTAGCAGGGGGCCCCATATTGTACTAATATCTACTTTACTGGTTTGTACTTTGTCCAATGGAGGGTGATGCTGTGTTGTAGCAGGTGGCCCCATCACGTTTCTTTTGATTATTCACACATTATGTTACCTTGGATCCGCAATGCCAACTGTTCTATACGAGTTGTTCAACTGTGAATCACATTGTGGGATGCAGTAACGAGTTGTTCAACTGTGAATCACATTGTGGGATGCAGTAACGAGTTGTTCAACTGTGAATCACATTGTGGGATGCAGTAACGAGTTGTTCAACTGTGAATCACATTGTGGGATGCAGTAACGAGTTGTTCAACTGTGAATCACATTGTGGGATGCAGTAACGAGTTGTTCAACTGTGAATCACATTGTGGGATGCAGTAACGAGTTGTTCAACTGTGAATCACATTGTGGGATGCAGTAACGAGTTGTTCAACTGTGAATCACATTGTGGGATGCAGTAACGAGTGATTTAAAGTAGAGATGTGAAAGGAATATGTTATTACAATGAACTAGCTGCATAAGTAGAGGTCACCTAGCATGATCTCTCAGGCTCATGCGACTGAGGTCAGCAATATTTCTGGAAAGTACGTGTGTCAACAAACTGCCGTGTAAATCGTTTGTGACATGGTCATGTGCCCTTCCAGAATGGAATTCTTTGTTTCTGAGCTAGTTAAGAAGTTTTGGGGGACCTTATATAAACCAGAGAGTGAATGGACATGTTCAGTCAATAGAGTCGGTAGAGTTGATTAGGACTTACAAAACAATAGAGTGCAGAGTTCAATACAGGTTTATACAGTTGAAGTCTGCGATGTGTACGGGTGAGTACAAGTAGAGTTGCGTCGAGTACAGCTCTCTAGGTCAAGTACAGTGAAGTAAAGAAAAGTACAGTGAAGTAAAGAAAAGTACAGTGAAGTAAAGAAAAGTACAGTGAAGTAAAGAAAAGTACAGTGAAGTAAAGAAAAGTACAGTGAAGTAAAGAAAAGTACAGTGAAGTAAAGAAAAGTACAGTGAAGTAAAGAAAAGTACAGTGAAGTAAAGAAAAGTACAGTGAAGTAAAGAAAAGTACAGTGAAGTAAAGAAAAGTACAGTGAAGTAAAGAAAAGTACAGTGAAGTAAAGAAAAGTACAGTGAAGTAAAGAAAAGTACAGTGAAGTAAAGAAAAGTACAGTGAAGTAAAGAAAAGTACAGTGAAGTAAAGAAAAGTACAGTGAAGTAAAGAAAAGTACAGTGAAATAAAGAAAAGTACAGTGAAGTAAAGAAAAGTACAGTGAAGTAAAGAAAAGTACAGTGAAGTAAAGAAAAGTACAGTGAAGTGCAACAATTGTACAGTCTTTTACGTTACTTGTACTTGTGTACAGTCGCAGATTTTTTATTTTCTTTTGGAAATTAAGTTATATGAAACTAAAATTTGAATAGTTAAGTTCTTTGAATTTATTATGTGTGTCCTTATGTAGATTAAACCAAAGCCAACGAAATATGTACCAAAATATTTCAACTAAAGTGTTTATGGAGGACTTCATTTTCTAATTCAATCAGTTGGAAACATCGCTGGTTTGATGGACAAGAATATTACTAAATATAGAGATCTTTGATTGGTGAAACAAAGTTATAACTAATGAGAATTTAAAGTTGAAAATTATACATTTATTGTAGACCTATCTCATGTATCACATCTTCAGATACATAATACATTTATTTAGCTCTAGCTTTAGTGCTACATGGCCCTGTACAGTGTACATAATACATTTGCTTTTCCTCGTTCGCACGTTACAGGTATCGAAATGAACGATATCGTAGCTGCTCTGCCAGGGTGTAGACCTGTACGCTGCAGGCTGCCAAAGGGTCACCGGCTCCTGACTTTTCCTCAAGGTTGACATCCGAAGCCTTTCCCATCTTTGGGAAGGCAGTAAGGCAGCAGAGGCTCGAATTCAAAGTTTTCCTGTTCCTATGTGGGTATCCAGCCAAGGCTGAATCTAAACTGTTTCGGCATTTTCGCCTTTCCTTTGAATAGATCAGCTGCGTGGAGAAAAAAAAAAGGGGGGGGGGAACTAGTGTATAAATGACAATGAATTGGTCCATAGTCGTTAAGCGACTGAATTAGGTCATATTACACTTGGAAAAAATGATATCTACCGGGTATCTTTTTAGCGCTAAGTAAAATCAATTGAATGAAGTTAAAGTTGAAAGAAAAAAAAAATCCCAATTTTCCATCTGGATTTGATCTCGATCCTTTTCAGCCACATTTACCCACTTCTAAGGCACTTCTAAACATAATTTGAAACAATCCGCAAATTTTTTACATTTTTGTCCTTATGAGTTCCTGGAGGTTATCCTTCAAAGATTTTCTCGTTTTTTTACTTCTCAGTCTAAACTGGGGACATGTCTTAACGTTTCGACTCCCGCTGTCTATATTTTACATTCTTGTCCACCCCACGCGGTGTACGTTTCAGAATTCTTGTTTCTGTATTTGTTGTGGAGTGTATGATAAGGTAACATTGTTCGAGTCTAGCCCAATGGGTGCCAAAAATATATGGAGAAAGTAATTCTCTGCATATGTGGTCCGGATTAATCCAGCTTTATCCAGAATAATAGAGGCCTTTTTCTGGAAGTCATTTAAGTCCTTGTCGAATTCCAGACATTTCGTGTTGGCTAATAGATTGAACAACCGAGTCTATTATTTAAAGTGTGATTAGATTTTATAACAGGTTAGAAAAGTTTAAAATGAGATCTTATCTTATCTTATATAATACAGACGTTACTTCAAAAAAGAAGATGATTACGTCCTACGCGTCATGCATTTAGTCATGCATATTAACCAATGACTTAAATTCTGCCAAGTCACTGGTTTTTCTGGCTAGCTCAGGCAACCCATTCCATGCTCTAATAGCACTAGGGAAGAAGGAGTATTTGTACAAATTTGTCCTAGCATATGGGACGAGGAATGTGCCTTTATTTTTGTGTCTTTCAGAGTATTTTATTAAATTTTGTTTTTGTATTTGAAGATTATGGTTCAGTGTTTTATTATATAATTACATTAAAGATCTAGATCTGTGAAGAAATATCTATCTATCTATAAAATAATTATATATATATATATATATATATATATATATATATATATATATATATATATATATATATATATATATATACATACATATAATACTCTTCTTCGCTCAACAGTTTGAACGGTCTATAATATTTCCGTACATTTTAAGGACTTTTTCGTATATTTTGCAATTTCGGGAGATTTCCAGGAGCTCCTGGTAAATCGACAGAAGTGCGCGGGAAATCTGTTAAAAATGGTTTAATTTAATTAATTTATACACCTTGAATTAGCGCGGGTCCTATAAAAGTGTGGGGCCCACTGCGGTCGCATAGGTTGCAGTGGCCTAAGGCCGGCCCTGAAAAATAGCGGCGTATGCTACGCCGCCAGATAACTAGTAAAAATAATAATTTAAAAAATGTTTGGTTCTATTCGGGTATCGAACCCGTGACACGATCTGCTGCAAAAATATGCATTTTCTAATTCGGACTGCGAGGAACGTATATGTGTTCGATCATTTATTGGTATGTTCAATATAGAGACATCTAGATCAAGATCTAACACTAGACCTAAAGTTCAGATTTAGAACTCTTAAGATCTAGTCTAGATCTACTCCTGGAACCAGAATCTAGAATAATGTAGATGTAATCTATATCAGAAATTTTCATAAAAATATAATCCAATACAATTGAAGCAATATTAAATGTACTCACTTTTTGCATAATTACGGTGATACGGCTTACTACGCCATGTTGACTTTACACCTAGATATAGTGTCCAGCCAAATTTACATTTTTTTTTTTACTTTGAAACCTACTAACGATCAAACTCGAGTTTTCCCCGTGAAACCAACGAGCTAGTCATTCTTTCCTCATCAATATACATCAACTGTTACATTTATAGAAAAATCTTTGCAGTCGTTTTTGAGATCAGCTGTCCAGGTTCCTGTATCCATGTTTCAGTTGTTTCCATGAAGTTCTGACTTTAATAAAGGCATCGTAGAAATGAACTAAAGAAAGTTACGCATAAAAAGAAAATGTTCTCTCTTTGGTTCTATCTTTGGATCTCTCAAGAAAAAGAATTATTGTTGTGTTCATAGGTGCTCAAACAGAAAGAATTATTTTGTGTTCATAGGTGCTCAAACAGAAAGAATTATTGTTGTGTTCATAGGTGCTCAAACAGAAAGAATTATTGTTGTGTTCATAGGTGCTCAAACAGAAAGAATTATTGTTGTGTTCATAGGTGCTCAAACAGAAAGAATTATTGTTGTGTTCATAGGTGCTCAAACAGAAAGAAATATTGTTGTGTTCATAGGTGCTCAAACAGAAAGAAATATTGTTGTGTTCATAGGTGCTCAAACAGAAAGAATTATTGTTGTGTTCATAGGTGCTCAAACAGAAAGAATTATTGTTGTGTTCATAGGTGCTCAAACAGAAAGAATTATTGTTGTGTTCATAGGTGCTCAAACAGAAAGAATTATTGTTGTGTTCATAGGTGCTCAAACAGAAAGAATTATTGTTGTGTACATTAGACATTAAAATGTCGGCTGCCAAATACATAGTTTGTAAGAATTGTTTTTTTTCTTGTTAGAATCCTTTGACTTGTACCTACATTGTTATTTCCGTCTGACATAACGAGTGTCCATTCTATCCACTGTTTCTTTTTCTGTTCTATGACACTGCCTTCTGCTTTGTTCATCTCTCTTCTTCTCTATTTTATTAGCAGTAGTTCTTGTTCTCTTGTCTTTTGCTCTCTCTCTCTGTCTCCTTCAGTCTCTCTTCTGTTCTCTCTTGTCTTTTTTTCCTCTCTTCAAAGTGTCCTTCCTTTGTTCTTGCTTTGTTCATTCTTTGTCCTTTCTTTGTTCTTGCTTTGTTCATTCTTTGTCCTTTCTTTGTTCTTGCTTTGTTCATTCTTTGTCCTTTCTTTGTTCTTGCTTTGTTCATTCTTTGTCCTTTCTTTGTTCTTGCTTTGTTCATTCTTTGTCCTTTCTTTGTTCTTGCTTTGTTCATTCTTTGTCCTTTCTTTGTTCTTGCTTTGTTCATTCTTTGTCCTTTCTTTGTTCTTGCTTTGTTCATTCTTTGTCCTTTCTTTGTTCTTGCTTTGTTCATTCTTTGTCCTTTCTTTGTTCTTGCTTTGTTCATTCTTTGTCCTTTCTTTGTTCTTGCTTTGTTCATTCTTTGTCCTTTCTTTGTTCTTGCTTTGTTCATTCTTTGTCCTTTCTTTGTTCTTGCTTTGTTCATTCTTTGTTCTTTTTATCGTTTACTCCTTGGTTCTCTTTTTCGTTTTGTTTTTGTTCTTCTCCGCTCTTTCTTTGGATCTCTCTTTGGTTCTCTCTTTGGATCTCTCTTTGGTTCTCTCTTTGGATCTCTCTTTGGATCTCTCTTTGGTTCTCTCTTTGGATCTCTCTTTGGTTCTCTCTTTGGATCTCTCTTTGGATCTCTCTTTGGTTCTCTCTTTGGATCTCTCTTTGGTTCTTTCTTTGGATCTCTCTTTGGTTCTTTCTTTGGATCTCTCTTTGGTTCTTTCTTTGGATCTCTCTTTGGTTCTTTCTTTGGATCTCTCTTTGGTTCTTTCTTTGGATCTCTCTTTGGTTCTTTCTTTGGATCTCTCTTTGGTTCTCTCTTTGGATCTCTCTTTGGTTCTCTCTTTGGATCTCTCTTTGGTTCTCTCTTTGGATCTCTCTTTGGTTCTTTCTTTGGATCTCTCTTTGGTTCTCTCTTTGGTTCTCTCTTTGGTTCTCTCTGGTTCTCTCTTTGGTTCTCTCTTTGGATCTCTTTTTGGTTCTCTCTTCGGTTCTCTCTTTGGTTCTCTCTTTGGTTCTCTCTTTTGGTTCTCTCTTTGGTTCTCTCTTTTGGTTCTCTCTTTTGGTTCTCTCTTTGGTTCTCTCTTTGGATCTCTCTTTTAATTCTCTCTTTTAATTCTCTCTTTGGTTCTCTCTTTTGGATCTCTCTTTGGTTCTCTCTTTTCGTTCTCTCTTTGGTTCTCTCTTTGGGACTCTCTTTTGGTTCTCTGTTTGGTTCTCTCTTTTGGACCTCTCTTTGGTTCTCTCTTTGGATCTCTCTTTGGTTCTTTCTTTGGTTCTCTCTTTGGATCTCTTTTTGGTTCTCTCTTCGGTTCTCTCTTTGGTTCTCTCTTTGGTTCTCTCTTTTGGTTCTCTCTTTGGTTCTCTCTTTTGGTTCTCTCTTTTGGTTCTCTCTTTGGTTCTCTCTTTGGATCTCTCTTTTAATTCTTTCTTTGGTTCTCTCTTTTGGATCTCTCTTTGGTTCTCTCTTTTCGTTCTCTCTTTGGTTCTCTCTTTGGATCTCTCTTTTGGTTCTCTGTTTGGTTCTCTCTTTTTGGACCTCTCTTTGGTTCTCTCTTTGGATCTCTCTTTGGTTCTCTCTTTGGTTCTCTCTTTGGTTCTCTCTTTGGATCTCTCTTTGGTTCTCTCTTTGGTTCTCTCTTTGGTTCTCTCTTTGGTTCTCTCTTTGGTTCTCTCTTTTGTTCTCTCTTTGGATCTCTCTTTGGTTTTCTCTTTGGTTCCCTCTTTGGATCTCTGTTTGGTTCTCTCTTTGGTTCTCTCTTTGGTTCTCTCTTTGGTTTTCTCTTTGGTTCCCTCTTTGGATCTCTGTTTGGTTCTCTATTTGGTTCTTTCTTTGGTTCTCTCTTTGGTTCTCTCTTTTGGATCTCTCTTTGGTTCTCTCTTTGGTTCTCTCTTTGGTTCTCTCTTTGGTTCTCTCTTTGGTTCTCTCTTTTGGTTCTCTCTTTTGGTTCTCTATCTATTGTTTTTTTTTCTTTTGTCTATTTCGTTGTCTCTATTTTTCTATCTATTGTACTTTTTATTTTTTCATTTTTGTTTTCTTTTTGTCTGTCTATTGCTTTCTTCTTCTCTCTCTTTTCTCTGCTCTGTTATTGTCTCTTTTGTTCTCTCTGTTGTTGTATCTATTGAACTCTCTTTTCTCTTCTTTTTCTATTTTCTCTTCAGCACTCTCTTTTTTTTCTTTTGTTCTCCCACGTCTTTTAAGTGTTCTCTCTTTTCTTCTCTGTTCTTTCTCTTTCTTTTTGGTCTCTTCTTGTTTACTCTCGTATTTCCTCATTAATTATCTTTGTTTATTTTCTCTCGCATTTCCTCATTAATTATCTTTGTTTATTTTCTCTCGTATTTCCTCATTAATTATCTTTGTTTATTTTCTCTCGTATTTCCTCATTAATTATCTTTGTTTGTTTTCTCTCGCATTTCCTCATTAATTATCTTTGTTTGTTTTCTCTCGCATTTCCTCATTAATTATCTTTGTTTATTTTCTCTCGCATTTCCTCATTAATTATCTTTGTTTGTTTTCTCTCGTATTTCCTCATTTATTATCTTTGTTTATTTTCTCTCGTATTTCCTCATTAATTATCTTTGTTTGTTTTCTCTCGTATTTCCTCATTAATTATCTTTGTTTATTTTCTCTCGTATTTCCTCATTAATTATCTTTGTTTGTTTTCTCTCGTATTTCCTCATTTATTATCTTTGTTTATTTTCTCTCGTATTTCCTCATTAATTATCTTTGTTTGTTTTCTCTCGTATTTCCTCATTAATTATCTTTGTTTATTTTCTCTCGTATTTCCTCATTAATTATCTTTGTTTATTTTCTCTCGTATTTCCTCATTAATTATCTTTGTTTATTTTCTCTCGTATTTCCTCATTAATTATCTTTGTTTTCTCTCGTATTTCCTCATTAATTATCTTTGTTTATTTTCTCTCGTATTTCCTCATTAATTATCTTTGTTTTCTCTCGCATTTCCTCATTAATTATCTTTGTTTGTTTGTTTCTCTTAACTAATCAATTTTGTAACCATTTATGTTTTCCCTTGTTTTATACTAGAATATTTTAGTTGGAGTGCGTTTAGCTTAATTTCTAGTATTTGTGTATGTTTATGTGTTCCGGGCTAAGTTTGTGTTGGCTGGTGAGTGTTCGTTTCTGTTCGATTATGCACCGGTGATTTTGCAGTTCAAAGTGTTGAAAAGAAAAACATTTCTTTCTTAGCAACCATCAACTTTCAAAAATCTGTTTCTCTCGTTAGCCATGTGACGTGTTTAATCTAAGTAGACAGGAAAACAAAAAGATGTCGGTGGTTTTGAGATGCTGGAGTGGGGGTGGGGTGGAAGGGTGCTCAACTGGCGGGGGTGGACAAACCCAAATGTAGATTACTATCTGAGTCTTCGTCGTCATATTTGTGAAGATAGATCATTTGTTCAGCTACAAACATTTCCAAACGGTCTCATAGATGTCCGTACTTGGACCATTTTTTTGGGTTGTCTCACGCTCGCCACGTACTCCCTCGTCTTCAGCCTCGTTGTGGGCTCTACTCACACTTTCTGTCGATTCTAAACTCTTTGTCCCCTCCCGCTCTCTCTCTAAATGTGTAGTACGTATAGCTTATCAATTTTGTTATATCTCTTGCAACATCCTTGACCTTGACTGGATGACTCATTGAATGTTATGACGTTTGAATGCTATTTCACCCCTAGCTCAGACCTCCCCCCCCACCTCATTCTATGCTCCTCATATACCCCCCCCCTCTACCCACCGATTGGCCAAGTTTTTTATTTTTATTTTTATTACTCCCTTCTCCACTTTGACATGTACAGTGTGTGTGTGTGTGTGTGTGTGTTGCAGCTTGAACTCGCGTGGGTGTAGGTAGACTACGTCTATGTGGTCCTGTCCGACTCTTGTTATGTTATGTTTTAAAAGATAGTCTAAGCACTTACGAAATCTCAGAGAAATGTCCGCGTTTCATTCCAGAATGTTTAAACGGAAACTTAATCAGAAACATCAACAACTGGCATGTCTGTAAAATAGATTGTCACATAGATCTAGGCTTCTCATCAATGGTATAAATTCCCAAGAACTATCTCTTTATACTTAGACGTTACCGACCATTAGGAAGTGAAGTGAAATGTTCTAAACATGTCTACAATCAAATTACAAATACTTTTTTGTTTGTTTAATGTCTTTAACTGAAGCAAAGAAATGATGTTTACTTTGGAGAATTGGAAACAAAAAACAACTTTAACCCTTGTTAGATTCACCCCAACCTCTTTTCTTATCTTCCTGCGTATTTCCATATTTGACATGAAATATTTTTCTGCAATAAAAATGTATTTCCAGATCACTTTTTGTCATCCGTGCTATGGCTTCCAGATGCCAATTGGATTGAGTTTTATAGATAATTAAGGGTATTTTAGAGGTATGTCCACTCCATGAAGATACGATGTATAAAGATTAGTGTGTTGAAACTTTCTTAATCTTTGTATAGCTTAGTTCTGTGACAAGATCGCGCTTGATGAAGTAATGGCTCTTTTGTAAGGAGATTTCTATTTGATGACTTAATGAAACCATTCAAAAGGTGTGTATGTGTACACATCTCCTTTCAACTTCGGGCAGTACAACTCCAAGGATGGAAACTATTGATTACAGTGGGAGGAACTCTTTACAAAAATATGTTTGGTAAACATTGTTTTCCATACTACCTTCTCCCTCAAGTTGATAGTGACCTTCCATTTTGGTGAATATTTTCTTGTTTGTATCAGCTACAGACAGCTGCAGAGTGAATACATAAACAAAGTAATATCTAAGAATAACAATAAAAAATATGGTCATACATTAAATCTAAGAAAATGGAAACATCAGGAGTAGCTCCATTAAAAGGTAAAGATAACTTATTACTTAATGACAACAAAATTAAAGCTAACATCCTAAATAAATCCTTAGTATCAGCATTCTCTGCCCCAGGAGACAAAGATATATTGATTAATTTTTTTAAAAGTCGAAAACATAAGAGATATAATAATAATAATACTAAGGCTTGTCTTCGAGTCCAAATATTAATGAGGAATGCAGTATTTCCATTGGCTTCGCAGCCTCTGCTGTGACCTACATATTTTGCCACATCCAGGGCAAGCATAAGCATAAGGGATATAGACATACGAGACAAAACTATTAGCGAACATTAAGTCAAATAAAACATCTGGAGCTGATGATGTCCCGGCTAGATTACTTAAAGCACTCAAAGCTAGCACCAGTGTTCAAAGTACTTTTACAGTCATCACTTAATCAAGGGAGAGTACCGAAATACTGGAAAGAAGCTTCTGTCCCTTCCCTATTTAAAAAGCAGAAAAATCAGATCCAGAAAACTACAGACCAGCATCACATGTAAAATACTAGAATTCGTAATATGATGTAGAACCTTATACTGCATAGATAACACAATGCCCGAACTGCATATTATCATTGATTTAGGAAATATAGGTGCAACCCAACTAATAGGATTAATTGGTGATTTTAAAAAGGGATTACATTATAATGGATACCATTTTGTTTAGACATTTCAAAGGGATGAGACAAATTTCACCACGAATCTCCACGATAGCTTGCTGAAAAAAATAAAAATAAATATTTAGGCATTGCTAGTTCATAGCATCAGGATTCAGGATTTTCTGATAGGGAGAGAACAAACTGTAATAATAAATGGCTCTAAATCATCACCAATAACAGTAAACTCACATGTAACACAAAGGAACAGTATAGGTCCAATGCTGTTTCTATTTTGCAAAAAAAAATGGGCCTTCCAGATTGCACTAGATTAGGAACAAAACAAAACAACACAAGACAAGAAATTTCTAAAAAAGAATGAGAAGAATTACAAAAATGGGTATCAAATTGGAGCATGTCTTTCCAACCAGAGAATTGCCAAAATTTTAAGAATAACAAAAAAAAAAAAAAAAACCCACCTAAAACAAATAAAAACTACCTATTTTATTAATCGTTAATTGGGTACAAAAAAGTTATTAACCTTAGACCATTGTTTGGTACGCTTCAGCTGGTATAGAAACATAAAGAAACTAGAGCCAATACAAAATAGAAAAGTGAGATTTAAAACAAAATGAATATTCACATTTTATACCAGCAACCATTAATACAATCACTAAGTTTAGTGAAACTTTAGGATAAGTAAAAAAAAAAAAGTATAATAGAAATAATAAATAAAACATTGAACCATAATTTACAAACAGAAAAACAAAACCAAATGAAATACTCAGAAAGACACAAAGATTGAGGCACATTTCTTATTCCATATGCTAGGACGAATTCGTGCAAGTGCTCCTACTTCCGCATTATGGTTAGAACATGGAAAACCAACGAATCAGCAGAGCTTATGCCACTGATTAACATGCATGGCTAGATTGCCATTTTGAAGTAATTTCTGTAATTTATCAGATTTATTGGGTACTGCGGAACTGTTGTCAATGACGCTCGAAGAGGCAGAAGTGTCCAACTCATTAAGCTAAGGGCAGGAGAAGGTCATTAGACTTGGATTTCTGCTCACCTAGGAGAATAAAAACTTTGCAGCTATACCCAAACATGGGAAAGGCTTCGGAAGTCAACCCTGAAGAGAACTCAAGAGGCGGCAATCCTTAGTTAGCTTGCAGCACATGTGCTATACCCTGGCAGAGCATGCGATGACCCGTTCCTTAGGGTATACACAGGCTTTCCTCTAATTTCTATGAGATGAACTAATGTCTTTACTTGACTGAAGAATTCAACACTCATGCTACATTGGGTCTGATTGTGTTGACATGGAAGTCTGTTTCATTCTTGTAGGAGTGATAAATATTAATAGCGAATCAATAAGTCTTGCAAAATAGGTTGATGCATATCTTTTCACACCGAAAACAAAAAAACATATTTTTAAGAGTAACAAAAAAAGTAACTTTTCTTATTCGTGGTAAAGCAGCTACTTAAACTAAAAAGCCCAAATACATAAGGTGTTATAATAGATAAAAAGTTTTGGAAACCCATAATGATAAAATATTAAACCAAGCAAACTATGAGGATTTTTACAAATCAAATCCATAAAACTAAAACGCTATTTAAATTTGGTTAGGACATCTCTAGGACTTCTTAATAAGAGAACATTAAAAACAAAGTTGCAAAGACAGTTTGTGTGGAGACACAAACTCAAAATCGGCCCCCAGGCAGGTAAAAAGGCAGGTTTCAATATTTTCAGAAAGAATATCAGAATGAAATTCTATCAAAGGCAAATGACAGAAAAGAATGGAGAAAGAAGGTTGACAGCTCTGGTGTGGTGCCCCAACGGTACAGCAGACCAAGGGATAGGTGAAAGTGAAGGAAAGTTCAATATGAACCTAACTTAACTGATGTCATGTAATGATTATCTAATTGGTCTGTAAATAGTCAATCTCTAATTCAAACCCCCAAAAAAAAAAAAAAAAAACATTCGTGAAAAAAACAACAAATAAAACCCCAGTTCTCTCCTTCCTTTACTTAAGTCTTCCATTGCGGTTGTGGCGCTCCGCAATTCACGCTATAACATGAAAGACTACTTATTTATTGTTTTTTAAAATTACGTTCCACATATATGTATACTAAATAGAAATTTTCTCTTTAAAAATTAAAGTGAACATTGTTTTTTGTTAATGGAGTAGTTAGTATGATAAAACTTAATTAACTTAGCAATACAATTGTAAAAGAAAAATATACAAAAAGTCTAAAACCCTTAGCATAAATGTGTTACACTTTTGGTGTGTCACTGCCGCTATTGCTAAATACATTTTTTTTTGTTACTACTATTAATAGCGAATAGTTGTAAAAATGGTGTAATTTTATGAAAAAACTGCTTGCATAGTTGATTTAATAAAATTAAACTTTTTGCTTTCGGAAAAGAAATAGGTAGCCGTTGCATCAGAACTTTGAATGGTCTAAAATATCATGATGTCGGATTTTCAATATCTTTTCTAGTTTACAAGATCTAAACGGGACGGACGGACGGACATACAGACCACACAAAACTAATAGCGTCTATTCCCTTTTCAGGGGCCGCTAAAAAACTAGAACAGATGTAAAATAGAATCAAATGAATACTCACATTTCAGTAAAGTAACACTAGTAGTAATATCACTAAACATTCCAGTAGCCAATACATAAAACTCCGAACCGTAATATACAAATAAAAAGATAGAAATAGTCAGAAAGACACAAAATACAGTCACATTTCTTTACCATATGCTAGGAAAAAGTCCTATAAGATGAGTGAATACACTTATCCCTTTACGTGTTTTGTATACCAAGCGCAAAGCCAGCAAACAATGACGTTGTCCCTTCTATATAAGTATTACGCTGTTTGCTCTTCTGTTAGTGGGCGATAGAAACATCTTTGAATGTATTATTTAGAACTTGAGACACAACTTGATGTGATTCAGACAAATACTTTGTGCTGTTTGCATTTCTAGTTGTATTGTATCTAGACAGATAACGTTATGGAAATGAAACGAATCAGTTTATAATGTTCAGAGTTGAGACAGATACTGTAGTGTGTTCAACAGATAACTTTACGAAGTTTAGACAGATAACTGTATTGTGTTCAGAAGCATAGCTCTATAGTGTTCATACCTTGAAAACACTTTATTGAAAATACCTTTAAAAACGTTCCTAAGAAAAAGCATGTAAAATGGCCGAGGTTTCTCAAGTGTTGAGAGAAAAAACTGAAACCTATTAGTAACTCGTGTCTCCACACCCTTCCAACGTAAGGGCCACTAGTCTGTAGACATCTCTAAGTACGGTCCCTTAGCACTGCTTCTTCTCGCAAGAGTTGTGTTGTTGGACGGGGGCGGTTGTCAAATATTGACGTTTCGTACTGACAATGACACTTCAGTTCACAAGTGACACTAGGATAAGCGGCGGGTAGAAATAACCCCAGTTATAATATTGACATAGTCCGAATGATGTCTTTACAATGGATATCAATTTACATAAATTTTAACTGTTATGTACAGTGGATCTCAGCTGACATAGACAACTGGGCTTCTATGTTCCAGACAAGCCAAGGGTTCTTAAAGAGATCTAAGAATACCAATTGTTTAACTTTTTACTCATTGTAACTTAAAAAAAAAAAGCAACTTTTATAGTACTCAATACTTTTTAGAGAAGATTAAAAAAAAAAACAGTTTCAATATTATTTAACACAGACCATTTTTTTTAAACCGAACTCTCTTTTTCATTATAATATTTCTTATTAGATAGTTACATTTTTACATATTAATGTTTTTTTTCTTCTACCAAATGATAAGCAAACTTGAAATATTAGACACCTAGATTTGAAGGTCTAATTAGAATAGATTAGATTAGAGACCTAGCCTGTCCAATGAGTAGCCTTGAAGAGATCTAGACTTTCCCATGAGAAGCCTTAAGAGATCTAGACTTTCCCATGAGAAGCCTTGAAGAGATTTAGCCTCTACCACGAGAAGCCTTGAAGAGATCTAGACTTTCCCATGAGAAGCCTTGAAGAGATCTAGCCTGTCCAATGAGAAGCCTTGAAGAGATCTAGACTGTCATCAAATATGCCCGTTAAAATCACTTATAAATAATTTTTGATGTCTCGTTTGTAAGGTACACTGACAGCCCGGGAACAGTAAGGGATCATCCACTAATGACACCCACATAGAGCGGGTAAGGCGAAGTAGGTAAACCGAGGGATGTTATCAGAAAAAAACGTATTAATGTGCTCATTTGAGCTAGGTCACTTATTTATGTGCACATTAGAGCTGGGTCACTTATTTATGTGCACATTAGAGCTGGGTCACTTATTAATGTGCTCATTAGAGCTAGGTCACTTATTAATGTACTCATTAGAGCTGGGTCACTTATTAATGTGCTCATTAGAGCTGGGTCACTTATTAATGTGCTCATTAGAGCTGGGTCACTTATTAATGTGCTCATTAGAGCTAGGTCACTTATTAATGTGCTCATTAGAGCTGGGTCACTTATTAATGTGCTCATTAGAGCTGGGTCACTTATTAATGTGCTCATTAGAGCTGGGTCACTTATTGATGTGCTCATTAGAGCTAAGTCACTTATTAATGTGCTCATTAGAGCTAGGTCACTTATTAATGTGCTCATTAGAGCTGGGTCACTTATTAATGTGCTCATTAGAGCTGGGTCACTTATTAATGTGCTCATTAGAGCTAGGTCACTTATTAATGTGCTCATTAGAGCTGGGTCACTTATAAATGTGCTCATTAGAGCTAGGTCACTTATTAATGTGCTCATTAGAGCTAGGTCACTTATTAATGTGCTCATTAGAGCTGGGTCACTTATTAATGTGCTCATTAGAGCTAGGTCACTTATTAATGTGCTCATTAGAGCTGGGTCACTTATTAATGTGCTCATTAGAGCTAGGTCACTTATTAATGTGCTCATTAGAGCTAGGTCACTTATTAATGTGCTCATTAGAGCTAGGTCACTTATTAATGTGCTCATTAGAGCTAGGTCACTTATTAATGTGCTCATTAGAGCTGGGTCACTTATTAATGTGCTCATTAGAGCTGGGTCACTTATTAATGTGCTCATTAGAGCTAGGTCACTTATTAATGTGCTCATTAGAGCTAGGTCACTTATTAATGTGCTCATTAGAGCTGGGTCACTTATTAATGTGCTCATTAGAGCTAGGTCACTTATTAATGTGCTCATTAGAGCTAGGTCACTTATTAATGTGCTCATTAGAGCTAGGTCACTTATTAATGTGCTCATTAGAGCTAGGTCACTTATTAATGTGCTCATTAGAGCTGGGTCACTTATTAATGTGCTAATTAGAGCTGGGTCACTTATTAATGTGCTCATTAGAGCTAGGTCACTTATTAATAAGCTCATTAGAGCTAGGTCACTTATTAATGTGCTTATTAGAGCTGGGTCTCTTATTAATGTGCTCATTAGAGCTGGGTCACTTATTAATGTGCTAATTAGAGCTGGGTCACTTATTAATGTGCTCATTAGAGCTAGGTCACTTATTAATAAGCTCATTAGAGCTAGGTCACTTATTAATGTGCTTATTAGAGCTGGGTCTCTTATTAATGTGCTCATTAGAGCTGGGTCACTTATTAATGTGCTCATTAGAGCTGGGTCACTTATTAATGTGCTCATTAGAGCTGGGTCACTTATTAATGTGCTCATTAGAACTGGGTCACTTATTAATGTGCTCATTAGAGCTGGGTCACTTATTAATGTGCTCATTAGAGCTAGGTCACTTATTAATGTGCTCATTAGAGCTAGGTCACTTATTAATGTGCTCATTATAGCTAGGTCACTTATTAATGTGCTCATTAGAGCTAGGTCACTTATTAATGTGCTCATTAGAGCTGGGTCACTTATTAATGTGCTCATTAGAGCTGGGTCACTTATTAATGTGCTCATTAGAGCTAGGTCACTTATTAATGTGCTCATTAGAGCTAGGTCACTTATTAATGTGCTCATTAGAGCTGGGTCACTCATTAATGTGCTCATTAGAGCTGGGTCACTTATTAATGTGCTCATTAGAGCTGGGTCACTTATTAATGTGCTCATTAGAGCTAGGTCACTTATTAATGTGCTCATTAGAGCTAGGCCACTTATTAATGTGCTCATTAGAGCTAGGTCACTTATTAATGTGCTCATTAGAGCTGGGTCACTTATTAATGTGCTCATTAGAGCTGGGTCACTTATTAATGTGCTCATTAGAGCTAGGTCACTTAATCCCCTTATTACGTTTTGACATTTTTTTTTTCATCCACTTTCCATTCTCGGATCAAATTGAAAATGTGCATACTTATTCATCAATACACGAAACAATCCAAAAATTAACCATTTAGCTCATCAATTAGTACTAATTAATTAATTTTGTTTTATATATCAGAAAGGGAGCGAAACCCTGCAACTTTCAGATAAATGACAGTAATAAGCGGTTCTTTCCCTTAGATGAACTTTGTTTTGTAAAAAGGTATCTTTTTTTCTAGTGCTTGTTTAGTTTGTAAGTCTTCTCCATTTCTAAACCACTCCACTATTCTGACGAATTCGTACAAGTGCTCCCTCTACCTTAGTGCCATTAGAGCTTGGACCGGGTTTGTCTTAGCAAAGTCTCTAATCAACATAAAGGACTAATTGGAATGGACACGTCTAGGACGTAATTATCTTCTCTTTTGAAGGGACGTCTGTACTTTATAAGTATAACCTTTTTTTTTTTGGATATTGACTCATGCTATCACATGATTTACTTTATTTGAGGAGAAGGGAGAGGAGGGGTTATAATAAAGTCGGACGCAATGTGAGCGAGACAGGGGTAGGAGCTGAGAAGTCTGGTTTGGTGTGGACGTTACACAGGGATGATCCCAAGTGTATACTATTACTTGTTCAGTATTTACTTAAGCCGCTCCCGTTGTAGAACCGATTCTCTTTAAACTTGACAGTTCTCCTTTTTAGAACCTTGTACAGTGTCCTCGGTGTACGTAGAGTGTCACAAAAAGAAAGACAATTTATACACAGGAAATGAATGCTGATACCATTAGTATTATTTAGTATGTGTGCTTTTCCCTTCAGAGTAAGATCTAGTTAGTTGTATTTAAATCTCGTTAGGTCTATTTAGATCTAGTTAGGTCTATTTAGATCTCGTTAGGTCTATTTAGATCTCGTTAGGTCTATTTAGATCTAGTTAGGTCTATTTAGATCACGTTAGGTCTATTTAGATCTCGTTAGGTCTATTTAGATCTCGTTAGGTCTATTTAGATCTCGTTAGGTTTGGTTAGTTCCATTTAGATCTAGTTCTATTTAAATCTACTTACATCTATTTAGTATGGTACTATTTGAGAAATGAGGGGCCCCTTATAGCCAAGTTCCCCAGTGGCTACTCAGTATGTTAAAATCAACGTTGGGTCATTTTTCTTTTGCTTTTTCTTCAGAATCATTGAAAATATCCCCCCCCCCCTTCTAAGCTATAGCTTGTGTTGCAATAAGTTAACCAGCACTAGATTGGCTAGTTAGATCTGCTTCGTTCTAGCTAGATATGGGTATGTTCTAACTTTAGTTCTATTAACATCAGGCCTTTATTAGAAGGTAGCCAGTAAGGTCAAAAGTCCAGAGTTAAACTGTTAGTTGGTAGTATAGGTATCGATATAGGTGACAATTCATAGTATACAGTATCCTAGGACAGAAAGACTCTAAACAGCATGTACTCCTAATGTCGCTGCTAAGGCCGGCCTTGATTTATGTCGAATTATTTCTTGTGAGAAATAGAAAGTTTAAATGTATCATCTTTTATTTCAGTTAAATTTGTGTACTCAATTGTGCTAGAATTGCTTATTATTTACTTAAACTTATTTGAGAGAGTATCAATAGTATGAGAGTTTAGTTTTAATTTAACTGTTAGGCAACATAAATGCAAATGCAATGCAAAAGGTCATTGGCGTGATACATAGAACAATAAACTTTTACTTACAAATGTTAAACTGCACATTAATAAAATTTTCAGAAGGACACAAAAATAAGAGCACATTTCAAATTCCATACGCTAGGACTAATTCATACAAGTGCTCATTCTTCCCTAGTGTCATTAGAGCATGGAACGGGTTGCCTGTATCAGCCAGGAAAACCAATGACTAACAAAATAAAAGTACTGTGACTGAAAAAGTATCTAATCTTTGGAAACTATTTCTCACTCTCACTAAAAAGTCGTTCATTCAATGCAGACTAACTAGTTGGAATGCCAGCGACTCGGTTGATGACAACTTTTAGTATCCCCACCGACATTTCGATTAAAATGTTAAAATGACGTATGCTAAATAGATCTCTTTCATTCAAATTAGTTGACCTCACTATGACGTCTCATGACGTTGATCCGACGTGGAACGCGTGCTAGAAGCCAAGAGCACCTGAATCAGGTCAGCTCTCTGGGTGTCAGCTGGGACGGAAAGGGGAGGGTTGTCAGTAAACATTTGTGAGGTCGTCTGCAGTCATCTTCTCCTTCGTCGCCTTAAGAAAAAGTTAAGACTTAACATGTCAGTCTAGTACATTGCAGTGGTTCTTAGATCTAGTTCTCCAAATAGATACATACACTTTGTTCCACTAAACGAAGACCTAGCTCTGCAAGTCGAACCTATATATATTCAAACAATACATTTGACATTTGGATGGTTGCCTGGTTGTACGGTATGCGTGCTGGACTGTCGTTCAGTCGTCTCCATGGTCTAGGACGGCTCATACCCTACCCCTCCCATCTCCCGTCGTCGTGATGGAGGTTTGGACTAGGTTGTAGATTCTTGTCAACTCTGATGGAACACCCAAAACACGCCAAACAAACATTGCTTTATAGCTCTATGACTTTCTGAAGCTGGTGATTTTATTTTTCCTGTTTTTGTTTATACTAAACAGCGTGGCAGTTTAAAAAATTTCTTCACTTTAAATCAGTTTTTTTAAATGTATGATTGCCTTTTAACTTTTTAAAATATCTTTTATTATAAAACAGATTTACTTAGCTTTAAATCAAGGAATGACTAGTATCAGCAACTCACATCCGGCTCGTATTGCGGTGCTATCCGGCACCTCGAAACTTCTGGCCAGGGTACATATTGAAGCAGCAGAGGTTCGAATCCAATTAGACTCAACGATTTTTTTTTATTTTTTTTTTTAGTTTCCGTGACACGGGACTCGGAAATCCATTTTGTCCTCAGTCTGAAAAACGTCATCACTTATTTATATCTAATATATAAAGTAGAATTTAAGGTGTATGTATGTCAGACTATGTTCCCTTCAGGGCCGAACTTATCATTGCGGAACCCTAAGCTAAACGGATTACGCGTGCCCAGTTTGGGTAAAGATATGGATAATAAGTGAAAATTAAGAAATTTAGAAAAATAAATTGGTCTTTGCATTTCATTCATTCTTTACTACGTACAGAAATACTTTACGAGTTTAGAGTGTAGCGAAGTCATACAGTAGGCCTATATTATAAAAACTGTATTTCCTACATAGATCACGCTCAATAGCAAGAATTACCAAATGTTTCAATCTAAGAGAATTGTTGACCTCAAGTAATTCTACATTAGTTTGAGAAGCTTCTTTCCATAGATCGCACAATTACAGGTGGCGTTTTTTTTTTATCGCGCATAGGCATTTTCCATATTGAATGACACCCCAAAATGTCAATTTTTGCTAAATTTTAGAAGATTTTATGAGTTTTCAAAAGATTTTTAATAATTTTCGGAGATTTCAAGGACTTTTTCGTATATTTTGCAATTGACTGAGATTTCCAGGAGCTCCTGGTCAATCAGGAAGACGTTGGAAAATTGTTGTAAGTTTTAAAATGGTTTCATTTAATAATGTACACCTAGAATTAGCGCGGGGCCTATGAAAGTGCGGGGCCCACTTCGGTTGCATAAGTTGCAGTGGCCTAAGGCCGGCCGTGATGTCTTGTGTAGAAATCAAAACGTTTGACCAACTTTATTGAAACATGGCGTCAACGTCCCTTCAGTACTAGCGGTCATCTAAGGCTATGTCAAGTTGACCTACAACAGGAGAGTTTACTAGAATTAGGTCAATGAGACATCTTGGCGTAGATTGGAACTATTAAAACAGCGCAGATGCCATTTACACTATAACAACAACAACAACAACAGCAACAACAACAACAACAACAACAAAAACGACCCCCCCCCCCCCCCGAGGCAAGCCGGGTAAAAACTAGAGCTAACTCTAAATACTACGTAATCTCAAACATAACAATAGATTGTCAAATATCTCCGTATTAAGCTCGAAAGGGTCTGCATGTTCCTAAGTTGTAACCACGCATACACACTCCCACACACATACACACCTATTCACTTCACAGACTCCCACTTACCATCACAAATACACTTATGCACACTCAAAACTCCCACACACTATCATGCATACATGCTCGCGCACAAACTCTAACACGCCATCACACACACACATTCGCAAACCCCCCCACACACACACAATCACAAACTCACTGACTACCCCTTCTTTTTTATTTCTGTCGTCCGTTTCTTAGATGTTTTAGACCCCAACTTCCAGGGTGGAGCAAGTGCAAAGCCCCCAAAGTGTCCCCGTACTTCCCTATTGACTAGTGCATCTACTAGCTTTAGGCTACACGTTTCTAGTAGTAGGGATTTAAGGACTCCCGCTGTTGACATTGCTTTTAATAGATTTAACGTAAAGACATAGTACAACTCTTGTCACGTGACGTCAATCGACAGGCCCTGGGTGAAACTAAGGCTGCACTGTACAATGGAGGACAGGACAGAGCGGCTTTGACGTTCAAAAGGTTTCCAGTGTTGCTCTCGAGACCAATGTATATCTGGTGCTGGCTGAAGGCGGTGAAGCTGACGGCTTTACGCGAAGACCTGTCAGCCTTGCCCAACTTGACATCACTGCCTTCATCCCCCAGTTCAAACTACTCTTACTTTAGAAACAGTACAATAGTAAACGGCAACGCTCCCCTGGACTCCCTAGCTGCCCTTTGGCGGTGTGTACTGTCTTTCCACTAATGATAGGAAGAGATTATTCTAGAGTAGAAAAAAAACGTTTGAAAGATTGAAAGATCAGAATGTAATGAAGATTAATTAGATACACACACACACACTAATATATATATATATATTACGGAGTAGGGTAAAAATCCCCATCCCCCAAACCGAAAATATATCACATGCCATTTGTGGGCCTGTTTATATGGTAATGCCCGGGCCGAATTTTTTACCCAGTCCGCCCCTGTTTGATAGATAGATAGATAGATAGATAGATAGATAGATAGATAGATAGATAGATAGATGAAGATATAAACTAAGACATTAGACAGTAAGCCATAAAAAAAATTTTTCGAAAACAGAAGGGAACGTCATTGAAGAAGAATTGTTCAGTTTTTGTTTTTTTTGGAGGGTGGGATAAAGAATTTTTTTAGAAGAAAGGGGGGAGGACTGGGAACTGTTTCACATTGATAAAGACGATGTGTGTGTGTGTGACTAGGATGAGGGCGACAAGAGGGAAAGTTCTGTCAATGGCTCACTTGTGACGGAGGTAAGATTCAATGTCTGCCCACTTGAGGACAGCAAGTGCCATCCTTGACATACACCTCAACATCTCTCCTCGAACTGTTCACGTGTGTGTGTGTCTGCGTGCGACAGAATGTCGTTTCTGTGAGCGTGTTGGATTGTTCGCAAGTGATTATTATTAGTGTACATTCGAACCCAGGGCATGACTTACAGAACCCCACCAGCAGTTTGTAATCGAAAACAAAAGACGGCAAGACTAGGAGTTAGCATTACATAGCATGAGGGCATGTTGATTTGTGTGTGAATGTTGTTAGTATCTGCATATGTAATGTTATTGTTATAGTAGTTACGCTGAGATGGACAAGTGTAGTCAACTTGAATTTCAATTCGTTTAGATCAATAAAATTATCATATCTTATCATATCTTATCATATCTTATCATATCTTATCATATCTTATCATATCTTATTTTTGAATATTTTCCTTAGTTGTAATTTTAAGTTAATACACACACACACATACATATACATCTCTCTCTCTCTCTCTCTCTATATATATATATATATATATATAGAGAGAGAGAGAGAGAGATACATATATATATAGACATAGATAGATAGATAGATAGATAGATAGATAGAGAGATAGATAGATAGATAGAAGCGGCCCCTCATATCATAAAAAAATGTACGCGGCCCTCCATAGAAAAAAGTTGCCCAGCCCTGGCCTAGGCGAAACACTGGTTTAAGTTTCATCTTCCTCTTGTTGAAGATACTAGTCAACAACGTGACAATGATAGGATCGTTAAAGACCTCTTGTTAAGATACTAGTCAACAACGTGACAATGATAGGATCGTTAAAGACCTCTTGTTAAGATACTAGTCAACAACGTGACAATGATAGGGTCGTTAAAGACCTCTTGTTAAGATACTAGCCCACAACATGACAATGATAGGTTCCATAAAGACTTCTTGTTAAGATACTAGCCCACAACATGACAATGATACGATTGTTAAAGACCTATTGTTAAAATACTAGCCCACAACATGACAATGATTGGATTGTTAAAGACCTTCATTACTGGTGATCCCAAGATTATGATTCTCGTTTGTATGGTGATGGACAGCTTCCTGATTGATGGTCATGCACATGTGCTGTTGTTTGTGTTATGACAAATTAAGTTACTCTTGATTACTTTTTATTTAGAAAATTAACTGGTTTAATATACATTAGAAATGAAAAATCGTGCCGACTGTACAACATGCTTGTAGTGTCAATTGTCAATCCCAAAATGTTGCATAGCACACATTTCACCTACATTTTGACTCTCCAAACTATTTAAAAAGTATTTTCGAAATTCATCCTTGGACTCTGAAACCATCAAGTTTCTACTGAGTGGGATAAACAACGATCTGAACAAAGGTGCTTCTGAAACGTTGGTGTCTCTAACGTAGTGGATGACGTCATACCGCCAGGACGGGCCCACGGGTATATTGCTACTGACCCAGAGGTTTCTAGAATCTTTTTAGCTTTTTTTAAATTTATGTTTTTCTCAAACAGCTGCTCAAATGGGTTTTGTTTTTTGCCTATGAATTTGCGGCAGCATTTAGGATTTTATGAAGTTTCTTTTTATTTGTAATGCTCAGATTGCCTTACCAGGGAGAGATATTGAAACTTAAAAAATTACAGATGTGTGCGT
Organism: Biomphalaria sudanica; assembly: GCA_036873155.1. NCBI lineage: Eukaryota > Metazoa > Mollusca > Gastropoda > Planorbidae > Biomphalaria > Biomphalaria sudanica. The sequence continues at coordinate 2,310,319 of JAZGLO010002262.1, read as the reverse complement.
GATAATACATAGCCAGCCTTTTCGCTAACATTAAACGAGGACATTTTTCTAAGTAATCGTAATCTTTGCTACCCTTTTTTGCAGATATAATCAGTATTTGCAGTAAACTTTCCTTTGTTGTGTAAGATAGTATTAAGGTATTTGAGGTTTGCACTATTTCAATGGTCTCTCCAACGACCGAAACAATATCATTTTCCTTCTTTTCCCTACGAAAATCAATTATCATTTTTTTTTGACAATTAATAATAAAATTTTTTATAAAAACAACAAAGTAAAGTAAAGACTAAAACCAAACTGCTCGTAAAGAATAAGAAAGTCAAGTAAGATATTAAAGTGGAAGACAGTTTTCTTCTGATCCAATAGCCCCACATTACAAAAAGTTTCAAATGAAGAAATTCCCCACATGGATGAGTCCTCTACTCTCTTGTGAAGATACTCCCCACATGGATGTGTCCTCTACTCTCTTGTGAAGATACTCCCCACATGGATGTGTCCTCTACTCTCTTGTGAAGATACTCCCCACATGGGGATGTGTCCTCTACTCTCTTTTGAAGATACTCCCCACATGGGGATGTGTCCTCTACTCTCTTGTGAAGATACTCCCCACATGGGGATGTGTCCTCTACTCTCTTGTGAAGATACTCCCCACATGGGGATGTGTCCTCTACTCTCTTGTGATGATACTCCCCACATGGAGATGTGTCCTCTACTCTCTTGTGAAGATACTCCCCACATGGAGATGTGTCCTCTACTCTCTTGTGAAGATACTCCCCACATGGAGATGTGTCCTCTACTCTCTTGTGAAGATACTCCCCACATGGAGATGTGTCCTCTACTCTCTTGTGAAGATACTCCCCACATGGAGATGTGTCCTCTACTCTCTTGTGAAGATACTCCCCACATGGGGATGTGTCCTCTACTCTCTTGTGAAGATACTCCCCACATGGATGTGTCCTCTACTCTCTTGTGAAGATACTCCCCACATGGGGATGTGTCCTCTACTCTCTTTTGAAGATACTCCCCACATGGGGATGTGTCCTCTACTCTCTTGTGAAGATACTCCCCACATGGAGATGTGTCCTCTACTCTCTTGTGAAGATACTCCCCACATGGGGATGTGTCCTCTACTCTCTTGTGAAGATACTCCCCACATGGGGATGTGTCCTCTACTCTCTTGTGAAGATACTCCCCACATGGGGATGTGTCCTCTACTCTCTTGTGAAGATACTCCCCACATGGGGATGTGTCCTCTACTCTCTTGTGATGATACTCCCCACATGGGGATGTGTCCTCTACTCTCTTGTGATGATACTCCCCACATGGAGATGTGTCCTCTACTCTCTTGTGATGATACTCCCCACATGGGGATGTGTCCTCTACTCTCTTGTGATGATACTCCCCACATGGGGATGTGTCCTCTACTCTCTTGTGATGATACTCCCCACATGGGGATGTGTCCTCTACTCTCTTGTGATGATACTCCCCACATGGGGATGTGTCCTCTACTCTCTTGTGCTATGTCTACCTTCTCGTTCAACACTCCAGGCTTGTATAGAATTCAGGAAGTCGATGTACTCCTCAGAGTGAAACCTTTACATCCAGAATAATGTTCCTATTGTAATAGAAGGACTGGGGCGGGAAGGAATGTCTGGTTCTGCTCGATAGAAGGCATGTCACCCGAAAGGTCAACTGTTTCGTCTTGATATAAATGTAGCACTTGTTGACGTCATAATTATCGCTATAATTAGCCGCTCTCAAAATAAACATTTAAAATCAGAGGACGGCTGGGAACATTGTTTCGGTCTTTAAAAAAAAAAGAGAAAAAGAAAATGAGAACTAATAGAGAGACTTGAAGTGAAAGTGTTTCAAACAACAAGAGGGTCATTTGTGCTGGTATTATTACTGCCATGAAAACCAACACAACAAGGCCTAGTAACATCAACATCTTTAAAGGCCCACTTAGATATACATCTAATATATATCTGCGTACATCTAATACAGACAATGTTTGCATTGGAGTGTGGGAATAGGCCACATAAAGTAACAAACATGCCCACTCAAGTCTTCTTCTCCACCATCTTAGGCAGTTCCAAATAGCTAAAACAGGAAGACTTAACAAAAATATCTTTTTCGGGACATTTGTCAAATCACTATCAGCCTTGACCAAACTTGGTCTACGAAGTAAACAGAAGTACAACTACGTGAAGAACCCTATCGATTTTAAGGAAAATAGAATACACTTTAAGTAAAAAGCCACAAACTAGTAAATTTTTACATAGACACCGATAGACTACAAATTTCTCTCTCTCTCTCTATCAACATGTACACACAACTGACCTGTTCCTATTCCGCAGTTAACAATACGCCAATGACAGGACAATTTATGTTCAAATTATGTTTTTCGTCGCTATAGTATGAACTAATTGTGGCTGCATTCTCTTTTTTAACAAATCAATGGTGATATCTTCATTTCCACTTTCATCAGCAAATCCATTAAAACGTAATCTGAGGATGATACAAACATATCAATCGCCTTTGACCACCTTGGACTGACCAGTACTTGCAGACATCCAGGTCGAAATGATGCATAGAATTTAAACTTATTTAACAAATGATTAAATTTAGCTTTTTACTCTGTGTTGACGTCTCGTATGTTCTCATGGTGCTTAGAGCCTATATTGCGCAGATTGAATCTGGATTTGCGTGGTCATGGGAAATACTGCAGTGTCTGCACCCATCTTTCATCTTCCGAATCGAGGACACTTTTAATATATAGGCCTATTTACTAGCAAACCATGAAATATCTTGACACTTGTAAACAAAAAACTTAGGAAAAACTTAAAAAAACATTTTAAAAAACCTGCATTTAAAGAATCATGAGCTCTGGAACCTACATTTGCTTAGAACTAAGTATACGCCCGCGGGCACTTTAGTTACAAGTCTTATCATCGCTAAATGCCGAGCTTAGTCGAGTCGTGTGGTATTTGGGTTATGCGTGGATAAAACACTGTATGGAGAATTAGCGATACTGTCTAAAATAGTTTTACCTCGTTAGCTCTGGGACATTCTATTAGCTAATGTGAAAATAATCAGGTCTCGAGGTAATGCATTCAAGATAATACTCTACAGCTGTATCAATTGACATGGCACGTGCCTTCCTGGCCTTGAATTCGTTTTGAGACACTGGGCAGTGTTACACAGATTTATCGACCTCCATTCAGAGATTAGAAGCATTGCTTCTGGTGCGGCGCTTAAGACAATGACATTCAAGTTAAACTTTGACCCTACAACTTTACATAATATTTCCCGCCTCCCAATATACAAGAAAGAATGTCTACGTAGTTTGATTCCTTTGTAAGATATTAGTTTACAGAACCCTAGTTAATATCTAACAAAGTGTGACGGAGTGTGTGTGTATGTGTGTTTCTAAGGTGACGGTGAGAAGACATTAGCGATTGGTTGTTGGCTATGCAGTAAGGATGATGAAATTACAATAGGGTCTTGCGTAATGCAAGTGTAAAAGAGGAGACAACTCCAGGATGCCAGAGTGAATGGACGTGCTTTTCATTGTGATTTATTCACTCTTGTATTTCTAAAACCTACGTCTTCTACATCTGTTTGTCTATAGTGCAATCAAAGTTATATTTAGTTAGCTCACAAAGAGTTTATTCAAGTTATTTCAAGTTGTATAAGTTAAACCATACTATAAGGTGCTGTGCCTACACCAGCAGTTTGGTGCTATAAGTCAACAACAGCCAACAACACAAAGACACAAAACTACTTTGCGAGCCCAATGTCAAGGATTATCTCTGTGAATTTGTCTATTCGTGATGCTGTACATACTTCGGATGTTCCCTCAGAATGGAGGATTATTATTCAATAGCTCGTGTTAGTGTGTTTAACTTAATCATTCATAAACTTCAACAAAGTTTTTTTTCCTAGTCAAAGCAATTGCCTCCATCGGTTGTTCCCCTTGGCCTCTCCTTCCAACCCAACTTTTTCGAAACAGTTGTCGATAGCGTTGAATAAATCCTGGCCTGAGGTTCTATCTTTGAGTGATTCAACACTGACTAACTCTTCCGTGAGCTAAAACTTAGTATCTACTCCCTGGATGAAATCTTTAATTCTGTTGTCCTGTACATCAGTGTTTTCGTTCAAAGCCAGCGAGTACCACAAAAAATCCTTGCTTGCATTGTGAAGTTGGAGCATAATATTAGCAGCTCTATTTTCAACTATAGTTCTTGACAAAGTAATGCTTTAAGTTTTGTTCTGTTCAGGACACATACTATTGGCTGCGTCTGATAAGCGCTATTAAATAAATTCATCATCTGATAAGAGCTTCTTATAAATGATGAATGTCTGGTAAAACTATTTGCTGCTTAGTTAATTTATAAACAGGCTTCTGGCTTGTGTCTTTCTTCATTTGTGAGATTGCATCCGAAATCAAGATGCTTTCTTTTAGTAATGTCCTTTCTCATTGCACTCTTTAAAATTGCGATCGGTTAACAGCACAGAAAACAAACTGCTTTATAACTAAGGTTATCAAATAAAAGAATTAACCGTCTCTATTAGCTAATTTTTTTTCCACAAAAATATACATTGGCAAATTTCTAGAAAAATCGTGGTAGCTGTTTTCGAAATCCATGTGCCGAGTCCAGGTTGCTAATATTTGTTGATTCCTGAAACAATGGAGAGTTTGCAAGCTGATAAAAGGAACCTTAAAAATATGTTTTAATGTATCACATTTGGGCCACAGAAACAAATGACCTTAAAAACATCTGCCCAGTAGATGGCCAGGTCTGAGAGGGGAGCTTTACTTTTGACTTGACTTGTTGGTTTCAGTTCTTACCTCAAGCACGAAGAGGTTCTCATCCTTCACTCTCCCGCCCCCTCTCAAACAGATCTGCAACACAGCTAGGAGATGACTGTTGACTGGGTTTGAACCGACACCTTTTGTTTAGAAGGCCTGAACACTGACCTGCAATGTCACAACCTGTGGGCGGTTTAGACCAATAGCTTGTTGCCACGTCACAAAGTCTGACGTTCAGGCCTTCTATAACGAAGGGTCTCGTTTGAACCCGGGACGATAAGGACGACAGTTCACAAGAGAATGAAATGTGAGAACCGTCTAGAAAGATTCCAAAGTATATCGGCATTTAATCTAGAGTCGCATCTATAAAGACTTGATTCATCAACTCGATGCAAAGCCAAAGGCAAAGTCACCGTTTAAATGACGTCATTTTAGACGACATGGAAGATGCGTAGGCGTCCAGTAGACACTGGGGAAGGGGGCAGTCGAAGAAGGGGAGGAGAGTCAAGGCGGCATTTAAGTTCTCGCGGCTTTGGTGTTTGGGCTTTAGTTTGATTGCGTAATGTACCAGCGATTGAAGTATTAGATGAAGACGTGGGTTTAAATGTGTGAAGGATTTGACAGAGGGGTCAAAGTGCAGTGGTGGATTTTAAAAAAATCTATTTTATTTAAGGCGTCATCTTAGGAGGATCACGTTTTAGGATTTGCTTTGATCCAAATAGTTGGAGCGTGCTACTCCAGGGCGTCGACGTTTAGTAGAAGAAGTCAATAAAGGATTTCTGGCTATTTCGGCACGACTCGACATAATCGTAAACCATTTTAGGAAAAACAAATTTTTTAGCATTGATACTGAGATTTAACCTTTTAGCAAATCATCACAATAGGCATCAACCTGTACAGGTCAATACAGGATCTAAATAAAGTCAGTTTTCTTCCACATCTCTGTTTGAAAGTTAATTACATTGTGTTTGAGAGTTAATGTTTGTTAAATTCAATGTCAATTTGAATCAATGTTACGTATCGAACAAATTTATTTAATAACTAGCCGGACATTACCCGCGGTCTGCTGGCCTTAGTTTGTGTTAACTAATCTAGTGGCTTGGATTTAGTCTTAAGTTTGTTTTATGGCTACTAAACATACGGTTCCAGTTTGTACCCAAGGAACATTTGTGCCAAGTTTCATCAAGTTTGGTTTAACGGCTTTGATTTCTATTCGGGACAAACAGACTCTTACATTCTACTTTATTGTATAAAGATAGGAGCAAAACGGAGCTGGTTTCTTAACGCTATTTCTATCAGGAGGCTGATAAGAGTTTGGGCACCATCTGACTAGGCTTTCTAGGAGCTTATGGCTTTATACAGTGTCTGGCGCTATACTAGTTTCATGCTGCGTCACAAGGGGCTAGTTTGGGCACCATCTGACTAGGCTTTCTAGGAGCTTTTGGCTTTTACAGTGTCTGGCGCTATACTAGTTTTATACTGCGTCTCAAGGGGCTAGTTTTATACAGCGTGTAGAGAGGTAAGTTTTATACATCTAGTCTTAAATAACGTCTAGTTTCACACGATGTCTAGTTTCACCACAATGCCTAGTTTCATACAACTTCTAGATTCCCCCAATGTTTAGTTTCATACAGCGACTGGTCTTAAACCATTGTTTATGGGATAATAATATGTCCAAACACAGATTTCTAAAAGATTTAATTTTTGCTTCTTCACATCTTGAGAAGAAATACAATTCAGGTTCTGTTGTTTTATTTCTAAAGTAAAACAGCAATTTGTAAAATCACACAGAAACAAAGTGTTAGTTCTTAATTAACCTAAAAGCTCGCGCAGGAAGAAATCATGTTTTAATTAATAAATGTCTGTCTATTAGACACTAAATAATATTTACCTAAGTTGCACTGAACATTATTCTTCATTTATTAAGGTTAACATTTTTAATGGTGTTATGATAAGAGAGCATTAGGTTAATATGCCCTGGATATCAGTTCTAAAGGCGATCTGATTCTCAATATCGCTTTTAGTATTTGACTAAAACGGTAGATTTCACTCGTTCATTGATAAAAAGAAAAAACCGCTATCATTATTGACATCGCCGTACCACTGTCTCATAATGTAAGAAAACAACTGAAATGGAAAGACAACAAAAATATGGAACCTTGGCTTGGAGATTAAGCGTTTATGGAAGTTATCTTAAACAACACTATATACCCCATTGTTATATCAACCGAGGGAGATAATAACAACTGACCTCACAGATACCTTTAAGGCCCTTAACATTCCTAGAAACATCCTCGTTGCCCATCAGAGAACGGTACTGCTGCAGACCTGCCACATCACCAGAAAATTCCTCAGTGGACACTGGTAAAGGGACTACGATGAATTTTGTTTCTCTCTAACGAAGCTCGACCCTGGCAGCACCAGAGAATGAATACTCGTTCTTTTCTAACATAATAATGATAATGATAATAAAAATAATGATAATGATAATGCCCTGTTGTTTTATCAACAGAAAGATAGTGACAACTGACTTCGCAAACACCTTCAAGGCCCTAAACATCGCTAAGAAAATTCTCTTTGGCTATCAGAGGGCGGTACTGCTGCAGACCTGCCACATCACCAGAAAAGTTCTCAGTGGACACTGTAAATATTATTTCATTTCTAAAATAATAAAAATAATAATGATAATATTAATAATAAATGTTTCTAAAAATATGTAATATCAAAAATGAGCTTGTCATAAAGAAATATTAACGATTCAGGTCTGAATATTGCGGTAGATGATTTTTTTAATGATAAAAAATTCACATGTATAATTAACCGTTTCCCGTCAAATTGCTTCAATAAAAAAAAAAGCCCCCCCAAAAAAAGTATCTATCTATATAATTTTTTTCGTCGCTCAAGAGTTTGGACAAGAAGAAGAAGTAAAGGAACGATCACTCTCTTATTTCTGCAAATAGTCATCCCACGAAAAAACAAGAGGGGGGGGGGGAAACTGCCTGGTCGTGCGGTTTGCGTTCTGTCGTTTGGATTTATTAAACCCTGCCCGCTTTTTCCCCTTTGTCCTTCAACTCTGAAGGAACATCAGAAACATGTCAAACATTTTACAAACAAACATTTTACAAACAAACATTTTACAAACAAACATTTTACAAACACTAAATAGCAGCGCCTGACCATTTTGACCAAGAAGTCATAGAAAGAGAACAAGTAATCTACTATGTATATTTACCCTTACCCGTCACTAAATAGCAGGGTTGGACTTAACCATTGTGGGGTCCTATGCGAAACGGATTTCGCGGGGCCAAGTTTGGGTAGAGAAGCGGATAATAAGTAAAATTTAAGAGTTTGTATTAGAAAATAAATTCGTTTATGCATTTTATTCATTCTTTACTACGTACAGAATTACTTTACGAGCCTTGCGTATAGCAAAGTCATACCGTATATCATGAAAATTCAGTTTCCTACATAGATAGCAAGTTCAATAGCAAGAATTACTAAATGATTCAATCTATCTTTGAGAATTGTTGACCTCAAGTAATTCTTCATTAGTTTGAGGCGCGAGAAGCTTCATTCACCAGATTACACAATTAGGCTAATGCATAATGCCGTTTTTATTTATCGCGCGTATGATTGGCTTTTTACATATTGAATGACACACCAAAATGACAATTTTTGTCTATATATTTCCGTATATTTTAAGGACTTTTTCGTATCTTTTGCTATTTCGGGAGATTTCCAGGAGCTCCTGATAAATCGACAAGAAGGCGCGGGAAATCTGTTTTAAGTTATAAAATGGTTTAATTTAATAATGTATACACCTTGATTTAGTTTTTAAACAGAAGATTAAAGAATGAAATTGAGTTATTGAGATACGTATGCGTTATTAGTTTATGCTCATAATGTTTATATTTGAACATCTCTAAAATGTGGAGTTCAGCTTATGTTGGCTTGAATTAGTGTATAAGTTTTAAGTTTCGTGTTCAATACTTTTGTCAATCTTGTGACAGGTTGGGGAAAGTGATGTGTGTTTGGCGCGTTTAATGTCTAGGAGATGATTATTTTTAAAGCTATCACACACCAACCCGTCAGCATATAAATCGGGAGCAGACACGCAACGAGACAAGCAATGAAAGATAGATACAAAGCTAAAAATGAAGAATATTTATTTACATAAATATTTACATAGAAGAATACAAAGGGGGAGGGTTTGCATCTATCTCTAGTGAATACTATATTTAATCATCACTCTTGCACTTAATAAGAGAGTATGTCACTTTGTCTTCCGACTTAGCTGGTTGTCCTTTTGATGTCGCAGCTGGCTGTGATCCTGGCTTGAGGTTCTGCATCTGGAGGTGGCGCTTTAGCGGGTAGAGGGACGCCGGTGATACAGTTCTTGTAGAGTCTGAATCCAAAGTTCTGTTATCTGTAGTGGGCACAGTAGGGCGGGTGGCCGGCTACCGTGGGCACAAGGTTACTGCGGGCAGAGCTGATCTGCCGTAGGTGGAGTATCAAAGATTTTTAGTTCGTAAAGACGATTTCTGTTAGTTCTTCACGTGAACAAAGATTCAGATTTTAAATCGAGACGTATTTACCAGCCAATGTCATTTTTTAAACTACGACATTTCATGGAAGCACTTTGTGCAGACGACAAAATACTGCCAACTCAGTTAGTATCTAACATAACTGAAAGCTTCGGCCATATGGTCTCGTGTCTGCAGCTAAGTGACACTTGGTTCTCTGTGACTGGTATCACTGTCTAGAGCTAAGTGGGACACATTATCTTTAGATAAGAGACATTTGGGACTCAATATCTTGAGCTAATTGACATTTTAGTCTCAGTACCTGAAGATAAGCTAAGTGACATTTGGGTCTTTTGTGTCTGTTACCAAGTGACATTTAAGTCTCTGTAGCTATGGCTGTTACAATTTGGCGTCGATGTCTGCAGCTAAGTGGCATTAGGGTCTCGTGGTTGGGACTAATTAACCCTTGCAATGCTTTATTCGGACTTTGCCATCACAGGCGCTTCAACCGTTTCTCCCACCCAACCCCCTTAAAAATTTGCGATATTTGTGTATCTATCTACATATGTTTTGATCATTTTCTTTAATTAAACAGCTTCAGGTCACAATTATGTTTAGAAATTAATTAAATATGTGCACAATGTTAGAGCTGGTCAAAGGAATGAATTCTGCTATTTAGTTTGCAAGCAAAGAAACTTGGACAAAAATACCTTAAGAAAACATGGCACGTACTTTCAGAACTGTCACAGACAGAATTATATGAAAGTAAAACAACGTCTTCGATCTTTATCTGACACGGCAAAAAGCATAAGCATACTTGTAGGAATCTAAAGAAAAAAAAAGAAAAACAGAAGAAAAAATCTCAATCTACAAACGAACTTCCCCTGGCCTAACCGCCCCCAAAATGGATCGGTCTCAGCAGGCTTCAAGAAAAATGTATTGTATGATAGAATTGATTACACACAAATATTCAAGTAAAAAAATTCACAAACTTCATTAAAGCTAAGTGTGTTTATTTTTCACGTTGGCTTTAGTGCTCAGGCATTCAAGGGCAAATCAAAACTATATGTGTCTTCTCATATTCTTGTCAAATGTTTGTTTTCTTCAAAACAGAACACGTCAATGGTTTGTTTTCTTCAGAACAAGACAAGTCAATGGTTAGTTTTCTTCAAAACAGAACACGTCAATGGTTTGTTTTCTTCAGAACAGGACACGTCAATGGTTTGTTTTCTTCAGAACAGAACAAGTCAATGGTTAGTTTTCTTCAAAACAGAACAAGTCAATGGTTAGTTTTCTTCAAAACAGAACACGTCAATGGTTTGTTTTCTTCAGAACAGAACAAGTCAATGGTTAGTTTTCTTCAAAACAGAACAAGTCAATGGTTAGTTTTCTTCAAAACAGAACACGTCAATGGTTTGTTTTCTTCAGAACAGAACACGTCAATGGTTTGTTTTCTTCAGAACAGAACAAGTCAATTGTTTGTTTTCTTCAGAACAGAACAAGTCAATGGTTTGTTTTCTTCAGAACAGAACAAGTCAACGGTTTGTTTTCTTCAAAACAGGACACGTCAACGGTTTGTTTTTTTCTAAACAGAACAAGTCAATGGTTTGTTTTTTTCTAAACAGAACAAGTCAATGGTTTGTTTTTTTCTAAACAGAACAAGTCAATGGTTTGTTTTCTTCAAAACAGGACACGTCAATGGTTTGTTTTCTTCAAAACAGGACAAGTCAATGGTTTGTTTTCTTCAGAACAAGACAAGTCAATGGTTTGTTTTCTTTAGAACAGAACACGTAAATGGTTTGTTTTCTTCAAAACAGGACAAGTCAATGGTTTGTTTTCTTCAGAACAGGACAAGTCAATGGTTTATTTTCTTCAGAACAGGACACGTCAATGGTTTGTTTTCTTCAAAACAGAACAAGTCAATGGTTTGTTTTCTTCAGAACAGGACAAGTCAATGGTTTGTTTTCTTCAGAACAGGACAAGTCAATGGTTTGTTTTCTTCAGAACAAGACACGTCAATGGGTTGTTTTCTTCAAAACAGGACAAGTCAATGGTTTGTTTTCTTCAGAGCAGGACAAGTCAATGGTTTGTTTTCTTCAGAACAGGACACGTCAATGGGTTGTTTTCTTCAAAACAGGACAAGTCAATGGTTTGTTTTCTTCAGAACAGGACAAGTCAATGGTTTGTTTTCTTCAGAACAGGACAAGTCAATGGTTTGATTTCTTCAGAACAGGACAAGTCAATGGTTTGTTTTCTTCAAAACAGAACAAGTCAATGGTTTGTTTTCTTCAGAACAGGACAAGTCAATGGTTTGTTTTTTCTGCTCATGGTCCCGAGTTAAAAACCTGCTCTCTTCCCTGCCGTTCTTTGGGTCAGGGGATTTTCAGTTCTGACAAACATACGAAAAAAAAAAAAACAGCACACAAAGATTTTGATAAAATCTTAGAATATTGTCATTCTGAGTGGTAGCACGCTTGGCTTCCGAACAGGGGATCTCGGGTTCGAACCCTGGTGAAGACTAGGATTTTGAATTTCGGGATTTTTAGGGCGACGCTGAGTCCACCCAGCTCTAATAGGTACCTGACATTAGTTGGTGTAAAGGATAGGCGTTTGGTCGTTGTGCTGGCCACATGATACCCATGTTAACCGTGGTCCACAGAAACAGATAATCTGCCCAATAGATCGCAAGGTCTGTAAAAAGGAGGGGGGAGGGGAGGAAGAGGAACACGCCCTTGAGATTTCACCTGGCCCGGAAACATGCTTCTCAAGACCGACAACTCTCTATTTCTGTTGTAACCATACGAGACACACATTTCCTTCATCCCTTTCATTGATATATCTCATTTGTCTTCCTACTTCGCAGTCATGTTCTCTTCACAGCGAAAATACATTCAGAAACAAATGAAGTTTTTAAACCAAGATTAATGACCACGTTACCAGCATAATAAATGTTGATAATGTACGCCATGTCTGGATGTCGGTGTATGGTTAAAACCTAAGCCTTTGTTTATTTCTTCAGACTTCGGTACAGATTGCCTGCGAGATATTCATCTTAATGATATGAATTTTGCAGCAGGGATAAAAGTTTTACAAGGGCGATAATGTCTATGAGCATTGTTAATTAATTTTATTGCTCTACCTTGTCCCAGGCAAGTCAAAATTAACGTCACACACAGGCACGCCCACACACGCACAGGTTTCCTTTCACGATTAGTTGTCCTTGATTTCATTCATAAATTTTACCTTTTATTTGTTGTAAGGTTTGTAAACTGCCATTGTTCACTTTTCTGTTTTATTTGATTCAAAATAGTCATGCACTTTTTTTTTTATTTGCGCCCCAGCTGTGACCTACATATTTAGCCATACCCACGTCTTTACTGTCCTACTTCTATGAGTCGTCTTTCCAAAAAAAAATATAAAATCCCTTCAACTATTATCCACGTGACTTCTTAATATACATTATAACCAGGGCAGGCCTTGTGCCCCGCGCCTGTCATGGGCCCCGCAATTTACATTTAGCAAATCACTATCAGTCATGGCTCTTGTCATGGGCTTTTAAAGATGTAGGACTTTCACAAATTTAGTGTATTGAACGAGTGACGTAGCTTTCATTGACCCACTGGGGCTTATTTCGTTTGAGTCGCTTCCTATGCATGTTGTATAACAAATGTTGATATAATGAGCTAATTAATAGTAATAGTTGTTGATGGGAAAAAAAATAGGCTTCGCTGCTTCGGAAGCATCCATTAAATTGGGCCCCGCAATTGGCAAAGCCGGCACTGATTATCACAGACCAGTTTATGGTTTCACCATTTTACAACCATCTGCAAGTAACGCTCCTTTTCTTCGTCATTACATAGGAAACACACACACACACACACACTCATATATAACACATGTTTCGGATGTTCCTTCAGGTTTGAAGATAGTACATTCTAGAACAAACCTGCCGCAGGTCGACGGGTAGATGGCAGCGGGCAAGGTTCGAACACGGGACCATCGAGACCTCCGAATGACAGTCCAGAGCGCATACCACACTACCAGGCAGACATCCGTGCCTTAAACAAGTATTATCATATGCTAGGTACGCGTTCTAAAAATCTATTGTAAATGACAGTTTACGCCCCTTAAAAATATATTAAACATGTATTATAATTCGGACTGTATGCGAATTGAGCATATATGCATCATCGTGAGAAGCTTTGGTGCCATGAACGCCATGAACAATATAGTGCTGAGTGCGCTTCTTGCAGCCTAACACAATGTGGGCAGAGAACGCCTCTGGACGAATATTCGACCGTGTGTATGTTAGGCGCCTTA